>CM039121.1:36127504-36799941 GCA_022036555.1 Microstegium vimineum | reverse complement strand
TGTATGCGGCGAGGCAAATCAGCGCCTTAAGACCAAATTGGGGGCTCGGAAGTGCGGGGGTTCTTTGCGATGCGCGTGAGGTGTTTGGGTTTGACTGAATGCTACCGGAGTCGCTAACCACGGTGGCGCCATTGACCCCGGGTCTCCGGGTTGCAGTGGAACGGCATGCTCGTGCTTAACAAACTGAATTAAGGGGGACAGGGAGGAAGAGTGAGCGATGGCGAATCTCACCGCGTCGAAAAGGAGGGCGAGGGGCTCGGTGCGGCGGGAACACGTCGGCGTCGCGGCCCGAGAGCTCCGCGTCCGGGGCGTCGAGCGTTCGGGCGTCACTCACTGCATAGATGACGAGGAGGGATCAGCCAAGGAGTTCGCGGGAAGATCGTAGACACCAAACGGAGCTCACCGAGGCAGAGAAGAGCTCCGTGTGGCTTCTTTGCGACGATGGCGATGGCGGCGGCGTTCGGCGAAACTTGAGAGCACAGATGGGAAAGGAGAGAGCGAGGCGATGTCCGCTTTATAGCGCATAGCAAGAGCGCGCGTGGTGCGGAGTCGTTGCGGCTACTGGGCGAGGCGTGGGGAGTGGGCTCGTGGCGGTTGCGGCTCTGCGCTATCCGAAATCGCGGAGGTGGAAGACGGCTGACGGGTGGGACCAAGCAGCATGAGAGAGAAGAGAGGGACGCTGGTGGTTCCCGTTCTTTACGCGTCCACGCGTGTTCTCGGGCAAAGCAATTGGAACGTGCGTCGCAGCGGTTGTCGTGCTCTGCGTCCCGAGGCAGAGGAGAGGGGGAGAAGACAGAGCCGACAGGTGGAACCCCGTGGTCAGGGGAGGGAGAGAGGGGAGGGCGGTAGGAGCCTGCTGGGCCGGTTCCAGGCGGGGCCCAAACGCAGAGAAGAAGAGAGGGAAGAGTGGCCGTGGCCGTGCTGGGCTGAGGGAGAGGGAGGAAATGTTTTTCCTTTTTCCTTTTTATTTCTTTTTCCAAATTCATTTTCAAAAAAATTTGAATTCATTTGAAATCTGGTTTTGCAAACTCAAACACCACAACAAAAATTTTTGCAGCTGCATGAATGCACATTCACGTTGCTAAACTAGAATTTATTTTATTACTAGAATTTTGTTATTCCATTAAATGTCATTCTCCCCATAATTTCATAATTAGTCATTTTCATCTATTTTAAATTCAAACAAAATTTTGGGTGTTTACAATTCTACCCCCCTTAAAAGGAATCTCGTCCTCGAGTTTCAGACGGACTTACTCAAACAGCTGTGGGTAAGACTTTCTCACGTCTTCTTCTCTTTCCCAAGTTGCTTCGTCTTCTGTGTACCCGGTTCCACTGAACTTTGCACATCTTTAAAAACACGGCTCCTCGTAAAACCTTTCTAACCGTTTCCAAGATTCTATTGGGTACTCTTCATATGTGAGATCTTCCTTTATGGTAAGCTCTTCTAGAGGATCTGTTCCTCAGGTACCTTTAAGCACTTCTTCAACTGAGATACTGGAACACATCATGTACTCCCGACAAATTCTCAGGTAACTCTAACTGATAAGCTACCTCTCCACGTCTCACGAGAACTTTGAAAGGTCCAACATATCTTGGAGCTAGCTTTTCTTTCATATTGAACCTCTTTACACTTCTCATCGGAGACACTTTAAAAGTACACGTAATCCCCAATCTCGAATGACAGACCTCTTCTGCGGTGTCTGCGTAACTCTTTTGACGGGATTGTGCAACTTTTAAGTTATCTCTTATTTTCCTTACTTGTTCTTCTGCATCTCGAAGAACATCGGGTTCCAAAACACCTGAGTCTCCCCGGGTTTTGGGTTTTCCAGAATAAGGGAGTTCTGCACTTACGACCATACAGGGCCTCATTGGGTGCCATTTTCCAGACTATTCTGATAATTATTGTTGTAAAAAACTCAGCATAGGGGAAAACTCTTATCCCAACTGGCACCATGTTGTAAAGCACAAGCTCCCCAACATGTCTTTCCAAAATTTGGTTTGTCCTTTCTGTTTGCCCAGCCGTCTGTGGATGATATGCTGTACTGAAAGTCAATTTTGTTCCCAAGGATTCATGTAACTTCTGCCAGAACTGTGATGTGAATTGAGTAACTCTGTCAGATACAATCTTCTTAGGGACTCCATGTAAACATACTATCCTTTCCATATACAGTTCTGCTAGTCTTGCACCTGAGTAGTTAGTCTTCACTGGTAGGAAAATGAGCAACTTTAGTCAAGCGGATCCACGATTAAACCCCAAACGAGTCATATCCCTTTTGTGTACGTGGTAATCCGACTATAAAGTCCATTCCTACTTCTTCCCATTTCCATTCAGGTATTTTCATTGGCTGAAGTAAACCGGCAGGTCTTTGGTGTTCTGCCGTTACTCTCTGACATGTGTCACACAAGGCCACATATTCTGCTACATCTCTTTTTAAAACCATACCACCAATACTTTTCTTTTAGATCCAGGTACATCTTAGTACTTCCCAGGATGTATAGAGTAAGATGAATCATGTGCTTCTCGAAGTATGGCATCACGGATAGACTTTACTTCGGGAACACATATTCTCTTTCCAAACCACAATGTACCATCATCATCCATCCTGAACCCTTGGTGCTTTTCCTAGCACTTATATTCTCTGCAATTTCTTTCAGTCTCGGATCTTCTAACTGACCCTTACGTATCTCTTGTTCCAGGGGAGGTTCTATGGTTATCTCCATGTATTAATGGTAAATCCCAAATTAAGAGATTCCATATCAGCACACAATTCAGCAGGCATAAGCTTCATTCTTAAAGCATTAGCATAACTCTTCCTGCTCAGTGCATCGGCCACTACATTAGCTTTAACCCGGGATGATAATGTACTTCCAACTCATAATATTTGATCAGCTCAAGCCAACGACGTTGTCTCAGATTCAGATCTGACTGAGTGAATATATATTTCAAACTCTTATGATCTGTATAGATATCACACTTATGCCCTATTAGATAATGTCTCCATATTTTTAGAGCAATGGACCACTGCTGCCAATTCCAAGTCATGAGTAGGGTAATTCAGCTCATGCTTCCTCAACTACCTGGATGCATATGCCACAACTTTTCCTTCTGCATAAGCACACATCCAAGACCTAAACGAGAGGCATCACAGTAGATTGAGAAACTCTTGTTCAGATCTGGTAATGTCAGTACTGGGCTGTGGTCAACCTTTTCTTCAACTCTTCAAAGTTCTTTTTGACTTTTGTCAGACCACACAAACTTAGCACTTTTCTCTAGCAAGCTGTCATTGGTTTTGCTAGTTTTGGAAAACCCTTCAATGAACCTCCTATAGTATCCTGCTAAAACCCAGGAAACTACGGATTTCGATAACATTGGTTGGAGGGTTCCAGTTTAAAACATCTCGTACCTACTTGGGTCTACTGCTATACCTCCATTAGAGCCCCACGTGACCCAAGAAAGACACTTCTCTTTAACCAAAACTCACATTTACTTCTCTTGGCATACAGCTGATTTTCTCTGAGCTTTTGCAAAACCTCCTAAAGATGTTCAGCATGCTCCTCTTTAGTTTTAGAGAATACTAAGAATGTCATCTATGAACACTACTACAAACTTATCCAAAAACTCCATGAACACCTTGTTCATCATGTACATAAAGTACGTAGGTGCATTAGTCAACCCAAAAAGACATGACTGTATACTCATATAGCCCAAAATCTTGTGGAAGGCTGTCTTAGGTAGTCTGCCACTCGGTTTTTTAATTGGTGGTATCTAGAGCGGAGATCTAATTTAGAGAACACGCATGCACCTTTCAACTGGTCAAACAAGTCATCTATTCTGGGTAAGGGATATTTATTCTTGATGGTAACTTCATTAAGAGAACGGTAATCCACACACATCCTCCTAGTCCCCATCTTTCTTATCCACAAATATAATGGTGCATCCCTAAGGTGAAAAAACTAGGGCGGATAAAAACCCTTTTCTTTGCAATTCACTAATTTGTTTCTTAAGTTCTTCTAATTCTTTAACCCCATTATATATGGTCTTTTAGCTATGGGAGCAGTACCAGGTAGAAGTTCAATAAAAACTCAACATCACGAATCAGGTGGCATCCCTGTAACTTTTTCGGGAAACACATCTGGAAATTCTTCTACCACTTGTTCCTCATCAAAGGTATCTCCAGGTAACAGGTTCAGAGAGGCTTTTGGTGTTGCTTGCATTTCTACTTCAAACACATCTTATCCCCATTAGGTTGATGTTACAACAACACATCTCTCTTGGCACTGAATCACACTCGGTGTTGTTTCATCCAATCCATTCCCACAATGAGACTATTCCAGCTGTGGGTATCAAAAACTGGACTCACTTCAAAGTTTTACCCCCCTTAGGGTAAGTCAGTGAAGGACTCCAAATAGAAGCAGGGTTATGCTACCCCCCCGGTGAATTTACTTGCATACGGTTTTTTTCATTGCACGCAAAAATATACTATGTATTCTAACAAAAGCATCAGATATGAAAGAATGGAAGCACCAGAATCAAAGAGAAATGGTAGCGGGGAATGAGTTCACATTAAACGTACCCATCATAACCTTAGGTGCCTCCTGAGTGGTTTTCAGCAGATACATGGGGTTTCACCCTTCCATGTTTGGAGGTGGTTGATACCTTCCTTTCTGCGGCTTTTTCTGATTCTGGGGTGTCTGCTGGTTCTGCTTCTCAGGCAATTGTAAGACATAGTCCTTCTTTCCCACAACGAAACACTTGTTGTTGTTACTGTTGTTGGGGTTGTTGTTCTTCACTGCCAGAGTATTTGGATTCACCTGGCGCGAACTTGGTTAGAGACCTGGTGAGGTGGGCGCTGGCCTCCATACTGCTGCTGACCTTGAGGGCGTTGTTGGAACTAATTACGCTGAGGGAATTGACCTCTGTTCCACTAGTTAACTGCCCTTGGTTCCTCTGTTGAAACTCTGGTGCGGATAGGGTCGAGGGCGAGTGTTGCTGCTTGAAGCCTGACCCTGTAGCTTCCCTCTTCTTCGTTTCCATTTCTTGGCGCTTATTGTCAATCACAATAGTGCGGTTTCACCAAGGTTTGATAGTTGGGTATTCATTGGACATGAGCTGAAGCTGCAGACCATCATACTATCCCTTCAGGAATCTGCGCTGCTTGTCACAATCCCTCGCCACTTCATGTGGAGCATCAGCGTGACAATTGAGCAAACTTGTCACGGTACTCAGCCACTGTCATTGATCCTGCTTGAGGATCTGAACTCCTCTTGCTTCAACTCCATCATACCTTCAAAATGTGGTATGATCTGAATTCCTCTCTGAATTCTTGCCAATTGACTTCAGGAGCATCATCAGGGCGTCCATATTGGAAGGACTCCCACCAATCTTGCTGCTCCTTGTAACTATCCAGAGGCATACAACACCTTTTCAGTGGGCATTGCATTGTGCTATGTTCAGTTGTTTCTCCACAGCACGGAGCCAATCATCTGCATCCAAGGGTCGGATGCGGTGGGTGAAGACGGGAGGTCGTCCCTTCCCTGATTTCTCCTCTTTTGTCCCTAACTTGGACTGGCGGTAGAATTCCAACAGGCTCGCTCTCCAAGCGATGCATCATGGCTTGCATCAGTTGTGCTTGCATTCCCATCATTGTTCCACTGACACAGCAGGTGGTGTTGGTGGTGTGGTGGCGGGTTGACAGGAACTCCACGTCCACGGCCACGTCCACAGACCACGAACTCTAGCACCCCTGCCGTCCATCTGTTTTTCAGCAAAGATGTAGGTTTAGTGACTTTGTAAAGCTTATAACCTGTCTATGTCAAACTGAAATTTTCTGGGCATGATTTTTACAACACAGTGCAGTAAAAAGTTTTATATCTCAAGTTCTGGAACTCAAACAGAAATTTTGCTATAAGACTGGAAAGATTAGAAAGTTCTCTACAACTTTCATGTTCATTAAGATTTTCAGATCCTGTAACTTTATTTGTCAAAAACTCAAAACAACCAATCTGTCCAGGTTTTACAGACTGCGCAGTAAGACAGACTTACAACAGCAAAAACTCTTAGCTCAGAACAGATATGAGCTTGGTTCTGGCGCGTTGGAAAGATACAGAAGTCTATTTTCATAGCATTTACTGATTTGGAGATATAAGGCAAAGAACAAGAGATGCTCCAGAAAAAAAAGCACATGAGATAAAGGATAAGATCAAAACCCCCTGATATATTATCAAACATTAACCTAAAGTTTCAACTGGTGAGACTTGTGGACAGGGCCACAATTTCCCACACTAACATTCAAAACAAAGAACCAAATCAAGCAAGTTCATAAGTACAGGCATTAAGACATCAAGTTCATCCATCACAAAACTAGAACTGACTCGCACTACTACGCTTATTACAAAGAGGGAAGGCTTCAACATCTATGGAGCTTCATCAGTCATGATATGATTGGGTGGCTTCTTCTCATACATGGGGGCCATGTTCAGCTGGGCCCTCAAGTCATCCACCATCTTCTGGAAACGAGCCACTGACTGCTGCTCGCCATGCAACTCCTCCTGCAACCTCTCATTGACTCCTTGGAGCTCATTGAGGTGCCTGACCGTGGTGTCCAAGGTAGAGCCAGGGTCAAGAGGGTTCTGGATCGACCAAGTGTTGAACCTGGTGTCATATCGAGGCAGGAATCTGTAAGCATCTCCCTGCATGGCTGTGTAACGCCTTCCATGGTAGTAGATGTAGGCGTTCTCCGTAGCATTCTCCATGTTGTCCCTGTCAAGAGCCCTCCTGGCTACGTGACCATGGACAGTCTCCACCTTCTGACTGTCATGAGCCTCATTCCAAACAGAGACTACCACCTGAGCCTTCCAGTAACTAGCTTCCTGAGGATGAGAGAACTCAGAAACTAGGTACTTCACTGAGGTATCCATCTCAGGGTAGTACTCCTCCAACACCTTCAACGGCAAGTTGTGGAAGTACGCCGCTGGAGAAGGGTACTTATAGTACTGCTCCTCAGACCATCCAGGCTGCTCATCCTCTGGTGGTGTCGCCAGAGCAGGTGCTGGTGCTGGTGAGAGGAGTGGTGCTGGGGTCGATGAAGGCAGAGGCAACGGTGTAGCAGCTGGTACAGGAGCTGGTGAAGCAACTGGTGTAGGAGCTGGGGGTAGAGCTGGTGCTAGCAAGGTTCACGTGACAGGCGGCATCTACAGAATTTTGTTTAAACTGAATTAGAACAACATTTTTAAATAATAGAATAAATACATAGAAGCATATAAATTTTGTAAATAACAAAAGCAAGATAGAAAGCAGTAAAATATAGAAGCAAAGGATCCTAAAACGACCTTTACTACCTAGGCTTGCGTCCTACAGTCAACCTCGCTTTGATACCAATTTGTCACACCCAATTTCAAGGACGAAATAGGATGCATAACATTATGTGTGCCCAGGAATAATCCACACATAAGCTCACAAATTAAAAAGTACCATCACAGAGTTTAATACATAACGAACATATATCCATTACAAGAATAAATAAAACAAAGGAAGATACACTAGCTCTTGAGGCTCCATCTCACAGGGAAGGTCAACTGGTTGACCAAGCCTAGAAATCTTCTGGAAACTCCTCGTAGCCTCCTGCTTCTGTTACCCATCCGGGATTTTTATCCAAAATTGAAAAGAAAACAAGCGTGAGTACACTCGTACTCAACAGTATAACATGGGGTTGTGAAGCTCAAAAGGCTGACACTGGCTTACTACATTTAGCATTTTTAGTTGGTCAAAGTTTTATTATTAAGAAGCATCAGGTTATGCTTAAACCCCAAATGATCCCACTTATATCCTTGCCAAAGTTTAAAGAGTCATAAACATCATCGTTATGGTGGCGACAGGAACATAAAGGTTGGTCAAGTTAATTAATTAAACCGTCGGTTTTCCGGGCCGCTCGTGACTGTGAGCACAGCTGATATATCAGTTTTAACACTCTGCAGAGGTTGTGCATCTTTACCCGTGAGTCGTGATGCCCCGAATGCCCGGGTTAATTACTCCCATAACACTGCCAAGGTGAGTGGGCGGGGTTCACTATGAAACCTTTCATAGAATCTCGTCTAACAGGATTAGGGCCGCTAGGATTGGCAAGGGGCGATAGAGCTCCCCTTCCGAGTAGCATAAAGACCCGCAGCCTACGCTCAAACTCGGACAGAGGCCGCACTATAACCAGCTCAGCAAGAGCCTAATGCGCCCTTTCGGGTAACCGCTAACGAGCTAGAAAAGAGACTACTACTAAGTTAAAGCCAGAGCCATGTAGCTCCCACGGTAGCACTGTCAGTCCCAGCTTTTGCCAACAGTGAGTTATCATTAAAGGGTTATGTTCCAATTGCCATAACAGGATCACCAATTCATTCAAAGCTTTATAACATTTGGCAGGGATCAAGTATTCATTAATATAGCACTAGCCATCTACCCATATGCATATCCCATAGGAACAAGGTAAAGGGTTTCAATTCTAGGGAATTAAAACTACGGGTATCAAATTAAACACATGCACATGAAATGATAATTATGGTGAATAGGATAACAAGGAAAGTCCCATGCTATACTTGCCTTGGTTCTCAAAGTCTTGCTGGTCAAAACACTCCTGATCAAAGGACTCTTGATCACCAACAAACTCCTCACTGCCTGAACTCGATCACGGCATTGCAACAACACGCATTCCGATTGCATACATACAAAGCAAACAAAACTAATATTAGAACAGTACACCAATAACAATAAACAGAGTTAAAAGGTTTATACAAAGATACTACGCATTACTACGATCATCTCAACACGAATTTCACGAAAATCGGATTTAAAACGCAAAAGATATGAATTTAACTGGTTCTCTAGGAGCATTTTTAGTATTTGAATTATCCTTGAATTTAAATAATTCAAACATGAACAACAGATGGTTTAACATGTAGAGAATTTCATTATGAATCTAACGCAAATCGAATCGTCCAAATCGGAGTTAAAATAAAATTTTTATAAACAAATTAAGGCAGTGGCAATTATGTAAATATCAGATTTCCATTTTTGGAATAAACCGAATAGGATTACGTTTTCTGAACCGAGAAAGCGTATTCGGAGGATTACGCCAGCGCTATGACGCGGGTCAACAGACCTGCCACGCCGCGGCGCGGGATAGGGCGGGTCCACGGGAACAGTCATGAACCGAGCGCGGCTGTGGTCCACCGGTCCACCGTGGACCGGGGTGCATACCCCTTCGTCATTCTAATCCTGACCGTTGGTTTTGGATCAGATGGCTCAGAGCAGATCAGAGAGAGGGAGAGGGAGGGAGTCGGCCGGAGCCGAGAACGGGCGCGGCGGCGCCATGGCCACAGAGGGCCAAGCTCGTCGGCGAACCATCGGAAAGACGTTCCCGGCCACGATTTCACCATCCAAGGGTAGGGGAAGGGTGAGCACGGCGAGGCGAACACTCTGGTGTGCTCGGACGAACCGTGAGAGGCGAGCAGCGGCGGCGCCATGGATTCCAGCGGCGCAGGCTCGTCGGCGAACTCGGGGAAATCACTCCCGACCACCCCGGCTTCAACCAACAGCACAGAAAGGTTCGACGTGCCCATGCGAGTGCGAGAGAGGGTTCGGTTGAGGCAGTGGCTTGCCGGAACAGGGCCGTCCGCGGCGGCGCCATGATCGGTCTCGATCGGTGTACGCGGGCGAGGCAAATCAGCGCCTTAGAGACCAAATTGAGGGCTCGGGAAGTGGCGGGGTGTTCGTGCGATGCGCGTGAGGTGCTTGGTTGTGACTGAACGCTACCGGAGTCGGCTAACCACGGTGGCGCCATTGACGCCGGTCTCGGGGTGCAGTGGAACGGCGTGCTCGGTGCTTAACTAACCGAATTACGGGGACAGGGAGGAAGAGTGAGCGATGGCGAATCTCACCGGGTCGAAAAGGAGGGCGGAGAGGGCTCGGTGCGGCGTGGAACGGCGGTCGGTGTCGTGGCGGTCCGAGAGCTCCGCGTCCGCGGCGTCGAGCGTTCTGCGGTCACTGCATAGATGACGGAGGGAGGGATCAGGCCAAGGAGGTTCGCGGGAAGATCGTAGACACCAAACGGAGCTCACCGAGGCGAGAAAGAGCTCCGGTGTGGCTTCTTTGCGACGATGGCGGCGGCGGCGGCGTTCGGCGGAACTTGAGAGCACAGATGGGAAAGGAGAGAGCGGAGGGGCGATGTGACGCTTTATAGCGCATAGCAGAGAGCGCGCGGTGTGCGGAGTCGTTGCGGCTACGTGGGCGAGTCGTGGGGATCGGGGCTCGCGGCGGTTGCGGCTCTGCGCTTCCGAAATCGGCGGGAGGTGGAAGACGGCTGACGGGTGGGACCAAGCAGCAGTGAGAGAGAGAGAGAGAGGGACGCGGGCGGTTCCCGTTCTTTACGCGTCCACGCGCGTTCTCGGGCGAGCAGATTGGAACGTGCGTCGCGGCGGTTGTCGTGCTCTGGGTCGCCGAGGCAGAGGAGAGGGGGAGAAGACAGAGCTGACAGGTGGACCCCGGTGGTCAGCGGGAGGGAGAGAGGGGAGGCGGTAGGAGCCTGCTGGGCCGGTTCCAGGCTGGGCCACGCAGAGAAGAAGAGAGGGAAGAGTGGGCCGTGGCCGTGCTGGGCTGAGGGGAGAGGGAGGAAATGTTTTTCCTTTTTCCTTTTTATTTCTTTTTCCAAATTCATTTTCAAAACAATTTGAATTCATTTGAAATCTGGTTTTGCAAACTCAAACACCACAACAAAAATTATGCAGCTGCATGAATGCACATTCATGTTGCTAAACTAGAATTTATTTTATTTCTAAGAATTTTGTTATTCCAATAAATGACATGCTCACATAATTTCATAATTAGTCATTTTCATCTATTTTAAATTCAAACAAAATTTTGGGTGTTACACACTTCCTCCGAACACCACCAAACCGTCTAGGTGTTGTCGAACACCAAGAGTAACAAGCACAAGACCTTCACTTGAGCAACTCAAGGCTAGGAAGGTGGATGGATGCACACAAGTCACTCCTAATCACTCTAGGAGGGAAGAACAAGATGAACTCTCTCTAATCTCTCCCTCACTAGCCTCTTGACTCTCCAAAGTATTTCTCAAGGTGTCACCAGCTGAAACAATGGCCAAGAGAGACTCTAAGGACAAAGGGGGCAACTATAAATAGTCCCCACCTCCAAAACTAGCCGTTTTTTACTTTTTCTTCTCTCTGCGAAGCCACTGGACTAGTCCGGAGCTTATACCACCGGACCATGCACACTGGTCCGGAGCTCACTCTGTATTCAAACTCAGGCACCGTCGGACTACTCTGCTTGGTCCGACGCACTGGTCCGACGCACTGGTCTGGAGCCTCGGTGCTCTCTAAGTGAAAAACTTCCTCTCTTTTACGAAACCACCGGACCACTCTCCTTGGTCTGGTGCCCTGGTCCGACGCTCTGGTCCGGAGCCAGGGAGCTCTCTGCATGAGCTCAACCTCCTGTCTTGAGGCGTCGGACTAACCGTTGGACTAGTCCGGAGCCTTCTGTCTCTCTGAACCAAACCACCGGACCACTCTCCTATGGTCCGACGCTTTCTAGACAGGTGGTCCGGAGCTCCTCGAGCTGAGATTTTCCCTAAGTCAGGGACCGTCGGACCACTCTCCTTGGTCCGACGCCCACATTAGCAGAGTGGTCCGGAGCCTCTTTCTCCCTCTATATCAACTGTTTTCGCTGAGGTTTCTCAAGGGATTTTGTTCCTACCATTTCTAGGGTTTATCAAGGGCTGAAAGCAAGGTCTCTAGGACAAGTTGTGACAAGTGTGCATATACCCACTCTCCTAAACTCTCCTAGGTCAAGCTACTAATCTCATACCCCCCTTTATAGTACGGTCAAAGGAAAAACAAAAGCCCTAGCTATACTTAGTGCCCTTCTCAACCTTACGGCACTAAGAACTAGCCTAGTCTTCAACTTGTATCATCATCCTTTGCAACCGAAACGATTTCCATCTTGGGGGCATGAATATCCATTAAGCCCATTCAAAATGCGTCACTAATGACCTAACATCAATGACTTTGCCTCTGCAAAACACACGTTAGTCATAGTGACCTAGTATTGTCGTTAATTGCCTAAACACAAGGGTCCATGATTCTACAGTCCACCTCCCATCTATAGGCCAAGTAAGACCCGATTGCAATCAATGGAAGTAGTCAAGCTCTATTCTTGCTCTTCTTTAGTAATGTCCTTTATGCATGCATAGATATGGAGTTAATCTTTTGCTATTGCTAGTATATATGCACATCAATGTACATGCTTTGACTTGTGACTAATAACTTAGGAATTAATATCTCTTGTATCTACATAGACTTGTTATTGCTATCTTATGGAGTGCTTTGAGTGTTACATTTATCACACACACACACACACACACACACATATATATATATAGGGTGAGTTTTTTCTACTTTTGCAAAATGCATGGTCCAAATTTGATGGGTAGAGACATCGGACGACATGAGATAAGTTACACAGTGTCCATATTAATGTAACCATTGTTACACTAAAACATTTGTATATTACTATGATTCTTAGCTGTTCAACAACTAAGTACATGATAGTTTTTTTTGGGTCGAATAGGAGATGATAGTTTCATTACTTCATTACAGAAGATTCATTGCTCGGACTACAAATTTTCTTCATCATTAGAAAAGATAGATACATTTTGGACCGAGTATATGATTGTACTCGTCTAGAAACATAATTATAGACCTAAAGAATTAAACCTTTCCATCTAAAGTAGTTTTTTCTCTTCCAGAGCGAGGATCATGGTCACCTCGGTCACTTGGGAGGAGGCTCATTATCGTTGTCATCATCCTCCTCATCATCATCATCCTCGACCACCTCCTCGAAGCCCTCATTGTCGCAGCTCCAGGGAGGACTCCTATCAAAAGATACAATGAGGTCGACATTGGCTCGACCTCTACCTCATCGAAGGATGAGTCATTGCTTGGAAGGTTCAAGGTGGTGTACAACATATATGTAGTCAGATAGAAGAAGGGGATGAACAAGGAAGAGGGTTGGCTTTAGAGAGCAGCGAACTTGGAGAAGTATGTAGAGAAGTGTGTGAGGCTCTTTTTCTACTCCCAACGGAAGTAATAGTTATGGAACTATGTTAGTAGTTGGGACATTCAACACTCAGGCTAAACTTACCGGTGGTAGACCAAACCATATTGTAGGGTCGACGGCCATAACACATATATCAGTCGGCTCAACATTCCATATGATGGAGATACGCAACCGCACTAGAACCGCCGCATCGATGGTTGAACTGTGAGTGCTAGAAGTTTCATGTGCCAATTTGATTTCTTTTTAGGCCTCACTATCGATCTAATCGACAATGCAACTATCGCACCATCGCTTATGCATGTATTCTACGATGTGAAAGTGGCAATGGTGATTGCTCATTCTATAGTAGTGGACCATCAATTAGGGTGACTTCATCAAGGAGCCCCCAAGCCTTCGTTGCTCAGGGAGCTAGCTAGGTCCCAGCCTAGCCCTTGGCTCAGGAATGTGAAGGAGCTAAGGATTAGGCATGAGATGCGGTCGATCAAGAGCCTGGAGCCCAAGATAGCCCTTGGGTCCAAGCAGTGGCCAAGAGCATGCTCAGGTTTTGTCCAATCCTGTGCCTAAAGGTACAAATGAGCATACCTGATGGGTATACCCCTTGAGCCCCTAACATTCTTGGAGGGATCGATTGGGGGAGGGCCTTTTGATTGGGAACCTCTCACCAAGGGACTAAACATATCCCTTTGTTTGATTTTCCTCGGGCAGCCATGATGGCAAACCGCCTAGTCAGGCCAAGGCAGGCAAAGGGTTGTCAGTGGCCATTGTGGGCGAAGAAAGTGACAACGTTGGGAGGTGGTGGCGGTGGTTACACTAGTAGTGGCGGTTGCAACCTAGTTGGACCGAAGCAAGTAGGAGTGGCATTGGTGGTCACACGGGGTAGAGCCTATTGTAGCTCTGTTGATGGATGGGTATTGCTCTCAGTAGGAGGAATGAAGAAGAAGGTGAAAGGGGTGACATATAGTCCTTGCTTGATGGTCTCCTAGCAGATCCGAAATAACATCTTCTCCATCTGTGTCCCCCATATAAAAAACAATCACCATATCGCCTCAACCAAAGTTATGGGATCATCCCATCTAACGAGAATGACATTCTTGATCAAACCAAACATAACCTAAATGGGTCCTGCTTAAAAATAATTAAAAAAAATAGGTACCAATGTTCTTGATCGTCCTCACTGCTCTATTTGGCACCACTAGCACACCGTTCCCCATCCTTGTATCTATCCCGAATCCACAATTTCCCAACCACTACTTTCCAATTCACAATGTCTTGCCTCTGCAACATTATTTGACTATAACATGTCCTCTCTCTCCTTTCCCATTTCCACAACTAACATGGGAGGAGGGGACAAAGATGTAGAGCTGCGTCATGGTGACCATGAGGAGGAGGAGGAGGTGCGTGATAGGCCGGTGGTAGCAACTACTAGTGGCCAAGGCAAGAGACTTGAGGCATATGCTATTTTTCAAGCTTGAGCAATTTGTTCTGAATTGCACTCATCTATTTTCTCACAGCCTGACCACATGCTTTTTTGTTACTTAAGAGCAATTCACTAACACTTGGATTTATTGCAAAACATGTCGCCAACTGTTTGAACCTTTCTCTCTCTCATGAGTAATACATAAAAATAGAAAAACACAGAGACATAAAGTATGGAAACTATTTTTTATTCTTTGAATATTGATAATTATAATATAAAGTTTCCATATATAATATAGTTTTAATTAATAACAGAGAACCGAAGAATTTATTTAAAACCTATACATAGATAATGGACTAGTACTATGATTAGTATTCTTATCATCCTTTTGTTGGTTCATTCATATACTCTCCTATGTTTCACAACAAAATTGACGTCAAACTGTCAAAGACGCCACATCGTTGTTGCAGGCAGCCGTACTTCCACGTAACTCTGAATTTGTAGCAAGCAGTAGCTACCTAATCCTGACATCATGGGGATGCAGGATGCTATGATTCCCCGGCCTGATCACAGTTGACCTTCTCTCGCCTCGATGCACCTAGGGCCCTCTCCCCGGTATATATATAAATACTATAATCATCGCCCGATCCAGATTAGCTAACCACGGCCAATTATCCTGCTGCATTTCTTTAATATTGTGCATGTTTCATCACATGCCCCGACATACCGTCCAAAATTCCTCTTTGTCTCGGCTCAGCATGGTCGCCCATCGGAGATTCCGGGCAAAGTGATTTTTTGGGGCTGTGTGGCCTGTGAGGAAGAGCCAGACCCATATGCATCACTGCTTCAGCATGGCCTGTCCGGGAGAAACGGAGACTGTTGCTCTGTCGCCTTCTAGCGAGGGCAGTAGTATCACTGCTTCAGTAGGAGTAGGCTCTATTTACGACCGAGGTCAATCCACGGAAGGATGATAACACGAGCTAACATAAATTTTAGTAGCTTTTTTGTCCAGCCCGGATGTGGACAGTAGCCGCTTCTTTTTTTTTAGTATCATGCATTTTAGCATTTTAGGGCACTACAGGAAACAGCAGCGTCGCCGAGTGTTAAATATCGGGCATTCGACAAAGCGCGCTTTGCCGAGTGCTGGTCAACGTGGTACTCGGCACAAAATACCACTCGGCATATCGTGCTTTGTCGAGTGTCAGACACTCGGCACAGAGCTGCACTCGGCGAGTGTCCAGCACTTGGCAAAAAAAAAACATTTGACAAAAAATCCCGGCCCTAACGTCATCCATGACCGTCAGCTTTGCCGAGTGCGCGTCGTTTGGCACTCGACAACGAAACTCCCTTTGCCGAGTGCTAGGGCTAGCACTCGCAACGAAACTCTCTTTGGTGAGTGCCAAGGCCCACACTCGGCAAAACATTTTATTTTTTTTATTTTTGCAACTAGATTTTTTTTGTAGCTTTTACATATCAGCTTTCGTAGCTTTTACATATCAGCATGATCAACATGTTCAAGTTTGATACTTTTTCAAAACTTTTTATTATATTTTTTGACTTTATTTCATTTACTTAATTTTTCCCGAAATATTCATGTTTGAACTGTGGGTGCATCGAATAATGGATTTCAATGAATGAAAAAATATTATTCTTGTTCTTGAGTGTATGTTTAGGCCAAATCCAGAAACTGACCCGAAGTTTCGATCAACGTACTGACACTCGGCAACGAATTTTCAAAAAAAAATTATTTGCCGAGTGGTTGCTGACTTGACACTCGGCAAAGGCTTTGTCGAGTTTGCCGAGTGCCACACTCGGCAAAGCCTTTGCCAAGTGGATGTGGGCCTTTGCCAAGTGGGTCAGGCACTCGGCAAAGCGCCTGTTTCCAGTAGTGGGGGCGGTAGCCGCTTCTTTTTTTTAATCTAGGAACTTTATTTTATCTTGTCTCCAACGACGTACGACGTCTCATTGGTTTACACTTTTTATATTGCCCATGAGCTCTCATACAGTAAATATGAGCTTCTTACTCTCAAGATAAGGTGGAGCTGTGTCACTACTACAGAAACGACAATCAGTGTCGGTTCAAAACCCTCCTACAGTGGCGGTTTTTGAACCGGCACTGGCGAATCGACAGTGATGAGTCCAAGCCATCACTGTCGGTTATGCCAAACCGACAGTGATGCTTGATCCATCACTGTCGGTTTGGCACCCCAACCGGCAGTGATATTATTTTTAAAAATTGTATTTTTTTAATTGTTTTATTTTCATTTGGGGTTTCTGGTTTAGGGTTTATGGTAGAGGTGGTGGGGTGGGAGATCGTGGAGGTGTTTGCTATCGAACCATTTGATATCGATGTGAATTGAAGGTGGTTGTGGACTAGCGACAATACAAACCCATCACACATTTATAATAATTATTACAAAACATCCAAACAAAACTTAAAGTATCGAATTGAATGTCGCATTACAATAGCCTTTCGAGACAGTCTTTTCCATAGATCTTCTTGAAGTCCTTACTCTGCACAATGGATAGACATCCTTTTCTATACACTATCTCGTCCAGAATAAGAGCTGCTATCTCCTCTTGAAATCCTCTTATCTCAAAATCCACCAACCTATTGTGGCCCTGATCTTTGCGCTGTAAATTGATACAAGATGATATTGAGATGCACATACGTAAGATAAAACAATAGAATTAAAATGCGACGCGTACGTACCATGCCATCTCCTATTCCTAGTTTTGCGCCAAAGTAGGCAAGCATTGCCCACATCACATAGAACCCGCACTCGTTGTTCCCCATTGGTTGATCTAGGGTCTTGACCTTCTTCATATACTCCACTCTGAATGGTTCTCTCCATTTCTTTTGCAGCTTAGGCTCCACATTTCTCCAATCAGGTAACGCCTTCATTCTATGTGACAATGTAAATGAAGTGTGAAGGCTCAGGATATTATTAATTACAATATCATATGTGATTGAAAAGTGTGGTGATATTGGGTTCACTTACATATTTAGCTCTTTGACTAGGGGTTCGATAAGTTTAAGTGGCTTCTTTTTTGAGTCCCACACCTCGATAGTTGAATTTTTAAGACTTATATCTACGAGGACGTAATGGTTGCTGCAATCACAAAGTTCATGTTATTGAATGATATATCAAGAAAAAAACACTTAAATAAGGGTCGAGAACACATACTCGCAATTGTAGGTTAGCAGTGCGTTTGTTTTGCCGACTGAGAACATTCTTTCAAACTCGCTGAGACATACGGATCTTGGAGACCGGCTTTGCATGTTGTCTCATTTACCAAGATGGGTCCAAGAAGTCAAAATTTCTATTTCGTTTTTTAAGGCAAAATTTTGCTACAGACCTGCAAAATAAACATGCATGGATATATTCAAATGCAGATCACGTAGTTTATTATAACGTTGTTAGGGTATGGTACTTACATAGTCCATAACATCATAATCTGCACATCCAGCGAGCGTCGTTGAAAGAGTTGAAAGAGGTCTTCATAATGAATAATATGCACAACTTCTTCAGGATGATTAAAAATAAAACATGGAGGGATGCATACTTCAAAGTTTGCATTCTTGTCTTTGCCATTGTTACTATCTATGATGTAGTAATCATGCAACTGTCGCATGTTTGCTGGCAAATTTCTATACTCTTCTTGGCTGGCGACCATAGGCTTGCCTAGTTCAAACTTGTATGCAACTTCGGCCTTTTCAAATTCGATTTTTTCAAAATAGAGATTCTCGGCATCCTCCATGCTTATATCCAGGTGTGCGGCCAAGTTTTGTATCTCTAGCTGCTGAAAGGTGTGTATTTCTCTAGCTCTTTCTTGGTTACCCGGATTTTTGCTTTGCCTTTCAAATTGGCTCTGTTTCTCAGGTATATAAGTCAATCGTTCATACAAGGCAAGTTTGACGGCCTTTTCTACAATCTGAGCTCGTAGAATATCGTCCTTAGTCGGTACTGGTTGCCGCCTTTTACTAGTCATCTTGGGATCTTTACCAACTGAAGCTGATGACCTCCTCTGTTGCGAAGTCGAACCTGATCTAGAGCTAGGCCGTCGAGATCCCAGTCCTGGGGACTTTGAAGCTGGTGGAGGAGGAGGAGGAGTCTTCTCCTTTGGCGGTGGAGAAGGAGTCTTCTCCTTTGGCGGTGGAGGAGGTGTCGGTGGATCTTGACGAGGAGAGAAACCTCTTGGCGGAGGCGACTGGGATGATTCACTGTCATCATCATCATCCGAAGATGGCTGGTTATCTAGCTTGATGAAGCGTTTGCGCCAGGCGACATGAGTGCCCAAGTTGTGAACTAGACGCGGCCTATCTTCCTCCACTGGGAAATCAATATGTATCTTATTGTACTTCTTGTCCAATATCTTATCAATGCTGACCCTGGCATACCCGAGTGGCACTGGCTTGCCATGAATGATGTTCTCTCCTCTAGGAAATGCTTGTCCGACCGCCACCTTGTCTTTGGTCCACTGCTGTCGGATGTACAACCTGACATTCACAGGTTCTTTGATGTCGTCCATCGGATGAGGAGCATTGACCTCTTCATCGTCAGGCATAGGGGTTGAGCCATAGCTACTGCGGCCCTTGCCGGGCACTGGGCTATTCAAAGTCGGGATTGCATGCGGCCCTTGACTCGAACACATGGATTGCATAGCGCTCGCCACTTGAGAAGCTATCCGTGCTTCAATGCTCTGTTCTAGCTCCTGTCGCATCCTTTGGAACTCCTCTTCTCTTTGCGTTCTAGCCCTTGCCCGGCTCCTATAGGAAGCGGATTCACTTTCAAATGTTTTCTCCCAAGGAATTACCCCGACTCCTCTAGTGCGACCGGGGTGCTCCTTGTTTCCAAGTGCTTGCGTGAGCACGTCATTTTCTCTATCCGACCTGCGGGCCCCTCTATGCACTTCCTCAGTGATCGTGGAAATCTTCTGGAGGAGATCGGTGACGGGTTCAACCCTGGCGGAAAGGCTCCCGTTAGGATTGTATTGTGCCCCCCTTGCGAGTAGGTAGTTCACTGATCTGGGCTGACAATCGCTTGTCTGAGGCGTAACGCTGCTCTGCTCTAGTGCTTCGACTTGGGCATCCCAATCCGGAATCTTCCTTACGTACCCACGCGATCCTAGGCGGTGAGGATTATTTGACCTAAGCGAGTTTGCTTTGTTTCTTTCGCTTGATGCCTTGGCCTCATCGGATAGCTTGTAAGCCTTGAACTCCTCCCAGAAGTCCCTTTGCTTGCTGAATTCACCTCCCGCAAAATTCGGTTCTTTTTCCTCCTTGATGAGCTTGTGCAACTTTCCCTTGAAATTCGTGAAGGAGTGACCCATGATTTCCTTGGCCCTCTTCTTGACTGCCGCTTCATCACAATCATTAGGGAAAGTGAAATACCCTCTGAGCTTGTTCCAAACTAGTTCCTTCTCAACTTCTGGAACCCTCCATGGGTCTTGCTCACTTCCATTCCACTTCCTGTATTTGATCGGGATGAAGTCCCTTACAAGTGCCCCGATGGTACTCTTGTATGGGCCCAATGCTTTAAGTGGCTCCACCGGCTCCCCTAGTTGATCGAACTGAGAGATGTGCCAGTGTCTAGTTGTCTGAGGGAGCTTTGTTGCACCACTCTTAGTCCTTCTGGAACTCTCACCAGTACTTGGACCTTCCGGCGAAACCTGCTTCAAAATTTATAAATAAGTCCCCATCAAACTTTTATGGCTATATCTACCGTGTTTTAGGTATGACCTAAGTTATTACCTCGTCTCCTTGGCCCTCTTCTAGGTTTAGCATATGGCTAGGGATCCAAGGTCTTTGATCCCCTTGCTAGTTGTCATCGTCTCCTTGGTCACGTTCAGCACCGCCACCACTAGTTCCTTGGTCATCGGCTTCGGTCGCATGGCGACGGGTGGTGAATCGACGCTTAATTGTCATGTTTCTGGACATGAATTTCGATTATTGGTATTAGCTCATAGGTAGATAGATAGACTCAAAAGCCATACATAAGTCGAGCGGGTTCATTTAGGTATACATAAGTGAACTACCTATAAGTCATGCTATACATCTCTCTATCTCTCTATATCTCTCTATCTCTCTATCTCTCTATCTCTCTATCTATCTCTCTATCTCTCTATATCTCTCTATCTCTCTATATCTCTCTATCTCTCTATATCTATCTAAAAATTTGAATAGAAGTTGAAAATCTTCCAAAATAGACAAGTATATAGAGACATCGTATATACAAGCATCTCCACAAGCATAAATGAATCATATATACAAAGCTATCTTTCTCTCTATCTGTCTATATCTCTCTCTATCTATCTATTTCTATGGGTAAGTCATGCATCTCCACAAGCATAAGTGAATCATATATACAAGCATATCTTTCTATCTCTCTATATATATACAAGGATGACATATAAGGATGAAAGACACTACCTATCTCTCTATCTCTATCTCTCTCAAATATACAAGGATGAACCATCTAGCTATCACTTTGTCTATATATAAGTCATGTTATATCTCTCTATATGTAAGTCATGTATCTCTAAGTATATAAGTACCTATATATCTCTACCTATCTGTAAGTACTATCTCTCTAATCTCTCTCTCTCTCTATATAAGTATATCTCTCTAATCTATCTATCTATCACTATAATCTCTAAGCTAGCTATCCATGCATGCCTAACAGCAACTAGGTAGCAGTGTCCTCCACTGTGGCATTTCGTCGAACAGGTTGCAGGCATGGCGATTGGAGCTCACCGTGGAGGGTCGGGGGCCGAATTCCGAGCTCCTGTGCCGTCGCGGGGGGGTCCTAGGTGGCGGAAAGGTCGGTGGCGAGTCCTGGCGAGGTCACGGCGAGGTTGCTGCGGCGTGCACTGGAGCTCTGCCGGAGTCGAGCAGAGCAGCTCGAGCTTCCTCGCGGCCTCGTGGAGGGAGGCAGCGGCGGTGTCGAGGTCGTGGAGGAGCCTCCTGCCGGTGTCGTGGAGTGAGGCGGCGTCGTCGTGCAGTGGCGAGCTCTCGGGCGGTGTCGAGAGCGTGCGGCGTCCGTGGGTGGCGGCGGCGGCGTCGGGATGCAGCGGCGTCGGGCTACATCGGCGCCGAGCTCGACCGTGGGCGGGGAGGTCGTTGAGGTCGAGGGGGCGGCGGTGGCGTGCAGTGGCGAGCTCGGGCGGCGTCGAAATTGCTAAGTGTGGAACTGGCGCGCGTCTGAAATTTTCGGACGCGCGCTAGTTCTTTAAATAGGCTAGCTCATCACTACCGGTTCTTGTTACAAACCGGCAGTGATGTCCCCTATCACTGCCGGTTTGTAATAAGAACCGGCAGTGATGAGGGCGCATCAGTGCCAGTTCTTTTTAACCGGCAGTGATGATGGCGCATCACTGCCGGTTGGTTATTAGAAGCGGCAGTGATAGGGGCACATCACTGCCGGTTCCTCTATAACCGGCAGTGATGTATGTATTTTTTAAAATTCTGCCTTTTGCTTTAGAATTCAAATTACTCCTAATTTTTGACTAGAACTTGAAAAACTCCAAACATAGAAATTGCATAATTTTTAATTCTCTACAACTTTTGCTGAAGTAGCATATTCAAATTCTTTATATTTTTTGAATTCCATTTTGAATTTGAATAAGGGTTTCAAACTCAATTACCCCTTTTGTAATTACTCCAAAAATTTGAATAGAAGTTGAAAATCTTCCAACATAGCTTTTGCTAGTTTTGAGGAGCTCTATATTATTGCTTATACACTCAAGGTCTAATTCTTTATAGTTTTTAAATTCCAGTTTGAATTTGAATAAGGGTTTAAAATTCAAATACCCCCTTTGTAATTACTCCAAAAATTTGAATAGAAGTTGAAAATCTTCCAACATTACTTTTTGCTAGTTTTGTGGAGCTCTACATTATTGCTTATATACTCAAGGTCTAATTCTTTATAGTTTTGGAATCCCTTTTGACATGGCATACATCAATCAACAACGTGGTACAACTCAACAATCTCTAGAACTCCATATGATCTCAAATTACTAAAACAACATTTCATTAAGGATTACATAGTTTATGATACTCTAACAATTCACGGTGCAGGCACGATGATGGCCTCATCATGATCACTCCGGAGGTAAGCAGGTTCGTCACCCTCTTCAAGGACATGTAGGGTAACGTTCGCCCCAAAAGGAGCCATTTCTTCATAACCTTTGAACTCTTCTTCGTCTGTCACTCCGTCGACACCTACAATCTTCCTTTTGCCTTGCAATACTACATGTCGTCTTCCATTTGTATTGTTATCCCTTGCATAGAAGATTTGCAAAACATCCTTTGCAAGGACGAAGGGGTCATCTCTGTATGTGGTCTTGGATAGATCAACGGTAGTGAACCCATCCTTGTCGGTGTTGATTTCATTCAGCCGGACCCACAGACAATGGAAAAGAGCAACTTTCAACTGATGTCCATAGTCTAGCTCCCATATCTCATCTATGAAACCATAGTATGTTGCCACCACCATGCCGTACTCATCGTGGGCGTCGAAACGAACACCACTGTTTTGGTTCGTGCTCTTTTTGTCCTATTTTTTATGTTAAATGTAAAACCATTTATTTGATATCCTTGGTACTTCATTAGCATAGTTGAAGGTCCGGGGGCTAAGAGATCTAGCTGACATCCCGTCACCTTTCCTAGCCTTTGGCGTCGAAACGAGTCACCGAATTCCTCCTTATGTTTTTTCTCAAGCCAAGCCTGTGACCTCCCTATGTGCTTAATTTGCAGAAACTGCTTGTGCTCATCAATGTATGCCATCACACCGTCAGCGAAGTGTGCTTGTCTGAAGGAGACGACTTCGTCCATTTTGACAGCCTTCTCACCTATTGTTCCTTTGCTCCCTAGTCTTCCATCGTGATGAGATACTGGAACTCCAACCCGCTTGATGTCTAGATAATATGTGGAGAACTCAATAGCCTCCTCTGTTGACCATCCTTCTACCATGCTCCCTTCTGGTCTGAATTTATTCCTAACATACCGCCTAAAAACTTTCATCAGCCTCTCGAAAGGAAACATCTGGTGTAGGTACATTGGGCCAAGGGCTTTTATTTGATCCACAAGATGAACAAGTAGATGCACTGAAATGTCGAAGTAAGTCGGTGGGAAATGCATCTCAAGCCTGCATATAATCTCAGCTATCTCCTGCTTCAGGTGGTCTAACCTGCCCACTTCAATGACCTTTTCAGAGATCGCGTTGAAGAACGAACACAACTTTATGATTGGAGCGCGGACCTTGTCAGGGAGGATACCTCGCAGGGCAACTGGGAGCAGCTGAATCATTATGACACGACAGTCATGGGCCTTCATAGAACCATAGTTAAACTTAAGTTCTCTTATGTTAACTAGCCTTTTCGGATTCCCACAGTAGCCACTCGGTACTTTGAGATCGTTGAAGAAAGAAATAAGCATCTCTTTTTCCTCCTTTTTTAGTGTCCATGATGCCACCGGAAGTTTCAAGTGACCATTCTCAAGAGTTACTGGGTGCAACTCCTTCCTGAGGCTCAGGTGTTGCATGTCCAAGCATGTCACAAGAGAATCCTTGCTTGTTTCCCCGGTGTTCATCAACGTGTTAAGTGTGTTACCGCACACGTTTTTAGTTATGTGCATTGGATCAAGACAGTGACGTACACTCAAAAGTTGCCAGTAAGGTAGTTTCCAGAAGATAGATTTTTTCTTCCAGATACTATTGGTTGGCGCTGCTACTGCCCCGTCCCCCTTCCCAAGGACAACATTTGTGAGTTTGCTTAATTGTTGAAGCAGTTGTTTCCCGTCTCGATACTTTGGAGGTCCACGTTTCTCAGTAGTCCCATTAAAATCTTTTGTATTCCTACGGTAAGGGTGATCACGACGTAAAAACCTACGGTGTCCCATGTAGACTATCTTCCTGTTTTCTGGTAGATGTGTAGCATCAGTCTCGTCTAAGCACTCGACACACCCAGTGTATCCTTTTGTCTTCTCTCCAAACAAGGAACCTCGCCCTGGTAGGTCGGTGATTGTAGCGATAAGTACAGCCTTTACCGTGACATGTTCTTTCTTGTACTCATCCCAAACATCCTTCATACCCGTCTCCCACATCTGTAGTAGTTCATCGATCACTGGTTCTAGAAGCACATCAATATCATTACCAGGTTGTTTTGGTCCTTGGATTAGTAATGGCATCTGGACGTATGACCGTTTCATACAAAGCCAGGGTGGAAGGTTGTATATACATAGAGTCATTGGCCAAGTGCTATGATTGGTTCTCACCTGGTCAAACGGGTTCATCCCATCCGTGCTCAAAGCAAACCACAGATGTCTTACCTCTCCACCGATGTTCTTATAGAACATAGTGTTGATAGTTCTCCAGTCCGACCCATCGGCGGGGTGTCTCATCATTGAATCTTTCTTTCGCTCTTCGCCGTGCCAACGCAACAACTTGGCTGACTTCTCATTTGCAAACAACCTATGCACTCATGGAGCTATAGGAAAATATCACACAGACTTTACTGGCCCTCCTCTGGTCTTGCTTCCATCATTTGATGGCCCTTGCTTGTATCGGGGAGTTTTACACTTGGGACATGCATCCAAGTCTTTGTATTTCTCTCCACGGTACAATATGCAGTCGTTGGAACACGCGTGGATTTTCTCAACCTCGAGGTCAATTGGGCAAATCATTTGCTTCACAAGGTAAGTCTTTTCTGCTAACTTGGCCTCCAGGAACAGTTTATGTAGTATAACTAACAAGTTATCGAAACCTTTATCACTCAACCCATTCGTTGATTTGAACTCCAATAGCATGATGTTGGCTTCCAGTTTGCTTATTGGGCAGCCCGGAAACAATGGTGTTTTTGCATCCTTTCTCATCATCTCCAGTTTTTTCAACTGTGAAGCACTAAGGAATTCCCCATGCACATCATGTACAAGCTGTGAAATACCATCATTTTCCTCAGTGTTGTCAGCTAATGTATTCACAAACACATCATCATTGGTAGGCACATCTTCTGTGTAATCATGAACAGACAATAATGCTACACTAGGCATGAGCACATCATCATTAACATTTTGACCAATCTCCCCATGCAAAGTCCAAATCGTGTAGTTTCTCATGAACCCCCTTGTGATTAAGTGCAAACGTATATGCTCCACGTCGCTCCATTTTCTCGTATTCTTGCAGTCTTTGCATGGACAGAATACAAGATGTGAGTCCCCAGCATTGGCTTTAGCTCGCTTGATGAAATCGTCGATGCCCGTCAAGTACCGTGGGTCTGTATGTGACAGATCGTACATCCACCCTCGAGCCATGTTTGCACTGATAAAATAAGATGGGCAGAGCAGAGGAAATATAGGAACATATTAATAGAAGCATTTTTTAACAATATTCTTCGATATAATTTGAATTTGGTCGCGCTATAAAAATAAAGAGAACAAATAGATAACAATGGAAGCATGGAGTATTAAATGTAAGTATTAAATGAATGCATGGAGTGTTAAATCTAAGTAATAAATACCGAATCTATTCCACATCCCATCAAATCTTTAATACATGCATGGAGTATTAAATGTAAGTAATAAATATAACTAATTATAATTTTTATCCATAATTTTCGAGACAAATCTTTCGAACCTAGCTACTCAATGATTATACAATAATAATTATCTAATAAAAATAAAGTGCTACAATTTTTCTAAATACTTTTGGATCTAAAAGGTAAAAAAAAATTGACACAAATTGCAACATCCCTGTTCTTGATTATGAAAACTAGCATAGATCTAACACAAATTGACACAATGTAAACCAACAATTCTAAAGAATTATGCTTGTTACTAACCAAGAGCAAGAAGACATGAAGATCCAAAAGTGAAGAGGAGCTAACAATGGAGATTAAGAAATTCACCAGCCGCAACAATGGAGAGATGGAGCTCCTCACGCACTATTCTTCACTGTTGGGGTAGAGGAGGGAGAGGAGCTCGCGTGCCTTATATTGTACAATGTTTCACTGCCGGTTCCAGCTACGAACCGGCAGTGAAACACCTAATCATTGTCGGTTGATGGCTTGAACCGGCAGTGATAGGGCCGAGAGTCATCACTGCCGGTTCAGCCCCTGCCCCCAATAATTGGGGGTCTGTCAGAGGAAGAACCAGCAGTGAAGGGGCATCACTGCCGGCCTAAACAAAACCGGCAGTGATGGGCCGACAGTGATTGCCGTTTCTATAGTAGTGTGTAGTAGTGTGTGTAATCCATCTGTAGAACGGTGCTGGCTGGGGCAGAAAATTCTATGGAACAATGTGATTGGCGTGAGATTGACAGCTAATACTACTACTATCATAAATATAAATTAAGAAGAATTGGGTTTGGAATGAGTCGATCTCTCGCTCGGGTGTCACTAAGATTGTCCTTACGGAATCATTCCACAAGTTGCCCAACGCAACGACACGGTATTTGCTGAGTAAATTACTCGTACGGTTTCACCCAACACCTGTGGAACAGTCCCCTTGGTGATTCTTCTGCAAGATTCGGGGGACAAAAGACGTCATATTCATAATAATTTCATTACCATTACATGCTAAAGAGATCCGATGGAATATGTACTTTAGAGTTGTCTTAATAAGTGGAAATCAATAGTTTATTTAAGATTCTTTAGCATTCTGTAAACCCAATTCTTAAACTCTAATCTACAAATGTTTAAATACTCTAAGGCTCCTTTTGGATCCCTAGGATTGAATTCATTCTAATAATTTAGGTATAGAAAAGCTAATATGTTGTAAATAGAATATGCAGTATTTGAGTATTATTGTTAGCCATACAAGAGAGAAAAATTATATATAGTCATACGGTAGAAACATAGCACGGTGATTATAAAATCAAATTACATCTCCCACCTTATGAATTTAAGATAGCTATACAAGGAGGAAAACTATAGTTGTGAAATATCAGATTCCAAACCAAATACTCTAATCCATTAAGAAGATTCTAATTTCGCCAAAATAAAAAGATCCAAACGACCCCTAAAAGAAAAAAGAATCAATAATTTTTTTGGATTGATGTAGAATTTAAACTAACTTCCACATTAATCCATCCCACCACATGGATTGAGGTGGATATATGGGTATCCAAATAAGGCCTTAGATGGGTAGATTTACTAATTTCTAGTTATGCATCAACCAAATTGAGCATGTCATATATTCAAAGGTGACAGTGATAGACATTTGTTAGAATATATACTATTACTAATCGAAGGACTTAACCCTCACAGAATGAATCAGAAAAAGATAAATTCTATAAACAAAAGTATAAATATTTTATCATCAAATCGGTAGATCTAGCGAGTCATCATTAACAATAATATCCATTGGATTGTTTCTAAAAAGATACCCACCTCTACCATTATGAGAAACAACGCAATGTAATTCCCTAAATCTGCATCTAAATGACCTCCCTCTTTTTCAAATTATAAAGTAGCACTTAATTTTTTTCATGTACTCCCTCTTTTCCAAATTATAAGTTATTTTTGGGTTTTTTAGGAACATAGCCTTCATTATTCACCTAGATATATGTGATGTCTGGATACATAGAAAAGGCTATATATGTACCTGAAAAGGCCAAAATGACATAATATAGAATTGAGGGAGTATTATTGATTTGTGCCGTTGTAAAGAAAATCAAAATAAGCCCTAAATAATCATAAGTAAACCTATATATGCATGTATTTCTAAATTACTCACATCCACCACTATTAGTACATATAAAAAGCTAATTCAATGTAATATACATGTCCTTGTGCTCTGCCATCCACTCAAGTATACATCCATATGTGCGAGAGATTATATATTTCAATCATTAGCAAATCATGAAAAATATTTCCTTAATGAAGCACCTATATATAGGTACACAGAAAAATAGATTTATAATAAGTACCTACACCCTGACAAGGTGGATGAGAGAGATGACGAACCAAGGGGCAGAAAAAGAGTGGGGGTGAGATCGAGACGATTGTGAAAACGAGAAGGGTCAAAGTAAGTGATGGAAAAGAAAGATGGAAGTGACGGATGACTAACCGAGGGACCGAGGGAAGGATGAAGAAAAAATTCCATTGTTAGATATAGAGTATATATCCAAATTCCAAAATGAAGTCGGCATCAATGACGTGTGCATAAGTAAATGGTCACAATGGCCATTGAAAATTCCTAACACACGTCAATTAGTTGTGACTTTGCGACCTAGTAGATAGCTAGCTAGATTTATTTCTTGAATCGTCTTCTACTTTGCTCGGAGGCATGCACTACTAATAGATAGATCAAAGGATATATCTATCTCTAAACTGAAACTATAGCCACTAATTTTGTTTGTAGTGTGTATTTTTAAAACTAAAAAAAATGTAAAAATGTGTGATCCAATTAAACTTGTAATAAACTATATAGCTGCATCAATCTCCGATGCTATATATATATATATATATATATATATATATATATATATATATATATATATATATATATATATATATATATATATGTGACCAGAGAAAGCATAGTAGTACGGCAACTTTACACGGTTTATCTCACATGGCGATCCTCGTGCAGCTAGCCTACATATTGATTATCTCGTTATTGCCACACAAACGGGTGTGGCGGCTTAATTCCTTTTCCTCGATCCTATGCGTGCCTCCCTTGGCCT
This sequence comes from Microstegium vimineum, assembly GCA_022036555.1. Lineage (NCBI taxonomy): Eukaryota > Viridiplantae > Streptophyta > Magnoliopsida > Poales > Poaceae > Microstegium > Microstegium vimineum. Next base: position 36,770,723 of record CM039121.1, on the reverse strand, counting down.
TTTTTTTTTCACCTACATAGACACAGCAGGGCATGCATGTAGCTCTCCCCGAGAATGCCGTGACAACGCAACCACATTTTGTCCATTCGTGTGTGATCATCATCCCTTTTTCGGAAGCTCTCATGAGGCCGGCTTGGATGCCTACCACTTTCTTGGTACCCTTTATATTAATTTGTTGCATCCCCTAACTTGCCAAACCATAAACAATCAACGAGCAAATTAAAAAAAGGTTGATTTGATGTCATGAATTCTTATGCTACATAATTATATATATGTATAATTCTTATGTAGCATAATTATATATATGTTACATATAAGGAACAAACTTCCAGCCCTTTGCCTACACAACTGTCATGAATTAAGAATTCATGACAACTGTGTAGGTAGAGTTCCCTACCATATATTTGTTATCGGGCTCAAGATTAATTAAGGTGATGCTTCTTTGCTTATAGAGGCAAAAAGGATGTAGCTGAATCTATGTCTCCACTTTCTCACATCAATTTTATGCCTTTGCTTGTTTTCAGCTAAATGTGTATACTCAAAACCTTAGCAAAAACTTCCTCCGTTTCAAATTATAAGTTGTTTTGACTTTTTTTAGTACATCAATTTTACTATGTACTCCCTCTCCATACTCGTATTAGTTATCGTTTTGGACAGCAACACAGTCTTCAAAACATAACTTTGACTGCTTATTTTTTGAAAATATTTATTAAAATATATTATTTTCATTTTTCCAAACTCAATAACTTAAAAGTTATTCATGATTTATATTCTCAATGTTTGACTCAAACCTTATCTAAAATGACAACTAATACAAGTACGGAAGGAGTATGTAGATATAATAATATTCCTGGATATATAGTAAAATGGATGAAAAAAGTCAAAGCGGCTTATAATTTGGAACGAATGGAACAAGTACTAGCCAAATTTTGATAGGGTATTTAATTTGGGCACAATCCAAATAAAGAAGAAGAAAGTCCCCCACTCTCAGACCTATCTATATATATTATTGGTATCCAATGTTTGTCTAAATTCTTGTTTTTGAATTTTGTCAGATTAAAGTGCTCTCTTTGAGATGCATGACCAAAATGGCCAATCGTAATGAGGAATCCCAAAGAGTTTCGAATGGTGTTTATAAGCAAGCATATATTAAAAAGTGAAAGCACACAAACACACACAGAGAGAGAGGTGTTCTCAAAGTACTCCCTCCATTCAAAATTACTCCCTCCATCCAAAATTCGGAGTCATCATACCAAAAATAAAATCTCCAAAAATCAGAGTAGTCTAAAGCTAGGACCACAGTTTTCACGTCGTCCCAGGCGCATGCAACTTCTCTCACTGGCCCAATTAATTCAATTGTCTGCATGCGGCTCCTCTCATTGGATGAATTAATTCCATCATATGCATGGACCACCCCACCTTGGTCACTGCGCACGACCCTAAGATGACTCCAATTTTTGGATGGAGGGAGTATAAGACATTTTGACTTTTCTAGATATGTTGCATTTACTATGCACATAAATATATACTATATCTAGATACATAATAAAAATAATATATCTAGAAAAGTCAAAATAATTTAGAACAAATTTAGTACTAGTTTACTATCTTATTTTAAATTATAAGTCATTCCGGTTTTTTTAGATACATAATTTTTGCAACATCGTATTACTCACACGTGTAGTTACTCCGATCTTTAATAAATCATATTAGGTATGTATGCATACTTATTTATCAATTTGAGTATGTTTATATACTTTTTTAAGATACTCCAAAACTTAAAGCGCAAAAAAGAACACATATTTTTTTAATATATTATTATAATATTATTATTATTATAGTAAGTAACATAATTATGACCATATACTCTATGTATATTTTCATATTTCATTTACATATATACTACCATAGATAGTCTAGTATGATCATATACTTCATCAGTTCATATACATTATAAATCTAAAGATATACATATCAGAGTAACTACATACAGGTGTAGAAAGAATTTTTTTGTGTGTGTGTGTGTGTATATATAATCACAAATACAGGTCTATTATTAAGGCCGTTTATATCCTTTCATCTGGAGGAATTGAAATCTACTTTAATAAATTAAGTCATTTAGCTTGGAATTTAGTATTCTATCACTTTCCATAGTTCTCATATAAGCCTATCTCAAAGTTTTCATATAAGCCTATCTCAAAGTTCCCATATCTGATAATGTCTAACACGGCATACAATACGGCTTATATTGTGTTTACTTACGATTGGAGAAAGTATATCATTTACACACAATACTATTTGTGTATTTACCATCGGAGGAAGTATCCTGTACACATGTTTATGGTTGGACTGATATATACCGATGAACATGCTAGAGAAAAGCAGCTGCAGTATATATATACAGTATAGTAGCTATAGTCAGCAGCACCGTACATCAGTTAGAATGAAGGGCTGAAGCCTGAAGGCTATAGATGTAGCCTGTAGGCACGTAGAGACGAGTAGATCGATCGGATGATGTGATTATGAATGAAATAAATACACAGCCATGCATGTCATGAAGCGAGCAAGAGCAACCCAGGTATTTGTCTCTTTTAGCTAGCAGCTGTTCAGACAAGGCTTTCAGAGGGGCGGGGGGCAGGCAGAGGTCAACCACTAACGCTTTGTTTTTCTGTCACGGATTGGCAGCTCAGATCCACACGACAAGGCGGTCAGGATCCCAAACCCAAAAAACAAAAGAAAACAGAGGGAGAAATGCTTTTGGAATCGAGCCAGATTGGCAGATTGGGTCACATGATCTATCGACCACCTAGTAGCTCACTCCCTCGTGCATGCATATGCTGTATAGCTAAGACAAAACCTAAAAGATCTCACTGCTGCAATGTAAAGTATGGACGCACCATTTAGCCCATGAACTTTGCTAAAAGCTCTTTCTTTTAGCTGCTAAGTTTCTGTGATTAATCTACTTTAATTTAACCTCTCTGTTTCTGACTTCCTCTCTCTCTCTCTCTCTCTCTCTCTCTCTCTCTCTCTCTCTCTCTCTCTCTCAGTGTGTACGCGCGCTCGTGTGTGTATATATATGCGTGACTCTTGCATTGGCACAAACTAAACACAAGGAAGGAGTCCACTAAAGCAGACATCATTTCTTGCTACATTGTTCAACACCAGTCAATGTAGAAGGACAAGGCCTGTGTCCAACTCTCCCTTATTTTATTCCCACATCACTACCTTGCTTATGCCCCCTTCCCTCTACCTTCTTCATATCATTGTTGCCCTCCTTCTTCCTTCCCCTTTCCTGCTCCTACCTGCACATACTATTCTGACGTTTGATGAGATCCAGCTAGCCATGGCGGAATAGAGAGAGACTGGTCGATGGTAGTCTAGGGCAAGATGGTAGCTAGAGAAGAGCAGATGGTGAGAGAGGTCAAGGGTAAGGGGGTGCTAGTTGATATCCTTGAGGAAGACGAGGAGAGATCAATCGACGATAACAACAAGCTGCTAGACCTCAACGAGGGTTTCGATGCGGAGAGCGAAGAAGGGGAAGTTGGCGATGACGAAGAAGATGAAGGTGAGGAGGGCGACGATGGCGGTAGCACCACTGATGTTGGTGATGGGAGTGGGAGCTCAAGCAACAATAGCAGTACCAATAACAATTCGGAGAGCAAGAAGGCAGACGGCAAGTCAGAGGTGAGCGGTGAGCAGAGGGTTCCATCGGTGCGGCAGTACAACCGGTCCAAGATGCCCCGGCTCCGGTGGACTCCTGACCTCCACATGGCCTTCGTCCATGCCGTTGAGAGGCTTGGTGGGCAAGAGAGTAAGTACTAGCTAGCTAGCTTGATCATATATATAGAAGGTCATGCATGATTTATTGCAGTTGAATTAGAGGAGAATGATATTTTTACTAATATATATAATCCTACAATTTTATTGGCAGGAGCGACCCCTAAGTTAGTGCTTCAGATGATGAATGTTAGGGGCCTCAGCATTGCCCATGTAAAAAGCCACCTGCAGGTGTGGTCTAGATCTACTACAAATCCGCTGCCCAATGATCACACTCTTTCTGAATTCTGATGACAATGATACACACGAATTTATTTTCAGATGTACAGAAGCAAGAAGCTAGACCAAGATGGTCGCCCCAGGGGAGCTGTTTCCTCAGGTTTTCATAGCATAAAATCCTCTCGATCTGCGTGCATATATATATATATATATATATATATAGATTAATTTGTACCCCTCTAAGACTAAGAGCGATCACCCATGTGTTGTTCATTCGGTGCAGTGTATTCCCCAATGGATTTCCATTTCATGAGAGCCGATCGGCGCTTCCATGACATGTCCTTCTTCCAAAGAGCAGCCGCGCTCTCCTCCTCCAGGCCGGAACGCAGCGGCTTTTTCGCGTCGAGGAACTGCAGCGCTCCGGAGTTAAGCCGGCTCTATGGACTCCTCCAACATCGCCCGGCTCCGACCCAAACTTTCGACTTCAGAAATTCCAGTTTCAGGTATGTATGCATTCAGCTATACACTCCGATTCCTGACTAATACAAAGAGAGTATATATGAGCAAAGAAAACCCTAATTGTTCGTTTTTCTGGACAGAAACCATGAGTGGGCGTCGTCGAATCATCAGCAAGAGCCGATCACAATCTCCAGAAAGCACCTTATCACGCCACCGGCGTCCACTTCGCCGCAGACACACACACACCCACTTTCATCTTCCGCAGCGCTGAGGAGCGATCGGCGGTGGTGGCCTTTCACTGACGCCGGCGCTGCTGCTGTTGCCGCCGGCGAGCAGAGAGCAGAGATAGGAACCAATAATGTAAAATTCGACAGTTGCATCGGGAGCAGCAGCTCTCGGCCACTTCCGTTGGCCATGTCGGCGGCCGTGTCCGGAGATCGCCGTCTTCCGTTCAGATGGCGGCACGGGGGAAGCGGCAGAGATGCTGTCGGCTACCCAGGTCCGGGTAGCAGCTCCAAGATCACAACAAGATCGTCGGATCCCGTCGTCATCGACGATGGCCAGCAACTCGAGGTACCGTACCGTACATACGTACGTGCTCGAAGCTCGATCATTTATATGCAGCGTTCACACTGCATGCGCTCTAGCCCTAGATCCGTTCAACTGATCATCTCTGACACCCACATTGTATGCGCAATCGATCATTTCAGCAGCAGAAGCACGTAGAACCAAGTGCCTCCGCCACTCCGGCAGATCAGGAGGCGTGCCTCAAGCGGCGGCCGTCGCCGGTGGAGGCCCAAGATGCAACGCCGGACCTACTACAACTCAGCTTGTCCCCTTGCACAGTGTTGGCCAAGAAGAGAAAGACAATATCGTCGTCTTCCATGGACACCACCAGCTGCGAGTTCTCGATCTCTCTCTCGCTGTCGCCACCCGCCGCTGCAGTTTCCATGCAGCAACATCAGCAGCGGCCGCAAGAAAAGACAAGACGAAGCAGCGACAGCAGCGGCGGAGGTGAAGGCGTTCTTGGGCAGAGTACTTTGGATCTGACCATGTCGATCAGGGCATTGGAGTGAGATCTTTCAAGTACTTTGGCCCATCAGCTAGCAATGCAAGGCCATCCAAAATTTGCACACTGCGCCATGCAATAAACATCGTTAATTTAACCTCCTTGTCCCGGTACATAGATATATCATATGTGGATGCATGTCATGCTTGGTTATTGTTTCTAGGAAGACCACTGCTGCCTCTCTATGTTTGGCCCTTATGTAAGCACGGCCACATGATCCATCGCGCTACCTTTGTTCTTTTGTGAGTTGTGACAGCATCTTTGGGAAACAAAACCCCAGCAAGACTACACAACAATTTTAATCGGTACGTAGTAGTACAAGTTGATATTATGCATTTGGGTGTTTGAAAGTGTGCATAGCCATATGAGGAGAATTTTTTTTAATTTCTAACAGGATATAGACATTCAAGGTTCACCTCCTACGTATTTCTGCATTTTGGTTTTGCATGGCTGCAAGTAGTGTTTTTTTTCATAGATCATTGTACTAGCTATATAGATCACAACAATTTTAGAATCTTAGAAAATATAAGTATTATAATGGCATGTATAATACCTCACAACAAATAAATAGTAGTTGTGCTTAGTAGCCTACCTATGTTCATGATGTTTTTTTTGAAATAGCTAAAGGTGTTCTTCAGAAACTAGATTATTACAGATCTAGATTTTTTTGGCAAGGCGACAAAGATAAAAAAAAAGTATCGTCTTGCAAAATGGGACATCTTATATCGTCCTAAGGACCAAGGAGGATTTGGGATCATTGATCTCGAAGTCCAAAATAAATGTCTATCAAGCAAGTGGATTATAAATTTGCTTAATGATGAAGGAACTTGGCACACCCTGCTTAGAAATAAGTATCTAAGCTCAAAATCTTTTTCACAAGTCCAAGTCAAAACAAATGACTCTCATTTTTGGAAGGGTCTGATGAAAATAAAAAAATCAGGTTTTGGCATGTGGTTCATTTAAAATTAATGATTGATCACAAACAAGATTTTGTGAAGATACATGGGTAGGTAACCGCCCATTCAAAGACCTTTATCCAACCCTGTATAATATTACAAATCGTCCGCATGATACAGTGACCAATATTATGAGATCAACACCTCTGAACATTTCTTTTCGGAGAGCTTTGGTAGGGGATAAACTTGATGAATGGGAAGAGCTAGTAGCCAAGATCACTCATATCAATTTAAACGATGAGAGCGATTTGTTTATTTGGAAGTTGCATAAAATGGACAATTTACGGTTCACTCTATGTATCTTCACATGATAAATCATAATACACCCTTCTCTCATAAATTAATTTGGAAGTTAAAAATTCCTCTGAAATCAAGATTTTCCTTTGATATCTCCAGAAGAGAGTAATTTTAACAAAGGATAATCTTGTTAGGCGGAATTGGAAAGGCCATCAAAAGTGTTGTTTCTGTAATTGTAATAAAACCATCAAACATCTTTTCTTTGATTGTCATCATGCCAAAACAATATGGAGGACTGTCTATATAGCTACTGGGTTAACCCCTCCCAGCTCTATATCCCACATGTTAGGGAGTTAGCTGTCAAATTTTAGATTAAAAGAGAAGAAATATATTTTGGTTGGGGTAGTTGCTTTATGTTGGGTAATTTGGAGATGTCGCAACGATCTAATCTTTCAAAATTGCAAATATATGTCTTTTATGCAGGCTATTTTCAGGGGAACATACTGGCTGCGGTTTTGGGCACTGCTGCAGCATGATGATAAAACAAAGGAGTCTCTCCGGTTAGCGAGCAGAAAATTTGCCTCTCATGGATGGAAATTTAATAATAGACTCTGTCATGCATAATTTTTGCATTTCTTTGTTCCCTGACTCATCAGCAAAAATTATTGAATCTATGTAATAATGTAAACGCTGTGTGCGGTAACGCAGAAGCGGGAAGTCTCTTCCATTATCTAAAAAAATAAATAGTAGTTATCTTTGTGCTATCTTTTTGTTCATTTTCCAACGCAATATGTGTATATATCCCTGTAATTTTTATCCGTTGGTTATAAACTTATCAACTACAACGTGGTACGAGACAAGTGTTATAAGTTCATGTTTGATGCTAACAACTAATAAAAATTAGTTTATCCTTGTGTTCACTTCTTTGGTTTGTTTTCTAACACAATATGCATATAGATACATGCTATTCTCTATTTGGCTGCAATTAAACTTATCAGTTACTGACTTCAGTAAAAAGTATTTGTCACATTGAACTTGGATGGTATTTGATGCACATATTTGGTCACTAATACCTTCTAAAATGTGAAATTTATGAGATTTTGCATATATGTTTCATTATACCAATATGCAAAGATATATTATATATTTCCAAAATGAATAATTTGAAAGTTATCGATGTTTTATTTTTTGAAGTTTGATCAACATGTTGGTCTAAACATCATGTTTTCCTGGTGGGAGAACGAGGGAGTACTCTATGCCTTTTTAATCCATTATTAACCATAGCTTTTCTCCCTCTTCACAATGCCTAACGTATCCAGAATATGCATTTAACTGAAACATTATCTTAAATTATAGTACTTGTCATTGCAACCCATCTCTCATGCCATAAAAAATCTAGATTTTTTATATTTAAATTTTCATCTTATTAGTAGCTACAAATTTGTATCCCCAAAATTAAGTCAAAACTATTGTTCTTATTATAAATTTATTTAAAATACTACTTTTGTATTTATTAAAAGTAAGGATCTTAGGTTGTAGATTGCACTCTTAAGTACTATTATAACATAATCATTTAAACACTCACCACAACATTCAATAGTGTTGGTAAAGCTTGAAATAAGATTAGTTAGGAGGCCCAACATACAACCTCAACCCCCCCTACTCTAGCCGCATTTAAGCCTTAGTCCCTATTTTTTTGCACTGATATAGAGAGGAGGGTTGGATCCCGGACAGAGTTAAAGATGAGTCTATTCTAGTTAGACTGTCTTCGTGTAGCACCATCATTGAGTGAATAGTCTATCTTCTTTGCCAGTCCTCCTAAATATTTTGTCTAGATCCACGATGATGGCAGATGTTTGTTAATTTTTGAAGAAAAATAGGAATTTCATCTATTTTCTCTTAAATTTTTACATTAGTTATTGTAGTATAATCCAAATTGATTGCTAGGTTTTTTCTTCATTTTTTAAGAACTTCTAGGTTTTTTAGAGTTCAAGGGCAACATGTCCTAGCCTTTTAACTAATGCCAAAAGACCAAAATCCATTATAGCACAAATTTAACCAAAATCACAACTTCTGCCAAAGAAATTATAGGGGGACCAATTCTGCAACCATGAAACAAAAAAAACTAGAGCAGAAAAAATTCTCTCAAAAACCTAGAGGCAACAACCTACCGAGCAACAGAAAACATTAAAGACCTAGAGAGAAACTACTAGCTCAACAAAACATCCACCAACCACCACCAAAGGTCTGATGTAGCCTACCTAGTCTCTAATCCTTCTGGTACACCACCATCTCCGCCTAAGAAACTTCATTGGCGTTTTTGCTCTTCAAGTATCATCCCGTGCTAAGTTCGCTAGCCATACCGCACCTTCTTGGTGGCTCACTTGATATCCTCCAATAGTCTTCAATTGCTCTCTCTTTTCTGGAGGGCATAATATAATCCAACTTTGTAAAAGCCCAGCTACATGCAGCAATCTCCATGCTTCTCCAACTAGTCCTCTAAAAATACAACTCATTCCCGAGTTTCCAAATAGACCAAAGAATAACATAAATGATGATATTTGTCAAACTATGTTTCTTATCACTAAGCTAGAACTTTTCTATTTCTGCTATGTTATCTCCTACTTTAACTTAACCACCTCAAAGATCATAATAATATGCCAACATTGTTTAGCATCCATACATTTGGTGTCTTATACTTTCCTTTTTTAGGCAAGTTATCTCTAGTTAAAATTCTACTATTAGTAACTAACCACAAGAAGAAATGAACTAAGAATTTTAATCTTCCAAAGAGCAGAAACATGTACCAGTTTAGTACCTCTAAAATTGGTCACTTTTTACAAGAACTAAGAAGAAGAAACTCCATTAGTAGAGAACTGTTAGATAATTTCATCTTCTTCCTCACTAAACTAGATAGTGGAAACCAACTCCATGACTTCCATCCAAGAATCACTACTACATGAAGTTTAATGAAGGCAGGTGTTTTTGGTTTATGTAGGAGGGAATTGCAACCATGTCCATTCAATGATCTCCGTTAATGCGAATTAATGGAGGCAAGATTCGTTAATCCCATTAGCTGAGTGGATGTCTTAACATGTCCTCCTCGGTTAATGTTCTTTAGAAAACCAAAAAACAAAAAACTTTCGACTTTGGAGAGTCAAACCAACAACATGGCGCTCAACACTATCATGTCTCTACCATTGCACCGCACATTCATTCACATCTACATATAATATGTCATCTTTTTATATCAATATTTTGTAATCTTATATTAGGTATTTTAGCTTCTAAATGAACTCAAATGAAAAAAAACTAAACTACAAAGTTAAGTCAAGAGCTACAACTTTGATATAGGATGTATTTCCATGAGAGATAGATTGAGAAATTCAAAAAATTAAGTCCCAAAACAGGTGAATTATGCATATTTGAGACTCTAAATGACTTTAAACAAAAAACTTCTCAATATCAAACATGTGGATCGGGTCGTCCACTAGAACTTTGGTTTGAGACAATTTAGAAATTCTAAATTTAAATTTCCAAAGTCTATAAAATTCAAACACGTATTTGGTACTCTAAACATCTTAAGTGGGGCCTTTCCATTAGTGCTTGCATAGGATGGCTTCATGCCTTGTTCTTTTGTGCACTTAAAGCATGTTTTTGGTAGTTTCTATAAATGTGTCGTACAAATTAAAACCCTTATTCTCTAATACATGTGGATATATGTCAATATAAAAACATATGTAAGGCATGTTAGTTCTCCTTTTTTCTATCGTATTTGGTAGTTAGATTTGTCCTTTAAGGACTGCCAATAGCGGGTACGGCCCCAAATGAGGGATGTGGTTAGGGTGGTCATCCTGAGAGAAGGTGATTGTCGTCTTAGACCATCAAAGCCACATCAAGGTGGCAAGGGTCTTGATGGCATTCACCACCTGCTCGATGATGGGCTATTGTCGGTGAGCCTTATATGCATGGGAGCCCCTAAAGATCATGAGGCATTGATCAACCTCGAAGAACTTGATGTCCTCCCTTTGGTAGCTGTCTAGCTCTTCAGTGTCCTTTTGGGTAGGCTTCTAGACCTTGCCTTTTCAGGTTGAGGGTGCCATGGATGCAGCCCTTCATGGTCGTGCGCTCCATGAGGATGTGCTTGGTCTGCCCTCCATGGAATGGGCAGGAAGCCTCAAGCTATTTCTCGAAGTATATGGGGCATGGGCATGTCCCCTTGGGCTTAAGCCAAGTGCCATGGTTCAGCCATGACCGTCATAATGCTTCCTATCCTTCCTCCTCTTGTCATGGTAGCGATTGGCTATGGTGGCTTCATCATCGTTGTCGCCACCACTAAGGTGCATTTTGGCGTTGCCTTTGCCATATTAAAGTTAGCCAAGATAACCTCATCACATGTGGCGTACTTGGTGGTAATGTCCAGAGCTCCCATGTCATTCGTGAGGCCTTGTGTCCAAGCGCATAACACCTCTCCAGTGGTGCCATAAGTGAAGGTATTGATGACATATGTGTTCGTGATGTTGGGGAGTTTATTCTGCTTCTTGGATAAGTGTTGGATGTACTCTCTAAGGGTCTTGGTCGACCTTTTCTTGTTATGCATGCCCCTTATTATGTTGAGAGTACATACCTTGTAAATGTCCGATGAAGGTCGAGCAAAGGTCCCCCTATCAATGGATGTTGCTAGGATCGAGCTACTCGAGCCACACCATCATAGAGCTTGACAAGATAGGGGTAGGTAGTGCATCCTGAAGTCATCGTCACATCCCCTAGCCCTCATGGCAAGGCAGTAATCCTCAAGCCAGCGACCGAGGTTGGTCTCCCCGTAATACATAGCAATTTGAGTCAACAATCCTCAAGTGCTTAGGGTAGGAAGCTACTCAAATTCTACACTCTAAACGCTAGGGGTCCAAATCAATCCTAGGCAAGGCTTTGTTCCTGCCTCTTAGGGCTCAACGATCTGGCCTGAGCATGGCACCTAGCCTCGATGGTGTCATGCACATCCTGATCTTCTCTAATCTGATTGTGCATGGGAGGACAATAAGGGGAAGGCTCACGCCTTGGCTCCTGCTAAAGCTTAGCATCCCAAGCCCTCGAGCAATTTGAGCTGTCAGTAGAGGTGTCACCACACTGCCCACCGCCCGACTGGTCGTGCATGTTGGAGTAGTCCCTATTGATGGTTGGCATCAGCGCCTAGAGATGGTGTTATAGCGGCGCGTGGCACCAAGCTCTCGGTATTCTTCTCAAGGGATGCGGAAGATCCACTTAACTCTTGGAGCCTCTTGTTGGTCCTTAGGATTGGCATGTCAAAGATATCCTTGAGGCAACAGGTAGTGGCTACCATGTTGTAGGCCATGTTGGGGAAGCGCAACATGCTAGGAGCGCTCATGTGGTCGTTGTTGTTGTGCTGAGCAGTTTGCTAGTGCTCAAGCTCCTCCCTTTTCCTCTCAAGCTCTACTTCATTGGTGTCGAGGTTCATCTGCTAAGACTAAAGACGCGTGACCTTCTCCTTGAGATAGGATGCATGGTTAGCGGGGCTCATGTCTAGAGGTATGATCTCAGGGGTGTCGTCGGCGGTGGCCATGTCATTGATGAAGAAGCACTCGTGGAAGGGAGAGTTGTAGCCGATCAGAGTCATACTCTGACCCAAACCGTAAAAGGACTTCGAGGAAGTTACACAAAGAGAGGTGTTGACGGTCGTTAGCGTCAACTTTTAATGCAATTATAAACATGATAAATGGACCAATCAAATATAAATAATAGAAATATAGAGGGTTATCTAACAAATTCCATGAGTTTTGGTGTTTCATTATTTTCCATGGACTATTCCATAAAAGCATATAAAGGAAAGCAAATTAGAGAAAATATCGGAATAAATCCGCGGGGAATTAGTTTCCATTGGACTCAAGAAGGACCCAGAAGGCACCCGAAGGAAGCAGGGCCCGAGAGGCCGACCTAGAGGGTCGGCTGGCCCCACCTTGTGCCGGGCGGGACCCCCCTGGGCCCGCCTGCCGCCGCTTTCTGGAAGCTTCCTCCACTGCCTTTGAGGAGTCATCTAGGCCCTATGTTAAGTCAGCTTGATCCAACGGTTGTCGTGCACCCCACTGGAGTATAAATAAGAGGGCAGACCCCCCTGGAGGCATCTCATTCTATTCTCATTCAATCTCAGTTAATCCCAGTTCGATCCAATCCATCATAGGCCAAAGGTGTCCCCCGAATGGACAACCTCTCTAGTTATTAGTTCTTAGATCTAGATAATAGAGAGATGGGGAGCGAGGGAAGAGTTGTGGGGGAGGTACCGGCCTGTCGGTGCTTCTTCCTTGGCTTGTACTTTGGCGGGATCAAGCTCTTCCCGGGCTTGTTCCTAGGATGTCTTCAGTAATCGACTACTGATGTAAGTAAGATTTTGTTCATATTGTTCTTCTGGTTCATGGCTCTTTTGAGTACTCTAGTCCTTACGCATGCTTGGGTTAGAGTTTTATCGTAAGTGTAAGTGTGGTACTTAGACTTAGGGTAAACATGAATGTCCCCTGATATTCCGGACGGTGGTAGATCGCATATGTGACAGGTGTGTTTTTCCTTTGTAGTCCACCTCCCGTTATAGAGTATCGTAGGCTATATAGTTATCTAAGTTGTGGCGTACTCTGTTTGTGACCCTTCTAGATAATGGCCCCAAATGAATCATATAAGACATATATCTTATCCAAGTTAGAATTAGAAGACCTAAAGTATCCTCTCTATACTCCTATTATCGACCCCATCCTTGATTGTCGTTTCCAACTAATTTATCATTATTTTAATCTTAACATTATTCCTTAGTTTATATCCTATTTTATATCCTAGTTTATATCTACCCCTTGGTTAAGTTACCACGTAGTTGATCTCACACGTTTCCCTGTGGATACGATATTTAAAACCTTTGGGTAAAATGCTACAATGATATTCTGTGCGCATGCGGAAATCTTTCATATTCTCTTTGCACTTAACGAATGTCAACAAGCATTTTTGGCACTGTTGCCGGGGAAACGGTTGCTGAGTTGACTACGAACCTTTCTTAACCTTTTATCTTATCTTCTATCCTTATCTTTATATTTATCATTTACCTCACCTCTTCTATTCTTTCTTTTTATCTATACTATCATATCTTGTTTAGCATGGATAATAACATTCCTATCTATCAATATGCTAAACCTTCGGACATAGACTTTAGACCACCAAATTGTTCAAAGCCTATCACAACATCTGGTTTTGAGATATGCCCAGGTTTATATAAAATTAGTTCAGAAAGAACCTTTCTCAGGAGAAGATAATGAAAATCCTTACCCACACCTAGAAGAGTTTGCTCGGATATGTGACCTCTTTCGCATAGAAGGCATACCCGATGAGACCATAAAATGGAAGCTTTTTCCTTTCTCCTTGATGGGAAAAGCCAAACAATGGTATAAACTCAAGGTACATAGTGTGCAAGGAGATTGGAAGATGTTAAGGACTAAATTTTTCTCATAAAATACTTTCCAATCTTCAAGATGATTAACCTTCGGAAAGAGGTTTTAACTTTTAGGCAACTAGAAGAAGAATCTCTTTGCGATGTATGGGATCGTTTCGTTGACCTTACCCTCATTGGCCCAGATCTTGGTATTCCAAACCCCTTACTTCTTCAACATTTTTACATAGGTCTTAGTAAGAAGTGGAGGGAATCCCTTGATATAGCATTTGGAGGAGTTTTTTTTCTCTTTGTCTGCTAGTGAGGCATGGCATAAGCTTGACATAATAAGTAGACACATCCTTTGTCCTAGCATTCGAAATCCAATCCCTGAGAAAGAAAAGGAATCAATTTCTAGACAGGAAGTTTTTATAGCTAAATCACAACCACTCTAATCCCAAGATTTAACTATCAATCATAAACCATCAATAACTCAAAATCCTCCAAGGGAAGAAAAAATTCCACCCTTGGAAAACTCTAATCTTTCTAATGCTGATGGTTTAGACTTCCAGTTTCATAAGGGAACTTCAAGTAAATATAATTCAAATCTTTGCAAAAATGGTTCTCTTAAAAAATGTCCTTATTCCCCCGGGAAGAATTTGAGGATGTAATGTCAAGTGATGCCATAGAAGGAGAGCTGAGCCATACAAAAGCCTTAATAGAATCCAACCTTGGCTTATTTTCAATTCCCTTTGAAAACATCACTTATCCAAATATAGAGGAGGTCCACAGACGAGACTAATTCGAGAGTCACCAATCCAATTGGAACCTTGAACATCCATAATGAATCTACTATAAAGATTGGAGAGGAAGATGATATCAATGAGCATGGAATCTACACCATAACTATCTCTTTAAATCCATACTCATATGAGACATCTCCCTTACCAATTGGTCTCTCTATCATTATCATGCATGACATCTTCAACACCCTCCAATCTACTATAAAGATTAGAGAGGAAGATGATATCAATGAGCATGGAATCTACACCATAACCATCTCTTTAAATCCATGCTCATATGAGACATCTCCCTTACCAATTGGTCTCTCTATCACTACCATGCATGACATCTTCAACACCCTCATTCTTTCCATTTATAAAAACTTCAAAAAGCTGGTTGTCGATGCATATGTTTATAATAAATATTGAAGATCTTGTTATTTTGAATCTTGAGATAGGTTATAGAGGGGAAACCCCTTCACTAAATCATATCTTAAAAGGTTTCCCAAGGGCAATCTTAGAGCATCTCCAACAGTTTGCCAAATGCACTTGCCATCCTACAAAATTTGGCAAATCAAGAAAATATACTCTCCAATAGTTCCTCAAATGCACTTTCCATTTTTATCAACATGGTATTCTTTCCCTCCCGCACGCGCAAAGTTCCACGTGCGGAAACACCTTTCCATCGCGATCCCACCCGTCGCTGCCAGTGTTCCCACGCTCGAGTGGAAAAATCCTGGTCTTCTCTCCTTCCTCGCCTCGCACGTATCCGGCCTGGCTTCTATCCTCCCGCTCCCGATCAGATCGATCGGCAAGCCTTGCCGCCGCACCAACGAAGGAAAAAAAACCTCCTCCAAGGCTGGCCGGTTTGTTCCTGATTTGCTCCTGTGCTCGATTTGTTCCTTCGCCAAGATCCTGTAGGCTGCGATCAAGTATTTCCTCGATGAAAATCCCGGTTGTTCTCCATGCCTTTCTGTTCCTCGCGATCAGCAAGGGTTCATGCCACACGGAATTTCTGGTTCATGGAGATGCAAGTACTAGTTGCATGTATGTTCATCGTACTAGTTCACCATGGTGTAGTACTGCTTGCTGCCCATGCCCCACAGAATTGCTGGTTCATGGAGATGGAAGGATGAATTTCATGTTTGAGGTGCTCTAGACTTCTGTTTACCTCAGATCTTTTGCATTCTGGTTCGGAGTGGGTATTTTTGTATTGTTGTTGGCCGTGCAAGACAATAATGAGAAATGACGACGAAGATAGATCAACTGGAGGCGGATTGGGAAGGAGATGGGTGCCTTGATACGGTGGAGGAGAAGGCTAGCTTCATGAGAGGGACAGGGACCGCGGCGGACCTACTTCTCGCCAAAGACAGAGGACCGGTGGCAGCGGCTCCCTCACGTACATGACCAGAATGCTAGCGCGAGGAAACTCTTGTGCGTGAGAGGAGAGACCGGTACCTAGTGGGCCCTTTTTTTCTTAATTTTACCAAGTAAAATGACAAACTATTGGAGATGGTCATTTAATCCACTTGCCAAATATTTTAGGGAGTTGTCAAATCATGATATTTGCCAAGTAAACTTTGGCAAACTATTGGAGATGCTCTTAGTGTCATAAAACAAGCACCTCTCAAGATCCTAACATAAGTCTTCACCTTTTCGATACGATGCCCTTGTGAAAATGAGCATAAAGATATATGATTATATTCCTTCGGGTATTCTTGTCACTAACCTTTCCAGATTTGGAGCAGAAAGAATGAAGGAACTACAAGCATAAGGTATGCCCAACCAATATGCAACATTGAATTATATTCATCCAATCTTGATTTTTACAAAATTCAAGCTTGGGGGAAAACCACCATAAAAACATCTTTTTCCATATTGCTACATTATCTTGGTTGTCCCTACCTTTAAGGCATGCTCAAACTACTACATAAAATCATGCTCTTTCATCTTTACTTGAGTAAATTTTCATAGTACTGTCATGTTACCTTTATTTGCTATAGTGGATGTTTATGTTTTGAAGTATTTTCATATACCTTTTAAATTATGCATGGTGCTTAGTTCAAATCAGAGATATTATGATTTTACTTCTAAAGGCTTTTAAATTAAGCGTAGTGCTTAGGTTAAAATGTCTTCCTAATTCAAATTAGACGTGGTGTCTAGGTTGATTTTTGAACCGATAATATGCTATAGTATATATTGGATATTTTTTGGACTAACCCCTGCAGGAAAACTTTCAATATCAAATTGGGAAAGTTCTAAGATGAACTCATACTAAAGATAAAGAGAGACACATGAGCCCCAATAACTTTCACAAGCAAGGCGCAACTAATTCATAATGTCAACAAAATGTCAGAGGATGAAGATGACATGACTATCATCCTAGGAAGATGTCACACCCAAATTTCAAGGACGAAATAGGATGCATAACATTATGTGTGCCCAGGAAGTAATTCACACATAAGTTCACAAATTACAAAGTACCATCACAGAGTTTAATACATAGCGTTCGTAGATCCATTACATAAATAAATAAAACAACGGAAGATACAACTAACTCTCAAGGCTCCATTTCACAGGGAAGGTCAACTGGTTGACCAAGCCTAGAAATCTTCAGGATATTCCTCATAGTCTCCTGCTTCTGTTACTCATCCGGGATTTTTGTCCAAAAGATTGAAAAGTAAAACAAGTGTGAGCACATTCGTACTCAGCAGTATAACATGGGGTTATGTAGCTCAAAAGGATGACACTGGCTTACTGCGTTTAGCATTTTTAGCTTGTCAAGGTTTTATTATTAAATATCATCAGGTTATGCTTAAGCCCCAAGTGATCCCACGTATATCATTGCCAAAGTTTAAAGGAACATAAACATCATCATTATAGTGGCAATAGGATCATAAAGATTGGTCAAATTAATTAGTTAAACTGTCAGTTTTCCGGGCCGCTCATAACCATGAGCATGGCTGATATATCAATTTTTAACACTCTGCAAAGGTTGTGCATCTTTACCCGTGAGTCGTGATGCCCCGAATGCCCGGGTTAATTACTCCCATAAACACTGCCAAGGTGAGTGGATGGGGTTCACTATGAAACCTTTCATAGTATCTCGTCTAACAAGATTAGGGCCGCTAGGATTGGCAAGGGGCAATAGAGCCCCCCTTCCGAGTAGCATAAAGACTGCAGCCTACGCTCAAACCCGGACAGAGGCCGCACTATAACCAGCTCGGCAAGAGCCTAATGCGCCCTTTCGGGTAACCGCTAACGAGCTAGAAAAGATCTATTACTGAGTTAAAGCTAGAGCCATGTAGCTCTCACGGTTGCACTGTCAGTCCCAACTTTTGCCAACAGTGAGTTGTTATAAAAGGTTATGTTCCAATTGCCATAAACAGGTTCACCAATTCATTCAAAGTAATAACATTTGGCAGGGATCATGTATCATTTCATATAGCACTAGCCATCTACCCATATGCATAACCCATAAGAGTCCAGGTAAAGAATTTCAATACTATGGAAATATACTACGGGTATCAAATTAAACACATGCACATGAACATTATGATTACGGTGAATAGGGTAACAAGGTAGGTCCCATGCTATACTTGCCTTGGTTATCAAACTCCTGCTGATCGAAGAACTCCTGGTCACAACCAAACTCCTCACCGTCTAAACTCGATCACGACATTGCAACAACACACATTCCAATTTGCATACATACAAAGCAAACAGGGCTACTATTAGAACAGTACACTAGCAACAGTAAACAGAAGATAAAAGGTTTATAAAAAGATACTATGCTCTGCGACGATCATTTCAACATGAATTTCACGAAAAACGGATTTAAAACGCAAAAGATATGAATTAATCTAGTTCTCAAAGGGCAGTTTATTATTTAAACTTAACCTCAAATTTAAATGTTTCAAACATGACTAACAGATGGTTTAACATGTAGAGAATTTCATTGCGAATCTAACGCAATTCAAATCGCTCAAATCGGATTTAAAATGCAAATTTTATAAGCAAAACAGTGCAGTGGCAATTCTGTAAATAGTGAATTTCCATTTAATTTCCAAAATAAATTAAACCGATCAGGATTACGTTTCTAGAACTGAGAAAGCGTATTCAGTGAAAGGCGCCAGGGTTGAGGTGCGGGGCCGGCAGGATTGCCACGCGGCGGCTTGGGATTGGTGCGGTGCACCGCACAGTGCGTGCACCCGCTGACTCAGCGCTGGACCGCGGGTTCACGGGTCCACGGTGGACCATCCACTTAACCCCGAAGGGGTATCTAATCCTGTCCACAGATCGGAGATCGGACGACTGAAATAAAAGAGGGAGGGAGAGAGAGAGTGTCGGCCGGAGCAGACAGAGGACGAAGCGGCGCCTCCATTGCCGGCGACCCGAGCTCGCCGGAGTTCATCGAAAGTGACCGTCCGGCCTCCGTTTCGAAAACTGAAAGCATGGGGAGGAAGAGGAGAACGAGGCGAGTGCGATGGTACCCTCGGACAAACTCCGGGAGAAGGAAAGAGGCGGCGCGACGGCATGCCGTGACCGGCGACGCGCTGCTCGCTCAACACACGCCCTAGAGGCCATGGATCGACTAGACGAAGGCGGAGGGAGTTACAGGGGATCACCGCGATCATCATGATGGCACTAATTGAACGCGGAAAGGGTCGGGAGGACGGGCGCCGCGTACGCCATGTCGGCGGCGTACGGTGCACGCGAGCAGGGCCATAGAGGCCTCGATTCGCCGAATTGAGAGATCAGGGAGGAAGGGGAAGTCATGGCGATGCTTACCGTGACGACGAAGAGGGTGGAGACGACTCAGTGTGGCCTATCGGCGTCGGCAGAGCTCGCGTCGGCGTGCGTTCTGTGGCCAAGGGCAAGAAATAGAGAGAGAGCTCAGGCTCTGAACATCCACAGGAAAAACGCGGGCTCGGGACGAAACTTACCGAGATGGATAGAGCTCCGGTGTGGTTTCTCAGTGGCGGTGGCGGCGTTCGGCAATGGCAATAGAGGGGAGCAAAAGGGAGAGATGGGGTTGCGTTCTGCTTTAAAGAAGGGGAGAGGGAGGTGTGGTTACGGGGCCGAACGTGCGGGGTGGGAGCGGGGCGAGAGGGAGAGGGACGTGCGGGCGGTTGCCGTTCGCGGCGCGTCCGCGCACGTGCTCGTGCGAACAGAGCGGAGGGGAGGTTGGGGGAGGAACTGACCGGTGGGGCCTACCGGTCAGAGAGAGGGAGGGAAAAGGAGGCGGTTGGGGATGGCACCGACAGATGGGCCCGGTCGACAGTGAGAGAGAGAGAGGAGAGCGGCTGCGCTGCGACACTGGGCCGTTTTCCCGTTTGGGCCGCGCAGGAGAGAGGGGGGAAAGTGGGCCTGCGGCCTTGCTAGGCTGAAACAGGAAACGGAGGGTGAGAGAGAGAGGTGAATCCTTTTCTTTTTCTTTCTTTTTTTCCAAAACCTTTTCAAAACTCATTTGAATTCAAATACACTTTGCTTTGCCAACTCAATCAACACAACTAAAATATGCAGCAGCATGTATGCAACATGTTACTAACTAGGATTAATTTTATTTCCATAAAGATTATTCTTAAACTAAATTCAATGCTCACATATTTCTTGAATAAATCATTTTCATCTATTTTTAAATGCATTCAAATTTGTGGGTGTTACAGAAGACCATTCCTCAAACACTACTAGAGCCATCATCTTCATCAGATCTGGACAAATCCACTTCCCCATTGGAAATGTATGATGTAAATTCAATAGTTATACTAATCATGTGCAGCCCAAGAAGCGACGCAACAAAGGAAACGTCACACCTGCTGTCAAGCAACCTAGTCGTTGAAGGATGGATGGTAGGACTATCCTGGCAAAGTTTCAAGATATGAAAACCAATCCAATGATCAGAATGAAATCAAAGAAAAGAAACAAGAAGTAATAAAGGAACCCTATTAGACCAAATCGCAAAAGAAGAAGCAGAAGAAACACAAGTACAAGAATGGTAGGAGGAGAACAAAGATGCACCACAAGATAACGAGGAATCATTTGAGTCTACCGCAGATGACAAATCAGACAAGTAAGTACTCTCTCCTATCTAGTCTTGTCGGTAGACTATAAATCCTGTTCCTTTGCCACAAGGTAAAAATGGTAGTTACCTAATTAGTTATCTAATTAATTAGCATTAGAAATTTTATCATCTTTATCTTTTTGCACATTAAATAAAAACAAAATAAATATTTACTTATCATTGCATCATGAAAAATCCTAAGCCCTATGTGAGAGAACTTATGATAATACCATAAGGAAACTTACTGTGGTGGCATAAAAATAAATTTTATTTCTCTTGCATTATAAAATAGAAAATTCTAAAAAGATGAGATGTTCGATTCCTGTCAGAATTTATTAAAGTTTAAATTAGCTCATAAGAATATTCAATTACTCTTTTGATTGACCGCTAACCCATTGTCATAATGAAGCCTCGAGTTTTGTTTGTTCTTGTCAGAGTATAACCATGCAGGATTGAAATCACCAAAGAGGAGTGAGCCCAACCAAAGCCTACTTCCAAAGATTATTCAATTCAACCATAGCAAAATCAAGCTTGGGGGAGGGCACCCCCAATTATCAGGTAAGTATGCCTATGCTATTTATCGAGTCTATAGTCATAAAATATTAAATATGTGAGAACATGAAGGTTCACCATAGTATCATAAGAAACTTAAAATTACCAAAAAAAATATATGGGCACATGAAGGTCCATGTCTGTCGAGTCTTAAGAGTCCTAAATAAAGATATATAGTTAGGGTGTGTGTTTAATTTGTTAGTGTTAATAAAAGTTATGAACTTTAATTTTGTCTTGGAGATGATGAATAGTTGCTCTACCGTAATCCCTTTTAAGAACCTAGTTTTCAACCTTAAATTCTCCTGAGTTTTGGTTAGAACTGCTTTGGTATAAGAATTTACTTTGAACCTGAAACTTGTGAAGGCATATACTTAAACTAAGTCTAGGTAGTTGGGAGATATGACATGAAAGTCTAAGCTGCTATTTATCTTACTCCTAGCAATACTAAGTTCTGGTGATTTATCTTTTGAAAATTTAAAATCTTACATGATGAGCTCTTGTATGACATAGTTGAAATTCCTACCAAAGCCATATACATTTAGATTAGGAAGACGGATTCATGCTACTTGTCTTTGTATTGAGTGTTGTCAACCTTTAGACCCTGTGAAGAGTCTCGTCATGCTTTTAAATCAAGATTACGTACACACCACCCAAATATGCACTACTCTACACTAGAGTAGGTGCAACAACATGCCATTCATCCACCAGAAAAGGGCCTTACTCTTACACTGAGAGTAACCACCACCAAAAATATTCATTTCATTCTCCATTCATTTAATAAATGCTCCAAATTCTTGTTATAATCTCTCAGCATTTTTCTTGGTGATGGAGGTATGAGCTAGGCAAAAGCTATTCGAAAAAAAGAAAAAAAAGAAGAGAGAGGAATTAAAAATGGATAAGTGTCCGCCGCACCTCTTAGAAAGAATAAAGAATAAGATAGCTCATACTCTCTAGCCATGTTACTCAAAAACATTTCAAATTCCAAGAGAGAGATTCATTCCAAGGAGCAAAGTAGAATTAGGTTTTCACCATCACCCCCATATATCCACGATATATCCACCATATCCACACACATGCACATCTTGACTTGATTGTATGACTTGACTCTCTGTGGATCTATTGTTTGACTTTACAATATATACAAAGTAAGTATGCTAACCTTGTTAAGCCCTTCCTATGAACTCCACTATATTTACTAGTGTAGGAGAGCATGACATTATTAATGCCTCAGTGAGATCCACAAATACCACATACATAAGAGACTTGAGGGTGTCATACAATTAAGCTCTTAGTTTTATTTCGAAAACTTTACAAAACCCAGAATTTTGGTAGAGTGAAGAGTTTGAGACATAGTGTTTGATTTGATTACTCTGTCTTTCAATTGCTCAAGACCCAAGTGATAGTCAAAGCCCCATAGTTAAAGGTAATACGGGTGAGTTCGAAAGTTAGAGTAGTTTTTTGTAATTCATATAATAATTTATGTTTGAAAGCATGTGAACTTTTGAGGTATGAAAGCATTGCAGCAACTTCTGATCCAAGTTTATTAGATAGGCTTTGCTAGGGACTAGCAAAGAACAAGCTTGGGGGTGCTTGTTGATGGTCGTTAGCGTCAACTTTTAATACAATTATAAACATGATAAATGGATCAATCAAATATAAATAATAGAAATATAGGGGGGTTATCTAACAAATTCTATGAGTTTTGGTGTTCCATTATTTTCTAGGGACTATTCCAGAAAAGCATATAAAGGAAAGCAAATCAGAGAAAATATCAGAATAAATCCGCGGGAAAATAGTTTTCATTGGACTCAGGAAGGACCCAGAAGGCACTCGAAGGAAGCAGGGCCCGAGGGCCAACCTAGAGGGCTGGCCGGCCCCACCTTGTGTTGGGCGGCACCCCCCTGGGCCCGCCTGCCGCCGCCTTCTGGAAGCTTCCTCCACCGCCTTTGAGGAGTCATCTAGGCCCTACGTTAAGTCGGTTTGATCCAACGACTGTTGTGCACCCCACCAGACTATAAATAAGAGGGCAGACCCCCCTGGAGGCATCTCATTCTATTCTCATTCAATCTCAGTTAATCCCAGTTCAATCCAATCTATCATAGGCCAGAGGTGTCCCCCGAATGGACAACCTCTCTAGTTATTAGTTCTTAGATCTAGATAATAGAGAGATGGGGAGCGAGGGAAAGAGTTGTGGGGGAGGTACCGACCTGTTGGTGCTTCTTCCTTGGCTTGTACTTTGGCGGGATCAAGCTCTTCCCGAGCTTGTTCCTAGGATGTCTTCAGTAATCGACTACTGATGTAAGTAAGATTTTGTTCATATTGTTCTTCTGGTCCATGGCTCTTTTGAGTGCTCTAGTCCTTACGCATGCTTGGGTTAGAGTTTTATCGTAAGTGTAAGTGTGGTACTTAGACTTAGGGTAAACATGAATGTCCCCTGATATTCCGGACGGTGGTAGATCGCGTACGTGACAGGTGCGTTTTTCCTATGTAGTCCACCTCCCGTTATAGGGTATCACATGCTATATAGTTATCTAAGTTGTGGCGTACTCTGTTTGCGACCCTTCTAGATAATGGCCCAGATGAATCGTAGAAGACATATATCTTATCCAAGTTAGAATTAGAAGACCTAAGTATCCTCTCTATACTCCTATTATCGACCCCATCCTTGATTGTCGTTTCCAACTAAGTTATCATTAGTTTAATCTTTACCTTATACCTTAGTTTATATCTACCACTCTTGGTTAAGCTACCATGTAGTTGATCTCACACGTTTCCCTGTGGATACGATATTTAAAACCTCTGGGTAAAATGCTATAATGATATTCTGTGCGCTTGCGGAAATCTTTCATATTCTCTTTGCACTTAACGAATGTCAACAAGAGGACATTGGTCCTAGCTATGGCTGAGAGGATGATGCCACATGGCACCTCTTGGCTGATGAGGTGCTTCAACTCAGGTTGGAACGATGTTGCCACATTCTGGATCCTGTACGGAAGGTTCAGTAGGTAGCACCAGAAGCAGTCAGGTGGTGGTAGCACCTTGCTGGTGGTAATATGATAGTGGACATTCGCTAACATGTAAAACATCTAGCAATGCTCCAACATGGTGTAGTTTGGGCCCAAACTGAATCAAATCTACTGAGTGAGGACCTTGAGATCTATTCCCAAGAGGCCTAGTAGAGGACACAACGCTAGGGACTCGTTGTTGACCAATTCAGTTTCCTTGAGTGGGTGAAGCTCATCATGGCAGTCAATGATATAGGCTAGGCTCCCAAAATTGAAGGCCTATATAGGGACAAAGGCATCAACTATGATAGAGATCTCACCGATGAGTAGAATGCCGCCTTCTGAGGTGCTATTGCCCGCTCTGGCAACGACAAAGGTAGCTCTAGCTATCGTAGAGCCATAATCAGACTTGATGTGCTTCTCAACCTAGCGTGCTAGATGGCGTGCGTTTGTTACCATGGCAAGCATCATTGTTCAACGGATCTTAGGAGTGTGGGTCTCTAGTGACTCGGGTACTTAAGAACATAACAAAAGACATGCCAATGTATCATGGTTCAGTCTATCGAGGCCCTATGTCTAGTAGTGTAGTGGTTAGCTCTTCGTATTCAAGAGCACCCAAATTGGGAGCTTACAATGAAGGAGAATGAGAGTTAGGCAGAGGATAGCCCGGTGCTATCCTACGGCTCATCGGTGATGAGGTTTCTTCCTAGCAAGTAAGGGAAACGCCCCTTTCTTTTGCTGGGTTGCTTAGGAGATGAACACTATGATGTTCCTCTCGGTTGCTTGGTGTTTGAATTAACTTGGATTGCTCAACCCCCTCCTAAAAAATCTAACCTTGCCCTTATATCCTGATGAAGGTTGGGCACAATGCAGTTTAGGGACTACAATCTATGGTCTTCATGTGCTAGAGTCCAGGAGGGTGCTACTGCAGGCTCTGCAGCGTGGGCATCTCCTTCGTCCGTCCCAGTGATGATGTCTAGGGTTTGGAGCTTCTTTTTTCATGAAGCCATCACTACTCTCGCGAGGACTATTGTGGGTGGCCATGTTTGTTTGCCTAGATGTTCCAGGAGGCTATGGCCTCCGTCTACTTGGCGTCGAGTTCAAAGCAAGGTGAAATTCTAGCCTTTATCCTTGTGGTGCGGTATGTGCTTGTCGTGGTAATTATTTTCGTCTTTGTTTTCCTCATATTTGGGGTGGCCTCGAGGCTAATCATTGGGTAAAATGTTGGATATGGACAAATCTATTATTCTTTATGTCCAATCCATACGGTCTATTTATGAACTAGGGTTTTCTGGCTGCTTTTAGATGTGGCTTTTTTAGAAGTAGGTGTTTTTTTCATAGTACATCTTTGAAAACTACTTTGATCTTGTTTTTGAATTTCTGCTTTCTGCTTTCTACTTTTTGAAACGGACGGACTAAAAAGTCTTTCATAATTGTTTCAACAAAAGTAGAGATAAGAAATATATTTTATACATATATAATCAAACAATTTTTAGCTTTTCTACAAGTCATAACTCATAACAGGTTCATAGCTCAAGCATACCTATTTTGTGTCATAACTCACAACAGCTTTATAGCTCAAGCATACCTGTTCTGTTATGTTCATTGTTACTTGTGCTTGCTTTCTAGGCGGCTTTGGTGCATGGGATTTTGTCTATGTAAACAAACACGATCTTTTTTAGAGTACACAGTACAACGCAGACACTCAACACGTACGCACATTCGCCCCTACGAACACACGCACGCAAACCCTACTCCTATGAACACTTTCGAAGGACTGAGCCGACAGATCTTGAAGTTCACGAAGTCACCACGGACGCCTCGCTGTTGACGGCAACGTCGCCTACCACTTAATGCGTAGCGCCGGAAAATCCTGGAATAAATCCAGAATAAAGTATCGCACCCAGTATTAAACTCTGGGTAAAAGCCCTCCAACCAATAACCTTTGCCATTGCGCTGTGAACCCTTGACAAACAAACACGATCTTAACGTGGCAGTTGGTAGCCTTCCAGCGGGATAGTGCAGGCAAACCAACATAAATAAATATGCGTCGGCCCACCTCTGCTGGGAAATGAACCCAAACAAGCAGCTGCTGCCTCAAGTACCCTGGCCCTCCTGGTTCGCCCGGGCTGCAAACCTCTATGGAAACAAACAGGCCCCGTGAAGTCAACTCCCAGACCTGGCCTGGCCCATAACTGGCCAACTGGTCCCACGGGCAGCCTCTCTCCTCCGCCCTCCGGTGTCCGGCTCCTCGGCCATTCTCCCGTTCTAATCCGCAGAGGAGGCAAGTCGTTCTCGCATCTCGCGCGCCTCGTGAACGAATCCTTAACCCCACAATTAAAAGCAAGCAAGCCCCGCTCCCCACCTGCGCTAATTAATCACATCACGAGATCCCCATCTCCACCTCCTTCGCCTCAGTCACACGCCTCGGCCTCGCCTCGCCGCGCTCCCACCACCGCCACCATCCGGCCGCCTCGCTCGCGACGCAACCAGGCGCCCCCCGCATCCCGCGGCGCCGGATTGGGTTCCACCGGGGTTCCCGCGGCGAGCCTCGCCGCCCGCGCCACGGGTCAGTTCCTCCATTCTCTCTACCCTTCGAATGTGGACGTTGCTGCGCGCTCGATCGATGGGCGACGTGCTCCGTTGCCGGTCCGGGATTGATGCGGAGAGCGAGTGGATGACGGCAGCGGGCAATGCTGTCTTCGCGGCGTTGGTCTTCGGCCTTTTGTCAATGCCGCTGGGGTTTGACTTTGCGTGAATACGTTTTTCAATGGGGCCCTCCTATGGAGGGCTGCGCTGGTGGGCGAGATCAATTTGGGCTGCACTGCTGACGCGTGAGAGGGCACCAAAGCTCGTTGGTCAAACTCTTTGAGCTGGACGTTGGATAAGGTTAGGTCACCCAGTGTACTGTAGCTGCGCTCGCCTTGGTCGCCTGTTAACCGGTCTATTAGAGATTGGCTGGAGACCTGCGCTTGCCTTCGTCACACTTTGTCTTTATCTCAGTGCCGGTTTAAATGGTAGTTATAACTGATTCAGAGTTAGTCTGTGGCTCAGTGGTCCAGTACTAGTTTTCCAATTCCCGGATGGGTGTACATGTTAGTCAAACACGAGACTGTTGGTTTAATGTGATCATACAACTTACATCTGGTTGCCTTGGCCGTAGCATCACCCGGCCCCTTTATCTCTCTTACGTGGAGCTTGATAATGATTGCAATATGGAGTTTGATAGTGATTGGCTTCACAATCTTACTTTATTCTATTTGAGGTTTGTTTTGAATAAGAATTCAAAGTGCTGAAAGAACTGAATTGTTCGTATCTAGCATGCATGCTGTATACCCTGATCTGTGTTAATAAATCTGTGTACAATAAACATATGTGCGCGTGAAGTCTGATCCTTTCCAGAGCATGTTTCTGGTTCTGCTCATATAATCCTTTGTGAAATATTTGTTCTGGTTTAATAAATCTGTACAATCAACATATGCGTGAAATCTGAACCTTTGCAGACCATGTTTCTAGCTGTGTGCTCCTGAGTCCTACGTGACAATTTAGAGCACTGATGTGTCTGGTGTTCCTGTTGTACTTGTTTGACTAATCATTTTATAAGTTTTTAGTTGCACAAAAGTAATTTCTTCGTGCATAACTTTAACATAAAATGGGATGGAGCATCTAGAGCATATCAGTTGTTCCATGTAAAAAAAATCAGGGAAATAATCTAAGAGAATATCGGTAAGTTTTGGAATTTCAAATGCAAGTACGGGTGTTGTTTTAACATGAAAATTCATATATTGATTCTTTGGTGGAAAGTCCTTAATTTGCGTCCACAAGAATAGGTTAATACTAGCATGTGAACCCTGCTTTGCTGTGGGTTTTAGGTTCAGGCAGTTTCCTGACTGCTTTATCAGTTCCTGTATTTAACTAAGAATTCCCACCAGGCTTATAATTTTTTGATCAGTCGGTACAATTATATAGAGCACCAGGGCATGCATACCCCAGCATATGGAAGCTAGATGCAGCATGTGGCTCGGCTGATCCGTCGCACATAGAATGCAATAGAGCCCATCTAATGCTGCAGTAGAGTTAGGGTACCAGGTAGCAAAGAAACAAATGGATCATGGGTAGGTGGTTAGCCTAACAGACTACGCATTTCTTTTTCCATTGTTTTGGTTTGTCATCAATTTCTTGGGTATAAGGGAGCGATATTAAAAAAATCTATAGTCTCAATGGTTCGTCATTATACATTTATTCTATCTATTCATTTGCAAGTATAAATATGTGCCAAGGCAAAGGAAATTGTCATAGGTCACTATTGTTCTATGGCTTGGTCCATCGATCTTCCTGACATTAATTATCAGTTCCTGACAGCTATCGACATGTTCCCAATCAAATAGCTCTATTTCTGACATCCTGACATACCGATTTCATTTTCCGACCGGCTTTGCTGATTTGGATTCGTTTTCAGGTAAAAAACATGAAATTGGATGTGGTTAAAGCTTTTCACTAACGTTTTCGTCCCTACTATAAACTATTCAGAACCTGATAATTAAAATTCCTTTTGAGTTGGATCCGATGAAACTGTAGTTGTGATGGTGATGTGGCTGAGCATAGATGCTCTATTAGGAGTCAATTTTAGAGTAAAGAAAGGTGTTGGTGCTTCAATGTTGGTTGTGACTGAGTGGCCTTCGTGACATTATAACAAGGAAATCAATGTTTCACAATAACTGCTAGCAATATATATCCTTAGTCCTGTTTGTTTGATACAGGAATTTGTAACATGAAAATGGCAATCCTCATTTGGATTTGGCAATATACATTCAGACACCCACAGCTCATATATTTGATCATTTGAATTGACATTATAAAATAAATCAGATTGCCACAATTGTGAAGTATTTCTCAAACCTGTTCTAAAGTTGATTATTTTTTTTTATTTTTTTTTTGAGATGAAAGTTGATTGAGTTTTGCTCGATGCATTTACATATTGTTTATACATGGTGAATAGTAACATCTGGTCTTTATGAACATGTCCTTGTGATCCCAAAATCCGATGGCATCCTTTTTTCGTTTTTCTTGTTGTTCTTAATTCGAGGCCTCACACATGTGTCAAAAAATAAATTTCATAATTTCCAATTTTTAATTGTCAGGATATTATGTTCAATTTGTTTCCTTGTTCATTTAAATGTAGGGTGGCCTTGAAGGATGATAATTGAAGCAAAATGATTCTCTATTTCACCATATTTTGGAGATGGATGATCTGCCAAGGGATGAAGGAAAATCCCAGACACACCCTTCAGATCGGAATTGGCCCACCCATTTGGAGCAGAAGTTCCAGTCCCTGTCCCTGACTAAACAGGAAAGGAATTTTGATTCTGCATATTCTTCCCTTGATTCTAGGGAAGTTGGTCTTTCATTGCAGGCTTCTCAGACATTATGGTCTAGTGGATCCCTTTCAGATCCAATACCCAATGGTTTTTATTCCATTATTCCGGTATGGGAAGCCTTTCGATGACATTAACATGTTAAAAGATTATGAATAACTTGTTTTGGCATTTTAGTTCATCTGTTGACTCCGAACGTTGCAGGAAAAGAGACTCAAGGAGCGTTTTGAAATCATACCTTCTCCTGATGACCTTTATTCTCTTGGAATAGAAGGATTTAAGGCTGAGATTATCCTTGTGGACATAGAAAGAGATAAAAAGCTATCTGCCTTAAAGCAGCTATGCACAGCACTGGTAAAAGGATTGAATTCAAATCCTGCTGCAATGATAAAAAAAATTGCAGGTTTGGTAAGTTCTTTGTGGGTTTCTTTACAAAATTTACGATGATCATGCCAACTTTTCCCCCCTTCAGAGTGCTGCATAATTCATCCTGGTGACAAGATTGCCTTAAAATGGTTTACATAGAATTTTCCTAGTTGAAACTATTCCATTTCTAGTTCTGCTCCTGTATTTGGTGATTTGTAATTTTGGTGCTTGAAGTATGAATGATCTTTCATCTTTCCAATCGATTGATTATTTTTTATTCTTCCTACCTATATAAAAGCCATATTAAGTTATTATTACTTATCTTTAACTTCAGATTTTTAATGACAATTTCAGGTTTTTGACTTCTATAACCGACCAAACCCACATCTCAGTCCTGCAGGAACTTCCTCTGAAGAACTTTCTCATTTCTTAGAAAATAGAGGAGTTCAATTGCTGGGACAGATAAGACATGGATCTTGCAGGCCCAAAGCTATATTATTTAAAGTCCTTGCTGACTCAGTTGGTATAGATTCTAAACTGCTGGTGGTATGTTTTTACCTTCCATCAGTATGTCTGAACATGAAATAGTATTAATCTCTTCAAATGGAATTTCATAATCCTAATTGTGCAGGGTATTCCAAATGAAGAACCTCATGGATATGATGATTCATCCAAACATATGTCTGTTGTGGTCATGCTGAAATCTGCGGAGTTTCTAGTTGACCTGATGCGTTTTCCAGGACAACTAGTTCCATTTTCATCCAAAGCTGTTATCACATCCCATATGTCTGCAGCTGGAGAAAGTGATTCAGCCGACTATGATTCCTGTGATTCTCCTCTTGAACCAAATAGTCCTCTGTGTGCTCAAAGGTATACTTGTGAATTTCCATTTGAGTGGTATTTGATAGTAGTTCTTTTTGTTCCCATGAATCTAGTATTAATGTATTAACAGTCTGTAACTTTGCTATTTAGTTTTGAACTATGTGCATGGAATTGCAAATCCGTACTAGGGTGTCATATTTTCCAACTCTGCGTCTTCTAATTTGATGTAGAACCAAGTTGCTGGAATGCTACACATCCACAGTGAGAGTAATTGAAGCTGATAGATTTACTTTTCTTTAGTGCTACCATTGGCACAACAACAACATTGATTGTTTCCAATGTTGTATGTTGAACTTTTAATGTTGTAATAACTTATGAGATTTTATCTTCATGAGCCTTCTTGTTTTATAAAATTTACTCCACTTTACCTTTTTATAATGTTTTAGATGAAACATTGATAATTTTTGTGATGCTTAATTTGTCTTATTTAAAGCACTATCAGTTTACTTTTTGTGCTTCTTCTTTTGAGAAATTTGTGTGTTTGAAACTTAATGATATTTGGGTTGCCAGCTTGACATTTGGGAACAATTCTGTGATGGGTGTAGATTGGTTGGCGGTGGATTGCACTGTAGATTATAGTGGAAGGAGGTAGGAGGGTGAGGGATAGAAAGGCGACAGAGACCCATGGTCATCCGTACGCAAGGGGAGGCTGGCGGCCTAGAGCAAGTGCTAGTGTAGGATGATAGAGGATGTATTTGGTATATTACCGATTATACACAGAACAAGGGTGTTATATATATAGCCTAGTCTAGCCATATTAGGCAAGGGATCCCTAATACAATCTAACACTCCCCCGCAATCACAACAAGAGTGGAACAAACGCCCAGACTAGAACAGAATTCTAGAAAGACGGAACTAGGTAGCCCCCTGGTGAAGATGTCCGCTTACGGAGAAGTACTCCCTCTATTCCAAATTATAAGACATTTTGGCTTTTTTTAGATACATAGCTTTTGCTATGCACTTAGATATACACTATGTCTAGATACATAGTAAAACATGGACATGAAGAACTCGAATAGCTCCAGCCAAAACAACTTATAATTTGGAACGGAGCGAGTAGAAGGCGGTGAGAAGTCGGCGACGACAGCATTGTAGATGAGAGGTGGAAGCAAATTATGTTAGGAAAGGAACCTATCTGATACCATGATATATTATCGATCACACACAAGGGGTTTACATATATGTAGCCTAGTCTAGCTGTATGAGGCGAGGGATCCATAATACAATCTAGCATAGGGGGTGGTGGAATCACTGGGAAGAGGGTCCACAGAAGGGGCTAGGGAGCAAGAGGGCTTGAGGACTAATCCTCTATTTCTTGCTTGATTGATATGAGTACATGTCCCCTATATTTATACTTCCTATGACTTGTTCCCTAAGCAAAATAGTGGCAGAGTCCTTATGTGGACCCTCCTTTTCCTAAACAAACTCTATCCTTCCTAATCTGAATTTCCTATGTTATTCAAACTCTAGTTTGACATGGACTCCTTGGGAGGAGGGGTCAGATGGCCAGGGAGGCTGCCGCCCCCGTTACTCTCTCAGCCAGGGCTAGGCTGATGGACTGGGCCCACCACTGGGGGGCCGTTTGGACCTGTGACAAATTCATTAATAAATGCAAACCAAATGTTTCAGGGTGGAATTAAATTGTGGTTACATTGAAATTCCTTGCTATGGTCTATTGTTCTGTGATGAGCACCTTGGCTGACCCCCCTGTGTCTTTTTCAGGCAAGAGCAAGATGACGGCAATAGATCCTTCAAAGTCCTCTCACTACGAAACATAATGCTCAAATCAACAAATTCCACTATGGAGGGTAAAATGAGTGGGTAAGCCATATAATCAAGCTTGTTCAGTGGTGTAATTTTTCTTTTGTTTCCATGGTTACTGGTTTTCTCATTTAGCACTTAGCTGCAAAATTACTCATTTAGAATTTTTTTCCTTGTGCTTTTCCAGTTCATCGCATAGTGAGCCGAATGTTTCAAATGCCTTCTGTGGTCGCAGCCGCGATAAAGTTGTGAATGAACATCAAAGAACTGCAAGTTCAAGGTTCTCTTTTTTATATCGTATGTCTTAGTAGCAATTGTGATTGAATGGACAAAAAACGACAATAATGTTTCTAGTTTTAGTTTCTTTTCTGCCAGGCTGCCAGAGCTCGTACTGCCTAACTCTGATCACTCAGGCAGTGGTGGGATCTAGGTCTAGGTCAGCTGAGGATGCATCCCGGTGGCTAGTTCCATAATCCTACCAAAATTTTATAAAAAACAAATACAAAGGACCTAGCAAAGAACACATAAATAGAGCCACAGGCATGATATGTTTCTGACACCACCATCTGCATACAAGTCAAACTTTGGGACCAATATTCATTAAATTGTCCACATGAAAATTGTGTCAGCATGTGTCATCTGTTTAGTTATAATTTTGTTATTAAAACATGATAACTTATAACAAATGTATTTGGAGGCAAATCTGCTGATGATTTCATATAATGGATTGGTATTTGTAGTTTTGTACAGATGTAGGTCTACATTTATTTAGTTTGTTTGCATGCTGTAATGTAGATGGATATATTTAGGGATAACTAGGCCTTATGCTTTGCCAAGAGCTTGAGAGATTGAGGGAGACTAGAATTGTTTCTTCATAATTCATTGCTTCATTTCTATTGTGCCTCATGGGCTGATTATAAAGGGTACATAGGACTAACACCTCTTGTGCCTAGACAATATGGTACTATTCCTATTTCCTCTAATATAGATAAATAACTAAGAGAGACACTAATTAACACTAATGGGCTTAAGGCCCAACTAGGACAACCGCGCCTGGCAGCCTGTTGGCTGCCCATGACAAGATGTAATGTAGATGGATATATTTAGGGATAACTAGGCCTTATGCTTTGCCAAGAGCTTGAGAGATTGAGGGAGACTAGAATTGTTTCTTCATAATTCATTGCTTCATTTCTATTGTGACTCATGGGCTGATTATAAAGGGTACATAGGACTAACACCTCTTGTGCCTAGACAATATGGTACTATTCCTATTTCCTCTAATATAGATAAATAACTAAGAGAGACACTAATTAACACTAATGGGCTTAAGGCCCAACTAGGACAACCGCGCCTGGCAGCCTGTTGGCTGCCCATGACACATGCATTCAAGGTGGATCAATCTTAACTACATGGGGGTACTATATATAAACTACTAATTGAATATTTTTGGGATTCGAAATTTCAAGAAAGACTTCTAATACCAGTGGCATGTGCTATGACATAAACTACAAAACTTCAATAGCTCTTAGCTATTTGGATGTTATTAGTGCACTTTCAGTCCTTTGCATTCAAGCTTTGTTTTAGTTCCTCTGCTTTAAGACTTGGCAAATTGTGGGTATTTTTGTTCGTTTATTTATCTCTCTCCTTTCCCTTTGGATGGAAAGTAACAAGTAGCATGAACATGAGCACATGACAAGACATGAGATGCAGTTGAATTATTTTTACATGATGTACTTACTCCTTGGCTCTAATGGCATCTGACAAATCCTCGATGTCCCATTGTCATTACTTGGCTTTCAAGCTAATTTTGCTGTCTGAAGCCTTAAAATGGAATTAAGGTTTATTTAGAAGCACAGCAAGTGATTAAAATGAGTGGACAGAAGTAAAGGTGCTGTAAGTGCAAAATGTCCTTGTTTTGAATGTTCTATGGAAGCTTTATTTGCAAGTTATTTTAGTTCTTCTTTCTACTGCATGGTATGACATTTCCTTCATAGAATATGGATTTCTCATAGATAAGGATTCTTTTCCTCAAATGCATTTCTTTGTTCCTGTAGTCCAGAGCATCCACTGTCCAGAGTTCGTGGGCGCTCAATGCTCGGTGATAGACAATATGGTGGTGCTGTAGCAGTGTCAAGGTACCTCAGTAAGTTTCTTTTGTGTACTTTTCAATCTGAACCAACCAGAAGAGGCAAATTCTGATCCTCATTGTTTTAGTGCCCAAACAGGCATTTATTGCTACATCCATGTTGCCTCTCATTGCCCATATAATGTGAAAAAAGAATCATGGACAGAAAATGAACAATGGTCAATTCAGTTTTAACGACGCACTAAACTCTAATATCTGCTTAATTTTACATCATCGAAATGTCAAAACAAGTATAATTGAGACCCCCCCCCCCCCAACAAAAAAATGTGCAAACTGACCTGGTTTTGGCCTATGTGATTCCTGAGTCTGGACCTTGTTGCCACCCCCTCATAACAATGGCTTCGGGCTCTATATGTGTGTAGGTAACCTTTTTTTAGGAAAGAAAAACATTTCAACATTCATCTTCTTCCTTATGGCTATTCTCGTCTCCAAATAGTCTCCATTAGTAGAAAAGACAATTTTCTTCATTGCCTCTAGTGAAATAGAACTTACAAATCCATGAAATTACTGGTTTCAGCATGAGCATCAATTTTTTGTAACCATGCAATCGTAGCCAATTGACTCTTCTATTATTTTTAGGGGCTATTGTGTTCTTGCCCCTACTTTGATGTCCAATTGTAATTTTACCCCTGCTTTTGTCATCGTTGTGATTTTACCCCTGTTTTTTGAAAACGAAGCTTAAGTTTACCCCTACTCCGTAAACATCAGGTAACGGTGTCAAATGGGCTGAGTAAGCACGTTTTCCTATGCGAAATTGCCCTACTTATCTTAATGCATTGTGAATTTACTCATCTTTTGAGATATATATTTAGACACATCATTTTAATCAATATTTAGACACATTATTCTAAAAAAGTGGGGTAAAATCACAATTAGGGTTCAAAACAAGGGCAGAAACACAATGGTATTCCGGAT
This sequence comes from Microstegium vimineum, assembly GCA_022036555.1. Classification (NCBI taxonomy): domain Eukaryota; kingdom Viridiplantae; phylum Streptophyta; class Magnoliopsida; order Poales; family Poaceae; genus Microstegium; species Microstegium vimineum. The sequence goes on along the minus strand of CM039121.1, from coordinate 36,734,738 downwards.
GCAGCTAACGGCGTTAGAAACAGGGTAAACGGAGCCTTTGTTTTTGAAAAGAAGGGTACAAATGCAAAGTGAAAGAAAGTGAGGGTAAAATCACAATTAGGATTCAAAACAAGGGCAGAAACGCAATAGCCCCTTATTTTTAATCTTCCCTCACTGGTCCTCGACACGATCTGCAGAGTGGCTGCTCTGTGACGAACGCCTGGTGCCAGCAATCCTGCTTTGTGATTAACATCTTATGTTCGAGAAATAAAATCTATGCAAGTTTGTCCTGCCTTCAGTTCTGAAAACCTAAGTGTCATCTGCCACAAGCCCACAACAGATGAAAAAGAATCATGTTATCACCCATCCTGTGACTCTTGGAGGCAAAACTTCTTTGAGAAAGCTAGTTTACAAGCCTATAGATTCTGTGGGTCAAAAAGACCTGCTTTCCTTTCTTTGTTGAGCCTGGCTAAGTTCGAGTCCCCCCTCTTGCCCTTCTCAGTCTCTGTATAATTTTTCCGTTGTCTGTTTCGTTTTTCTCTTAGTCTGTACAGTTGTTTCGTTGTTTCTTTCTTTTTAAAAAAGTTCTTACAGTGGGGGCCTCCCCTGCTGTATTTACAGTAAAAAAACAGATGAAAATGAATCACATTATTGCCAACAAGATAATTTCATGTAATATGTGGAGCGCTGTTTCTGAGCTTGGCATGTGCTCCTCAGTTCTGACATGACCGTCATCACACCTCGATGCTGTGCTTCGCTAAGACAATGTCTCATTGCTGATACTACTGGCCAAGGTTTGCTGCTGCTTGCATCACACATGCCTTGCCATGCCTCGCTTGCCCTATAGCTTTGGGCTTGTCACCCTGAGGAACTTGTTGTGACAAGGTTACAACTTTGTAGAAGTTGATTTATTTGTTGGAGACATATTTTCTCTTATCCTTTGTCACAGGTTTTTTTTTACTTTGTAGAAGGGGATCACTTATCTGTATACCCTTTAGTTATATACTAACTTTGTTCCAAATTATAGTTCGTTTGACTTTTTTGACCCAAACTTTGACCATTCGTAAAAAAATTGTGCAAATATAGTCAAATTTAAGTCATTCTTGAAGAACTTTTATTACTAAAGCAAGCCATAACAAAAAAGAGTACTGTTTTGTGAGGGTTGGGGAGGCAGAAAAAACAAAAGGGTCAGCAGCAGAATCCTTATAGCAGTAGAAATATAAATTATATGAGCTTAACTTTGATAGCCAGCTTACCCTTGGGCTATAAATGGTTTAACACTAGTGCAATCAATATTTTCAATCCAGTAGTACTGCTTTTCTTTTGCCCTAATTAAACATATTTTGCTTGATCATAGGTCAGATGGCGCATCAACATCGAATGCACATAGAGCACGGAGGAATACTAATATTACTCCTGAAATCAGTGATGATATTGTGAGGTTGGCAAAGATAATTTTCAACTCTGATTTGTCTCAAAATAATGGTCAGCTGCTATGTCCAGTGAAAACACAGTGATTTTAGTTTTATTACTGTACAACACAACTTCACCTCCTTTTAAGATGCAATAGGAGGGGATTTTTTTCCTTTCTGAACAAACAATGAAATGAATGAAAACAAACAAACAGTAAAAGTTGGTATTTTCTGCATTATATTTCACTTGTATAAAATTTTGATAGTTGAGTAACTTATGTCTATTCAGATGTCTTGTATTCTCTAGAGTGTTATCCTAAACGCTAAACGGTAAACAGTTGGTCACCTGCCGTTTAGCCCATTATTGGGGCAAAACGGGTGTTTAAACAGGAAAAACGGCCATTTAAACGGTCAAACAACCGATTATACGGAAATAGTGTACCATTTGTGTAGCGTTCAAACGGTGTGTAAACTAGCTAAACAACCGTCTAGGCGAACAGTAGTTCTTGTGCTAGCTAAGATACATGGTTTGCAATGTTCAGGAATTATATGCAGTTTACTTTTATTTTGGTCCAAAGTTTGAGTCATATAACACCTTACATCTCTGCATCAAATCACCTATTTATGTTTCTTTTCTAATAGCTATAATTTTTTTTTGTGTTCATTTCACTTTCTGGCCATTTAGTTTTTCTTGAAAAATATCACAGAATTTTTATATGCATTTTGTTTCTTTGGCTAATTGGCCATAAGCAAGTTAGGAACTTCTCCCATAACATTTTTTATTGCTCTTATTTATTTGGAGACATTATCTGTCCTGGCTAACTTTGAAGTGTGTTTTTCTTGTCTTCAGAGCAGTTCGAGCAATGAGTGAAAGCATGAGACAAAATCGCCTTTCAAGGGGGCAGAAAGATGGTAGTCTTGGTCCCTCAAATGACTCACTGAAACATGTATGCTCCATTCGCTTGTTTATGCCGTGGATCATCTGAAAGTATATTTCTGCCGTGGGTTGTGTACTCAGTTTATGTTGCTCCATTCGCTTGTTTGATTTTCATTTTTCCTAAATACTTATACGCAATGATAGTTGTGATTTACTATTTTCACACTTCATGACATGCCATGGGTTGCTGTATTTTTTCTTCTGTTCTTTCTTATTTTTTAAGTTTCCTTGGTTAATTTTTCCATAGGACATTCAAAACGTGTCATCATTGCTGGAAGACATCGGAAGAATTGATCTTTGCTGCTAGATGCTACAACTTTGTATATAGTCGATACTAAACAGAGTTTAGTGTCCTGCAGCAAATTTTTTTAAAAAATTGATCTTGCTAGACATTTTGCTGGAGCAATATACATGATTTTGTAGTGTTTAGCAACAAAGATCTGTGTTTCCGATGTCTTCTAGCAAAGGTGACATGTTTCAAGTGTCATGCGTTGTGCATTAAAGAATTTGTATAGATAAATGCACGTGTGTGATTTGTACGAAAATTTGGTCAATGAAGATGTTGATATCATTATTAAAGTAGTAATCTAGAGAGTTTCAAATGCACGTCTGATTCTTTGTTCACATTTTATTCTGTTCTGATGCCTGGATTCGATGGTGTAAGGGATTTCCTTTTCCATCTGAAATGAGATATGGAATCATAGTTTATGTTTCTCAAACTCATCATTAATTCAGGTGTTTATGACTTCATTCCTTTGCGGAAAGTACTATCTACTTGGGCTTTATTTTTTGTCATAGCTTGTGACCTCCATTGTTTTTTTTTGACGCAAAAGACTGTGGGGGAGATCCCCACAGTAAGATTTTATAAATATTAACAAGGGGAAAGCAGAGTTACAAACCTGAGTTAACTAATTGCATCTAACCAAAAGCAAAAAGAAGACCTCATTGCTGGAGGATGGGGCTTCGTTATTCGAGATGATCATGGCTGAGGGGGGCCTGGCCTCCCCCAACAGCCTCCTATTTCTATATGAGGTAGTTAAATACATGAACATTTTTAGCACTTGTATAGGTCTTGCCCCCCTGTTAGGAAATAGAATATCCCCTGCTAATTATGGATAGCACAGCCATAATTAGCAGCTGTAAATCAGGCAATTAGCATATGGAAATCAGTGATTAGTTGCTATAGTTAGCAGCTGTAAATCAGGCAATTAGCATATGGAAATCAGTGATTAGTTGCTATAGTTAGCAGATGTAAATCAGGGAGATTACCCCCTGCCTTGTAAGCAAGTCCAGCAGCTATATAATAGAAGGCGCCCCCTCCCATTGAGGTGTGGCCAATTGCCCCATTCTCTGTCTTTCTACATGGTATCAGCAGTCCGGGTTTAATCCCGATCCCCCCCCTCCTCCCTCTTCCAGCGCCGCCCCTCTCCCCTGGGTGTAGCCCCCTCCCTCTTCTCCATGGGAACCACATCAGACCTCTCCTCTGCCACCAGCGGTGCCCTGGGTCCGATCCCACACCCTCAATCTGCCCCTATGCCACCATCAACATCAAGCTCCATATCCCCATGACCTTGGAGCTGAAGCCCTCCAACTACACCAAGTGGTCGACGGCATTCCAGGCCACGTGTGGGAAGTTCGGTCTCCTGCATCACCTCAACCCCGCCTCCACCTCGCGCCCTACCGACGAGGCTTGGGCGCAGGCCGACTTCTGCGTTCGTGGCTGGATGTACAGCACCGTCTCCGACGCCGTCCTCAACCTCGCCATGACCGACGCCACGCAGACGGCGGCTGTGCTCTGGAAGGCCATCGGTGAGGTGTTCCAGGCCAACAAAGCCCCTCGCGCCATCTTCCTGAGTCACGAGTTCCACTCGATGACTCAGGGGGACTCCTCCATCGATGCCTACTGCGTCCGCATGAAGGAGAAGGCCGACGAACTTCGCGATGTTGGGCAGCCCGTCCGTGAGCCCAATCTCGTCCTCAACCTGCTGCGTGGGCTCAATGAAGCCTACTCCAATGTCGCCGACAACATCGCCGGGCAGCAGCCCCTCACCTTCGCCGGCGCCAGGCACCAGCTCATCCTCAAGGAACTTCGTCTGCAAAACGAGGAGAAGTTGCGTGCCACCACCGCGCTCCTGGCTGCTGCATCCTTTCCTGGCGGCCATCAGCAGCAGCAGCAGCAAGGTGGCTATCAGCAGCAGCAGCAGGGCGGCCGGCGCTCCGCCTTCAAGAAGGGCGGCCAGCAGCCCTTCTCCAACACTTCCAGTGGCACCAACACCAATAAACGCGTTCCCTGGGGCTTCAATCCTTGGACTGGAGCACGCGTGGCCCCTGGAGAACGTGTCTCAGCTCCTGGACAGCGTCGCCAGGGAGGTTTTGGCGCCCCTGCTGCCTCTGGTTCCCAGGCTGGGCGAAACCAGGGCATTCTCGGCTCCTCTCCGCAGGCCCACACCGCCTTTGCTCCGCTCCAGACGTCCTCCAGCAGCTCCAACTCCTGGGATGTAGCCGGCCTCATTGCTGCCCTGCAGACCATGAATCTGCAGGGCAACTCACCCTGGGTGGTGGACTCCGGCGCCTCCACACACATGACGTCCTCGGATGGTATGCTTATTCAACCTCTCCCTCCCTCCATCTCCTCAATAACAGTAGGCAATGGCACTCGCATTCCTGTTACGTCTACAGGTCATTCCATCCTCTCCACACCCAACACAAATTTCGCCCTTAACAATATTCTTGTTGCACCTGCTCTAGCCCGCAACCTTTTATCTGTACGTCAATTCACTCGCGACAATAGTTGCTCCTTTGAATTTGACGCACATGGTTTTTTCCGTTAAGGATCTCAAGACGGGACGGGTGCTTCTCCGCTGTAACTGCGACGGGGACCTTTACACCATGCCTACCACCACTCCAACCGCACCACCTCATGCTCTCCTGGCCACTACGTCGACTCTGTGGCATCAACGTCTTGGCCATCCATCCCCCGCTGCATTAGAACGCCTAAATAAAACTCATGCTGTTTTTTGTAATAAAGTAGACCGCTCCCTATGTCACTCATGTCAGATAGGCAAGCACACGCGTCTACCCTTCAGCTCCTCGCATTCCATAACTCATAAGCCCTTTGAGCTTATTCACTGCGATGTATGGACATCCCCTGTAAACAGCTTGTCAGGCTTTTCCTATTACTTGGTATGCTTGGATGATTATAGTCACTACTGTTGGGTTTTTCCTCTTCGCAAAAAATCCGAGGTTTACCAACACTTAGTCGAACTTGTTGCGCTTGCCAACACACAATTCAGCCTTCCCATCAAATGTTTTCAGGCTGATAACGGCACTGAATTCCTCAACGCCGCCACCACCAACTTCCTCGCTGCCCAAGGTACCCACCTCCGCCTCTCCTGTCCCTACACATCACCCCAAAATGGCAAAGCTGAACGTCTTATTCGCACGCTCAACAACTCCATTCGCACCATGCTTCTTCATGCTTCCCTGCCGCCCACATATTGGGCTGAGGGGCTCCTGACAGCCTGCTATCTCCTTAATCGGCGTCCATCCTCCTCCGTTCAGCATGAAACCCCCTACACTCGTCTACATAATCAGCCACCATCCTATAGCCATTTACGTGTTTTCGGGTGCCTCTGTTACCCCAATATGCAAGCGACCTCCAAACATAAGCTCGCCCCTCGCTCTACAGCATGCGTCTTCCTAGGATACCCATCATCTCACAAAGGTTACCGCTGCCTCGACCTTTCCACCCGTCGCATTATCATCTCTCGCCATGTCGTTTTTGACGAGACCACCTTCCCCTTTACAACCACCCCTGACGCCTCCCCCCCGTCCTCCTTAGATTTCCTCCTCGACGACGATATGGTTTCGGTGCCTTGTTCTACTGTTGTTGCAGGTGGGACTCCATCCTCGACGCCCGTGGTCGCTCCATCCCCCTCGGATGTTGAGCAGCCACCCTCCGACGCTGCAGCCTCCCACGGCTCCTCTTCCTCGGCACCGGGCGGGCGTGGTCACGTGCCCCCGCCTGGACCCAGCATGGTTCCTTTCTCACACGTCTATGTTCGCCGCTCTCGGACGACGCCTACATCCGAGCCGGCAGCTGCCCCAGCAGCCTGTGCTGCTCCTGATACCTCGACACCACCTTCGGCACCAGCACCGGCGACATCCACTGCTCCACCGCCGCTGCAGCCTCCGCCGCCGCCTCCGCGGGTCACTCGTACCATGACGGGTGCCATCCCCCGCGTCAGCTATGAGGGGCTGGCAGCCACGGTGTCATCCTTACCGTCGCCGCTTCCGTCAAACTATCGCAGCGCCCTGGCCGACGCCAACTGGCGTGCCGCGATGATGGATGAGTACCAGGCCCTCGTCGACAACAACACCTGGCAGCTCGTTCCGCGGCCCCCTGGGGCCAACGTCGTGACGGGAAAGTGGATTTTCCGGCATAAGTTCCATGCCGATGGGTCCCTTGCCCGCCACAAGGCCCGCTGGGTCGTCCGAGGCTTCTCCCAGCGCGAGGGCGTCGACTACGATGAGACCTTCAGCCCGGTTGTCAAACCGGCCACTATACGGTCTGTCCTCAGCATCGCTGCATCCTGTGCATGGCCGATTCACCAGCTGGATGTGAAGAACGCCTTTCTTCACGGCCACCTCGAGGAGACTGTCTACTGCCAGCAGCCGCCAGGGTTCGTCGATCCCGGTGCCCCAGATCACGTCTGTCGTCTGCTAAAGTCCTTGTATGGACTCAAGCAGGCTCCGCGCGCCTGGCACCAGCGCTTCGCCACCTTCGTCCGGCAGCTTGGCTTCACCGCCTCCGCCTCCGACCCGTCTCTTTTCGTTCTACGAGAAGGGACGAGCCTCGCCTACCTGTTATTGTACGTCGACGACATCGTCCTCACCGCCTCGTCCTCGGCCCTTCTTCAGCGCATCATGACTCGGTTGAGCTCCGAGTTCGCCATGACGGACCTGGGCGCCCTACACCACTTCCTCGGCATCGCCGTCACGCGCTCTTCGGACGGCCTCTTCCTCTCCCAGCGACAGTACGCCATCGAGCTTCTTCAGCGTGCAGGCATGGCTGAGTGTCACCCAACAGCGACACCCGTGGACACTCACGCCAAGCTCTCTGCGACCGACGGGGAGCTGCTGTCAGAGAAGGACGCATCTGAGTACAGGAGCTTGGCGGGAGCTCTCCAGTACCTGACGTTGACTCGTCCTGATCTGGCATATGCTGTGCAGCAAGTGTGCCTCTTCATGCACGCTCCTCGGGAGCCCCACCGTGCGCTCATCAAGCGCATCCTGCGCTATGTGAAGGGGACCCTCTCCTCGGGCCTTCACATCGGCACCGGGTCTGTTGACAAGCTGACTGCCTATTCTGACGCCGACTGGGCAGGCTGTCCAGACTCCCGACGCTCCACTTCCGGCTTTTGCGTCTACCTCGGCGACACTTTGGTCTCCTGGTCCTCCAAACGCCAGACCACGGTGTCACGTTCCAGCGCCGAGGCTGAGTATCGTGCTGTGGCACATGTTGTGGCTGAGTGTTGTTGGCTTCGGCAGCTACTTCAGGAGCTCCATATCCAGCTACCGTCTGCCACTGTTGTCTTCTGTGACAACGTCAGCGCCGTCTACATGACGGCTAACCCGGTCCACCACAAGCGAACGAAGCACATCGAGATCGACATTCACTTCGTCCGTGAGAAGGTTGCCCTTGGTGAGATCCGGGTACTCCACGTGCCGTCCTCCCATCAGTTTGCTGACATCATGACTAAAGGACTTCCGACGGCATTATTCCAGGATTTTCGGTCCAGTCTTTGCGTCCGGGAGCCTCCCGCTGCGACTGCGGGCGGGTGTTAGGAAATAGAATATCCCCTGCTAATTATGGATAGCACAGCCATAATTAGCAGCTGTAAATCAGGCAATTAGCATATGGAAATCAGTGATTAGTTGCTATAGTTAGCAGCTGTAAATCAGGCAATTAGCATATGGAAATCAGTGATTAGTTGCTATAGTTAGCAGATGTAAATCAGGGAGATTACCCCCTGCCTTGTAAGCAAGTCCAGCAGCTATATAATAGAAGGCGCCCCCTCCCATTGAGGTGTGGCCAATTGCCCCATTCTCTGTCTTTCTACACCCCCCCCCCCCCCTACGTTGGATTCCTGGCTCCGCCCCTGGGTAGATATATCCTCTTCATTCAGAGTGCTGAGGGCGTTTCTTCTCTAATACTCCCTCTGTCCCTTAATGTTTGTCTCTAGAAAACCGTGTTTCCCTCACAAACACGCTTCCCGGACGACACATATAAAGGGACGGAGGGAGTACAATGAAACGCAGGTCTCCTGCGTTTTCCAAACAAAATAAAAAAGAGTGCCAAGGGTGCAGTTTGCATGACAGTCTTTTAACTTTATTTCATATTTGTAGAGTAGCATATACATGTTCGATTCCTATTTTGTGTGTGTAATATATGTATGGACATTACGGAAGAAATTGATCCATGCTATATACTTAGTTGGTTACAAATAGTACATGCTATTGTTACGTGGTGCTGTGCTTGTGCTAGGCACCACAAGCAGGGTGGATTGGCACAAACCAATTAAACTAAGAGGATAAGGATGCTTACTATTGATTAAGAATCAAGATAAGTTAGATAAGATCAGTTTGTTATGCTAAGTGATTGTTTTTGTTGGTTTGTTGCACGACGATTACTCTATATAAGATGTGATGCCCATGAATAAAGCAAAGCGGAAGTTATCTCCTATCCTTCCCTTTCTCCTTGGTGCTTCGCACCACCTCACTCCACCCTACTCCACGCTGGGGGACGAAGTTACAAGTCTCGTCCTCCTGTCGAAGGCTACAACCTTATATGGAATCCCTCCACTGCAACCCTCAACATAGGACTTGTTCATTTAATTTCAGAGGAAATTCCATGCTGAAGTATAAACCTAAATTTCTTAGGAAGTACTGTTGTAAAGGTATTAGGCAGTGCCTATTAATTGGCCTTGCTTAGGTGGCCTGTATACAAAGGATGAAGATGTGTGAGGAGATATCCTAAAGGAGAAAGGGGCAAGTAAGGCAATCCACCCAGCCCGGCCCAATACAAGATACCCTAAGCCACTTGCCTCTACATCTACAGCCGCCATCCCTTGCAATTGTGATTGTCGCGCCGTATCACCCCCTACCTTTCCTCACCAGCGCCGCCGCTGCAGAGGCTGAATCAGGCTGTTCCCACCATCATCGATGCCAGATCCGGCCATCCCTGGTGTGTACATAGCTGGATGTTAGCCTCCACCAGTGCCCCTCTCCCTCACTGCCACTGCTGACGCTGAATCTCACTGTCCTTGCAGTCGCTGCCGCAAGACCTTACTTCCGTCTTTGGATTTAGATCTGTGATTCCATCATTCCCTCTTGCCTTCATCGCAAGCCAGGGGCCCAGCTTGGCATGTCCACCGGCCTTACCTCCTAGGCTTCTGTTTTGGAAGATGGCTGCCAACCCCACCAATTTCAGTAAAATCGCCGCGGTAAGAGATTATCTGTCATCTTTCCTTTTAGAGCACTGAGAGGCACATATGTGCATGTTGAAAACCAGGTATTGTAATATGTCACTGCAAACACAAAAAACTTGGTAAAAAGGGGGAAATATTAAAATTTCGTCTCATGTGGCATTTCTTAACTTGGATGATTTTGGAGTGGTATATTTACAAATTCCATAGTAATTCAACTACTCATGCCAACATATTCTATGCTTTTTATCCAATACACCCAAAATTATTTGTAAGTCTTAATTGCTTAGTTTTGTGGTTTAATTATTGCTGTGATCCACACTTTATATAGGAACCTGCTGGTGACAACAATGACGATGAAGTATCCACAAGACGACCAAGTGCACTGGAGGGTTTGAGAAGACAAATTAATAGTCAGAAAGCTGTGTCATTGCCTTCGTCGCCCCATAGGTCAGGTATTCTTGGCTCTGACCTTGGGAGCCCATCTGACTATACAGAAGCAGATCTGATGGCAACCTGGAATGAGGTGTTGCAGTCTTCACCATTTTTGAACAAACCTTTATTGCCATATGAGGAATGGGGCATTGAGTATTCAGAGATTACTGTTGGCATTCGTGTGGGAATAGGCAAGTAATATTCCCAGTTATCAAATATTTTTTATATTTTTGAAGCACTTGATCATCTGAAGTTTTTTGGAATCAGATGCATCATCAGAAGTTATGCTTATTACTCCCTCAATTCTAAATTGTAAGACGTTTTGGCTTTTCTAGATCTATGCATTTAGATATACATTATGTCTAGATACATAATAAAAGTAATGTATCTAGAAAAAACAAAACGTCTTATAATTTGGAATGGAGGGAGTACTTTATTAAAAAAGAATTGAGACAATCATAATGAATCTGAAGTAATAGATGCAATGTTTGCTTTACATTTGATCTTATTGAATGTACTAACTCATCTAAAATTTTCTTTTAGGGTTTTTCGGAGAAGTCTTCCGTGGCCTATGGAACGGAACAGATGTAGCTATAAAAGTATTCCTGGAGCAAGATTTGACAACAGAGAATATGAAAGATTTCTGCAACGAGATCTCAATACTTAGGTTTTACTTGTATCTGTTGGCCATTACTTTTCTTATTTGTTGTCTAAAAAATTGTTCTCTTATTGTTTCTTTTTTCGTTTTGTTGCAGCCGACTTCGACACCCCAATGGTACTACCTCCACACTTAACTTTTAGTTTAGTTTCAATTTGTTAATTTTGGTTTCAACTTCTGTAAGTATCTGCTGGGTCTTGTGTTAGTAAATGGCATGTCCTATTTCATCAAGAAAAGAACTTATGATATATTTTGAAAAGTATAATAATCATGTTTATGGTGCTTTGGACTGCAGTCATACTCTTTCTTGGTGCATGTATGAAGCCTCCTCACTTATCCCTAGTCACTGAGTACATGGAAGTAGGTTCTTTGTATAGTTTGATTCACTCAAAGACACATAAAACTAAGCTCCATTGGAAGAGGAGGTTAAAGATGCTCCGTGATATCTGTAGGTGAGCATGTTCAATGCCTCTAGCTTTCTGGACTGTTCAATGCCTGTAGTTTCTCATACTGTTCTGTCCCTGCTACATCCTTTTGTGTTCATTTCCCATGTCTAACACCATGGTTTGGTTATAATGCTGTACAAGGGGTCTCATGTGCATGCACCGACTAAAGATTGTTCACCGTGACCTCAAGAGTGCAAATTGCCTTGTTAACAAATACTGGACAGTCAAGATATGTGATTTTGGGCTCTCTCGAGTAATGTCAGATTCTGCAATGAATGACAACTCATCTGCGGGAACTCCAGAGTGGATGGCTCCTGAGCTCATCCGCAACGAGCCATTCACAGAAAAATGTGATATCTTCAGCTTTGGGGTTATCATGTGGGAGCTTTGCACTCTTTGTAGACCTTGGGAAGGAATTCCACCTGTTCAGGTAGCCACCATACTTTTCCATGTCTTTTTTTTTTAAAAAAAAGATAAGTTGTCACTAAATTAAACCAGCTCACATATGTTTCCTATCTACATGTTAGATCGTTTACTCTGTTGCGAATAATGGGGCAAGACTGGAAATACCAGATGGTCCTCTTGGAAGCTTGATAGCGGGTATGATTTCTGTTCTTTCTATGAAAGGGTATGTTTGGTTGCTCCTGCATCCATTTGGAACTTCCATCGTGGTTTGTTGTCTGGAGTACCAGGAGTTTTGTTAATCAACATAATAATGGACACATGTTGAATTTTTCAAGCATTACCTATAAAAAATTCCCTATCTCTACAGGCAGGTGAAGGTCCTTGTTTTTATCTATTCTGTGGAAAGATAGAGGAAACTGATTGAACAGTTTTTAATACTTTTGACCCTATAGAAAAAAACATAGAAAGTCCTTTTTCTTTTGTGAACAACACATAAATCTCATACAAGTTTGAAAGTCTACCCAGCAATTATACAGAAATGGTACGCCATTTCGTAAATGTATGATGTTCTAGAATGTGGGAAGTCAACTTTGACCATAGATTTAAAATAATTTCTGCCTTGTTCACATCGACACTATCTTTGGACTTTTCATTAAAAGTACTTCCATAAGATAGTCATTTTTTTTTAACATTTTCATATGAAAAGACTGTCGGTGTACAAAATCTCATACAATTATGAACATGAGTATTAGTCAGCAATGTACTGTTCAGACATCCATTTATTAGAGCTCACTTTTGAAATTTAGGTCACGATCGCATTCTTGAGAGAGTTTTGCTTAACTCTATTCGAGCACCTACTGTTGACTTACCCTAAAAACATGCTGCATTCCTGTTTAACAGATTGCTGGGCAGAACCGGAGAGGCGTCCAAGCTGCCAGGAGATCCTGACCCGCCTTCTTGATTGCGAATATACCTTGTGCTGAGGTTTTGCTTCTAGTCTGTATAGCGGTTATAGGGGCATCAAACGGTCTGGCTTATATACATCAATTTAATTTCCTATTTCACATACATCATTGAGGATGTAAATTAATACCATGTACTATAATAAGCAAACTTTTCATAATCTCTGTAGTGCTAATGCCCCAAAATTTAAGAAAAGTTTTCGCAAAAATTGTCTTGTTTGAGTTTTGTGCGTTTTCCCTTTATAATTATATCCTAGATCCCTTCTGAAAATAGTGAGATGTTATTTTCAGATACATCTATATGCTATTCTTTTTTCTTTTTTTTTTATATATTGACTTTGGGCCGAACCCAACGATTCTTCCCGGACCTGACTACCTTAGTCCTTGCCTAGTTCTGCTGAGTAAAATCGCAGCCCAGAACGTGGCAGTTTGAGATGGCTTGCTTGTTCACTTGGTGCTGTCAGAGTCGCCACTCGCCAGGAGAGGATTTTTTTATTTTATTTTTAAAAACTAATTTAAAAAATAACACGGTTTTTTTAAAACTAACCCTTCTTGCCACGCCAATTGCCGTGGCGCGGTCAAAACATGCCGCCGCGCCACAAGCATCGGCGCGGCACAATCTGCCACGTCGGATGAGGATGACGGTTTCCACGTCGAAATCCTTGCCGTGCCACCTCCCACTGCGCGGCAAGGTGCAATCTTAAAAAAATTATATCTCTATACGATCTCGGATGAAAATGATTTTTATATGAAAATGGTAGCTCTTGAAGAGATCTACAACTTTTTAGTTTTGAGTTTTTCAATTAAAAGTCGTTAAGATACTCAAAAAAAATTAAACAAAGTTTTAACAGTATATTAAAACTCGTATCTTTGTTATAATGTAGGATCTACAACTTTATAGTTTTGAGTTTTTTCTTTTAAAATTGTTAAAATGCTTAAAAAATTAAACAATGTTTCAACAGTATATTAATCGCGTACAAGTGCTTGCAGCTTTTAAAAAATCGTATATTTCTTATACGGTGTCAAATGAAGATACTTTATATATGAAAGTTATAGTTTTTTATGGGATCTACAACTTTATAATTTTGAGTTTTTTTTAAGATAGTTAAGATGGTTAAAAAAATTAAAAAATGTTTCAGTAGTATATTAATCTTCGCGTACAAGTAGTTGTTGCTTTTAAAAAATCGTATTTTTCTTATACTGTGTCAAATGAAGGTAGTTTATATATGAAGGTTAGCTTTTGATGGGTTCTACAACTTTATAGTTTTGAGTTTTTCTTTTAAGATCGTTAAGATGGTTAAAAAAGTAAACAATATTTTAACAGTATATCAATCATGTACAAACGTATGTCATCTAGAATATATATATATATATATATATATATATATATATATATATATATATATATATATATATACTGGGCCGACCGGACCGCACGCACCCAACCGACAAACGCTCCGCTTCCGACCCGCACGCAACCCGACCGTTCGGCTTCTACGCCTAGGACCCGCGCGCCCTCCAGACCGTCATTCCACGGTTTTCGCCGCCCACACCCGCTCCTTCCACCTTTTGCACCGCTGAGCCAGAGAGGAAACCACCGCGAGTGCGCCGGCGGCGACCATCTTGCTCCGCCGCGGGAACCGTCTGCGCTTCATCTCGCACCCCCCCCCCCCCCCACCCACACCCGCTCCCCCGCGCCCATTTGCTTCCGCTCGGTTCGTCGTTTTTCGCGGACGGTTGCTCCGCCGCGAAAACCTCACTCCCCCCACCCCATTTCCGAGCGCAGGCGCCGGTGCTCCGCCATACCACAGCGCTCGACCGCGCGGTTGTCGCTGCGCCGCTGGCGATCCCCGCTACGGGAGCGATGCTATTCCGAGTTTGATTCGGCCCGGCGGAATCCACGATTTCGCCCGGACCCATCCTCTCCAACATAGGGTTTCGAGCTCCGCCGCGATGGAGTGCTCTCCATTTTTTTGAGTCGCCGGGCTTCTAGCTTCCTCGCATTTTCAATGTAAGCTTTATTTCAAACCCTAACCCCACCGATTGGATGTGGTTTTTTCTGTTTTTTCGATGCTATATGTGTTTATTTTGTAGACGAATCTGTAATGCAACTATAGTTAGTACCCCTGTTTTTTTATCTCCTAGTTGATTTTTTGTGCAATAGCTTTATTAATTTTTGTTGTAACCAGATAGTTGTTCCAGTTCGCAATTGGTCATGCGCATATCAGTACCCCTGATTTACATTTTCCTAGTTGATTTTTTGTGCATTAGTTTATTACTTTTTTTGTTGTAACCGGGTAGCTGTTCCAGTTTGCAATTGGTCATGTGCATATCTGTGATGAAGAAGTAAGCAAGTTTGGTTTTTTTTGTGTCAGTTAGTACGCCATGTTGCCTTTTTTTGCATATCTGTGATAATGAAGTAAAATGATGCACATGACGTACTATTTTTATTTTGTTGCGGGTATTTTGCTATTAGTTTATTACCTTTTTTTAGCGGTAATGGGAAACTGCGTTTTTCCATGGTGCATTTTTGTTTTATAATTAGTTGCAATAATCTTTAGTTATAATTTTTTGCAGTATTAATAACATGTACAGTTTTTTTGTGTAACTATGTTATTATCTTAGGCGCAACTCGGGGTATGTGTTTTTATAGTTACAATTGGTTGACTATTCCCCCTCCACCTCAAAAATTTGCAGTTGTTTCAATGAACACGGAAGGGAACGAGTCAGGTGCTCAGGGCAGTGGCATGCCCCGCCGTTCGCGGCATGTTGCTCTACAGGGGCAGCAACAGCATAATGTGCATAGGGGGAATGAGAGGAAGAAGAGATTAAGGTTGCCCTCACACCCCCCCCCCCCCCCCGCCAAGCTGATGTCCAGAGTCAGGTAGATGAAGGACAGGAAGGAGAGGATGATGAACCACATGCCCAAGATCCAGATTTTGACCCTGATCATGATGTTGAGGCTGGCAGCGGTGACGCCGATGGTGCTGACGGTGATGC
The DNA here is from genome assembly GCA_022036555.1 of Microstegium vimineum. Lineage (NCBI taxonomy): Eukaryota > Viridiplantae > Streptophyta > Magnoliopsida > Poales > Poaceae > Microstegium > Microstegium vimineum. Next base: position 36,719,017 of record CM039121.1, on the reverse strand, counting down.
AGTGCTTGTAGTTGGTCAGAAGAGACGCCGCAAGCAGCCTCCCGCACTTCGATGCTCACCTTCAAAAATCAAAGAGCTTCTCAAATCTATCCCTTCTGATGTCATCAACAAAGCAAAGGCACTTGGTGGAATATTGCAATTCAAACCAACATGCTTGGATAGGAAGTTGCTAACTTGGCTTATGGTGAGGTTCAATCCAGAAACCATGAAGTTAGAGCTTGGTGGTGGCAAAGAGATCCCAGTCACTGAGCATGCAATTTGGTGTATGTTCTAGCTACCAAAAGTTGGTGGCGACCCACCTTCCATATCTGATGCTGAAGCTCGTATTAAGCGGAACGAGTTGGGGCAACTAATCTGTCCCAGCACATACAAAAAGATCGGCATTATGATCTCAGATATTGTGGATGGACTTAAGAGTAAGGCGATCACGGGGGATTTGGCTCTCAGGACATTTTTTATGGTTATATTCCATTCTTTACTTTTCTCCAACACTGATAGTCGCATCAGGCTCGATGATGTGATATATACAGAGAATTTGAAGGATATTGGCAAGCTCAAATGGTGCAAAGCAGTTGTGGATAACCTTTGCAAATCTGCACGTTTGTATCGAAAGGACTTTCCGGCAAAGGGCGCCCAAGCACCTATGACAGGTTGTGGCATTTTCTTGATAGTAAGTCTCTCTTTTTTTTTTCTGTTTTGTACGTTTTTCTTTTTTTTTTGCAACTCATCCAGCACTCGTGTTGTAACTAGGCAAAATACTTGTTGTAATTTTCAACCAACTATATTAGAACCTACTAATATAGTTACCTTTCTTTTTGTACCTTTTTCTTTTTGCAGAAGCTATATGTGGACCACTTGCAGCATGGGCTTGATGTAGACCCGTTCTCCCTACCTCGATGTGCTATAATGGACAGTAAGACAATCGATTCAATTTCAAATTTAGATCGTAGGGAAGACGTCGCAAATGAAGTTACCGAGTATGGCAACCTCAGGGTAAGTTTGCTGTTAATCAGAGTTTTTTCTCTTTTTTTCTTTTTTCTTTTGTTTTTGTTTGCCCTTTTTCTGTTTTCTCTTTCCCAACGTGTGATTTTATGTTTATGATCAATTGAGAAGCATAAACTTTTTGCAGTTGAGAAGCATCACCGGTACATGTTACACCCCCTCCCTACTTTCGCCCCATCTGTCAGTGCCCCCCCTCGCCCTGATACTGCTGGCACTTCAGCCGACGCGGCTGGGACACATGACGCCCCTGGTGGTCATGTTGTCATGGATTTTCAGCCTCCAGTTCTACACCAATATCCGAGTTTGGAAGCTGCTTTCGGCCAGAGCATTGCTGATGTAGTTGGAAGAAGCAGGAAGTCAGAGGCACTTAAGATATTGAAGGTTTTTGATAATAGCACGGTCGTGGCCCAGGCTTAAGCAACCAAGGCTGCAAAGTACATTACTGCGGCCAATGATCTCATGAGGACAAGTCACCAGGACTGTTTCAGCCCTATGCAGAAGCTGCTAGATGACTCTCGCACTTATAAAGAAGGTGCTAATGAGCGTAGGAGGGGAAAGTGGACGAAGAGTAAACCTGCAGCATCAGGTACCTTTTTCCAGACCAAAAACAAAATGTTTTTCACATTGTTTTGTAATTACTTATTTACATGTGTCGAAATTACTCCTATATATGTGTTGTCATTACTACTATCCAATCATCATCAGTTTGTTTTTATCCCTTGACATTTTTTTTGTTTTATGCAGCAGCAGCTAAATCATTTGTTGATCAAGATCAACAAGAAGCAGGAGGTGTCGAAGCAGATGCTTCACGAGATGAAACTGCTGGTGCAAATCCTATAGGAGATATTCCAACTTATGAACCACCACCAGGTACTTATGATCAACATTTTTGTTTTGTTTTCCTTTTTTTTCTTTTGTGTCGCAATTTTTTACCGTTATCTATCCTTTGTTGCAATTGGTGGCAGATGAATTTGACTATGATGATTTTCATGATCACGGATTTGATGGAGATGGATTCAGTCAAGGAATTGATGAAGATGAAGTTATCGTCGAAGATTGGGTAGATGATGAAGAAGAATCTGGTAGAGGAGTAGAGCGTCAAACAGATGATCGGGAAGGTGCAAATCTTGGAAGGAGTCCTCCAATACTTCTTTTAAAATGGAGGGAACCAACAGGTACTTTTTTTTTCTTTTTTGCCTTTTTTGCAGTTTGTTATATATTTTACGTTTGCAACTAAAAACTTTCTTTAGTTGCAATTGGTACAGTGCATTTTACAGGGGATTGGCGCGAAACATCAGGTGATCAAGACATGTCTAGCAGCGGCAATGTTGATGCCCAGTCACCTGTGTCCACGTCGTCAATGTCTAACACCAATGTTGATGGCCAAGATAAAGGCATATCAAGTAATTCTCTCTTTATTTGTTGTATTTTTATATATTTTTAGTGTGATCTACCCCTAGAACCGCCTTCGTTGCGCGGTCCTGTGCAGGGGTTGGATTCCATAATAAATGAGCTGACATCCATGTTTGTTGATGACCCAACCGACCAGGTTACATGATTATCACTTTTTTCACTTATTTGGTTACATGTTTGGATTTTTTTACACACATGTAGCATTCATATTGTTTTTTTTGGATTTTTGACTCTGTCTTCTGGTTTGCAATTTGTATTGCCAGCAAGATTGGTGATGTATCCAGGCAAGCACAGGATGCCAATATTCAAGACGAGACACGGTCGCCCCCAAGAACTCAACCCCCTCTTGTATGTTTTTTTCTCATTTTTTCCTTTTTTTGTGCAACTGTGTGTTTTGACCATGCTGCAATCCTGTTGTTAACCATGTTGCAATCATGTTATTTTTTTTGTCAGCATTTTTATTATATTTGATTTTTTTTTCAGAAAAAGCAACTAGCATCTAGGAAAAAGATAGTCTATCAAAGGCGACCTGTGAGGAACAAGAAGTCTGCAGCACGTATTGAGAAAGATGAGCAAGCGCGCCGTGATGAACGGGAGAAATGGATGTGTCATATGCGTGATCAAGCTGATGAAGAGATTGATATGTTGAAGAGCAGTGTCGTTGGTGAGGCAGGCCCCAGTGTAGTTGTATGTACTCCATGTTTTCCAGATGATCTGATTGATGACATTAGGAGCGTAACCCCACCCATCCAGTTGTCTCAAGAGGAACGCGAACAAGGATCGCAAGACTTTAATTAGTTCCAGAAGATGATCTACAAACACGTGGGAGAGCGTCTAAAGAAGAAGCCAAGGAAGTACACATCTCCTTTCCTAATCCCCAACACCCGCCCAAAAGTACCATTGGCAAAGGTAGCGTTGAGGATCAAGATTGCGTCTGATGAGAATCTAAAAGAGTAATGACCCTCATATCATTGTTGCAATTAGCTTCATAATTTTCTTTTGATTTTTTATTTTTGTTTTTGCTGACACATTCCATTTTTTGCTCACAACACAGGACGACTCTGATTGATTTTAGCATCTTTTTATCTCTTGACGGCCATGACCTACTCACAAGTTTCGCGGATAACAAAGACGGTGACTCTTCTGTTCTAGATTTCACAGTTCATTGTCTCTGTTTTGATGACATTGTCCACAAGGATGACTCAATTGGATATAGGTTGTTCCTCACAACTGGCTTCTATGTGAGCTTTTGACTGATCTCATTTTCTTCTCTTTTTTCTACATATTAGCTATTTGTTTTTAAAAAAATTGATATCTTTTTCATGTGTGTGTTTCTAGCATCTGGTACAAGGCACTGAGAGAATCTACACAGACGATGGTAAAACCGAGACTGAAGAATTCAGAATATTAAGACAACATCTTGAGTGCGAACTTGTGAATTACCCTGATTTGACCAAAGCAAAACTGGTTAGTATCTCTCTATTTTTTTCTAGTTTTCAGTCCCACTGCAAATGTTAGTTATCTAGATTGTAATTTGAATCTCATGCTTCTTGCAAATGGTTGTATAGTTGGTGCAGACAACAATTATATTTTTTTTGTTTTTTGTTTACTCAACTAATGCACAACTGACCATCAAAGAGTAGTCACCCATGTTGCAATCTGCATCTCATCCTTTGTTGCAAATGGGTGTATAGTAGGTGTACAGATGCAATCAACTGATGTGTGCAGATATTCATTCCAATCATAGTTGCAATTTGTATATCATCCTTTTGTTTGCAATCTACATATCATCCTTGTTGCAATCTGCATATCATCCTTGTTGCAATCTGCATATCATCCTTTGTTCCAATCATAGTTGTTGCAATCTGCATATCATCATGTTTACTCAACTGATGCACCATACTTAACATATGTGTGCAGATATTCATTCCAATATGTGATGGGAACCACTATTTTATTTATTGTATCAACCGAATTCACAATCGGATTGATATCCTCGACTCAGTTGACTATTGGTGGGTGGACACTGACCCTAGATTTCGTCATGATCCCATTGCCAAGAAGATCCCCATTATAAGTGTTGCATTCCAGAAGGTCAGCAAGAAAAAATTCCCTAACATTGAGAATTGGAGCAGGCCAATCATTGATGTCCCAAAACAAGCCGGACCCAATGATTGCATGTTTTTCATTTGGAAGTATATGGAATTTTGGGATGGTGATAAGTTGAACATTTATATCAATCCAGTGAGTATTTCCTTCCAAAAAATGTTCATTTGTTTTCTGCCCTAAAAAACGTTCATTCTAACATGTTCTTTTTCTTTTTGTTTTCTTTTTTTCACTGTGTTTTTGTAGTTCAAGGGCATGATGTACCGGGTAGAGCTCATGCACTACTTGTTGTTTCATCCAATGAACCAGGCTGCTTACCCGACGAACTTGATGTCTATAGGGTTGGTGGAAGGAAGATACTTTGCGATTCTGAGGAATGATGAAAACTCCATTCAGCATCATGTGTTATAACTTGCAACCCCTCGAGCACTTTTTGTGTTGTAACTGGATCGAATACTCTTTTTTATTACAAACCCGTGTAGCCATTGTGTTACAACCCCTCTAGTACTTTGTCTTATAACTAGCACCCCCTCGAGCACTTTATGTGTTTTGTAACTGGATCGTAGACCTTCTTGTCACAAACTCGTCTAGCTTGTGTGTTAAAACCCCTCTAGCACTTTGTTTTATAACTTGCAACCCCTCAGGAACATTTTTTTTGTGTTAACAACTGTGTTTTTGTTCCAAGCTACGTGTTTTTTCATTTTCATCTTCACGATATCTGTGTATGTTTACTTGCATATCGACTAGCCTTTTTTGTTTTTTTTATTAATTGTAATTAACCAAGTTGCAGTTGAATTACACATACTGTCGTAATTGCGCGAACAAGCATGTTGCAAACGGTGTACATTAGACGTACAACTATCCAAGTTCCAACTAATATAATCTAACCATGTTGTAATCCATTATTAAACGATGTTTACAATATCCTTACTCAACGTGTCGCAAATGGTGTTACAGTAGATGCACAGATCAATTAACCATGTTATAATTAACTATGTTACAATCAACCAAGTGTTCACAGTAAACGTGTATAACAACTAACCATAGTTTTTTTACAGAAACAACAACTAGCATGTATTCAGAAAGCAAAACCAGCATGTGTTTCAAAGAAGTAATCATATAGTTTTTAAATTTATACACATGTAACCTATAATTTATAGAGGTTTTTAATCGAGACACTCATACTATGTGTTTTGACACCCCACAAAGGACCTTTTTATTCGGTCATTGCAAAGGTTACCCGGGGAGCCCCCCCCCCCACTGCCTTTTGGTTGTTCAACCTCTTCCTTCTTCCTCTTCCGCCTCCTGTGCATGCAGAGCTCTTTGGCTGTGCTTTAGCAACTTCATCAACATCTACATCACTATCTTCATGCAGATCCCTCACCATCTTCGGTCGCCCTCTTTTCTTTGGAGCTCCATCATTTGATTTTGCACTTTTTTCATTGTTACGCTTTTCTGCTGCCTTGCTTCAATTGGGGTTTAGTGGACACGTCGTGACGTAATGTGTACCCCGGACCCCACACGTGTTGCATTCTCTGTCACCATAGTTGTCTTTGTCATACGTGCTGAATGGGTTACCATCAATTGGAGGTTGAACTTCACTTTTCCTTTTCTTCGCTCTGCCTTTTGTGTGCGCTACAGTGGGTTCAACCAGCAACAATCCATCATGCAACAGTGCTGATGATGGCTGCGATCCAGCACCACTATCACTAGGTTGCGTTGTTGTCACCACTGATCCATCAACCGATGGCCCACCGCTAGGCGACCCATTAGCTGTGGCATCATCATCGATAGGGTGCGCTGTTGTCGCTGCCGATTCAGTTGCTGACGGCCCACTGCCCGATGACGCATTCTCCATGCTTCTTGGGAACATTTCAATCCCTGGTATGATCTTGTCTAGCTGCCTGTTTGTCTCTTGACAAGCACGATCTGACCTACTTCCTGCTCTTTCAAGCATCATCAACTTAGGCAGCAAGCTGGACATCCGGGTCTAATCCTGGCTTGCTGCTGGACCAATTCGAACGTCGTCATGCCTATCCCATGGAACTTCGTATCTTGCAAGACGAGTGTATCTTTTCCGGATGTACTTCTCTGGAATTTTTCTGACCTGCAGGTGGGTGAAGGCTCTTATAATATGCATGCAGAATAGCCCTGCATATTTAAAAAAAACAGATGCACATGTCAGATAGTTGCAGTCAGTCTATGATATATGTTGCAACTACTTGCCAAATAAGTTGTAATTGAGCTTCAAACCAAACATAAATTGATCCAGATCTTTTCGCTGATACCTGTGTGTTCCCATTGTTTGCATTCGCATCTATATTCTCCATTGTCTTTATCAGCAACCACCCTGAATTCATATTGTGCCCAGCAGAAGCTCCCTCCAGCTTGTTCATGCTTCACCAACCACCCATTACTCACATGCGGGTCTGGATCAGGGTGAATCATAAATGTTGTGTTGTTATTGTACTGCTTTTTGTACTCTTGGTATACAGCTCTAGTGTACACTCTGCATAGTTGCTCATCAAATTTTGCTTTGCAAGCCCGAACCACCTCAGCCTGCATTTTTAGCACTCTTTTTTAATCATTTTTTGCAGGATATGGACAATGTTTTATAACTGGGGAACAATAACTATTTTTTTTCTTTTTTTTTCAAATCCCATGTGATTTTTTACCTGCGCATAATGTGTCTCTCCTGCGTCCATGTGGTCAGCATGCTGTAGTGAGTCCAGCATCCTTCTAGCAAACATGTGCAGGCTAGTGCTCTCACCAACATAGCCATCTTTGAGCACTCTGTTCTGGCTCTCTAATCGTTGTGTCGACGTCATCCTACCACAATACATCCCCTTGAAATAAGAAGCAATCCACCTCTCCCTCTTTTCCCACAGGGCTCTAATTGCAGCATTTTCAGCAATGTCACACTCATCTACTAGCTTTTGCCATTCAACCTCAAATTGAGTCGAGCCCAATGGATAGTTTATCAAGGACTCAAGCTTTTCCTTCAAATTTTGATCCTTGTGCTCGGCGTAAAGCTGGTCCAACTCAAACTCCCATTGTCTCACTATGTGCCAACGACAGTTTCTATGATGAAACTTGAAAAAGACCAACTCAATTGCTACTTTCATCGCAGGATCTTCGTCTGTTAAAAGACAGAAACCAAGTTGCAATTTTTTCAATGACAAAAAAACGTTCTATTTTTTTTTGCAATCATGCAACACACCATGTTGCAAATGGTGTACAACAGACACACAACTAACTATTTTTTTAGCAGACGCAGAACTGACCAGAAACAACGACTATCAAATAATTTTTCAAAAAGCAAAACAAGCATGTGTTTTCAAAGATGTAATCATATAGTTTTTAAATTTATACACATGTAACTCATAGTTTATAGAATTTTGCCTAGGTTGCAATCAGTGTTTTATAGGAAAGGATATAAGGTTCACCTGTCAGGATAACATGAGGTTCACGTCCACCCATGCAACTCTTGAACGTCTCAAACAACCACTTGAATGATCCAACCGATTCATCACCAATCAGAGCTTGTCCAAATGTCACATTCTTTAGGTTATTGTTGGCTCCAACAAACATCGACAGCGGCATCTTCTTGCTGTTTGTGTTATGCGTCGTGTCAAAGGTGATGGCATCTCCAAAATCTATGTAGTCAGCTCTCTGGCTTGCATGACTCCAGAATATGTTCTTGATTACTTCTGTTTTTGGATCTGCATCTACATCCCAATAGAAGTACTCATTGCTTTCCTTGCATTCTCTGAAGAACCGTAGAAGCTTGTTAAGATCGTCTTCTCTGTCCTCTCTAGCCTTCGCTGCCTTCCTGTGAAACATTTTAAAAAGATGTCAGGGTTGCAATTTCAGTCATGTGACATGTTGCAATCAAAATATATCAGTTGTTACAATTCATCGGAAACAAAATACAGTACTTACATATTCTTTACATCCTTCTCTGTAAACCCCCACATATGTCGACCATCATATAGATCCGCCATCACATGCAGTGTTGCCTGATGTGGAACTCCGTTTCTCGTCATTATGGTAAACAAGTCACTCATGCCTTCTGCCATGTTTTTGTGTGTGTGCATGTATCTCGTCATCCTTAGAGACGGTTCAAGCTTGTGGTTGTGGACTTCTTGTACATGGTCAAAAAACCAGAATCTATGCTTTCCATCCATCTTAACCTTCACATAAGTCGGGCAGTCGCATCTCTTCGACCTCTTATCTGTTTTTGGTGTCTCATCCTTTTTTTCCTCTCACATTTTCCCTCTCTACTGCAGACCCAATGGTTTGTTTGCTTGCTTGTTCTTAATGTCCTCAGACCGAACCTAGCCAGCTTTGCATAATCTTTGTAAAATACGTGAGCATCATCCATAGTAGGGAATCGCTGCCCCACTCTCGGCACCAACACAGCTGGTATAGTTGGTTCCTGACAGAAACCAAGTTGTTGCAAATTGTATACATTAGATGTAACAACTAACCATGTTTCAAGTAACATAATCTAACCAGGTTGCAATCTTGTTTTTTTTAATTAACCATGTTACAATAGGCTCACTCATGATGTTTTTGCAAAATGGCGTACAACAGATGTAGAGGGCAATTATTAGGGGAGACGGGGGGGGAGGTGGAGATGCTTTTTTTACCGGGTAGAACAGCCGGTTGGCTTCTGGAGTTACCATGTCCCCTGGAGCCAACGTCTCTGGTGGCGTGAGTGTCGTCGTATGGTGGAGGGGATCAGCACATCCATGTGTCGCAATCGGTGTATAAGCCTGAATCGCAGTCGTAGTCATCATTGGAACCCTAGGCGTCGCCATCGACGCAGTCTCTGTCTGGTGAGCTTGAATTGCAGGAGCTGGAGCCGCGGACGAGGTCGGCTAGGGTAGGCTGAGTGGCGATGTCGGCGCTGGCTCTCTCTGATGAGCTCAAATCAGAGCAGCGATCTTCTCCCTTATAGCTGGTAGACCACCCTCAGCCCCTGTTACAGCCACGGGGCCTTCTGATTCAGCATCTATTTGTGATGGTGGCAATTGCCCTATCTGGCAGAGAATTGAGGCGGGTGGCGGGTGGCGGGTGGCGGGTGGCGGGAAGCAGGAGGCGGGGCTACCCTATCTGGATGAGATTTGAGGCGGGTGGCGGGAGGCGGGAGGCGGGGGTTGGCCCGACGGCGAACAAACGAACCGGTCTTCTCCGGCATCTGATGGGATCAATGGGGCTTGTGATCCAGCATCGACTACCGACGGCAGCGACGGCCCCATCTAACGAGTTTTTTTTGGCGGGGGAGGCAGTGGGCGGGGGCGAGGCCGGGGACGGCGGCGGTGGCGGCGCCGTTACTGGCGAGAAGAAGGGGGGTGGGGGGGTTGGGAAATTGGGGTGATGCATTTCTTCTTTTTTCTTTTTTTTTATTTTTTTCTTTATTTTTTTGGGGGGGAGGGGGGGAGGGGAGTGGTCCACGTGTTTGGCGGCAGCGCGCGTCCCACGCGATTGAGAGAAGGTGGAGAGACTGCGCTTCACACGAAGACGGCCCACGCGCGGGACACGAAGCGACTGAGACATTTGTTTTGTAGTTGCGGCGCCTTGTTTGTTGCAACCACGAGACACAAAGTGTTGCAATTGGCTCTCGGTTTTGGAATGTGAGGAGTTAACACGGCCCATGCACCTGTGCGGCGGTTGCGCACACGCAGAAAAAGGTGGAGAGTCGTGGTTCAGAATGGGAAGAGACGGATTTTTATTATTTAACCGAGGAGAGTCTCCGTTGCTTCCCCCCGACTATCTGCATTCATCAAACAAAAAGAAAAACAGAGAGGAAGAGGCAGGGGCATCGTCTTCATCAGGAGGGACTGAGAGCAAGAGGGGAGAAGATGGACGCTGATCAAGCAATCCTGGCTACGGCATTTGGCGCATTGCTGATGCTGCCGGAGGATTTAATCTTCCAAATCCTACTCCGCGTCATCGACAATGGTGGCAACATCTTCGAGTACCTGAAGCTTCGTCAAGTTTGCCGCGTCTTCCGAAGAATCTGCGACGACGACACGATGATCAAGCTCCTGCCACTCCGACAGATTCAAGAGTGTTGCCGACCTTACCATACTCAACTGGAGTCCAACTTCGTGCAGCGTTTCCTCAGGGCGAATCACCGAGAGGCCTTATGCTTCCACGATATGGAAAGGTTGATGTCCTGTGGAAGGGATCACGTCGGCCAGGCACTCATCAACCAAGCAGTTGCGGCTGGAGACGACGGCGCAGGGTACTTCAAAGCTATGATGCGTTATTGTGCGAACCCGGCAGACCCTGAAGCTCTTGCCATCATCAACAGAATCAGCGGTGGCGTTTTACAAGACAGCAGGTGGGGCAACCACGGCCTAGTCAAGCTTCGCCATTGCATTCGTGGAGATCTTCACATCATTGGGCAACGAAAAAGGCTTCGCTATCCAGAAGACACGCCGGAGTTGCTAGTCGACGACCCCCATGTCTGCAATTGGGAAGAATGCAGGCGTTGGCCACAGGACAACAACTTACCCAGGATCACCAGGTACTGCAGCGCAGAGTGCCGCATTCGCCACGAATTCGAGCTTTGGACTAGGGGTGCCAGCAAGAGGGTCACCTACCGCATCAAGAGGATGAGGTTGTAATGTGTTGAAATATGTAATATGTAATATTTATATCTTCTTAGTGTGTTGCGTATGCACATCCAAGTTGTAACCGGAAATGATCCTATGTTGCTACCGGAAGACAAATATTGTTGCAATCTGTAATTGAAATATGTAATAACAAATGTTTTATGTACTGTTTAGCATGTTTTTGCAGTTGCAATCTGTAGTTGAAATCAAAATGCGCATTTTCCCACCTGAATGTGTTATGTAGTTGCAATCTGCAGTTGAAACCATGTTCCACGGTTCTTTTTTCTATTTTTTCCATTTTTTTGTTTACTTACCTGTTGCAATCGACGCTGGGGGAGGATGCATATCCTCGTTGAAACCGCACACGCCCTACGTTGCAATCGCCAGGGCACAACCCTAGGGGGGGTTGCGTGGAGGCCTGCTATTTTTTCTTTTTCTGCGGTGGGCGGATGCACATTTGCATTTTTTTTTGCAACCGCACTCGACCTTGTGTTGCAATTGGTGGCCCTCTGTTTTTTTAGGGGGCGAATGCGCGCGGCCCACACGCGTGGCGGAATGCGCGTGGCCCACGCGCTGGTCGGATGCGCGCGCGTCCCACCCGGGGGGGAGCGCGGGGCGGGGCGGGGCGTCGCGGCCCAGGAGGCGACCGGGCGACCTGCTTGCTGGCGGGAGCCGGACGCGGGGGCGAGCGCGATTCGAATCGGGAGGGTCTGTGCATTTGTTATGCACCTGGGTGCATTTTAGCCTCGCTTTATATATATATATATATATATATATATATATATATATATATATATATATATATATATATATATATATATATATAGAACTACTAGTATGAATAATTATTCTGTAGCCGGACCAGAATTACGAGCCCGAGCGTCACCGGCGCAGCATGGTCAATCAAAGCTCCGTCCATTCACCCACCACAATAAATACTGGTCTATTTAATTTACCCCCTAAATCACGCTTATTTACCATCTCTTCAGAAAAGTTGCTCGTGTTCAGAAACCGCACCATCACATGGCTCGCGTGGCCTGCCTCATCTACTATGCGTCGTCGACGACGTTGGCTTCCGTCGGCGCACGACGCCGCGCGGATGGACCAAGGCACCGCGGGTGCCGTGCGACGGGACGCTCGGCTCGCGACCTGCCTCCTCTACTGCGTGGCTTCGTCAGTGATGCTGGCCTCTGCCTGCGCTGGGCTGTCGGATCTCGGGACGCTGCTGGCGCCCTGCGACGGTACGCTGGGGCAGTGCAAGGTGGGGAGCGACGATGAGCAGGAGGTGGGCGGCAGCGACGCGTTCCTGAGGCGGGCGCTGGCGCAGCGGCAGCCGACCATGGCGCTCCGCTGCGTGCGGACAAGGTGCCGTGCAACCAGCGCGGCCGCTCCTGCTACAGCAGCAACTGCGCGTCGCAGAAGCCCGCCATGACTCTGTGCACGCAACACCAACTGATCCATCCTAAATGACATCCAGCGTTCGATCCATTGACGTACATGTCCATCCAGCGATGCAGATGCATCCATTTGTTTAGTGTGTTCTTTGTTTGTCTGATTATCGGTGAGGATTTCTTTTTTGAAATACCTACCAGGTAGGAACTGGGAGTTCTTGTTGTAGCGTCATCTGTTTTTTTCTCACATACGCGTTTGAGTTGTAGTAATATGTTTATTTGTCTTATTATACTCTTGATCAGATGTTTATTTGTCTCATTATACTCTTGATTGATCAACCAAACGTATTACAGGTCATTGCTGCAGCAGAATTTTACTATTTTTCACCCTTCTTGCAGTCTGAAATTGATTTAGTCTTGCTTGTAAAAGAGCTCGCGTGAATGATATCAGAATTTAGTAAATAGCTGGATTCATATTAGTTAACTGTCGTAAATTTGTTTCTAGTAAATCATTCATGAAACTCTATGAAAAAACATGGTTATTCATGTAAATTACAGTAACTTGCTATAAGAGAGATATGTAGTAATTGACCGATGCCAAACTTTGGTAATTCACATTCTCGTTATTGTCTCGAGCCAGTCAATTATCGTAAATTTACTACATGGTAAATTAGCCATGTTAGAGTGATCAACACCAAATTCTTGTAACTCCCATTTACAGTAACAGGAAACGAAACTTGACCTTTTTATTATAGTAAATTTACACCGGAAACTTGACTATTTTATTATAGTATAATTTTTTTGTCTTTTTATGAGAGCGTGACGATACTGGAGGTCCTTTAGAACTGGAAGGCTGCATTTTTTTTATTATAGTAACTTGGCGTTTGATCATTTTATTATAGTAAATTATTTCACTTTTTAGATACGTCTTCTATAACTGGAATTATCTAGATGTGCCGATTATTTAAAAATAACAAATGTAATTACTGCAGCGCTGATGAGGGGCTCTCCTTAATTAAGGTACACGTTGCTGCATGCATTGCAGTAAATACAATGACTTCGGTCAGAGCTGTTGCCGGTCGGTCGATCAGTCCAGCACAGGTGGTGCGGTCGGTCGGTCCAGCTACAGATTATACTCTCCCTATATATATATATATATATATATATATATATATATAAAAGAGGTATAGAATTTATAGCTTGATTTTTTTTCTTGAGATTACTAACATATTAGAAAATATTTAAAAAGTTTAGTAGCACATAGTAATCATGTAAAAACTTTTATTGTCTCAGAGAAATTATATCTGTATAGAGCCAAGAGAAGATATTTTTTATTTAAAAGTTTTATCTCTTCATGAGATTTATAATTTTATAATTTTAAGTTTTTCTATTTTAGGTTGTTATCTTTTTTTTATGATGTCAAATGAAGTCTTTTATTTAAAATTCTTCCGCCAAGCGGTCCTAAACAACCATTGAGGAGGTTTTATCTCTGACAAGATTTCTCTTTAACGAGCGACTATAGACCTATAACTACTGCATAGGATAGAGGTAACGTTAGTCTAGACTCTGCAGAACCTTCGCCACGATTTATACTCGTGCGTGGTTTTCGTTTGAGAGTCACTGAAGGTCCCACTTGATAGCCGAGGGTTCGCCGGGGCGGCTTGCCGAAGGTGCTTCCCCCATCACACACAATTACTATCTCACTTACACTTTTATCCTCGTTTTGCATTAGAAGGTTAATCGAAGATGGTGAAAAAAGCTAGGTTATCGTTAATTGCAATTTAGTGAGGTCCAATATAGTTCAAATATTTATGTTCCTATCTCGTATACAATGCCTATTTAGCTTATTGTCACCAGCGTTTTTCTTACCGTTCGGTTACCGCGGTAACCGGTCGGTTACCGACAAACCGGCCGGGACCGGTTCGGTTTCGGTACCGGTTTGAATTCAAATTTCAAATTATAAAAAAAAAATCGAAAATGCTGAAAAAATTCCTAAAAATAGTTCATGATTTATAGAGTCGAATGGTGTACAAATTTTTCAAATTGGAGTTCGTTTGCTATTTATTTTGACGTGTACAAGTTTGAAAAAAAAAGATCTTTTCTATTTTTTTCCAAACTTGTACGCGTCAAAATAAATAGCAAACGAACTCCAATTTGAAAAATTTGTAAACCATTCGACTCTATAAATCATGAACTATTTTTAGGAATTTTTTCAGCATTTTTGATTTTTTTTTCAAATTTGAAATTTGGTTTGGGGCGGTTTGGGGCGATACCGTCGGTAACCGGCCCAAACCGGTCGGTAACCGGCCCTAACCGACCGGTTACCGACCCCAAACCATTTGAACTACGCCGTTTGAATTCAAAATGCGAACCGTTCGGTTTGGGGCCGGTTTGGACCGGTTTCCGCGGTTACCGGCCGTCCGCTCGCCGGCGGTTACCGGTCGGCAACAAAAACCCTGATTGTCACGTCTTGCTGCAACATTGTTTAATTTTTTTTAACCATCTTAACGATCTTAAAAGAAAACACTTAAAATTATAAAGTTGTAGATTCCATTAAGAGCTATAACTTTCATATATAAAACATCTTCGTTTGACACCGTATAAGAAATATATGATTTTTTTAAAAGCTACAAACACTTATACGCGATTAATATACTGCTGAAACATTGTTTAATTTTTTTATGCATTTTAACAATCTTAAAAGAAAAAACTCAAATCTATAAAGTTGTAGATCCCATCAAGAGCTATAACTTTCATATACAAAGTATCTCCAATTGACACCTTATAACAAAGATACGAGTTTTCCAAGACAACAAACACTTGTACGCGTTTAATATACTGTTAAAATTTTGTTTACTTTTTTTAGTATCTTAATTACCTTTAATTGAAAAACTCAAAACTAGAAAGTTGTAGATCTCTTCGAGAGCTACAATTTTCATATAAAAAATATTTTCATCCGAGATCGTATGAAAGAGATATATTGTTTTTAAGATTGCACCTTGCCATGGCGCGGCGCTACAGTCCCGCGCCGTGGGAGGTGGCGCGGCAAGGATTTCGACGTGGCAGATTGTGCCGCGTCGATGCATGTGGCGCGGCGGCATGTTTTGGCCGCGCCACGGCAATTGACGCGGCCAAAAGGGTTAGTTTTAAAAAATAAAGTTATCCGTGTTATTTTTTAAATTAGTTTTTAAAAATGGTTAAAAATAAAAAAAAAATCCCCAGGAGACGTCGATACACAACTGATGTCCCTCCTCTCCTTCACCTAGCAAAATGCTCAAGGACATGCCTAGGGCATTCTCTATCAAAATAAATAATACTAGCAGGTACCCCCGCGCTTCGCGCAGGCAACAGAACACGTCGTCGCGTGCAACATGCTTATAGGTGTAGTGGCAAAGGTGGCATATATGTATGAGTCAACTATGATTAAAATTTTACATTTAGTTTGGTAGCATGTAAACAGATTCAGATAATGACATCTTTATACAGTGGCAAAGTAAGAAGTTGAGGTGCTTCGATGGCAGTTGGACATGCTGAACTTTCATATGTGCCCGAACAAAGGCAGACAGACCTGCTCTCTTTCAGCTTGAAGTAACTGATACCTGTGTAGAGATCGAAAAGAAACCTTAAAACTTGACAGTAAAAGTGAAACAGATTAACAAACACAACATAGTACCAAGAAAAGTTTTTGGTAGGTGGGTGGGTAGGGGGCATATTACGTGATGATAACAAAGTGGTGCAATATTGAAGACTATGGAGGAAACAGAAATATGATTATGTAAATAGGGCAGGAAACCTAAACCTATGTGGCACTTACTATGAGTAAGGCATGTACTACAGATCGGACTTCACCAAAGTTTCTTTGAGCAACAATAATGCTATTAGCACTATGAAGGACAAATACAATGGCAAGGAAATACTAACCATACATATGTATTTACCAAAAGGAACGAACTGGGTCTGTCCTTGAGAAAGTTAAAAGGAACTAACAAACAGAGTTTTGTATAGTTAAATGGTGTGGAAGATACTGTGAAGCAATCGTGGATGCAAAAATATTACCTGCTATGGAAGGAGTCACGGTGGAGGCGTGGACTATGCAAGAGTGATCTGAAAAGAGCATGTAGCCTATGCAATCGTTGATGCGAAACCTGAAATAGCAAGAGTTGTGTCAGGGAACAACTAATTGTATTGTAGGCAGATGTTCGTCAGTAAAATATTGTGATACGGTTGAGCACCTGCTCGGATGAGCTATAATGGTTGAGAAACAACGACATCAACAACTTTAGTTCTTTAATAAGAATAAAACAAAACATCCTAGACACCATTAACAGAGCTGGCAGCAGTATATGTGAACAGACCTGTGTAATGGAACAGTGCAGTGTTTCATTTGGAACAATTTACTATAATAGGAAGACAGAGGAGTTCTGTGATAGAGCACTACTCTCCATGTGTGATGAACTCATATTTAATGAGAATGTGCCAATAGGTGGGATATTTGATGTGAAAAACAGCTGGAAATTAGTCAGCTTAGGAAATGAGTGAAGGATATACATTTTCGAATTGAGTCTGGTGCCTACACATAAGTAGAAGGAAAAAAACTAACTGGGAATGCATAAGGAAATATTTTGACAATTCACAGAACCTGCTAACATTGTCCGCCTCTCTCAATGTTACTTGATATTCTGTATTAAAATAGACTAATATTTAGGCATACCTCATACATGAAGGGAAAAGGTTAGAAATATGGTGCAATGAATATCATAATATTTCTTTTATCATATCATCTGGAGTGCACTGTTGTCAGTCATACCATGCCTGTTATTAGCAACTATAATGAGACAGACTGGAGTCCATCTCCTCACGACGCAAATAAGTTCCCGTGAATATAGTTTCTTTGATTATCCATCAAGGTAACCAAATGAAATGAAACGCAAGGGATGAACTCAACTTATTTGTAGAACTTTGGCCACATATGCACACAATCTAATTTGTGCAACTGAGTCACACAAATCGCTTCGTCCCATCAGTAGAGTAGACGAAGAAAATAGGGACTTTAAAAACAGTATACATATTTCTGAGGAGCGATTATTATTTGACGTTGTTTTTGAAGTCTGTAAACGAAATTATCCTGTCCAGGAGCTCAAATTTGGGAAAGAATGTTGTGAGACCCTGCAAGTCGGCCTAAATCTTAGGCCTGAACAGAAGTAGAAAATAACACCATCAGTGACCATTTGATACATGGGGTAGGAAAAACACTCTAAGGTTTTGGTGGAAGCCGCTTTGTGGAACGACATTCGTCGTCGAAGTGGTAACATGTGGTATTTTGACACACAACATGGATAAATCGAGAAAGGAGATTTCTTGAGAAAAGAGTCTCACGTTTGTATCGACTCAAGGTCTGTGAAGTATTATCTGTCATTGCTCTGGTTTGGGGGACGAAAACCCGACGACGGGTAGGTCTCGAAGAGGCTGGCATATGTGGATGACAACATTCATTAGTGGCACCTGCTTGTGAGAAATCTTCAAGGGAGGAACTCGGTGCAGGACCTGTTATGTGTGCAACAGTGGAGTATTAAAGAATATGGATGAAAGTTTTTTGGCCATCAATACACGAAGCAATGAACAACACATCTGGGTGCAGGTAGACATGTAAGAGACTAACCACAATCAGAGTCGGCGTCGTGTGGCTTACGTTTGCACGTCGCTGTATGACTAACACTTGGCTCGTCCGGTGGCAACGCTGGGAAAAAGAGTAAAAACACATCAGAGTAACTGAATAAGTGCAGAAGACACCATAAGAAAATATGTTTTGCATGTTATAGATGCCTATGTGGCAAAAGCATAGTAGTACCATGAGAAGAGCTGTGTGGTACAGTACCAGGCAGCATCATATATCGGCGCCTAAGAGCCTCGCGCCGCGGTACCCAGGACTGCGCTGGTGTTTGTTCATAGCGCGATAAATAGGTCGGACCTCGTCGTCGCATCCTCTAGTAGGAAATCTGCATAAAGCATGTTTGGTAGCATGACAGTGACTAATGGAGACCAAATTGTGCTGCAGCGAAGGAGTTAATTCAATTAAATGTGTGCCGCAGTCTAGTATAGTATCTAATTTGAGGCACGCAAGCAGCCGCCGATTGATAGGCCAAAGAAAAGGAGGCTACAGTTTTGGCAAGCAAAGCAGTAGGTTGACCATGCAAAACTGAGATCGGTAGGAGGACGGCAAGACATAATATGCAACAACTAATCCAGCACTCACAGCATTAATATGTGAGGGAAAAAGGGGACATAGTAGGTACCGAGGCGGACGGGGCAAGGTAGTGCCGCCGCCGGGTGGCCCAAGGGCCGTACACGCTTCCGTCGATGGTGCAGACGTCCGCGAGGGCGAAGCGCCGCGGGGGAGGCGGTCGGACGTGGGCCTGCACCGCTGCGGAGACGTCGTCGGTGCACGGGTGCTAAAGGCCGCCGCCGGCGCTGCCGTTCGAGGGCGCGGGGGGGGGGGGGGGGGGGGGGGGGGGGGGGGGGGGGGCTGATGCAGGTAGGCGCCGCTCGAGGGCAGGGGCCGTCAGAGGGGCAGGTGGGCCGGTGGCGCGGTGGGTGGTGCCGGTGGTCGCCGGAGGGGCGGGCGGGCCGGTGCCCTCGGCGAAGCAGACGATGGGGGATTTTTTTTTTTTTTTTTTGTCGTGAGCCGCTCGGCGGCGCAGACGATGGAAATTTTTTTTGGGGGGTGGGACGCTGGGCTGGGCCGTGGGCTGTGCGTCAGTGGACGGAGCGACCGAGCGAGGTGGCGGCGCGCGTGGCGTGCATCCGGTGGCCATCAAAACAATCCGAAGTGCGGGGGAAGTTTACTGTAGATGAACAGGGTTTTAAGTGTGTGGAACGAAGGGAACTGTAGCTGTCATCACCAAAATTAGAGATCTTTATAGATACTGTAGTATATAGCTACAAAAATTCTGAAACGTTTCGTACCGATCCAATTCTCTCTCCACGCATGATTCACATTCTCTTCACTAGTTTAGTTCACTTTGCATGCGTCAAGTCTGACGAAGATTCGCTTTCACTTCTCACTAGAGATGCTCCGTGCTTCCTAAATTTCAAAATACGGAATAATCAGAGTCGGCCTCATGTTTTGCTGGGTGCAACGAATTTTTCTACTCCGCACAGTTGTAAACGTTGTAGTGGACTAAGTGGAGTGACCTCTATAATTATAGGACGAGCATCTTCAAAAAATATGTTATCTTTATTATATACGATATATTTAGATGTTTACAAAGAAAGTTGAACTCCAACAGATCTTCTATTTAGTTTTGTATAATACCAAATATGTTATCCCTGAAATCTCGTTGGGCATACATAGCAAGCGAATCTGGCTTGCCATCTTCTGAAATAGCTAGCCACGGTGGATGCACTGACCTTCCCGTGCAACTTTTTAATGTACAAGATGAGAAATAGCAAGTCTTCTTGTTTTAGAACTTCTATATTTTATAAAATAGTTAAACTATATAATTTGACTATTTATTTTACCACGTCTGTTGGACATGCTCTAAGGTTATAGGTTTACCAAAGTTAAGGAATTAATACGAAAACTTTACAGCATTCATGAGAACAAGAATAAGTTCTTAATCTGCCTTTGTAATGGTTCAAGTTCCTGTTGTGCTCCTATAACAGAACTAAATTAGGGTTTCTTCAACTATCAAAAAGCAGAAACCTAACCAAACAAATAGAATTTAAAGATTTTTTTTTAGAAGTAGCTACTTTCGGATAGTATAATTTTCACAACATCTTGAGTCATGCTTTGTCGTTTCAGTCTTTTCAAGTGGAAATAGAGATATTATTTAGTTGTTTGCATGGGAGATAAAGAGAGAAGATTCTATACCTGTTTCAACCAAACAACTTATAACTTTTTTCGTAGAAAACATAGCTATAACAAGCTTTTCATAGCTTATTAGAATATATTTTTTAACAGTTCATCAAACGATGAGAAACACGTACGCAAGCAAAAAAAAAAAAAAACTTTGTATGACCCCCTAAATAGTATTGAGGAAAATATACAAAATAATACTCAAATTAACAGAATTTTTTTTTTTTATCTCATCTGATTCACGGAAGAAAACGAATCATGCAGGGGATCCATTCCCGTTGACAAGTGCAGCCTTCAGCTTGCCGGCGACCTCCCCCATCGCCCGCCGGGAAGACCCTTCCGGCGACCACGCCCTCTTCGAAGCCTCACGCAGCTCTCTCGCCCGCCGCGCACCGCGCTTCCCTTCTCCCCCTCCATGAGCTCCCTCACCGCAGCCGCGATCTCCTCGCGCGTCACCAACCCGTGGCCGTGGCCGCGCGCCGCCGGCCGCAGCGCCACGCCGGTCACCTCGGTGAGGATAGCCGCGTTCGTTTTCTGCTCGGCGTACAGTGGCCACGCGAGCATCGGCACGCCGGCCGCCACGCTCTCCAGCGTGGAGTTCCAGCCGCAGTGCGACAGGAAGGACGCCGTGGCCGGGTGAGACAGCACGCGCACCTGCGGCGCCCACGCGACGACGGCGAGCCCCCGGCCGCTCGTCCTCTCCAGGAACCCTCGGGGAGCCACGCCAGTGGGTCGTCCTTATCGCCGGGGATCGTGCCCAGAGCGCAAGGGTTGCCGTCGAGGCTCGGCATGCGCACGACCCAAAGAAACCTGTGGCCGCTCATCTCCAGCCCGGCGGCGAGCTCGGCCGTCTGCTCCACGGACAGCGCGCCGCCGGTGCCGAAGGAGACGTACACCACCGAGTCCTCCGGCTGGCGATCCAGCCACTCCAGGCAAGCCGATTCATCGGCTTCTTCTTCTCCGGAGGAGCTTGACCGGACGAAGGGCCCCACAGCGTACACCGGCGGGAACGCGCCGTCCTCGGCGTCCCGCTTGAACGTTTCCGCCATGGCGACCTCCATCTCCTCGAAGCTGTTGACCAAGAAGCCGTCGGCGTGGCCGTATCTCCGCGCCTCCTCGACGATATAGGCGTACACGGGGTCGTTCCGGTCCCGGAACCCGTCGGGGAGGTCGGCGTGGCGGAGAACCGGGCCTCCAGGGAGCGCGAGCGGGTCCGGGAGGTCACGGTACTCGCCGGGGGCGTCGCCATGGAGCTCGACGATGTGGCGCATGATGGAGATCATGACGAAGCTGTTGGGGAAGAAGACGTACCCCCGCGCCCCGAGCTCCGCGGCGACCGGCAACGCCGCGGTTCCGAAGAAGTCGCATACGAGCGCGGTCACCGGGCCGCTGGCCTCCATGAGCGCCGCGCGGAGGTGTGGCAGCGAGCGGCGGACGAGCTCGAACATGAGGGTACCGAAGCCGATGTCCGGCGGGAGGTCGTCGAGGGACACGGCGGGGAGGACAGAGGTCGCGACGGAGGACGGCAGCGAGGACAGCACCGCGGCGTCCTTGGCCGGGTCGGACATGCCAGTGAGCGTGACCAGCGTGACCGCGAAGCCGTGGTCCGTGACCAGCCGCCGCGTCAGCTCCACCAGCGGGATGAGGTGGCCCGCGCCGGGGCTCGCGAACAGCACCACCTGAACCTGCTGCTGCTGTGACGGAAGCTTCTCCATGAGATTGAACTCCGCCGGTGATGGGAACACGGTCGACGGGGAAACGGACGTTTCAGTTGCACCGGTTGGTGGTCGTCTCAGCCATGGTGAAATGTCACCCTCGCACACGTATGGTTGGTGCCTCACTTTGTACTAGTTTTTGAGCGTTATGTCAAAGGTATATCATACTCTATCTGTCAAAAAAAAAAATGACGCTACAAGAACTTTCTCAACTTTGATTAAGTTTGTATAAAATACATATAATATTTATATGTCTAAATAAATTTGTTAAAAAATTAGACTTAAAGATCTTTCCGACGATATTAATTATTTAACATAATTATTTATATATTCTAATATATAATTATCTGCATTTTGAAGACGTTGACTTTTTAGAAAACGAGAATGATATTTATTTTAGGACGGAGGGAGTATGTAATAAGCTAAACTGATAAGTTTAAACGAGTAGGACTGTAGCTGGCTAGCTCTACCATTGGTGCTTTGACTTAAATTTTTGAATAGTCAGGTAAGCTAACTGAAGAGCAGGCGATGATGCATGGGTGCGTACACAATATTTCTCCGTCATGCCGCCCGAGCCATCTTCGCTGTGCCCTCTGTGCCTCCAACCAGCGGGATTATCATATATGGAGCAGTTTGGTAGGAGTACGGTTTGGTTGGTGGATCGATGAAGAAATTGGTTTTAGAAATGGTTTGAGGAACGGTATCAAATAAACAAGAACTTACAATAAGCAAAAGGGGAGACTGATGGAACGAATCATACTAGTGTTTGCGATTAGACGGCACCTCAAGTAGAGTACGTAACGACGTCCCCAACAGTTAGCTGTTTAAAAAGTAGGAGAGAACACTAGCGACGAGCAAATAGCTAGTTTATTTCACATAGTTCAAAAATATGAGAGATAGATGTGTAGGTCCAATAATATACAATAGTATTTGTTTTTATCTCTTACCTCCACATCAGCTAGCTACATAGCTCACATCATTGCGGACGCCCTTAAGTAAGTACCACGCGAACATAAAGAACCCAAAAGATAGTCAAATCCTGACATATATATACAACTTGGGCAGCATGGAATTATCCTCTCAGATATTAATTACAGAAAAGATGCCATGAGCATCAAAGAAAAGCCATTTGCGTTTACAGTTACGGACTCGATCGTGATTTATAATGCGTTTGAAGGCCTAAATTTTGAGCTCGAGTATCACTTGAAGAGATCGGAGGTTATATTTTTCACTTGTTAAATAGATGTATAGAGGCCTAGATGAACAGCCGTATAGTACTAGAATTCTACTATCTACTTATCTACACATAATACTGAGCTCAGCTGACCGTAAATTGTCTACCTTGTAGTCGTTGAGAAAAGAAAAAGAAAAAAGGAAAAAGAAACAAAAGAAGAGAAAAGGAAGTCTACTTTTTTTGTAATATACAGTAATATACTAGAGCATAGTGCTGTAGAACGGAACCGAAACGAGAGAGGATGAAGTTCGAGTCATGTGGGTTGGTCCACGTTCCCACCTTAAATGGGCCAGATCAAGGCTGTGGCCCAGTTGCAAACTGTTAATGCTTTCCTCCTGTTTGGGCGGCCCAGATTGCGCCCATTCCGGTTGGATGGAGACAACCGAGCACTCCGATAATCGGATCCCCGCGTCATGCTCCACTTCTCGTGTACAAAAAATTTTGAACTTCCGTTTGAGGTTCTCAGATTTTGAATTGTTTTCCAACGATCTCAAACACGGAAATAGTCTACATTTTAAGCTTTTGTACTATAGACTTTAAGTTTTTTTTTTCAAATGGTCTTAGACATCGACACACATTAAATTAGTTCTCAGCAAGGTTTAGGCTTGGGCCCGTCTAAACAATTCCAAGGGTCCTTGGACAAGAAAACTGTAAGCGTTATAGCACTCTAAGGGCACTTGCAATACAAGACTCTATCATAAAATTCAAGACTAATTATTACTACTTATTTCTAGCATTTTGTTGATGTGACAGTATATTTATTGAAGAGAGATGATGAAAAAATAAGACTCCAAGTCATATTTAGACTCCAAGTTCACAATATTCGAGGTAATAAATAGTTTTAGACTCTATGATAGAGTCTACATTGGGAGTGCCCTAATTTTTATTTTTTTAGGACGGTTTGGTACGGCTCTGGTTTCAGCTCCGATAACAGTTTTTGAGGAGCCGAAGCAAATACTTTGGCAGGAATATTCATTGTCCCTCTTGTGGCATGCATGGCCCTCCAAAGATGGCCCTGTCTAGATCTTTCTGTTCGAAAAATGTTTTTAGCGATTACGTAGGAGCCTAAATCTCTCATCTCTCACAATTAAAAAGACTAAAGAGTGGACACTTTTTGGTACGACATTCTACCGTGGGGACCATAGTTCTGCCTCATGCGATCCTACATCGTTGGATCATAGTCACAACGGATCGCGCAAACGGCCGCCTCCAATCACATGATGCCACCCGTGCGATTCTACTCCCATTAAATTAGAGCAAGACTAATAAGCTTGGCTATTAGCCAAGCCATGTGATGTGGGTACTACTCTTATAGCCGATTCCTACAACAACCAAAAAATTCTTTCACAGATTCCAAAATAATGTGAGGCCCGCCAGTACACCTATCTCCTCTTCCTAGTCATTCTCTCGTATGCCAGACACAGGAGAAAACGTCACTGCTGCAGTCGGCATTCATTGCTTGAGGCCCCACCGGAGTATTGGAGCCCGTGCCGAGCTGGGCGACTAGTGTGTCGCCGAGCACACTCTCTCTCGTATTTTCTCTTTCTTCCACGTAACGTAAGATCTTGCTGAGCTGTCTTGGCTGACCTGACTTATTGTTCGTGCTCTTACGCAAACACCGACTCCAATCATGCGATTCGTTGCTCGGCTTCCCTTGGCGCTCCTTCCCGCGAACGCCAGTCACGATCGCAAACAAGGCTTGATTGCGGCGGCTCTTCCGCATGCGTTTCGTAGCACCCTTCTGTCGCGTCGGGTCCATGCTCCCTTCAGCCCGGTTCCCTGCCACTGAAGCCACCATGCCCAGACGGTCGCCGACGCTCCACGGCCGCTTCGCTTCTGCCGTGAAGGCCTACACCGACCGCCTCAACCTCGAGCCTCTGCCTCGCCAAGACCCAGCCAGCTCCAGCCCGCCCAGCATGGGGGCCACCAAGCGCGATGCCCATGGCACGGATGAGCCCAGGTGCGGCAACAACGGCTCGGGTGTCGCCGCCACACCCGGTGCCCGAGAGACGGTGGCCGGTGCCGCCGCCTTCATCACCACGTGGATGAAGAAGCGCGCTGCGGAGGAGCGCCCAAACCTCCTCCAGCTATCACTCCGCCATGTCCCGGCCTAGCGCAGCACTCTCTCGCTTCCGCATCCCCTCGTCGGGCACGACGTCGCCTCCGCCTATATCATCTCGGACGACCGCACCAAGTCGCCGTCCCCTTCCGCCTCCGACCTCTTCCACGCGTCCAAGTCGCTCCATCGTCTCCCCGTCTCCGTGGTCATCCCGCTCTCTCCAGGATCCGCACGGACTACGGCCCGTACAAGTCAAGGCGCTGTCCAGTCTGTTCGCTGAACGAGGACGAGCGGACGGTGGAGCAGCGGCTGCGACTCCATGGCACGGTGGCTGAGGAGACGTGTTGAACGCCCCTTCCTCAAGCCGGACCAGTGCCCCGACGCCCTCTGCGACCTCCGGCGACTGAGTGTTCCAGCCAGCCCCCGCATAAGGAGCAGTTCTTGACATGGGTGTAGCCTACCAGATGTTTGACGAAATGCCTACATACAGGGTAAGGTGCTCAATGAAAACATCTTGCAATTTTTCTGAGAAAATTTAGAATTTATGACTTAAAAACAAGCAACTGATGTTCACAAACATTTCAGATCAGTCCTAATGTCACTTTTCTTGATATGTAATGTTTACTGCATTTTCAAACATTAAGCACCAAAAATGTACGAAGCGTTCAAAAATTGATTATTAGATTTTGTTTTTGTATAATTGATTCCTTTTGGCATTATAACTTACTTTGTGATCCACTTATTTAGAAACTAAGCACAGTCTAATCCTTATTATATTTGCTATGACAGATCATTAGTCAAGCTACTACAACTTAGAGAAGATATCTTTGTTTTTTAATCCTTATTTATCCTTTCATTTTGCATGCATGCCCGTAGGAATTTATATAGCGGCGTCAACAAACACACATAGGTTGGGATTGAGGAGGCCAATGCATGTATGAATTGAAAATGTGTGCATGGTGTTTGCGCTTAATTCTCTGAAATTATAAGCCTCACCAACATGGAAGATGACAATCACGTATTGGACGAGTTGCAGGAAACAAGGATCTCTACTTGGGCACCTTCACTAAGTAGCAGAGATGTTTTTTTAATTGTATACAGAGTACTCCTGTATATATTTGCACCACACACTATTCATAGTATATTGAATATTTGGATGTACTTTTTATAATTTTGGTTCAGAAATAAAACAACAATGCGCTAATTCCCAGATGAAGAGAAGAAATAGATGATGAGCACAGCATAGGCATAGCACCTTCTCCCAGATAATGCCGTCGACAACAGCATGTTATATTCAAATTTAGCTTCACTTATTCCCATTTGACAATAGGACCGTCTCGAGGTCAAGTGCGGCAATTAGCACTGTCTGGGTAAGATTTGGCTTTCTCAAATTTTTTTCCCCTTCAGTTCAGTGTTAAAGTTGTTTGAATTGCCCAAGTCATGATTGGGTCCCGATTTGTGGTTGGTTATTTAGATTGTTCAGAAGCTGTAACCTCAAAGATGATGCTGGAAGGATCAAATCTACCTTGGTAATGCCTTTATAAGTGACTCATAATTGATAGTGGTTTTGAATTTTGATGAAAAATCATGCCCTTGATAAATATATAGAGGAGCAGGATTCAAGTTCATGGTTTGTTCTTCTAACCTATACGCTTCAATATAAGAGCAAGATAATAAAAATATGCTCTAATACCGTTTTTATTAAATAATCAATTGTTGATGTAAAAAAATATTAAAGATGTTGTATCTATTGAGATTTACAGCCCCAATCCATGCTGGTTTTAGATAGAAATATATAGGCTTACAGTCAGTTTGGAATAGTAGAGTACATGTTGATTTTGTTTCAAAACTGAACACATATGAAGCAATGTAGTGTTATCAAGTATGTGGCTTCAATTTAGTTACAATGTTGAATGTGCAGAATTGAACATTTCTTACCATGTTGATATTTCTTACCAGGATCAGATGGTCGAAGGGCAACTTGTCTTGTCATGTCAGCACAGAAGGCAATTAAACCACTTCTAAAGAGCCAAGGTATTACCGTTATCACATTATAAAACACAAGCTGTCATGTTCATGTTCAGGTGTTCCAACCATCTGATCCTGTTAGGTTCAAATGTTTTTGAAAACCTTAAATGATAACTTGTCATTTAGATTGATGATTATTAAATATTTAATACATTTTGCTAAGAAGAGGTTTTCTGTTGCATTTTGGTTTTAGCAAGTGTTTTTTTTTCCTTTCCTATTGATTTGATGCAGGGAGGAATAGCTGGCCGGATGTGTGAGCCATTCTAAATCACGCTTAGTCTTCTCCAAAAATCATAACACTTACAAGCAAGCATTGGGTTGTAAACCATCGTGGGCAATAGTATTTATTTTTATTTCGGTGCATATAGACACATTACATGGTCGAACTGATTTTCCAGAAAAATTTCCCTAACATACATAATTATTGTCCGATTGTAACGTGTGGGCATAGACCATGGCTATGGCCGCATCTCATCTGTGTCAAACCGCCTCAATGTGGAAGAAAGTTAGTGGAAGTAAGACTCGATTATGTCGTGAGATCATGAGCGCTCGCGTTGGGTTACCTTTTTTTTTCAAAAGTTCTAGGTATATTGTTTTCTTCTTTTCTCACACTACTATCATGAGTACTTCTATGTAGCATTGGGTCTAATATTTACATATATATTATTAAACCTATGTACAAGATGGTTTGGACATGCGACAAAACTTATTTGAGGCTTTATCGACGCACAAAATAAATGGATATCAGAGATTTCTTTCTGACAATATAAAACATTATTTTAGGCGTATCACAGAAATGTCTTTTTGGTAGAGTTTTGTGAGCTTGCTATGTTGTGCTATCCATGACTATATTAATTTCATGAATTTAATTTAATTTTATAATATTATTATATTATCGTGTGATCCGTGTATTTTTAGTATAAAAGTTTTGTTATCCCGTAGCAACGCACGGGCACGATACTAGTATTCCATAAAGAATGCATGGTTAAAAAGAAGTAGGACTCACATGTCACCTATGGGACACTCGATCAAAAACATCATCGAAACCATTGTGGACTATTTCAGCCGAGGTGACGGTGGCAATCTATAAGGTTTTGAAAGTTAAGAATGATATATTATCTAGTTTAGTAATGTTTTTAAAATTTAATATTATATTATCAGCTCAATTTATCAACTATGGTACAATATTTTTTAAATAATAAGAGTAAATAAGTAAAACTAATTAAAAACTAAAAACTAAAGTGGGTTTAAAACCATAAACCAACATACTATTAACAGGTAATTCGGATTATATATTTTTATTTTTATGTAGCACAAATATCCGATGACAGACCAGGACAAGAGACATCAAACATCATCACGATTCACGACGACGAAACGACAAATGATTTGGCAACCGCAGCCGCCTTCCACGTGCGGACGACCTCCTCCAAGGTCCGGCGGGACGAGCCATCGGGGGCCCACGCCAGGTCAGCCGCCTGCTGCAGGCCCCCGTCCGGCGCCGCACGGCGCGGCCGTGCTCCCCGTCCATGAGCTCCCTCACCGCCGCCGCGATCTCCTCGCGCCCAACCAGCCCGCCGTCGCCCGGGCGGCGCACGCGCAGCCGCAGCGCCACGCCCACGCTCTCCGACAGGACGACGGCGTTGGTCTGCTGCTCCGCGTACAGCGGCCACGCCACCATGGGCACGCCGGACGAGACGCTCTCCAGCGTGGAGTTCCAGCCGCAGTGGGACACGAAGGCGGCCGTCGCCGGGTGGGACAGCACGCGCACCTGCGGCGCCCATGACGCCACGGCGAGGCCACGGCCATGCCCCGGGTCGTCGTCCTCTCCAAGAACCCATCTGGAAGCCATGCCAAGGGATCGTCGTTCCCGGCGCCACGGGATCTCCGGCCCATGTCGTCGGAGTGCTCGCCGTCCAGGCTCGGCATGCGCACGACCCAGAGGAACCTGTGCCCGCTGTCCTCCAGCCCGGCGGCGAGCTCGGCCGTCTGCTCCACCGACAGCGTGCCGGCGCTCCCGAACGAAACGTACACCACGGATCCCGTCGGCTGCCGATCCAGCCACTCTATGCACGGCGACGACGCGTCGTCATCGGAACTTGACCGGACGAACGGGCCCACCGGGTAAGCCGGCGGGAACCTGCCTTGCTCCGCCGCCTTCTTGAACTCCTCCACGGTCGCTGGATCCATCTCGTAGAAAGTGTTCACCAAGAAGCCGGCAGCGGCTCGGTACCGGCGGCCCACGTCGATGAGTTGCGCGAAGGCCGGGTCCTTGCTGTCTCGGAGCCGATCCGGCAAGTCGTCGCCGCTTAACGAGACGCCCCGGGGAGGTGGAGAGGATCAGGGAGGTCGCGATACTCGCCGGCGCCGGCGGCGCCGTCGTTGAGCTCCACGGCGCTTCGCATGACGGAGATCGCGGTGAGGTTGGTGGGGCAGAAGATGTACCCCGGGACGCCGAGCTCGGTGGCGAGGGGCAGCGCCGCTACGGCGAAGAAGTCAGGCACCAGCGCGGCCAGCGGCGGGGCGGTGGTGGACGAAGAGCCAACGTCGTGGAGCAGAGCGCGAAGGTTTGGGATGGAGCGGGAGATCAGCTCGAGGATCACGGTCTCGATGGGGGCGTCGGCGGGGAGGTCGTCGAGCGGGACCGGAGGGAGCGTGGCGGTGGAGACGTTCGCCGCGCGGAGGGAGGAAAGGATGGCGGCGGCGGAGTGCGCGCCGCCAGGGTCCGCGGAGGAGACGTCGGCGAAGGTGACGAGCGTCGCCGCGATGGCGTGGTGCGCCACGAGGCGCCGCGCCAGCTCGGCCATCGGCATCAGGTGGCCTGCGCCGGGGCTGGCTAGAAGCACGACGTGCGGCCTGGCGCTGGCGGCGGCGACCACTGCGCTGGTGGTTACCGACGACGCCATGGATGGACCGCGCAGGAGCACCGTGATGCAATGTTGCTGTTGCTGCTTCTATGTACTTATCTGAGAGGAGGGGGACAGTATGTTCAATGTTCACTGCAGACGCTATAGTAATAAGATGTCGATGGAAAAGATCGAAACTGTGTCAAAGCAGTATTAGGCGTACTCTTCGTCCTATATATTCATTCTCTTGAAAAAATATTCTATTCTGACCAGCAAATTTTTTCTATATATATATATATTTTTTACACACCTATCATTCTCTATATCTCATACTCTATATTAATTGTCAATAGTGAGATTCACATATTTATAAATGAAATGTATCTAAATATATTCAGGTGAGTTCTCGTTTTGAAGAAATCATTGAAACAAATTTAATGATGTAAACAAAATTTAATTTAGTTTTTTTGTTTGGGAATAGTTTTTCTTAAAAAAGCAGTGTGCACAACTCGAGGAGTGGACCCCGCCAGCCAGAGGCATGGCATGCGCATGCGCGCGAGCGATGTCAAGAATAGGTTGCTTTAGAGTATGCGGGTTTTTTTTCACTACAGTAACATTTACAGGTCTACACTGCAGACAACCTTAGTACCTGATAAAAAAAATCAATGTGTTTTAGTATTTTATTAATTTTTACCGTCATATATTAGCCAAGTATATGCACGCTGATGGGGGTTTCTAAAAAGTCAGTGATGGAGTCAAATATTTTGACGTTTGGGTTATTTATTATTACTAGCAAAAGTGTTCGTGCGTTATAACGGAAGTCTATCTTTTAACCGTACTATTAAGGGGGTATGAGGTTAGTAGCTTGACCTATAAGAGTTTGGGAATGTTGATGTATGCACATTTGTCACAACCTGTCCTAGAGACCCTACAAATAGTCATTGAGTTGGTAGGAGCAAAACCCCTTCTAGAGACTTGGTGAAAAGAGGTGAAGAAGAGGGCGTTTGAAGCTCCAGACCAGTTGGCCTAGGAAGCGTCGGACCATTGGAAGAGGTCTGATGGCTTGCCTCAGGCAGAGTGCTGAGAAAAGAGCTCCGGACCACCTGTCCGGAGGGATCTGGACTAATTTAGATTGGTCTGGTGGCCAGTGAGTTGGGAACGAGCCAGAGAGAGCTCCGGACTAGTACGACGGTGAGTCCGACGGCTAGTTCGACGTAACTCAGAGTCCCTTCTTTTCTATGCAGTAAGTACCAGGGCTCCGGACCATAGGCTTCGGACCAAGGCTCCGGACCAATGCAAGTGGTCTGGAGGTGCCTGGTACAGTGAGTTTTGAACTGAGTTCGCGTGCTCTGGACCAGAGGATATGGCCCGACGTGTAGGCTCCGGACTAGTCCGGTGGCTTCGCAGTTATGAGAAAAAGCAGAAAACGGCTAGTTGAAGAGGTGGGGACTATTTATAGTTGATCATCTCGTTCCAATTAGCCCTCTTGGCCATTGTTTCAGCTAAAGGAACCTTGAGAGGGTTCTTGGAGAGCCAAGTGCCTAGTGAGGAAGAGATTTGAGAATCTTAAGCTTGTTCTTCCTCCCTAGAGTGATTAGGAGTGACAAGTGTGCATCCATCCACCTTCCTAGCCTTGAGTGGGTCAAGTGAAGGTCTTGTGCTTGTTACTCTTGGTGTTCGACAGCACCTAAATGGTTTGGTGGTGATTGGAGGAAGGAGATCGCCGAAAGATTGTTGGCGGCCCTTCTCCAAGTTCTTGTGATCAGTTGTGGGCGATTCACCGAGCCGGAGTGGCGAAGAATCAGCCCGTAAAGAGCACTCATCCCTTGCGCGGGATTGAGGGGGAGCAATACCTTGCGAGGTGCTCCAACAAGGACTAGGGGGGGTGTCGACTCCTCGATACCTCGAAAAAACATTGTCGTGTCAAGAATTCTCTTTCCCGAGCTCCTTACATTTTCGTCTTTACTTTCCGTTGTGTTCTTTGCTTTCCACTAGAATTGCGTAGGTTGTCTTTCAATTCTATGAACTGCTACCACTTTCTAGCTAGGACACATGATCGGTAGGCACTAGGGGTGATTGGCATATGATAGGTTTTCATATTTGCTTTAGAAATTTAAAACAAGCCCAATTCACCCCCCCTCTTGGGCATCTTGATCCTTTCAATTGCTATCAGAGCCTTGTTGCTCTAAATTAGGTTTCACCATCTAGAGCAAGATGTCTCATGGGGATGGACCGCCACTCATGTTCGATGGGGATGACTTTTCTTATTGGAAAGTGCGGATGGAGGCCTACCTTGAGGCCGTGGATGTCAGAGTTCACAAAGCCACTACCGTTGGCGGAACCGTGTTCGCCGAGGATCCCTTCTTTGAGAAGAACAATGCTAAGGCAAAGAACATTCTTTTCCATGGCATTTGCAAGGATGTGTTCAACCGTGTGCGGAATTGCAAAACTGCACATGATGTTTGGACAAACGTTTGTGCACTTCACGAGGGGACCAAATGTGAGCGTGAGGAACGCTACCATTTGGTCATGGCTAAGTTGAATTCCTTTACCATGCTTGCTAATGAAAATGCTAATGAGATGTACTCACGTCTTATCATTCTTGTAGATGAATTGAATGGACTTGGGCTCACCCAAATGTCTCCTCCAGATGTGGTGAGAAAGATACTATGTGTGCTCCCCATTGAGAAATATGGGCACATAGTAACCGTGCTTTACCAAGGGGATCTCTCTCTACACCGACATAGGTGTTGGGGAAGATCAACGCCCATGAGATGTATATGAAGATCAATGATGGCTCATCTTCCTCCACCAAGAAGAAAGAGAAAGAGAAGGACTTGGCCCTCAAAGCTTCCACCAAGGACAAGTGCAAGATCCAATTGGTGGTTGAGAACTCAAGTGAAGATGATGAAGACAACATCGCTCTCATGGTGAAGAAGACCACCAAGATGTTGAAGAGGCTAAACAAGAATGGGGTCAAGTTTGACTCAAAGAAGAAAAAATTCTTCACAAGCTCTTCAAGGAAGCCAATCTCTCAAATGAAGTGCTTCAATTGTGTTATTCTTGGTCATCTAGCTCATCAATGCACCGAAGAGAAGAAAGACAAGTTCAAGAAGAACAAATTCAAGAACTACAAGAACAAGAAGGATGCACAAGATGACTCAAGTGATGAAGATGACAAGAAGAAAGACAAGCCATTCAACAAGAACAGGAACTTCAACTTTCACAAGATGAAGAAAGATGACAAAACTTACATTGTTGGTGATTGGCTCATCGACATTGAAGACTCAAGTGACTCCTCCGTTGATGAGAGTGAAGAAGAGAAGGTGGTCGCCTTGGTGATTGGTTCTTCTATTCCACCGCCACCTCCTCCTCCATCGCCGGGCTCATCCTCTACACACCTATGCCTCATGGCTAAAGGTGACAAGAAGGTACAAAAGTAGGATGAGGGTGATAGTGATAGCTCATGCGATAGTGATGATGAGTATGAAGCACCTTCCTATGATGAACTAATAAAAATTTGCAACAAATATGCCAACATCATAAGTACAAAGCTAAAAATATCAAACTTCTTGAGGTACAAGAAAACTTGCATGCTAAGCTTGATGCCTTGTCTAGTGCTAATGATGATTTGAAGCTTGGACTAACACTCTCACATCTAGCACTAGGGAGCTTAAAGCCTCACTCAAGCAAGAAAATGAGAAACATGATAATCTTGAGAGGTCATCACAAGAGCTCCATACAAGGTATAACTTCCTAAAAGATGACTACAACCAAGTGAAAAATGAATATGGCACACTAGTTGTAGCAAATGAATTGCTTACTCAAGATCTTGCTACACATTTTGCTACTAACCTGTGTGCTAAGTGTGCTAGTGCTACTTCTTGTGATATCTTGATTGATGATGTGGCTCTTAAGCAAAGTGCTAAGTGCAAGGGCAAGAGAGTTGTTGAAGCCGATAAGTATGATGATTATGTGAAGATGAGGGAAGAGAACTCAAAGCTCAAGGAAGAGCTAATTAACCTCAAGGCAAACAAGCCCTTCACCATCAAGTCAACCAAGGAAGAAGAAGACAAGGATGCTATCACCTTGATCAACTCTCTTAGACAAGAAATTGTCAAGCTCAAGAATGACAAGACCAAGCTTGCTAGTGGGATGGAGAAATTCACCAAGGGCCACAACCTTCAAAGTGAGCTCTTGATGAACACCATCATGAAGAATGACAAGATGGGCATTGGGTTCAAGGAGAACCAAGTGATGAAGGCCAAGGTCAAGATTGAAGCTAAGAATTATTACAAGAACAAGTACAATGACTACAATCAAGAGAAGCCAAGACCAAAGCCAAGAAGATCCTTTGAGTGTGGTCAAGTTGGTCATTTTGCTTATAATTGCAAGACTCCACTTCCCAAGACCTTGCCCAAGCACACAAGGCCATTTGCTCATGATACTCACTTTGTCATCAACAAAGATTCCAAGGGTAGACCACTAGTAGTGTTTCTTGGTCCACCAATGAAGAACAAGCCTAGAGTACTTTAGGTTGCTAAGGAGTTGGTTGACAAGGCAATGGGGGCCCGCACTAAGGGGGTTCCCAAACAACAAGCTTAACTCCAAGTTGCTTGTGTGTAGGTGAACTACAAGACCAGTGGAAGTCATTGGGTGATTGATAGTGGTTGCACTCAACATATGACCGGTGACCCCCGGATGTTCACCACACTTGATGAGGATCATGCAAATCAAGACAAGATAACTTTTGGGGATAATTCAAAGGGCAAAGTTCAAGGCTTAGGCAAAGTGGCTATCTCCCAAGATCAATCAATCTCCAATGTCTTGCTAGTGCAATCTTTGAGCTTCAACTTGCTATCGGTTGGTCAACTTTGCGATCTCGGTTTCCAATGTCTCTTCACTCCAAGTGAGGTTGTTGTGACCAAGGTGGATGATTCTTCATTGATATTCAAAGGCTTCCGGCACAACAATTTGTATCTAGTGGATTTCACTTCCAATGAGGCTAGCTTGCAAACATGTCTATTCTCCAAGAATTCTTTGGGTTGGCTATAGCATAGAAGATTAGCTCATGTGGGCATGTCAACTTTGAAGAAGCTTGTCAAGAAGGAGATGATTAGAGGAATCAAGTCTAGAGGAATCAAGGATGTAGTGTTTGAAAAGGACAAACTGTGTAGTGCTTGTCAAGCCGGCAAGCAAGTAGCAAACACTCACCCAACCAAAGCTTTCATGTCAACCTCAAGAGTACTAGAGTTGCTACACATGGATCTATTTGAACCTACCACCTATGCTAGCCTTGGAGGCAATCTCTTTTGCTTGGTGGTAGTGGATGACTACTCTCAGTATACTTGGGTATTCTTTCTTCAAGACAAAGGAGAGACACAAGGCATATTCAAGAAGTTTGCTACAAGAGCTCAAAATGAATTTGATGTGAAGATCAAGAAGATTAGAAGTGACAATGGCACCGAGTTTGTGAACACAAAGATTGAGGATTATTGTGATAAAGTGGGGATCAAGCATGAGGTATCCGCTACCTATACTCCACAATAAAATGGTGTTGTAGAGAGGAAGAACCGGACGCTTGTCACTCTAGCAAGGTCTATGTTTGATGAGTACAACACTCCGGAGAAGTTTTGGGTAGAGGCTATCAACACCGCATGCTATGCAGCCAATCGACTCTTCGTCCAAAGGCTATTGAAGAAGACCCCCTATGAGCTTGTCAATGGGAAGAAGCTAGATATTTCATTCTTCCAGATGTTTGGTTGCAAAGTGTATATCTACAAGAAGCGCCAACACTTGGGTAAATTCCAACGGCGGTGTGACATTGGTTTCCTTGTTGGATATTTACTTAAATCCAAGGCATACCGTATATTTAACAAAGCCACCGGCTTAGTTGAAGAAACGTATGACTTGGAATTTGATGAAACTAATGGCTCCCAAGGAGCGCTTGAGGAATTTGATGTAGGTGAAGAACCCTTGAGGGAGGCAATGAAGAACATGTCAATTGGTGCTATCAACCCGCAAGAGGTGGAAGAAGTTGAAGATGAAGCTAATCAAGTTCCTTCTCCACCTCACACGCCTCAAGTTGATGAAGAACAAGTGAGGGAAGCTCAAGACGATACCTTCATCCCTCAAGATCAAGCCAAGGTTGAAGCTAACAATGTTGAAGCACCACATCCCCTCCTCAAGAGACTAATAGAAGATCAACACCTATACTTCAAGCTCACCCCCATGATCAAATCATAGGGAGTCCATCAAAGGGAGTTATGACTCGCTCTAGACTTGCATCTTATGTTGAGCATCACTCTTTTGTTTCCTTTGTTGAGCCTACTAGTGTTGAAGAAGCACTTGCGGATCCGGATTAGGTGAATGACATGCATGAAGAACTCAACAACTTCACCCGGAATCAAGTGTGGACACTCGAAGAGAGGCCAAAGGATGCAAGGATCATTGGCACCAAGTGGGTGTTTAGGAACAAGCAAGATGATCAAAGTGTAGTTGTGAGGAACAAGGCAAGATTGGTGGCAAAGGGGTTCTCTGAAAGGTCCTAGATGGCTAGAGGGGGGATGAATAGCCTATAAAAAAATCTACAAACCACTAGAGCAAAAGGTTAGATAACACTAAAGCGAAGCTTTTTGCTCTATCTCTACAAGGGGTGCAAAGCCACCTATCCAAGCAATTCTAGTTAACTAAGTGCCTACACACAATAGCAAGAATCTAAAGCACTTAGCTCAAGCAAGCTAGAACAACTAACAAAAGGAACTAACTAGCAAGAGTAGCCGGGAGACAAGATGAACACAATGATTTTTCTCCCGAGGTTCACTTGGTTACCACCAACCTAGTCCCCGTTGTGTCGACTACTCAAATGGTGATTTGGTGGCTAATAGGCATTTCACAAGCCTAGCCCACTACCCGGGCGCCACAAGAATCCACCCAAATGAGAGTAACTCAATGACACGAGCAATCCACTAGAGTTACCCTTTGGCGCTCCGCCGAGGTGGGTACAAGCCCTCTCACAATCGATGAACCCGACCACGAACAATCACCAACACGTGCCGAAGCTTCTCCACAATCGCCAAGCCATCTAGGTGTTGGCAAACACCAAGAATAACAAGAAATCCCACAGCAATGACGATGACCAAGTGCCACTAAGATGCAATGCAATGATCAATGCACTTGGTTCACTAAAACTCTCAAGAATTAGCAAGCAAAACAAAGAGAGATGAGTTGGAGGCCTTCTCAAGCAAGCACAAAGAGTGAGAGTGAATGGGAGGTGCAAGAGATGGCCCTAGGAGCCGGCCACAATATTTATATAGCAAACCAAACCGAGCTAGCCGTTTTGCCCCTTTTTCTCAGCTCACTGCGTCAGTCCGGACGCTACTTCATGGGGGGGTCCGGACCCTCCTCCAGTTTGAATCTTGCCGTTGGCGCCCTTTCTGGTGCTGAGTTGTCGCCTCTGGACGCTCTAAAAAGTAGGGGCTCCGGACCATCTTGCCTTGCACCCGGAGTCCAGCAGAGAGCTCCCAGAGAGCTCAAAACCCCCAGATGGAGGTCCGGAGTGCCACGTCCGGACGACACTTAGCGTCCGGATCACTCTTCAGAGAAGACCAGAGAGCTCCAAGTCTCCGGACTCGCGTCCGGAGTCCTGCGTCGGGACAACACTTAGCGTCCGGATCTCCTGTGCGTCGAGGCTGATGCTTAGGGTATGCTTCCGGACGCATATCCAATGGTCCGGACAGCACTTTGCTAGCGTCCGGACCAGCGTCCGGAGCTCTTCTGAGTGCAAGACCGAGCTGCCTCTTCTTCTCCAAGCTTCCATGTGCTAACACCTTGTGGGCCAACACTTGTTCACCTGTGTTAGCCTTTACAAGATATTTTCTTGGATTTTATTTAGTTCTTTGTGTCACTTAGGTTCATTTTAAGATATGCAATGCAAACCTAGTGGCACATGATAACCGCAATCGACACGAGTTTTCCCTTCTTGATAGTACGGCTATCTATTCTAAATGTGATCACACTCTCTATAGTGTCTTGATCACTAAACCAAAAATGGCCCTATGATATACCTTTGTCTTGAGCCCATTTTTGTTTTTCTCTTTCTTCTTTTCCTTAGTCCATCAAGCACTTGATCAATGTACCATTGTCATCCTTCTAGCTCCATGTGTCAAGGTGGATTACCCTAGCTAGATCATGCACTTAGCACTAGGGTTAGTCCATAGGTTTCATCAATTAACCAAAACCAAACATGAGCTTTCATTCTCCCAAGTTGAAGGCTTGGATTTTGGGGAGACCTTTGCCCCGGTTGCAAGACTAGAAGTCATTCGTATCTTTTTGGCGTATGCTTCACATCACAAAATGAAACTCTTTCAAATGGATGTGAAGAATGCCTTCTTAAATGGTTTCATTAATGAACTTGTTTATGTCTCACAACCTCCCGGGTTTGAAGAGCCAAACTTGCCTAATCATGTGTATAGGTTGTCCAAGGCTCTCTACGGATTGAAGCAAGCTCCAAGGGCTTGCTATGAGAGGCTAAGGGACTTCCTACTCAAGTAGGGCTTCAAGATCGGGATAGTGGATACCACACTATTCACCAAGAAGCTTAATGGAGAGATCTTTGTTTGCCAAGTATATGTCAATGACATCATATTTGGGTCAACAAACCAAGATCGTTGCAAGGAGTTTGGTGATTTGATGTCCAAAGAGTTCGAGATGTCAATGATTGGCGACTAACCTTTTTCCATGACTTCCAAGTGAAGCAAATGAGAGAAGGGACCTTCATATCTCAAGAGAAGTACACTCATGATCTACTCAAAAAGTTCAAGATGGAGGATTGCAAGCCAATCAAGACCCCCATGCCTACTAATGGACATCTTGACCTTGATGGGGGAGATAAACCAATTGATCAAACTCTCTATCGTTCGATGATCGGTAATTTACTTTACCTCACCGCATCTAGGCCGGATATCATGTTAGTGTGTGTATGTGTGCTAGGTTTCAAGCAAGCCCTAAGGAGTCGCATCTATGTATGGCTAAAAGAATCCTTAGGTACATAAGGCACACACCTAGCATTGGTCTTTGGTATCCCAAAGGAGCATCCTTCCAACTAGTTAGCTATTTCGATTCGGATTATGCCAGGTGTAAGGTTGATAGGAAAAGTACCTACGACGGGTGCCACTTGCTAGGAAGATCTGTTGTTTCTTAGTCCTCTAAGAAGCAAAACAGTGTGGCATTGTCTACCGCCGAGGCGGAATACATAGCTATGCGAGCAAGTTGTGCACAAATCTTATACATGATCTAAACACTTCTTGATTACGACGTAGTTTTAAAAGATGTTCCACTCTTGTGTGATAATGAAAGCGCCATAAAGCTTGCTAACAACCCGGTTCAACACTCTCGCACCAAGCACATAGATATTCGCCATCACTTTCATAGAGACCATGTGGCTAGGAAAGACATATCACTAGTTGGAGTTAAGAGCGAAGAGCAATTGGCGGATATCTTCACAAAACCACTCGATGAAACAACCTTTTGTAGGTTGAGAAGCGAATTAAATGTGCTTGATCACTCAAACTTCACTAAAAAATGAGCTTGTGTGAACCATCATGCATTCATATGTAAAATAACATGTTTAATCTTTAGTAATGCACTTAGGCTTGGCTAATGCGGTTGAGATAACCGCCCTCAAAGCGTGTGACAAAGCTTAACCGTAGTTCAAACTTGCAAGCAACCTATGTTGACACAAAAAGCGTCGGATCTGCGAAAACCTCGGGCTTATACCCAAATTCGATATCCAAAGGTGTGCTAGTCGATTTGACCAGTTAATCGACAAGGACGATAACTAGAACAAACTTGAACGAGACGACAACGATGCGCCCGCACGTCAAAGCTCAAATTGCTCAGAAACGCGGATCGTGCAAGCTTGACAAAGATAATCCGTCGAGGCTTGGAAAGAACTCGTGAATAAACTAGATCTAATGCGAGGAAGTAAATTTGCTGGAAAAGTAGATGAAAATAATAAAGTCTTTGATTGATTATGTATATGATTCTCACGCCCCCTGGGTACATATTTATACCCCTGTATGAAGAGTTGTACACAAATACGACTCATATCTTTCCTAAACAAACCTCCTACTTTTAAGGCAATGACTGACTCGCGCAAGAGCCGGACTCAAACAATAATAATCTTTTCCTAAACAAACACTTCTATCTTTAAGGAAATAAATGACTCATGCAAGAGTCAGACTCAAATAATAACACCAGTATAAAAACTACCAATCTCCGTGTCCGCAACCCTTACGATAACACCTTTCATCGGCAAATTTTTGCAACTTCCTTCTAATGCCATCGGCAGCTTCCTGCTGACATCAACTACGCCACCCAGCATCCATTGACAATATCTCTTTATCGGCAACATCTTCCAATTGGCAACACTTTTACTCTCATCGGCAACTTATCTACTTTACCGATCAACCTCTGTCGGCAACAAACCTTTATGCCTCACCACTGGCACTCTAATTTTACTCTTATCGGCAATCTTAACCGATGACCTTTCGATGCCGATAGAAAACGGCTACCAATCAATGTGAGTCTTAGCCCATTTGACACATGCTGAAAAACGGTGTCAACACATGCCCCCCAATTTCAGAGTGTAAAATATTTCATGCGCCGAAATTCTCTCTACTGCAATCTTTCCTTCCAAGATACTTGCACGACCTCCTTGATTACCGCGCGCAAAAAAACTGCAAGTTACCAACAGAACCCTGCAACCGTAGTGCGAACAGTTACAAATCCAATCTCATAACCCCTCGATCATCGCGCGAATCCACTACCATACCCTTCCATACCTCTGCTCAGTAAAAAGAAAACTCCAAAATACCCTTGGCCGGGCCTATAAAAATTACCACCACCTGAATCCTTCTTCATCCTGAGCTCATACTTCCATTCGCTTTCACCTTCAATCCCGGCGGCGCCTCCGAAGAACACTCTGGTGACAACCAGCGGCTTCTTCCACTAGCAGAGCACAAGCTGCAAGGACCCCCAGATCCAATGGCGATCAATTTCAATGTTCCCAAGGTAAATTTCTTCCCTTCTCGCTTCATCTTCTGCGATTTTTCCTTCTGCATCATTTTTATGACCCTCTTTCCCTTTCCTTCTTTGAATTTTCTAAACCTAGGAAATACGCAATAAGATAGTGATCCCTATGGACCAATCATACTTCCATTGTCTGGGTCCAATGGGGAATGCCGATCCTACCGATCTTATCAATGCAGAAACCAACCGCATCCCCTTTAGATCTGAATGCTTCAATCTAGGGTTATGGACAGACACCTTCCACTCATGGCCCAAACCCACCAAGGGGTGGAAGGACTGGTACCTTAGAATGGCCAGAACACAGCAAATTCACTGGGCAGAGTGCAATCTGGACCAATGCATTAGGCTTTCTATTGCCGATATGGCAAAGAATGAAAACATGATGATGGCTGCTTCTTACTTCTGGTCCGATACAATGAACGCATTCTTATTCAGACACGGACCAACCACTCCCACACCTGCCGATGTGCACATGCTTACCGGCCTCGACGTCTTTTCTGCCGATCCTTCCAGCCTTTTCCGCAGGAAGCCTGATCATCGGGTAATCACACGTAACATCGGCGGTTGGACTGGATACATCCAAGAAAACCAGAATACTAGATCGGTAGGCCAGAGGGAACATGCCATCTTCCTAAATATGTGGCTGGAAAAGTTTATCTTCTGTGGCAGAACAGTCGGACCCACCATTATGTATCTTCCCGCAGCAGAGTTGTTGGCCAATGGATCAAGACTTCCTCTTGGCCGATACCTCCTTGGTTCAGTATATCACCTCCTGCACCAAGTATCCAGAAAACTACTGCTAGGTGAGCCCATCGGCAACCTCGGAGGCCCTTGGTGGTTTGTAAACATGTAGTTGAATGCACACATGCATAAGGTCCTCCAATTTGACCTGTTTAGTCAGCAATTCCCAAGAGATATATCTGAGGACTATGAATTTGCTGAAGACGAATTGGCAACCCGTCCTCCACTCAATTTCGGGGAGGCCATAATAGTACTACCAAGAACCGATGCCAACGTAGGTCAATTTGGTATGTTCTTTCAGATATTCTACTGTGGAATCCCTGCTGCAGAACGGGTCTGGTGGCCTTATATTGACAAAGATAACCGATTTCCACTCTCCTTCAACCTCACCGATGGGAATATACCACAAAATGAGATAATCATGAAGGCCATCATCATCCCCCGGGACATCCCAGTCAACATCTTCAGGACCGGGAAGAATGCTTCTCCATCTTATGAGTTCTATTATCCATCGGCAGCGGCAAGACAACTAGCGTTTGGTCAATTGCCGATCAGATTCAGCTATGCCAATGTGATAAAACCAAGAGAAGTGATTTCCAGCGCCATGGTTTGGAACAGGATCGTCACTCTTCCTCCTCATGCCGATGCATCAAACATTGACTTATCCTCTTGGGCACCAACATCCTTCATCACTGAGTCATACAAATCCTGGTGGCAAGAGTGGA
Source organism: Microstegium vimineum (assembly GCA_022036555.1). Taxonomy (NCBI): domain Eukaryota; kingdom Viridiplantae; phylum Streptophyta; class Magnoliopsida; order Poales; family Poaceae; genus Microstegium; species Microstegium vimineum. The sequence goes on along the minus strand of CM039121.1, from coordinate 36,676,185 downwards.
AAAATCAACTGTTTGCCACATCATCACACTACTATCGGCACCTGATTGACGATGACTACATTATTCCCGATGACGCAGTAAGTTTTATTTTCTATATTCATTTGCTGTTATTTTCTCCCGGATACATCGACACTAGCTTTTCTGTCAATAGGTCAACGACCCAATCCCCAAAAAGAGTAAGAGCGGTAAGTATTTCAACCTACGACTGATGAATCCTATATCGGTAATCGGCAACAAGGCTCCTTCGTTGGTTGCCTTCACACCTCAAACGGCACCCAAGGTTACTCTCAAACCCAAGCCGACACCGACCAGGACTACCGCCACTCCATTGGCTGTTGCCGCTGTCTTGGCGCAAGCTTTCGCAGTAATAATCTCTCAAGTCAATTACAAACCCTCATCGGTAATGCTCATTTCGTTTAACTTGCACCAAATGTCCTTTACAGGCAACAAGCTCACCGACAGCTGCTCCAAATATACAAGCTTCTCTAACTCACACTGCCGATGCCCCCAAGCTTCTCAGTCGAAATGCGTTGGTTCACCAAGCGCCGCCCCAAAGAAAAAGAAGCGCTTGAGGCGAACTACCTCAGCTGTATCACCAACTCCCATTGCATCGCCAACTCCTGTCAATGCAACACCAGAGCCAACATCGGTGCCCATCCCCGATCAACCATCAGACGAGATCCCCGACCAAGGAACAGTACCATCACCGCAGGAGTTAGATGCAACAACAGGAACAACATCAACATTGTCACCAACATTAGCACCAGATGAAATTCCCAACCAGGGGACAGTACCACCGCCACAGGGGTTAGCCACAATGGCGGAAGCAGCACCGACAACGGCATCACCAGCACCAACTGTTCCTCCCACAGAGGCAAGCTCATCGGCAACCATTGCTGATCCTCAAGATGATGCCACACCAACTGTCTTTCCGAGTCCGAGGCAAGAGATTCGTTTTAAAATGGTAAGCTGACTGTCATAAAATTTGCAACTTGTAATTGGCAAATCTTAATCCGTTTCTTTTCAGGCCCAAGACTCCCCAAACAACCTATTCTCCTTTGCCATCAACCTCCCAGATGACGACGACGAAGAGGAAAACTCCGTCCAAGCTTCAACCACCATATCGGCAGAAGTAAAACTCAAGCTTGAAGCTCTGCTCACCCTACTGCAACAAAGCACATCCCAACTAGTCCAAGATTCTAGTGCAGTAAGGGTAGCATTTAGAGAAATTCAAGACCAACTGCCTGCCGATGTTGAAGAACTACTCTTCCAAGTGGCATTTCTCGAGAGCCGACAGCTACAATACCGAAAAGCTTCACGCCGCATTGCCGATAGAGCTGCTCAGGCGGAAATCGAAGAAGAAATACTCAAGTTTAAACAAGCCGCGGATGAGAAACATAAGGATATCGGTCGTCTAGAAGCTTCCAGTGTTGAGCTCGAACAAGAGATCTCTCGTCTGTCGGCGAAAAAGGAGGAACTGCTGGCAGAGCTGAAAAAGGTTAATGAAGCTTTAAACTCAGCTAACCAGAAGAAGACCCAACTTCCCGATGCCACCAAAACCCTGCAACAAGAGAGGGATGCTGCTGCTCACGAGGCTCTGATGCTAAGGAAGAAAGTTAAGCCAATTGAGGGCACTGCCGATGACGATGCTAGGGAGTTGGAGGAAGCGGACCAAATTCGCCTGCGTGCGATATCATCTATCCAATCCCTATTGTAATTTGCTATGTCAGCAACTGTAAACCTGACACTTGATTTTGTTTGTAATATAATATTAATACGCTTTCTGCCGATGCTCTGTATAACCTTTCTTCCATCGGTATTTAAACCACTATTGTTTTTATGCATCCACCCAAATACTAGGGTAATATTTCTTTAAGTTCTTACCGTTGATTGCTCTGGGAAACGCAACCCCTTCGAGGGTTTCCAAAATATAAGCAATACCAGGAACAGACTGACTTATCCGAAAAGGACCTTCCCAATTAGGTGACCACTTTCCAAATTTTGAACTCTTAGTTCCAATCGGTAAAATCAGCTTCCACACCAGATCACCATCGGCAAATTCTTTCACCTTCACTTTCTTGTCATACCATTTGGCAACCCTCTTCTTATTTTCTTCTATGCCGATCAGAGCTCTCAACCGATGACTTGCTAGATCCTCTAACTCATCCTTCATAAGAGTATCATAGTCATCGGCTATTAATTGGTTCTGGGAAGTTAAACGTCTAGAACCAGTTTTAATCTCCCACGGTAAAACAACATCATGTCAATAGACCAATTGATACGGCAAAACTTTAGTTGCACCATGACATGCCATCCGATATGACCATAAAGCTTCATTTAGCGCTATATGCCACCGCCTAGGATTTTCCTCAATCTTGGGCTTGATAAGTTTAATTACTCCTTTATTGGTCGCTTCAGCTTGACCATTAGCTTGAGCATAATAAGGAGAAGAGTTCAAAACCTTAAACCCCATACTAACAGCAAACTCATCAAATTCTCCCGATGTAAACATCGTCCCTTGATCGGTTGTAATAGTTTGAGGAATATCAAATCGATAAACAATATGCTCCTTCACAAAGTCTATCATATTTGCCGATGTCACCTTTTTCAACGGAATAACTTCAACCCACTTTGTGAAATAATCGGTAGCAACAAGTATAAACTTATGCCCCTTACTGGACGATGGATAAATCTGGCCGATGAGATCAATAGCCCATCCCCTAAACAACCAAGGCTTGATTATAGGATTCATTGCCGATGCGGGTGCTCTCTGAACATTTCCAAATTTCTAACAATCTTGGCACCCTTTAAAGTAGCTGAAGCAATCTTCAAAAATCATCGGCCAATAATATTCATTCCGTCTAATCATCCACTTCATCTTAAATGCCGATTGATGTGCTCCACACACTCCTTCATGGATTTCGCCCATCAATTCCTTTGATTCTTCTTTACCAAGGCATTTGAGCAAAACTCCATCGATTGTCCGATAATACAACTCATCGTCAAGGAGTACATACTTGGTAGCCTGAAACCTTAGATGCCTTTCAACCTTTCTAGATGGATCCCTTAAGTAGTCGGCAATCTCTTTTATCCAATCATAGGCAACCATCACCGATGTTATTATCCCCTGAATTAGCTGATATCCTGAAGCAAACTGCGCCAACCGATTAGCTTCTTCATTATGCAATCTAGGAATATGCTCTAGGCGGTATTCTTTAAATTCTCTCAATAATTGCAAACACTTTTCATGATGCGCAATCAAAACTTCGCTTTGGCATTCATAAATTCCAATCAACTGATTGATCACCAACATGGAATCGCCAAAGATTTCAACAGCATCGGTACACACATCCCTGAGTAATTTCAACCCCTTTAGCAAAGCCTGGTATTCAGCCTGATTATTTGTTGAAGTAGCAACAATCGACAATGAGATTTCATACTTATGCCCTCTGGGTGAAATTAAAACGATACCGATACCTGCTCCTTCCTTGCACGTGGATCCATCAAAAAACAAAGTCCAAGGAGCAATTTGTACGGAGTTCACTATACCACAATGCTGAGTAACAAAATCGGCCATTACCTGACCTTTCACCGCCTTAGCCGATTCATACCTTAAATCAAACTCTGACAGTGCCAAAATCCACTCGTCGATTCTTCCACTTAATATCGTCATCGACAGCATGTATTTAACGACGTCATCTTTGCATATGAAGTACACTCGGCTGATAACAAATAATGCCTTAATTTAGTACAAGAGAAGTACAAACATAGACATAATTTCTCGACGGCCGAATATCTAGTCTCAGCATCCACCAATCTTCTACTCAAATAATAAATCACCCATTCCTTCCCTTCAAATTCTTGGATTAAGGCTGATCCGATAACGCTATCATCGGCAGACAAATACAATCTGAAAGGCTTTCCGTGTTGAGGTGGAACTAAAACTGGAGGATTTACCAAATATTTCTTAATCTCTTCTAAGGCTGATTGTTGTTCCTCTTTCCATACAAACTCCTGACCGGCCTTCAGCTTCAACAAAGGGCTAAAAGAATTAATCTTCCCAGACAAATTAGATATAAATATTCTAATGAAATTAATCTTGCCGATCAAGGATTGCAACTCAGTCTTGTTTGTAGGAGCAACCACCTTATTAATTGCATCAATAGACTTTCTATCGATCTCTATACCTCTCTGATGCACCATGAAACCCAAGAACTGACCTGCCGATACACCAAATGCACACTTATTAGGATTCATCTTCAACCCATGTTCTCTTGTGAACTCTAGAATCTTCCGTAAATCGGCAAGATGCTTCTTGAAGTTTTTGGATTTAACCACCACATCGTCAATGTAAATTTCAACTATTGTGCCGATGTACTTATAAAAGATGTAATTTATTGCTCTCTGATAAGTAGCACCGACATTCTTTAAACCAAAAGTCATTACGACCCACTCAAATAAACCAACGTGACCCGGACATCTAAAAGCAGTCTTGAATATATCTTCTTCAGCCATGAATATTTGATTATATCCAGCATTACCATCCATAAAACTAATGATCTAATGTTCGGCAGCAGCATCAATCAATAGATCAGCAACGGGCATTGGGTAACCATCCATCGGCGTAGCTTTGTTGAGATTCTTGAAATCAATACAAACACGGAGTTTTCCATTTTTCTTGTACACAGGAACTACATTAGAAATTCATTCGGCATACCGACATTGCCGAATAAATCCAGCCTCAATTAATTTTGTAATTTCAGCTTTAATATCAGGTAACACACGAGGATTGCATCGGCGTGCTTGCTGCTGATGCGGTTGGAAACCCGACTTAATAGGTAACCGATGTTCAACTATGGATCGGTTTAGACCAGGCATCTCTGTATAATCCCAAGCAAAACAATCTTTATATTTTTTTAACAAATCAATCAATTGTTGTTTACATTGAAAATCTAACTTAGCACTAATAAAAGTAGGCCTATGCTTACTACCATCGTCGATATCTACTTCTAATAAATCATCGGCCGATGTGAACCCCTGCCCAAGTTTTTCATCATCGGCAAACTGATCCATTAAAACTCTTCTTCAGGACCAACTGCTTGGATCGGTGTAATTCTATAGTCGGCAACCTCGAGGAATTCTGTATCCTAGGCTTCTCCTGATATGCACCTGGTTTGCTCATAGGTTTCTAATTCTGCCGACGCAACAATCGACGGGGTTTCACTTCGGACGACTTCAATCTTGTCTCCAACCCACTGCACAAGGCTTTGATGCATCGTGGAAGGAATGCAACAATTGGCATGGATCCAATCTCTTCCCAGGAGCAAGTTGTAGGTGCCTTTGCCACTAATCGCGAAAAACGTTGTTGGCAAAGTTTTGCTGCCGATGGTTAATTCAACGCATACGGCTCCCATAGCTGGTGACACATTGCCTTCAAAATCCTTAAGCTTCATGTCTGTCTTGACTAAGTCTTGGTCACCTTTCCCAAGCTTTCTGAACATGACATATGTCACTATATTGATTGATGCCCCACCATCTACCAACATTTTTGACACAGGTTGTCCATCTACTTTGCCTTTAACAAACAAAGCTCTCAAATGCCACCTTTCATCATCGGCAGGTTTCTCAAATACAACTGCCATCGGATCCAACACCAACCATGCCATTTCAGCAGCCTCTTCTTCAGCCTCAACAGGCGCCATGAATTCCATCGGCAATACAACCACCATATTGATTTCTACCGATGAATCCCTATCCTTGCGTTTCGGTCTCCACTGCCTAACCGGAGATTTTCCTCTTGAAGACTCTTCAGCGTGATACATATCTTGCTGGCGCTCACGTTGGATCCTCCTCTTCTGACTCTTGGTCAAACCTTTAGGGCACCATTGAGGAAGCTTGGTTTTCCAAACGGGTTGGTACTGCTTTTCATTGCTTGTATCTGTACCACTCCTTACGTTTGGATCCCTGGATAATATCTCTTCATCGGGCACTCTTGCATTGGCTATCTCTTCAAGCTCTTCTTGATCAACATGCATGCCAAGCCTGTCATGCGCGCTGAGTTTGCCCCCAACTGATCATGTGTTGATCCCTTCTCTCTGATCGGCCTACCATAGCTTGATGTTCGATCGTCAAAACAAGGCTTCTTTTCCAACCGATCGGCAGGATAGTAACCGTTGCACTCGGGGCAATTATCGGCAGTGGGTAATTTGATGCCTTCTTCCCAGCAATGAACAAAGAAGGGGCACCTCCAATGATCCTTATGTCAATGCCACTCCTAGCGTTTTTCCTCTTCCTGTTGTCGATATTGCTCTTCCTACATTCACCGATAATTTTGTCGTGGCCGTCTATGCGTGATTATGACGCCCTGAGATCTCCTAGTAGTGCCGCTTTCATCGGCAACTCTCTTGCCCTTTCTGTCATCGGCAGATCCTCTTCCCTTAACTTCATGCGCAGCTATTTGATGTTTCGGATCTACCGATGCGCTTTTCTTGGCAGCTTCTGACGTCAGGACTTTAGTCTTTCCACTAGTTTCCACCATGTTGTTTGGGAATGGGTGCTGGTCGATCTTCATTGGTTTTTGGGCTTTAGAATTCTCAAACTTAATCCGCCCAGACTCAATTTCTGACTGCAACTGCTGCCTAAAGACTTTGCAGTCATTGGTATTGTGCGAAGTTGCATTGTGCCACTTGCAATACCTTATCCTTTTGAGCTCTTCGGCCGATGGAATTACTTGATTAGGCGCCAACTTAATCCGCCCTTCTTGAAGTAATAGATCAAACATCCTATCAGCCTTGGTAATATCAAAGGTGAACTTTTCAGCTTCTTTCTGGCCGAACGGACAAGATACCGACTTCTTATATGTTACCCATTCAGCAGCGGCGACACTTAGCTCTTCATCTGAATCGGAATCCTCCTCTTATCCAATGAAGGTCACCTTTTTATTCCAAGTCTTACTAGGCTCGAAAGCTTTAACATCTTGATCGGCAATTCTCTGTACAAGATGACTCAGACTTTCAAACTCTTGAGACGCATACTTATCTTTGATATGCGGCAGCAACCCTTGGAAGGCTAAATCTGCTAATTGCTGATCATCAAGTACCAAGCTATAGCACTTGTTCTTCACATCTCGCAACCTCTGGACAAAACTTTCCACCGATTCATCATTACGCTGCCTCAGCTTGACCAAATCGGTAATCTTCTTCTCATGCACACTAGCAAAGAAGTATTTGTGAAATTGCTTCTCCAGATCAGCCCAAGTAATCATAGAATTCGGCGGAAGTGAAATGAACACAGTAAATGCCGATCCAGATAATGATGATGAGAACAATCTTACCATCAGTTCATCTCTGCTGGCTGCTTCCCCACATTGAATAATGAAGCGGTTGATGTGCTCCATTGTTGAAGTGTCATCTTGGCCAGAGAACTTAGTAAAATTCGGCACCTTGTACCAATTTGGAAGAGGAATCAAATCATAAGCCGGAGGGTATGGCGTTCGATAGGAATATGTATTGACTTTAGGCTTGATGCCGAATTGTTCCTTCATCACTTCGGCAATCTTATTGGCCCAGTACGCCTCCTGGTCATGTCGATGCATCGGCCGACCGTTGTTTGGCTGGGTTGGCGGATACATATCCTCATATTTCGGTGGCAAATATCCTGGGAAATTTGGCGCAATTGCAGCACTAGCTTGCTGGGTGTTAGGCATCGGCTGATTTGCCGATGGATAGCTTTGAGCGCCTACTGGAATATGTTGCGGCATTACATTCATCGGTCGATGCGCCGATGCTCCACTCTGAGTGTTTTCCAGGTATTGATACCCAGGTTGCGCCATCTGTTGTTGGCTCGGGTTTTGACCAGTCCACCCATAATTATAAGTCATCGGCATATAATTTATCGATGGCTGATGGTTGGCTGGCGCCCGTTGCTCCTGTGCTTTGGAGTAGTCAACAAATTGGCCATCTTGTTGTGCTGGTACTCCAGCCTGAGGATTTACCATTGTCATGGGTTGATTTACAGTTGCCATGCCTTGCTGCATCGGTAAAGTACTCGCCGATGGTGGCATAAGAGGCACTTTGGATATCACCACCTGAAAATCTTCCACTGGCATTTGCACAGTTGGAGAAGAAGTAGAATAATGCATCATAGGGATCATCGGCTGTGATTGCATTACCGATGCCTCGGAGCCCTTCCATGCTGTATTATCTCCTTGGACCAGACTAGAACCAGCGGATGGATTCGGAGGCATACCGTATCCCCACCAATTGGCGGGAGCCGGATGATTCTGGATAGCGGGTCCCGACATCGCTGACGCCACTGGATCTGTACTCAGCTTAGTGACGCTTTCAGAGCTCAATCTTGGAGGTGTAACCTCATCGGCAGTAACACCCACAGGCTGAGGGGATGTCATTTGAGCCGCCGATGGATTAGTAACAGATGCCGATCAAGGTTGATGATACGCTGGATCAACATAATGAGGATTCTGTCCTTCCTTGAAAGATTGAATAACCGCATTGTACACGGTATTGGACAGAATACTAGAATGGCTAATTAACGCTTGATTTAATGCGGAATTAACCATGTCTTGCAGTTTACCAGGATTGGCGTCGAAAGTAACCTGCCGTGGCAACGGTAGATCTTGTTTCTGGACAGCTTCACCGCTCCTGTATAAGGTGAAAGATTTCAGATACAATTGCTTGTATTGCTCCACGGCTTGCTCCATAGCTTGCTTCTGATCATCTTTCAGATTTTCTTCAGAGACCTCGATGATATTGCGCAGATTGACATCAGTTTCCCCCATTAAGCCTGATATAGATCAAACTGATGATCCAAGATGTATGATTGGTCCCACTGGGTGTGCCAAAAGAGGTGTTGACACAAAAGGCGTCGGATCTGCGAACACCTCAAGCTTATACCCAAATTTGATATCCAAAGGTGTGCCAGTCGATTTGATCAGTTAATCGACAAGCACGATAACTAGAACAAACTTGAACGAGACGACAACGATGTGCCCGGACGTCAAAGCTCAAGTTGCTCAGAAACGCGGATCGTGCAAGCTTGACAGAGATAATCCGTCGAGGCTTGGAAAGAACCCGTGAATAAACTAGATCTAATGCGAGGAAGTAAATTTGCTGGAAAAGTAGATGAAAATAATAAAGTCTTTGATTGATTGTGTATATGATTCTCACGGCCCCTGGGTACATATTTATACCCCTGTATGAGGAGTTGTACACAAATACGACTCATATCTTTCCTAAACAAACCTCCTACTTTTAAGGCAATAACTGACTCGCGCAAGAGCCGGACTCAAACAATAATAATCTTTTCCTAAACAAACACTTCTATCTTTAAGGAAATAAATGACCCGTGCAAGAGTCAGACTCAAATAATAACACCAGTATAAAAACTACCAATCTCCGTGTTCGCAACCCTTACGATAACACCTTTCATCGGCAGATTTTTGCAACTTCCTTCTAATGTCATCGGTAGCTTCCTGCTGACATCAACTACGCCACCCAGCATCCATTGATAATATCTCTTTATCGGCAACATCTTCCAATCGGCAACACTTTTACTCTCATTGGCAACTTATCTACTTTACCGATCAACCTCTGTCGGCAACAAACCTTTATGCCTCACCATTGGCGCTCTAATTTTACTCTTATCGGCAATCTTAACCGATGACCTTCCGATGCCGATAGAAAACGACTATCGATCAGTGTGAGTCTTAGCCCATTTGACACATGCTGAAAAACGGTGTCAACAACCTAGATTCAAATTCCATAATGCATTGCATTTGCATGGATGTTGCTTCTTGCTTTCTTTTCGGTTAAGTTTGATCATCCTCTAGGTTCGTCACTTAGGGGGAGCATTCAAAGCTCTAGTTGTTACTAATACCCCTCTTGTGCCCATATGGTGATCCTTGCTCTTTTTGACCTATTTTCATATGAAAACTAATTTTAGCCTATGGCAAAATATCTGTAAAATTGAGGGTTTGAGAGATGGTTCTTATGCCAAGGCCAACAAGTTTTTCTCTCTGCTTCTTTTGTGTTGGTAATTGGCTAGGAGAAAGACGTGAGAGAAAAACAGGAAAATTCAAAGCAAAACAATCTCCAGGCTACCCTCCGGACAACTTGCCTTAGTCTGACGCTATCCTCCGGACCCGAGTCTGGAGCTCAGTTCCTTACTGTTGTCCAAAATCTCACTTCAGACAGCCATCAATCCACTTGCCTTAGTCCGACACCCTTCTCCAGACTAGTGTCTGGAGCTTGGGTCCTCTCTGTACTCGTTTGCCAAACTCTTGGCGAAACCGTCGGACCTCCTCCGTTTCAGACCTCCGGACTATTTCTTAAGTGTCTGGTGCTCTAGTCAGCCTTCTCTAGTGTCGGTCAACTACCTCCGGACCACTCGTCGGACCTGCCTTCGGACTATGCCAAGTAGTCTGACGCTCGTTTCCACCGTGTTTAACCCCTGCGGGTCCACTGTTCTTGGTAGTTGTGCTTTTACACCGTTTCCGTACGCCGCGCCACCCATTACTCCGCCGTTCGCACGTGCCCACACCCATGCTCACTTTCGCTGCCGGTGAGCCCCTCACCAGAGCGCCACCGTCCGCACACCCTGCCCTGCGTTTCCCCTGCTCTGCCTTTTGTGCCACCGCAGCAGCATAGCAGCGCATCAGCACTCACGTCCACCAGAGCCGCCACCACCACGCCACCGAGAACCCATCCGTTGGCGACAACGCCCCTCACCCTGCCTTCTCCTCCTCCCTGCCAAGGACCTCCACCTGCTTGGGTTGAACTCCTTCACTAGCCACAGTGACTTACCCCTTAGGGTTTGCCTAACCCTAGGTTTTGGGTTTTTCGCCGTTTTCGTCAAGCAAATCCATCGATTCGGCTGTCAACGACTTCGTCCTTCCTCTAGGGTATGGTTTCAGTCTATGGTTTCGCGTTTCATCGAGTCATAGAATAAGTCATGTCCTAGATCAATTCAATTCCACTCAAATTCTTCCAATTTCACTAAATACTTTCACTAATTGTAATCCGCAGTTGGTGAACTATTCTTGTGGAGTTTAGCGAGGAGATTGCTGTGCTTTGATTAGATACGCTCGCTTACCTCAGGTACCATGGCAGACGTCACTCTAATCTTATCTAGTTGCTTGCTTCGATACAGTATCTTATCTCTAGCAATTATATGTGCTTATATATACCTGTCTAATCTCTCTAGCAGTAGTCAGTGGTAGTTGAAACTTGGGGCAAAGCTCGCGAGTATGGATTGAGGCAAAGCCTCACAAGGATCAGTCCAGTGGCTTGGCAATCCCCTCTGACAGTTGTGTGATCAGTGTTTCAGTTGGTCAGTGGTTCTCTTTGGCAGTGGTTTCTGGCAGTATTTCTAGCAATGGTGACTTGATAGTTGGACAGTGGTTCTATTATTTCATCAGTCATGGGTCGTGCTCCACGTGTTAGTGGTTCTAGTGATGATGCTCCTCCCCCACCTCATCCACCTAAGGACAAGGGGAAGAGCAAGCTAGTTGAGAAGCCGAAGAAGAAGCGCAAGTTGACCGAGGCCGAGAAAGCTGAGGCAGTGGTAGATGCAGCGGATCGCGCAAAGCGAAGTGGTAGCCGGGGCACTGTTCGTATCGGCTCCCCTCCATGGGTTATTCCTTCCGAGTCAGAGATAGTTGCTTCTCCAGCACCGACAGTGCAACCAGCGTCTACCGATGAGGTTCTAGCAGTGCCGCGTGTGGCTACTACCACCCGTTGTGTCACTCGCTCTCGGCTCTCTCAGCCATCCACTCGTGCTAAGGATCCGAAGCGTGGTGCTCATGTGCCTTCGTCCACACCAGCAGCTGCTCCTACTCCAGGAGATACTTGTACTCCTCAGCCTCCAGTGCACCTCGATCTGAGGAATATTATAGCAAAGCAGGTTCACAAACTCCATTTCATTAAGCTTGAGAGATGGTGCCCAGATCAGCGTGACCCCAGAGCATCACCGAGTTGGCATACCCTGCTCATGGAGGACTTCTACCAGGCAGCTCAGCTCACCAGCATCCAGATACGACGTCTGTTCACTTGAGAGTATTGCCGCTATTGCTGGAGAGGAGATCTGTCCCTTCCTCATGTACCTTCCGGGACTCGCCGACCTCCTTGGTCGTTCCGAAAACTACATTGAGCGTTGGGTGCGTGAGTTCTACGCTTCTGTTTGGATTGAGCCGAGTCACCATTACATGCAAAGGCCATCCTTACAGACTTTACCTGACTGGGCTGAGAGCGCTACTTCGATTGCCTACATCAGACTACTACCTGCACGATGAGTGCTACAACGGTGTTCACTTGCCATGTCGTGCTCGAGGAGGTCGTACCCTCACAGCAGAGTTTGTGGCTCCTATCTTCAGGCCACCCTTCGGGGAAGGGTTTGTACTCCAGCAGAGCTTCTACCAGTTGTTCACCGGTTGAATGATGTTCTCCAGCGGACCTTGCTACCCCGCACAGGCTATAAGGAAGGCTTGACGAACCTTCAGCAGTTCCTTCTCCATGCTCTGGTGACACAGACACCATTCGATGTTGCAGACTTCATCGTGTCAGAGATAGAGGATGTTGTTTCAGATGGGGTCCAAGCTCGTAGACAGATGTCGTATGCTCACTAGATCAGCTTCATCCTTGCCACTGATCTTGTAAGGGCTAACCCTGGGATTCTTGATGAGTACGAGCAGTCACCGATAGTCTTCCCGGATTACAAGATCCTATGCTCAGTTGATAATCGCTTTGGCAGTCGGGTGCTTCGTCAGGTCAAACTCAGGACCGCGTCGGCCGATATGGATGACGTTGATGCCCAGGATGAGGCCATTCGAGCTATTGAGCAGCAGGAGTTACATGATCTTGACACTCAGGAGGCAGAAGGCACACTCGATACATCTTCTGACAGTTCGGACGCAGACTTCCAGCCGATTCCCCCTATGCCCCCACCGACACACGACTCAGAGGCTGGTGGTTTGGGTGTCGCTTCAGCAGCTGCTCCAGATCCTCTTCTGATGAAGATTCTCGACCGCATCTCCGAGAAGCAAGGTTTGCTTGTTTCAGCTATTACTCAGGTCTAGCAACGGCAAGATGAGATGCAGCGACAGGTCGAGCAGCGCCATGATGAGATGCAGAGACACTTGATGGCCATGCAGTTAGAGTCTCAGCGTCTACAGCTTCAGTCACAGTAGATACAGGCGTAGAACATGGCTTTCATGGCTCACATGATGAGGTGGACATGTGCTCCTCCACTTGAGTTCTCTGGTGCCCCTCAGATACAAATGATGAGTCAGATGCATCCCTCCCAGTCAGCAGGCCCATCAATGACCCTGTTACAAGCAATCGGTCCCTTTGTGGCCCTACAACAGACAGGAGGCTTGTCAGTAGCTCCTCAGGTGTCCGTCGGTCCTTCAATCATTCCCACCCCATCTTTCCAGTCTAGTGGACTTCAGGGTGCAGGTTTGACCACCCCTTTCTAGTCACCGGCGACACAGGTTACTCAGTGGATGGATCAGCTTGGCCCCTCTCAGTAGTTCTCCCCTCTCACTACCGGGTTCACCCCGATGTCAGCTACCGCTTCTTTCGGATTGACTGGTCCAAGGTTGATTCTAGTCCTACTCATATACAAGCTCAGAGTCCTAAGCTATGCTTCTGTCCTCCTCCCTTATCGAATCCGAGTAGTATTCTATCATTTTCATCTGTTTCCTCTCATGGGCCATGTAGCCAAGGCCCATGGCTCGGTATCTAAGTCAATGGGGAGCCCATAGGACTTCCCATCGACAAGACCTCGGACCCGTGGGGTGCACGAGGGCACACCGCACACCTTGGCACTTGGCAGGCTAGCAGCAGCGGCCTGGACGACAGGTAAGTTGTCATCGAAGATCGGTGGCAGGGGTGTTCATGGGTTTAGCAACTCAACCGAACCAACCCACCAATCCATACCATGCCAGATTCCCACTCCACATAAAAATTATTAGACGTAAGGATCGTTTGGGACAACTCTAACTCCGGAGAGAATTACTTCTCTATTTATATTAAGAGTTGGGAGCTAAAAAAGTCGACTTCACTCTGCTTTCTATTATATTCTAATGGGGATTAGTATACGATCAATTCTCATCGGTTCACCACCCTATACTCTCCTAAAAATTCCATAAAATCACTTAATTAGAGAATCAAAGAGTGCTACACTTATATTCATCTCGAGTTATCTATATATTAGTCTTAATTAACACATAGATTAAAATAAATATGAGCGCAACCATTATTTGAGTTGGATCTCAGATTTAGTACTTGGATTTAGACCTCTAGGTTTCATAGACCAGTCCACTTAATACACACATATCATCGTGAATTTGAAAGGACTGGCACGTTTTAGTTAATATATGCCTCATAATTACGCTTCAGTTGCAGATTGCGACCATTGTCACCGGTTCTCGCCCAAGTCCTCATCGCCACGGCCAAACACTACCGCAGCTGGCCTCCACGCCACCATGGAGTAGAAGCTCAACGTCGCCGCCGTTTGCGCTCTTCTTTGTGTGAACCCACAGTAACTTAGCCCACACGTGTAATTTGGTGCACGTATGAGTTGCACCGCACGTCCGTAACAGCCCTGGCACCAACGTGTTGTGCCTCCACCCTTCTTCTTATTCATTCCTCGTGTCCTTAGCCGCGGCGGGAAATGAACCAAGCAACCTAATTTAGTAGAGTGGATGGGAGAATTTTTTCCTTTTTCTGATTAAGCGTCACTCTGCGTCAGACCCACTTAATACCGTCTTAGATCGTCCTAAACCCAACTATTTAGATGCGCATATATCTATCTCAAACCATTGAAGTGGATTGAATTGAAAATTAGTTCAAATACACTCTAATATACATAGTTTGAGGGGGATATATGTGCATCCAAACAAGGTCTAACCCATCTATTCACATGTGGATCGGTAATCCATCTAAATTAGTCTAAACCCACCAAAGCATATACCTAATCGACATCCAGAGTTGTTGTCACCATTTCGAAATTATATTTGTCACATGTGGAGAGCTCCAATCACAAAAAGCCCCAAGTATCGGCAGCTAGCCCCCTCTTTCAGCAAGGAACACCCACGAAGACCTATTTATGCCTCTCGAAAATATCCATCAAAACGACGCTTAGATATATTTTAGGATTGATAATGCCACTTAGACTGTCCATACTGTATTGATGTTGAAAGGTTTTTTAACTGCCACCTCATACTGATGCCCCGAACTATATAGCACCACAACGTCGTTATTGACGCTTGTTAGAACAGCACAGGAAGAGGTGAGTGCAACAGAGATACAGTCGTGCAGGTAAGGACCAACGACTTAGATAAAAATATTTTTTTATTTGTCAAGCACCGGGGGAAGGAACATGCCTCGATACCTATAATTTTGAAGTCTCAACATCGCTCGCTATAAGTCTACAATGTGATGATTTGACGTTTGAAGACTCTCTCTCTCTCTTCTTTCAGCATCAATAAATTCATACATTGTGGCCAGTCTAAAAACATCTACAAATCACATCGAAACCAGTGCAGGATATAAGGCCCTCTCCAGTGTGTAGCTTAAGTGGTGCTAGAAAAGAAAAGAGAAGGTTTAGGCACTACTATGACCACTGCAGCTAGTGATGCCCGTGTTTGCAAAACTATGGAGCGATGCAAGCACAAGCAGCAATGCCATCTCTGTTAAAAATTATTATTTACCTTGAAATTCGAATGCCACTCAACAAGAAGTAAGAAACAAGCGACAAATTTACCATTTTTTAATATATATTGTCACATCATATGGACCACTAGCGATGCTTCATTCCGCTAACACGTTGCGGCCTTGCAGGGGCGATGCCAAAATCTGGTTTGTGTCGCTCCTTTTACTTTTAGGCACCACTCCACACTGGAGAGGGTCTAAGGTATTGTGTTGAACGAGCTTGGGCCCTCTCCAATGTGTAGCTTAAGTGATGCTAGGAAAGGAAAGAGAAGGTTTAGGCACTATTCTCACCACTGCAGCTAACGATGCCAACGTTTGCAAAACTGGGAGCGACGCAAGTATAGGCAGCGATGCCATGTCCGTTAAAAAATATTTTTTTTCGCTGGAGTCCAATTGCCACTCAACAAGAAGCAAGAAACAAGCGGCAACTTTACTATTCTTTAATCTATATCATCATATCGCATGGGCCCCTAGCGATGCTTTGTTGCGCTCACATGCTGTGGCCTTGTAGGTGCGATGCCAAAATCTGCTTTATACACTTTTTACTTTCAGGCACCACTCCACATTGGATATGTATATAATATAAAATACCCCTTTAATCTAAATTATATAAAATAAGTCTATGACATGTAGGATAAGATGCTAAGAAAATATGACATGTCATACTTACAAAAGATGAACCAAACATATGCATAGAAAACTATGACACTTGAATTACGACATGACGAGTTATGGTCATGAACTAAACATGCTCTTACGGTTAAAGTTTGGTTCCCTACCAATGTCAGCGACACATGTTCTAGCGTCGCCATAGAACTGAGGTGGAGAACTGGATGGTAAATTCCTGCTTTATCCAGTTAAAAAAGTTGTACCGGGCCTTAACTTAGGGAGTGTTTAGGTTTAGAAGTGTCGGGTACGAAGGTAAGGGGTACCCTAAACCCACTACTCGGTAAGGGCCGGCCCATCACTCGAAGGCCCCCCTACACCGGCTGTGGCGACGAGTCGCAGGCCGGCCCACCTCGACGAAAAATGACGGACCGAGGGGGCGAACGAACGACCCCCCAGCTCCACCTCGACGAAAAATGATGGACCGAGGGGGCGAGCGAACGACCCCCCGGCTCCACCTCGATGCCGAATGACGGACCGAGGGGGCGAACGAACGACCCCCCGGCTCCACCTCGACGCCGAATGACGGACCGAGGGGGCGAGCGAACGACCCCCCGGCTCCACCTCGATGCCGAATGATGGACCGAGGGGACGAACGAACGACCCCCCGGCTCCACCTCGACGCCGAATGACGGATCAAGGGGGTGAGCGAGCAACCCCCGGCTCCTACATCGACGAACGAAGGACGGACGAGGGGTCGAACGAACGACCCCCCGACCTCTACCTCGACCTCTCCGACCCCGTCTCTGCTCCGACCCCGTCGGCGCTCCGACCTCTACCTCGACCAGAGGTCGAACGGACGACCCTCGGACGAGGGGCTCGATTAACCCAACTGCTCCCGGCATGGTTTAAAGTGAACCCACCTAACGACATGGGCACCCGCGTCCGCTGTCAAATCCGCCAACTCCCCGTCAGGTCCCCGATTCCTGTCAACTGTGCCGTCACTGTCACCACTACGCGAGTACGGACTCCAACAGTACCCTCGGAAAGTGAACAGTGCGACCCTCGACGACGATTTCGGGAATGCGACAGAGCCACGCAGGGCTCGACCCCCCTCGACCGGGGGGCTCGACCCCACTCTCCAACAACTCCAGTACGGAGGCCGTCCCATCCGCCCCGTCCCGCTTCAGCCGTGGGATTCGTGCCCGCCTGCGGGCGCTGTGCTGCGGCGACTTCTACTGCCGCCACGACCGGGGACGCCGGAAGGACGGGAAGGCCATGCCGCCACAGTGCTCAGCGTCTCTCCGCCAACACTGTGTCGCGGATACGCTACCCATACTGCTACAGTTAGGACCCTGTACCCTCGGACTTCCCCTTGGTCTATAAAAGGGGACGCCGAAGTAGAAGAGGGGGATCTTCTTCCTTTTTGGACGGTCAGAGCCTGAAACCTCCAGGACCTCAGTTCAGACTCTGACACTCCACGCGCACACACACCGCCACTCGATCGACCCCTCGGGTGGCCGACTCCGTGTAACACAGCTTGTACCCCCTCCTGTACGAGCACGTTTTGGGTGCGAGATAATACAAGTCATCCTCCCCTCGCTGGACGTAGGGCCTCCTTTGCCCGAACCAGGATAAACCTTGTGTCCATCTTGCATCACGTCTGAGAGAGGGAGCACGCGATATACAAATTTACTCGTTGGTGGTCTTGACCCCCGGGTCATAACACCGACAAGAAGCTAAAGTTTAATCCGTGATACAACGAAGTTTCGGATGCTAACTATGAGGACTTAACATAAGCTAATTATAAAAGTGATTCCACATGAGGAGTAGACTAAGAGCTTATTTGGTACAACCCATAACAACTTCATGAGTTGTTGCAAGCTATTTTTTTTGGCAAACACTTATTTTTAAAACAGCTTCATAGATGAAGTTGTTTTTATTCCCCTCTCACAAAGACATGAGTTGGAATAAAGCTGAAAATGTAGCTTATCTCGACTTTCTCTTCCATTTCTCTCTCTCATCTATGCATGAAGTTATTGGTGAAACTGTTTTACCAAATATTTTTTCAAAACAACTCAGCTTCACCTAGAAAATTACTTATGAAGCTATTTTCTAAAAAAATAACTTCACTGGCGAAGCTGAGCTGTGTCATACATGCTCTAATTAGCGAAAACAAATCTATTAAGCCTACTTGATCCATGATTAGCATGTGTTTATCATAGCACCATATTGTCAAATCATGAATTAATTATACTTAGGGTTGTTTGGATCCCTTCATTTGGAAGAATTGAATTCTGTTTTAATAATTTAAGCTATTTAGTTTGAAATTTAACATTTCACTACTTTTCAAAGTTTTTATATAAGTCTATCTCAAATTCATAGGATAAGAGATGAAAATTGATTATATAGATCAACATTTTATGTTTCTACTTTACAACTTATAACATGCTATTTAAAGCCATTCTCTTATGATAGAAATACAACAAATAAATATATCTCTCTATAGTGAATATAGTGAATAATAATATGCAAATAATATATATATAACAATTTTAGCTTAATTAATATACCTCTATATTATAATTATTAAAATGAATTCAGTTCCTCTGATCCAGACAGAGCATTAATAGAGAATCCTCTAGTTCGGGCCAAAGCTCATTGTTTTGACCGATGCTGTATCATACATGTGTTTAAGGGGACGTACAACGGGTCTTCATATGCCGTCTCTATCTCGGCACATTTGCAAAAAATATCACTAGCAGAAAAATATCACTAGCAGACAGTAGTCGAGGCGATGCCATCTTCTCGCGAGACGACGGCTTGGGCTCGTGCTCCGAGAACGCATCTTCTCCTAGCAATAAGTCGTTTGATTGTTTATATCCAAAATTTGTACTCACGTAAAGCATTGTAACGTTTTATTTGTATTTGATAATTATTGTGTCTAATCATAGAGTAACTAGACATAAAAAATTCATTTTATAAATTACAGACAAACTGTATAATTAATTATTTTTTATCTATATTTAATACTTTACGTATGTGTTGCAAGTTCGATGTGACATGAAATCTTGTAAAGATTTAGAATTTTAACGCGATCTAAACAAGACCAGTGCGGCGATGCTAATTCCTTTGCCCCCTGCATCATCCGCATCTGCATCCCATTCTCATTCTCATAGCACAAGCACGCGATGGAAGAGAAACTCAAAGGGGTGCAGCGGCGCGTCGGGCTGGGCGACGGCGTCACCATCCGATGATGCGGCGCCGATGCGTGAGTCCTGTGGCCCACGGCCGCCAAGCCATAGCGGACGGACGTTCCCAGTCCCTGCGTTTGACTTCGTGATCTGTTTGAGCAAAAGGAGTTGTTAGCTTCTTCCTCTTCCGAATTTTCAATCTGTTTGATCTGTTACTTATCACAACATGTATATGCTAGATGAGCATGATTAAAACTGCGCCGATTATTATCATGAAAAAATATTGATGTAAATGTTGTTTGAGCACAACTTTAATCAATTATCTATTAACTAGCAACATAATGGTATACAAAATAACATTCATAATTACTCTTAGCTACATATAAAACGTTAAACAGTTTATAGATATCCCCTGCCTGACTGTCTATGAGTTGTATGCTCTTTCTTTTTTGTCTACAGAGTTATTGCATCCCTCATGTGTAGGTTGTACATGCCGTAATCTAATTTGTACTCCCTCCATGCTACGGATGCAGCAGGCAGGCCAGCAAGAGATTACAGGAAGATTTCACAGTTGATGACGTCATCTGGATCCGGATTTCTGTACTGTGTGCCGTGCCAGCCTGCCAGGACCAGCACTGAACGCACCGCAGAGGCACAGCCATTATCATCGACCAAAAAAAGAAAACTATAAAGGAAAAAATAAAATTAAAACCCAAGTCTTACCCGAGTCCCCTTCCCCGATCCGCCGGCCGGATCCACCCACCGCCGCCATGCCGGCGTTCAAGGCCCCGGCGCCGGGCTTCGCCGTGCGCTTCAGCCCCTTCCACGAGAACCGCCTCCTCGCCGCCACGTCCCAGCACTTCGGCCTCGTGGGCAACGGCCACCTCATCGTCCTCGACCTCGCCGCCGCCGGGCCCGGGCCCGGGCCCGGGGCCGCCCCCGCGCCGGTCTTCTCCTTCCCGACCTCCGACGCGCTCTTCGACTGCGCGTGGTCCGAGTCCCACGACTCCCTCTGCGCCGCCGCGTCCGGGGACGGCTCCGTGCGCCTCTTCGACGCCGCGCTCCCGCCGGCGCAGAACCCCGTGCGCCTCCTCCGGGAGCACGCGCGGGAGGTGCACGGCCTCGACTGGAACCCCGTCCGCCGGGACGCCTTCATCTCCGCCTCCTGGGACGACACGCTCAAGCTCTGGTCCCCGGACCGCCGGCCTCCGTTCGAACCTTCCGGGGCCACGAGTACTGCGTCTACGCCGCCGCCTGGTCCGCGCGCCACCCGGACGTCTTCGCCTCCGCCTCCGGGGACCGAACCGCGCGCGTCTGGGACGTCCGGGACCCCGCGCCCACGCTCATCCTCCCCGCTCACGACCACGAGGTACTCTCCCTCGACTGGGACAAGTACGACCCCTCCATCCTCGCCACCGCCTCCGTCGACAAGTCCATCCGTGTCTGGGACGTGCGCGCGCCGCGGGCGCCCGTCGCGCAGCTCGCTGGACACGGCTACGCCGTCAAGCGGGTCCGCTTCTCGCCGCATCGCCAGGGAATGCTCATGTCCTGCTCCTACGACATGACCGTCTGCATGTGGGACTACCGCGCCGAGGACGCTCTGCTCGCCAGGTACAACCACCACACCGAGTTCGTCGCCGGCATCGACATGAGCATCCTCGTTGACGGCTTGCTCTCCAGCACCGGATGGGACGAGATGGTCTACATCTGGCCATTTGGGACCGATCCAAGAGCCATGTAACACGCAGATGCAATAGACCAGGTGATTTGTACTATTTCTTTTCAGCTTTGCATTGAGCGGTGGTGATACCAATACATACTCGTACATGTTTAGCTACTATCTCCTCAAATGAGTTGAAGAAGTTGGAATAATGTCAACAATTGTTGCCAAATTGGCATAGCTTCTTACTGCATTTCCAATTTACAAAACTGTCAACACATTGATCTGGCATCTCTTATAATAGCAAGAAGGAAATGGTTCACAAGCTCATAACACTTGATGGTAAACATAGGCCACGATAACTTGCCCTTTTAGTCCAAACAGAACCAGCAGTTCCAATTTACGAATTCAGAGAACCTACCAATAAAAGAGGGTTTCTAACTAATCTTGTAAAAGCTGGTGGAATGCTTCTTGCTTCCATTGGCCATAGGCCATACACCTCTTTTGAAGGATGCCACCTGTTAAGATTTTGTTACAAAACAATAACAGAGCAAAAGGATTGCATTTCTCTTCACTGTTGGTCATCCACATCATTTTGTTTCCTTGAACTATTATGAGTTCCAGCGATTTGGATACCTTAGAGGTTTGTTCACCATTGACAATTGTTCCCATGAATTGAGGTCCGGTGTGTTTTGGTGTAATTGGACATTCTGTAACGTGGTCCATAGATGAATGAAGCCACCTTACCTGTCTACTATGTTGATCTCTGTTTTGTGCCCAGTGGTCTACTGTGCTGCTTATAGATCGTCTCCCTTTTCCGTCCACTAAGCAGTAGATATATGGCGCTATGACATCAGTGGTTTACCTGATGAGCCATCTGTTCTCCCAGAAAATATATGTAGGCACATTAATATATATCATTTATTTTGCCACCGGAGCAACCACACGCATAGTGATTCGACCAAACAATTGTAGTGTAACTAGTTACTGTGCTGCTGTTATAATTATGGGTGAACATTCATGGAGCTAAGGAAGCATCCTCTGTGGCACCAACTTGTTACAAGTTTGAGCTTTACTGGTTTAACCCAAATATAGATAGCTGAAGTTGCCATGAATTCGAGGCCATGACATGTTGAATACATGAGAAAAAGGGCTAGTAAACTTTGAAAGGCGTGAGAAAGGGAAACTGGAGAGGTGCTTTGGGGGAAAGATGGCATCGTTGACAGATGAAGACCTTTTGGCGAGAGAAGATGACATGGAGCCTTACACAGTTTCCGCACAACGAATGAATTACCCTTTTCATTTGAACTTATCAGCCTACCTTATCAACCATGGTACAATGTTTTTTCTCAAAATAAAATAGTCAAAAATAACATCAGCCGGCTTATGAGTCGTAGAAACCATCAGTCGAACAAGCATATTCACTTCTTACTTAAGAAGTCAGTCCAGTCTTAGGGAACTAAGGTTTTGCTTGAAATGCAAAACTTCTCTATATCTGGAGGAGTCAATGTTTCCTGTAAAATTCCTTAGAGATTGTATTGTCGAATTCCTGTGTTTCACAATTCTAAAATCAAAACTGATCACCTATTGAACATACCATAGGGACAGCAAGTGCACAGCTGCAGTGTTTCTACAGCTACAATGTTTTATGGTCTAAAGTCCAAACATAAGAACTATGTGCCGTGTACGGAGTATTGTATTTAGGGCATGTTTGGTACAACTTATAATAGCTTCATGAAGTTGTTGTGAGTTGTTTTTTTTTATCAAACATCTCTTTTTAAAACAGCTTCACATGAAGCTGTTTTTCCCCCCTCTCACAAAAATATGAAGTGGGGTGAAGCTGAAAATAGTAGCTTATCACAGCTCTCTTCTCCTTTCTCATATCCATACATAAAGTTGTTGGTGAAGCTGTTTTATCAAACACTTTTTCCAAAATAACTCAGCTTCACCTAGAGGGTTGTTTATGAAGCTAAAAGAACAACTTCACTAGTGAAGCAGAGCTGTATCAAACCTGCCCTTAGCCCTTTTGGACGAAGTAAAATGTGTTAAGCATTAGCGGCATTTCTGGGCATTTTTTTTAATTTGTTAGTTCTCCATTGACATCTTGGTTCGCACTCGAATGCTATTCTTGTGATGGTACTGTATCCGTCAATCCGTGCATTAGTACTCGCAGGCATGGCTTTGTAGAGACACCTTTTCTGCGCCAATCAGTTGAATTTTGGATGAACCAGGGAGTGTTCCTATTGGCTATTGCTCTGCTGGTGCTTGACTGCTTCTGCGGCGACGGCGGCCATGCCGGCCAAGATGAAACAGCATCAGATCAGGCCGACGACGTCAGCCGGCAGCCGGAATACTGGTACCTTCTGCGACGCAACAGAGGAACTTTTTTTTCAGAAGCATCTTGTTGCATTACGGACTTTTATTAGGGAGACTCTTTTTTTTTCAAAAGAATATTCCCTCAATCACAATTTATAAGACATCCAAAAAAATTTGAAAAGTCAAAATATGTGAACTTTAACTAAATTTATATGACAATATAATAATATTTATGATGTCAACCAAGTATCATTAGATGATTTATCAATTATATTTTCATAGTATGCATATTTGATAACATAAGTCTTTATAATTTTGTCTATAATCTTTTATCAAATTTGAAATGGTTTGACTCTCCAAGATTCTTGGAATGTATAAATTGAGATGAAGGAAGTACAATAATATTGTTGCATACTTTGTTCATGTGAAAAAAACGATTGTAAGTATGGATATGAACAAATGCGAAGGTATTTGCATGCGGTGCTTACCTGAATATGTATTCTCCTACTGCACTTCCGCTTCAGTGCTACATCTGCACCTGCCTTGCCGACGACGACTCCCTTTTCCGCTCAATTGAGTGAGGTTTGCAATCGCCTGCACAATGCGCTTTTTTTTTCTTTCTTTTTTTGCAAGAGCCTCCAAAGCTAAAGAACAAGTTAGGCTGCGTTTGGCATGGCTCTCGCTCCTCCAGCTGAACTGTTAAGCACTGTTAAACCCGGTAGTACTCGTTACCAATAAAATAACTCCGATTCCTAGGAGCCAACGGAGCTAGGATGGGGTGACTCCTCAGGAGCTGGAAAGGCAGTACAAAACGATGCCTCAATCAGTTACATGGGCATGGGCTCCTTGTCTAATGATCTTGTCCTGTCTGCTCAACAAGGTCCAATACTCCAGCATGTACTGTACATGTCTACGGGCCTGGTGGAAGAGGACTCTAGATCCCAGCCATGGTAGCTAATTGTTGCACTTTCTTATCATCTCACTAATGATCATGAGATCTTGAACTGATTATTATTGCATCTAAGGTTCTTGCCTTTCTGACTGAGTAACACTGATCATGTAAAGAACCTCATTTGTACCTAGCCTTTACATGTGCAACGTACTCCCTCCATTCTAAATTATAAGTCGTTTTGACTTTTTTGGTTCATCCATATTGCTATGTATCTAGACATATTATTATATCTAGGTACGTAACAAAATGAATGTACCAAAAAAGTCAAAACGACTTATAATTTGAAACGGAGGGAGTACTTCTTTTTTACTGTTTTCGACTATCACCGCTGCAAACTGCATTTACATCGTGTCGTTTAATTTTTTGGGCGAAACAGACATGTCGGGTATTGATACACACACTATATACACATTAGAAATCTAAACTTTAAATATTCAGAAGATTTCAAATGTGTCACATAAATTAAATATCCAGGTTTACGCATCTTTTTAATTAAAGTAAAAGAGTTGAATGTCCAAATTATTCATATATACAAATTATCTATTTAGCTAGGCTTGGTTTGGATGTTGTCGGATTCACTTCCATCAACATATATTGGGGGTGAATTGATGTGTAATTTAGTTTAAGTTCCAATGCACCCTAAGACATATAGATTGATGTGGATCCGACTACATCAAAATAAAGCCTTAACCCAAATCCTACAAGCGAATACTGGGCTACTGCTCTACTCTGTCACTCGAGTGTTTGTCATTTCTTCATTTGTA
This sequence comes from Microstegium vimineum, assembly GCA_022036555.1. NCBI lineage: Eukaryota > Viridiplantae > Streptophyta > Magnoliopsida > Poales > Poaceae > Microstegium > Microstegium vimineum. The sequence goes on along the minus strand of CM039121.1, from coordinate 36,650,965 downwards.
TCTTCTTCAATCTCTGGCCAACGGGCTTTCCCCTTACTGCTCATGCTTGTCAGCTGCAGCAACCTCCTTGCTGGGCGCTGGGCGTTGGTTCACTCCGTCACCCCTGCCTCTCTATTTATGTTTTCTCGCATACAAGAAGGCGGAGAAATATATGATGTTCCAGTATTAACTGGCAGTATTATAGAAATGGAACATATATATGAAGCCTGTACGGCTGTACTACTACGTACATATATATATATATATATATATATATATATAGTGCCGCTTTCGCTCCTTTTTGCGTGCTTTTGCCCTCGAAAGCGCATTGTGATGGACTGATGGCTGCAGAAACTGATGCAACGGCTGTGGTGGCATGGCCCAATCAAGCGTACCAGGAGTGACCATGGCTGAATCTGATCCCCATATCAAGCGTACCACATCGCTGTGTTTTGTTCGGTATGTTGCGCTTTCATTATATTCTGGACACGGCCGGCATGCATGCAGCAGAGATCGATGCAGGCCAGCTTCTTTATATATAGAGGCCTTTACAACAGCCATCACTTTAGTTTCCTGACGAATCCTTGAACATTACATTGAACCATCAAACCGGAAAGGAAATTCGGTCATCGTCACTACTCACCACATGGCCTGCTGTCCATTCCTTTTCTGCATCTTTCATGCATGGACAACCGCTAACAACTGATGAGAGAGTATGATTGTACATGGGACTATTTATATCTATATAAGGAGCTAGTTAGATGTTAAAATTAGTTCTAGTACATCCAAACAATCCAAATTAATAGCTTAAATGGATTATCCAACTTATTAGTTGCCTTTTTCTAGGTAGGCGGCCGCTAACGTTTTTAGTTGCATTCGATACATAAAAAATACCAGCGAGCTAAAGGCCATGGTTTAGATTAGATCCATTAGCAACTAATAGCGAGCTAACTATCAATCGCTATTAGGCTGGTTTCACTTAACCAGTGAGATAGTACTCCCTCCATCCAAAAAAAAGATGACGCTATGAGATGCGTGTAGGTTAAACTTTCTCAACTTTGACTAAGCTTATAGAAAAAACGTGAACATTTATATCTCCAAATAAATTTGTTAAAAAAACTAGACTTAAAGATCTTTCCAATGATACTAATTACTTAACATAATTATTTATATATTTTAATACATAATTGTCAGTATTTTGAAAACTTTAATTTCTGGGGAAGCACGTATTTAGGGACGGGGGAGTAGTTGTTAGTAAAGTTTTTTTTTTGAAATAGTATTTAGCTAACTGTTAGTTAGATTATTGAAAGCTAACTAATTAGCTCTATGGATCACAATAATGATCGATGTCTAATCATGAGAGGGGGCACGAACTCTTTCTCTTCTTGCCCAAATCCAATGTACCTAGCTAGAAAGCGAGATGGAAGACACCAAGACAACGAGAAGAGATCTATGAATATGAAGAGATCAAAGAACAAAGATGGTGGGAGAGGCATCATGCACATCACCTTGTCCTGTTTCTTGTGAGGGGATGATGACAGGGAAAGCAAGGCCGTGACGCGTAGAAGCACGCTTCTCGCAACTGCTGACAGACAACCTGAATTCCAGCTCATGCACCTCTCCATTTTATATTTTTCCTCTACGAATATATTTATTTATTATATGTGAGAGGTCCGCAGAAAAGAAAGAAGAAGAAGACACAACACATGTGTGCCTTGCATGTCCGTCCGAGCGACCGGGGAAACTGAAAGCGACGCGTGGCATTTCTTGTCCTCTCCTTTCTTCTTCTTCTCTTCTTCGTTTGCCAAATTTTTCTAAACCCTTTGCCCAAACCGGCTTGGAAAAACGAGGTCTCTTCAACGCACCCACGCACACGCCTCGACCGGCCAGTACGTGCTTTCAGCAATCAACATGGAGGAAATTTGCGGCTCCAAAAGAACGGGACCGGAGAAAACAATATAATAAGGTCAAGGTCTATGCCGTGCGCTGACGTCCCGGACCTCCAATTTTTTTTTAAAAAAAAAGAATCTCATTATAAAAAGTCAAATAATTCTAAATGTAACTATGTCTATAAAAAAAATAGTATCATTATTTTTTTTGTCTCTAAATAAATCAATTCGTAGAATCCGTGCAGATCAAACTATTTTAAGTTTAACTAACCTTATAAATAACGAGTAACAACATTTATGACATAAATGACCATGTTTTGAAAACATATTTATGGTATAGCTAATGATACAATGGTCTGTTTGACCAAGCTATCACTGGCTCTGGCTTCGGCATTGTATGTCAGAGGAGCTTAAGCCGGTAGAGCTAAAATATTCGACTCCGGTGACTCCGTGAGGGAGAGAGGAGAGAAGAAAAACAACTTTTTTAAATATTGTGCGCCTAGTACATGAACAGTGATGCGAGGAAGTTGGAGTCTGCATGAAGCGTCATCAAATGGACCCTAATTTAATGTCATAAATCTTGATGTTTTTTCCAAAAAAAATGATCAAAATTTAAAAAATTTAACTCAAGATAACTCTACAAGTCTATTTATTCATGGAGAGAGGGAGTATCTTTAAATGCATAATATTTGTTTTGAAGTATATTCCACTATTGATTGAGCGATAATTGCTATGTATAATAGAACTATTATTACTTTTATAGTATATATTTAGTTGAATTCGAAATAGTTTAATTTGTTGGGGGGAAGGAAGCGAGTCCAATCATTCCGGGGCCGTAATCTGGTTGGCCTAAATTGGCGGCTCAATCAACTTCACCAATTGCATCATTCTCTAATAGGAAGGCGAAGAGGGATCTTTCCACCTCGCGTTAAAGTATATGCTAGGAGTATATACCTTTATTTATTATTTATTTTGCTAATGGTGACACTGATTTATATTGGACAATGTTGTGAATTGTCATAATTAAACAATTAGCGGTACTAGACAAAAGCGTCACGATAATGTGGTCCCGATGATGTCTGGTGAGATTGAGATTATTTATTGTTGCGGAGCATGCATGCATCACTCAGCAGGCTTCTAATTGGAGTATTACCGACGGATTCACCCAGAGGGCCAACACGCACCTAGGGGCCTAGCCTAGGGCCCTAGGGGTATTTGAGACCTCAATACGACGAATGCTTGCCACCTTTGATGAGGCTGTCAGTTTACAGTAGTTTCCAAGTCAAACCTGGCCAAATTGGGAAAAAAGCGGCGATTTCCTCCAATTTTCTGTACATGCTAGGTGCATGTGTCCATGTGTCCTGGTCCTGGAGCTCGCAATAGTTGACCAATGGAATGGCAGGGGCTCGTGTCTCGTGAGTCGTGACACAGCAGAACGTACAGGCGGCTACTCGCGCGGCCTGCCGCTGCCGGGGGTGGACATGGTAGTAGTAGATCCGATCAAGATTCCCAAAAGATCCCACCGCCCGTCCGCCCACGAGGGCTGGAACGTCAAACTCTGCAAACTCCGGAGTCCGGACTAAGCACGCCACTTTGCACAAAAACCCCTCCTCAGCAGATTCTAATTTTTTCCTTCATGAAATTCATCACGGCCTAGCCCCTCTCGACTCTTGAAAATACCATACCGAGAGAAAAAAGCATCGCTGGTTGGGCTTCAGTTTGTTTAGTTTGTGAATGATTGATGATCACAAACCTTACTAAAGAAAAGATGACAACCAAAATGTTGGGTAGAGTAGGGTAGGGCCGTAGGGGAGTATACATACTCCATATATACACTCTACAAAAAAAAAACAACACACTTTGGAGTTTGGACGGTGCCACCAGCTTCAACAGCCGACCAAAACAATACTAATGCGTGCAGTGCTTGGACTTGGAGATTGACGTGTCACAAATAGAGTACAAATTTGTTTCTTTGGGGTTCCTTCGGAGAAAGCTACCTTTTCTTATATATTATTATTATTACTCCAAAATGTCACATAGTAGACCAAATAATTGGCTGGGCGTGACAATTGGCGTCACCTTGACACGATGGTCCACCAGAGGCGGCAATCAGAGGTCGTGCGAAAAGAAATTCAGGTTTGTTCCACTTAATGGAGACACTCCATTCTAAAATATGTACTATAGTGCATCTAAACAAAAAGGCTTAATAGGTACTCTCAAAAAAAAAAGGCTTAATAGGTAGACTAACTTTTTAGACGGGTCTTTCAACTAGTTGGTTAGCCAAAATTAGTTAATTTGAATTAATTTTTAGCCTAACTAGTAACTAGGCCTAGCTCATCTAAATAGATGTTTTAGATGTAGGAATAAGTATATATAGTCACACTAACAGAACAATAATTCATCTCAATGTAATCATACCACATACCTGTGTTGCCAATTATTGCTTGAGAAAAACAAATACCTAATTGTTTTGTCATGGCACCAATCATTTAGTTTCAAAGAAAGAAATCATAATACATGATTACATTACCTCATAGACAAAATTTTCCTTATGATTGTTGCAAATTACGTTGCGCAAGCCTCTGATTAACTCTAACCTGCATAAATTGAAGTATTGATAGAACAAATTCATGTGCGAGAGTTCCGTTACTCCATAAGCAGATATCTTTAAGAAACGATTTAGCACATACACCGCTAGTCCACCACTAATTCTATTGGACTACTAGCGTTTCAAGTTTTAAACAAAATAAACTTATGAAAATCAAGAGAAGTGAAAAGAAAAATGACCATGTATAACCCCAAGACCATTTTTCTCTACCTCATCATCAAACGACATTTCCATGATTTTATCTTGAAGTCAACAAATTAACTAGGAGAATCAGAAGATGAAATTGACCAAGCATGTCAATAATATTCATTTCCTATAATTTTCAACGCAATCTGACTTTTGCATGACTTGAAATGCATAATGACAACTTCATGCAAAAGTTGAGACTTTAGTTATTGGCCAAGACTTTTTTCTTTTCTTTGATCATCAGTAATAGATTATCTCGTTCTACTACCTCTCCTCTATACTAATCATCCATAAGACACCATTGAACAAAAACAAGAAAGTTGATTTTCAACAAAATGAAAAATGAGTAAATGACCATAGTGTTATCCTAGAAGCTAAACATCTACCATAGTATTTGACTTTTATGTGCGTAAAAGTCAAATATGCTAGAAAATAACATATATACACGTGTAAAAGAAATAAGTATTCTACCAAATAATTTTGTGAAGAAAACTAAATATCTCACTTAACATCATATACTTACGATATTAATTATGTTTAATTTGATTCTATTTAGACTGTTTATGTATTTAAAAGGTTTAAAAGGCTTTAAATGACCTAACCGTAAACGGACTAGACGGCCGTTTAGACAAACAATGTCCATCTAGAGCCCTATTAAATATCGTTATATAGCTATATATCTCTTATATTGGAGCACTTAATTATGAGTGGGAGTGAGAATACGTATTATTACAATAACTACATTCTCTGTAGTCTCAACAAGTATTACAGAGCATTTTCTCCCAAGGCTATGGACAAGTATACTGTAGGAGCGGGGCTATTTTTTCTTTTAATATAGCATATTTTTATAAATATTTTTTGAATGCAATATTTTCATAGATATGATTCATCAAAGTGGCAATATTGGAGATCTTATCTATGCCCTGATTTATTAAGTACAATGCGTCACAATGTTGACTTTTTTTTGGCACTCATTGAGATGCATGACAATGCAACGTCACGCCTCACGTGGCACTCTGATTTCCCAACATCCCCGATTAAAATATTCCGGTGATGCAATGGATGGAAGTGAACTGAAAATTTTGAATGCTGACTAATACTCCCTCCGTTTCAAATTATAATTCGTTTGACTTTTTTTATCATAAGTGTGACCATTCGTCTTTTTTAAAAAATTTGTGCAAATATAGTCAAATTTAAGTTATTCTTGTAGACTATTCATTAAATAAGTAAGCCATAACAAAAGAAGTGATATTTTGCAAAAAAAATTGAATAAGTTGAATGCTCAAATTTGAGATTAAAAAAAGTCAAATGAACTATAATTTAAAATGGAGGGAGTATAATATAAGTTTGGGCAGCCTGAAGAGATATTGCATATAAATTTATAAATAAATCCCTTATAACAAAGGGTCCCATACTCCCATAAGTTCTATTTAAGTTGAATGAATTGTCTATTGTAAGCACTTTGAAGAGTTTCAAAAATAGTCACACAATTTTGCTTATCTTATTAGAAAGCTATAATAATTACTCCATCTATTCAAAATTATAGTTCGTTTGACTTTTTCAATCCTAAGTTTAACCACTCGTCTTATTTAAATTTTTATGCAAAATATCACTTCTTTTGTTATGATTTGCTTATTTAATAATTAGTCTATAAGAATAACTTAAATTTGACTATGTTTACATAAATTTTTTTGATAAGACGAGTGATAAAATTTGGAGTAAAAAAAATTAAATGAATTATAATTTAAAACGGAGAGATTACAAATAATGATCCCTTAGTCCACAGGGATCAATCTGCAAAACTATAGGAGTACTTGTACTCTTTTTTTTTTCAATTCAACATTAGGAGTACCTGTACTTGGCATGATGAGTCGTGACCATGAGAGAGACGCACGGCACGGTTGAGGAACATAAAATTCTTCAAATGGGCCCCGCCATACACGATCACCATCAGTCCATCACCCCCCGGCCTCCCGTCCCCTCGTACAATACAAATAGGCACGCACACTCCGAACTCCCCCACCCCAATCACCTCCGCCGCGCACACCGCCCAATCTCAGCCTCCTCCCCCTCCTCCGCCGCCGCGCTCAGACGAGCCGCGGCTGCCACCACTCTCCACTTCCCACGCTCGCTACGGGCGGGAGGGAATCGTCTGTGCCTGCGGCCGGGCGGGAATTTTTGATTCGTTTCGGATTCACTCCGCCGCCGCGATGCCGGAGAGGCACCAGTCGATCGACGCGCAGCTGCGGCTGCTGGCCCCCGCGAAGGTTTCCGAGGACGACAAGCTCGTCGAGTACGACGCCCTCCTCGTCGACCGCTTCCTTGACATCCTCCAGGACCTTCACGGCCCCCACCTGCGCGAATTCGTATGCCCCCGATCGCATCAATACTCCCCCTCTCCTCTGCTCACCCCCCAGATCCGCGTGTTTCGACGAAGCCGTCGTGCTGATCAGGTCATGTGGCTTGTCTTCGCGTGCGCAGGTCCAGGAGTGCTACGAGCTCTCGGCGGAGTACGAGAACGACCGGGATGAGGCTCGGCTCGGCGAGCTCGGGAGCAAGCTCACCAGCCTTCCGCCTGGGGACTCCATCGTCGTCGCCAGTTCCTTCTCGCACATGCTCAACCTCGCTAACCTCGCCGAGGAAGTGCAGATCGCGCACCGCCGCCGGATCAAGCTCAAGCGTGGGGACTTCGCCGACGAGGCCTCCGCGCCCACTGAGTCCGACATCGAGGAGACCATCAAGCGCCTCGTCTCGCAGCTCGGCAAGTCAAGGGAGGAGGTCTTCGACGCGCTCAAGAACCAGACCGTCGACCTCGTCTTCACCGCCCACCCCACGCAGTCCGTCAGGAGGTCCCTTCTCCAGAAGCATGGCAGGTTGGTTGCTTTGATTTTGGTTCCCACATGTCTCATGCGTGTGGAACCAAATGCTGAATGCTCCCCCTGATGTTGATTTGATTTTGTTGTTCAGGATCCGTAACTGCCTGAGGCAGCTTTATGCCAAGGACATCACTGCTGACGACAAGCAGGAGCTTGATGAGGCACTCCAGAGGGAGGTAAAGTATCTCGACTTCACCACTTGAGCTCAAAATGTTTGAATAGAAAAGTCACTCGTGAGGTTTTAGTGCAGATTAAGCCCCTACCACACCTTTCGATTAACCTTTTTAGTTGGAAAAATAGGTGCTTATTATCTAGCTTATCATCTCTAGGCCCTCTTTTTTTTCCCCGATGGTGCCAGGGCTCACGTTTTTTAATATGTGGATCCAGAGCATAAGGCATCTCCACATTACTGTTATAGAACTTTGTCCCGCTCCTGATAGTCAAGTTAGCTTATGTTGCAATTTTTTTGGCCTCTATGTGAGTGGTGCCTGTCAGATTCCGAGACCCTAGCAAATCATTTGGCTAGAATACTATCTCTAAGGTGAAAGAACCAAGAATACATAGCCAATGGGCCAATGGAGATTAGTTGATAATAGAACTGACAGAAGGCTAGTCATCTGAGAAAGTTGGAAGGTTCTCTGGGTGTGCTGCGGCACAACAAAGATTTCCTGTGTGTGAAATTATAGTCATTGTCATTTGTCCTACAGACTTCTCTAACTCAATGTTATTGTTTTCAGAAGTAGCTGTCAAAATATTGGAAATAACTAACCTTCAGTCAAACTAACTCTTAAGCACACACAAATTATTGTTATCAGAAGGGGGCATCAAACTTTTTGAAATTAATCTGGTGAACAGCACATTGTTTTTTACTCTAGTTTTTATAACTTGTTTTTGAGGTTATATATTGTGGATCCCCTTAGATGTTTCCAACGAAACTACACCTTGGTTGTACCAACATTTTTTTCTCTAAAAATGTTATTTTGTTGAACTCTTGTATGCTTGCACATGACAAGCAGACAAGGTGAAAGGACAAAAAACAGTCAACTGTATGCTTGCTACAGTTGATTCTAATTACTGCAGATTTTTTTGTTGACATGGCAATTCGATTATCTGATGTTATAGTCTTTCTTCACAGAATAACTGAATAAAATGCTTTCAAGAGTGCAAATTGATGACATAAAAAAACGAGTTATGGTCATGCACTCATTTTTAGTCAATTGCGGTTAAACATATGTTTTGCTGATTTGTTGTTTGACATCCTTCACAGATTCAAGCCGCTTTCAGAACTGATGAAATCCGCAGGACCCCGCCCACTCCTCAAGATGAAATGCGTGCTGGAATGAGTTACTTCCATGAAACTATATGGAAGGGTGTACCAAAATTCTTGCGCCGTATTGACACTGCTCTGAAAAATATTGGGATCAATGAACGTCTCCCTTACAATGCTCCTCTCATTCAGTTCTCTTCCTGGATGGGTGGTGATCGTGATGGTAACTTCTTGTTTTCATATGCCACTGTATACGTAAGTGTTTGTCTGAAAAAAATAATACTCTGTTGAAGAGTTTTTGTACCAAAAAACAGTTTGAATGGTTCTAAAATGTTCCAGACTCTGGTTGCATGTGTAACAGAAAGTTGTTCATATTGGCTATTAAGATTCCTTTTTGCACTCAACTATATTACAGTTCCAAATATTTTGGGTAGAGAACCTTTTTTGTTGTTTTGCTGAACTAATTGTAGAAAGAAAAGCTAAAATTTTCTATGCTGAATTGCTTTTGTAGGAAATCCAAGAGTAACACCAGAGGTTACAAGGGATGTATGCTTGTTGGCAAGAATGATGGCTGCTAACTTGTACTTCTCTCAGATCGAAGATCTAATGTTTGAGGTACTGCAATATAAAAGTACTTCCTTTAAATGTTAAGAGCGGCGACATTGTTCCCTGGTGCTAAAATACAATATTCTTTTCTAGCTCTCTATGTGGCGCTGCAGTGATGAACTTCGGATCCGTGCAGATGAACTACATCGCTCTTCGAGAAAAGCTGCAAAACATTATATAGGTAACGAAGCTGTAATCTAACAAGGGAATTTGGATTGAACTGCGTTATCTGTTGATTTGCTTATCATTCTTGTTTTTTTCCTGCTTAGGCCATATGAAGTTATTCACTTAAATGAGAGTTCTGGTCTGAAAACTGTAACTCTGAAGGATCCCATTACTGTGCCTGTGTGGATAATAATAACCTTTAAAGTATGCCATTTTTGTATTTTTATTCTTGTTGTCTATGGTTCACCCTAGGATTGTGCATAATGGCTAACCACAGCGGGGTTCTCTATACCTTTTGAATTTCTGAACACTCTACTTGCACTTAATATGCATTAGTGCATATGCACTACAAAAAGTATGCATGCTAATTTGAGAAAAGTGTACATGCTAATTGCCATTTATAATTTATTATATATGGTTTGGATACACAAGCAAACTTTAGTTCATCAGATATTTTAGAAACTGCATATGTTAGGTCAAATCAGCTCAAATTTTGAGTTTGTAGAAATAATTTCAGTTTAATACTACTCCCTCCGTTTCAAAATATAAGACATTTTGACTTTTCTAGATACATTGTTCTTACTATGTATCTAGACATAGTGTACATCTATGTGCACTGCAAAAACTATATATCTAAAAAAAGCCAAAATGTCTTGTAATTTGGAATGGAGGGAGTACGTAGCAAAGCTAGGTGAGAGAATGTTTGAAATATGTTCTGGAGGCTGCAAACCTCTTTCATTTGAATCATTAATGTATTGTACTATATTTCTTCAATAAACTTGAATATATATTTTTGTCCTAACATGGATGCATCATTATGTTGACTAGTATAATTTCAATATTTGTGCCCTCAGTTTGGTTACTCCTTTTAGGATGTGCTTGTGGTGGTTGTGTTATGAGGCTCTGTGCTTGGAGTCTAATCTGTGGGATTTTTACTATTACAAATTCAAATAGATTTTCAAACTAGCAACATCCAAAATTAGAACTAAGTGTCTTGTTAGAGCCACCACCACAATACCAAACAGAGCCCTAATCAGCAACTTGGATGCAACACCCTACATTCTCATGTAGAGTGAATGATTTATTACATTTTTCCTTGAAAAAAGGCTTACTGCATTATATTACTAATTGAGCATTGTTGGTCGCAGAATTTTGGAAGCAAGTTCCGCCAAATGAACCATATCGTGTCATACTTGGTGATGTCAGGGATAAATTGTACTACACACGTGAACGTTCTCGTCACCTATTGTCATCTGGAATTTCTGAGATTCCAGAGGAGGCAACTTTTACTAACGTTGAACAGGTTTGCTCTTTTTTCTGTGATATACATATTTGTGACTACAGCCATCATACTTATAGTCTAATTACAACCTTCTACGTTGCAGTTTCTGGAACCCCTTGAGCTCTGTTATAGATCATTATGTGCTTGTGGTGACAAACCTGTAGCTGATGGAAGTCTTCTTGATTTCCTGCGTCAAGTATCAACTTTTGGGCTTGCCCTTGTGAAGCTTGACATCAGGCAGGAATCTGATCGACACACCGATGTCCTTGATTCCATAACGACACATCTTGGAATTGGCTCCTATGCTGAATGGTCTGAGGAGAAACGCCAGGAGTGGCTGTTGTCTGAACTGAGGGGCAAACGCCCATTGTTTGGTTCTGATCTTCCTCAGACTGAAGAGACTGCTGATGTTTTAGGCACATTTCATGTCCTTTCAGAGCTTCCAGCAGATTGCTTTGGCGCGTATATCATCTCGATGGCAACTGCCCCATCTGATGTGCTTGCGGTTGAGCTTTTGCAGCGGGAGTGTCATGTTAAACAGCCACTGAGAGTTGTTCCACTCTTTGAGAAACTTGCAGATCTTGAAGCAGCTCCAGCAGCTGTAGCACGACTCTTTTCAATTGACTGGTACATGAATAGGATTAATGGCAAGCAGGAGGTCATGATTGGATATTCAGACTCTGGCAAAGATGCCGGGCGTCTCTCTGCAGCATGGCAAATGTATAAAGCACAAGAAGAGCTCATCAAGGTGGCTAAGCATTATGGAGTGAAGTTGACAATGTTTCATGGAAGAGGTGGAACAGTTGGCAGAGGAGGTGGTCCAACTCATCTGGCCATATTATCTCAGCCACCAGACACGATACATGGATCGCTTCGTGTAACAGTTCAAGGCGAAGTTATTGAGCACTCCTTTGGAGAGGAGCTCTTGTGCTTTAGAACTTTGCAACGCTACACTGCAGCTACTCTTGAGCATGGCATGCATCCTCCAATTTCCCCCAAGCCAGAATGGCGTGCTCTGATGGATGAAATGGCTGTTGTAGCAACTAAAGAATATCGATCAATTGTCTTCCAAGAACCACGCTTCGTTGAATACTTCAGATCGGTAGGTTTCAACTGTATCCAGTATTCTTACAAGCATAACACTTTGCCTTGCACAAGCATATGATGTTGACTTGTTTCAAAGCTGCTAAAAGACCCTAATTTGTACCCTCAAAATAGTGCACTTAAAACAAGACTGCCTTTTGTCAACCTATTACTTGGTTCTTTAGAAAATTTGAACATATGTAGTTTTCTGCAAATCCTCTTTAACTGAAACGTTCTAGAACACTCTTAAGTGGACATAGACCAATTTCAAGGGAAAAAAAAACTTAAGACAAATGCTCTTGTTTCTAGGCAGGATATCATTTTTACCAAGGCATTGATGGCATACAAGTGAATGCACTGAACTGTATGCATTGACCAATAAGGACTTTAAACGTTTTTTTTATCTTATTAAGCATCCTGTGTCTCACTGCATGATGATTTAGTGGGATGCTATTAAATTGGTATGCGAACTAACTCCATTTTATATTCTTTCAGGCTACACCTGAGACTGAATACGGTAGGATGAATATTGGCAGCCGTCCGTCAAAGAGGAAGCCTAGTGGGGGAATAGAATCGCTCCGTGCAATTCCATGGATCTTTGCTTGGACACAAACAAGGTTCCATCTGCCTGTTTGGCTTGGATTTGGCGCAGCGATCAAGCACATCATGCAGAAGGACATCAGGAACATCCATATACTGAAAGAAATGTACAATGAGTGGCCATTCTTCAGGGTCACCCTTGATTTGCTTGAGATGGTTTTCGCCAAGGGAGACCCGGGAATTGCAGCTGTATATGACAAATTGCTAGTGGCTGAGGATTTGCAATCCTTCGGTGAGCAACTGAGGAAGAACTATGAGGAGACAAAAGAGCTGCTCCTTCAGGTAAAGTGCTCTAATAGCTCACACTCCAAAAGATTTGGTTTTGCTTGCATTTCAGCTATATTTGTATTTATGTAGCCAAGTTTTATGTGGCCGTCTAAAATTCTGTAATTTCATTGAGTCTAACTGCATTATGATTCTAACTGTTGCCATTTCGCTGCAGGTTGCTGGTCACAAGGACGTCCTTGAAGGCGATCCTTACCTGAAGCAGCGCCTGCGGCTGCGTGAGTCCTACATCACCACTCTGAACGTATGCCAGGCCTACACCCTGAAGCGGATACGTGACCCGAGCTTCCAGGTGAGCCCACAGGCGCCCCTGTCCAAGGAGTTCACCGACGAGAGTCAGCCGGCAGAGCTGGTGCAGCTGAACCAGCAGAGCGAGTACGCGCCAGGCCTGGAGGACACCCTGATCCTGACCATGAAGGGCATCGCTGCCGGCATGCAGAACACCGGTTAGGGGAAGATCCTCGGTGTACAAATAACCTCTCTCCCATGAGATGGTGGACGATATTTGTAGCCTGTAAGCAGCTAGTTCGCCGGCGCCAGTGTGTTCTGGAGAAATTTTTATGTCAGAGCCTTTCTCTTGTGTGCTTGATTTAGATGCCAAGGGGAGCTTATTGGCTGTTGAAGCCTGCTGATGCAAAATAAATTATGGAACAATGTTTTTTGTTTATAATAATAACTAGCAAATATGCTTCCGTTGCATTAAACTATAACAGCTTTCTGCGTGGTCATCTGGATGACTTGCGGTTCCGAGTTTTATTTTATGGTCACGTCATCTATTTCAATTAGTCATAATCGGAAACTTGATGGCGCTGCAATGTGTCTGGACACCTGTTGTTTCTCTGGATTTTCCTTTTTTTTTTCTCGTGCCTTTTCCTTTACTTTCACTCACTTTTTTCTTCCCTGTCATTTCTTCAGTTTTATTTTTGGCTCTGTTAAGCAGGATTTATTGTGGCTGTGGCTGAATTTGTTGTGATTCTGGCTTATAAGCTTGTTTGATTTGAGAGGAACTGGAAGCATGCCCGTGCCAGAGGGAGCAGCGAGTCAGGAACTGGAAAAGCAATATATCGACATGCTCTGCTCGGACCTCGGAATCAGATCGACCTAGACACAGATTAGCAGTAGTAGCTCTGTCATCTGTTCCAAGAGTTGTGATCTTTCGGCTGGTGATTTCTGTAGCTGATAAGTCGAGTTGTGATCTTTCGGCTAGTGATTTCTGTAGCTGATATTATGACTGAAACTAGGCTAATAAGTTCAAACGAACAAAGATGCCTGAACAACTAACAACAAAGAAGCACAGTGCCATTCAGGCAAGCATGGGGTATTAAGCATGTAGACTGGCATGCATGAACAACAGTAGATGGTCTCTGGTCTGCCTAGATGTTTTTTGGGAAGCCAAGAAAATATGTACAACTCGTTCCATATCAAATTCCATGGCATTAATAATCCAATGGAAGGCCTAAGCAACATAGAGTTTTGCCTAGTTTTTCTATGTCAAAGATAAAACAGAGCAACACTGCTGTAACTTTTCTCGAGGTATGTATACCCATGTATGCTATGCACTTTACTGAAGAAACATGAACGATATCTGGGCAGAAGCACTCTGGCTGGAAACCAAATCAGTCTTTTGCGTCCATGATTCCACCTGATGTAACTTGGAAAACGTGCTATTCGTCAAGGGAAACAAGTTACATGTATCACATTGATAATTTGTATCATCCAAACATTCAGTCATGGCAGTTAGCAGGTAAGGTTCACTATCACTAGAGTTTGCTATGCAAACAACGCAATTTAGCTATATTTTAGCAAACTAAACTGCAAAAGCAAGGTGATCATTAGCGCAAACAGTAAACATGGACCATCAAATCAAAAGGATATAGCTTCTCCTTCAGGAAGGTTAGGGGCATCGAAGATCTTGCAGACACGCTGTTCGCCTTTGCCTTTCCTCAGCATCAATCTGATGGTAGCAGCATGCGCCAACACATGGCCGCCTGCTGGTTTCTTTGGATCGGTTATGAACATACCACCACCTGGATCAGCAATCACTGGAACACAAAAAGAAGACAGCTTAGAAATTGAAATTCATTCATCTGTAGACTCTTGGAATATATATAGCGCTAAATAGCAAAGCCCACCTTGGTTGGTGATGTACACTGCAACATTGAACTCCTCAGCAATCTTGGTAAGTCGAGACAGCATCTGTGCTAGCTTTTGCTGCAATTTCACAGCAGATTCACATAAACAAACAGATAAAACAGCACCCTTCAACATTTTTACGAGGTTCCAACTGTCATCAAAATGAATTGACCAGAATACCTGACGCTCTGCAAGTTCACCCCTGCCACTGAAATCAACACGAAATAGTGCAATCACAGAATCCACAATCTGTTTCCAGAACCATAGAAATCCCACATGAGCACAACTGAGAATATAAAAAGAAATGCCACATGAGCACAACTGTGCACTTCACAGTTTCATGCCTACCAGAAGCCTGAAAGGTTCTTCAGCCATCTTGGCAGCAATGCCCAGAAGCAAGTTGTACTGGTGCTCATAGGTGTATGCGCGAGCATATATGATCTAACCAGAAACAGACATAGAGTTAAACAATCAATTTGATCTATTAGTCATGAAATGGGCTAATAGAAACGAGAAATATTAAATGCATGGAATTCATACATTGTCGAGAACAGCATTGGCATCCATCCCAAATCTCTCAGCAATTGGCACAATGCGTTCAGGTCGGCTGAAAACTTCATTAAGGAAACAATTTGGAGATGATAGGAATAAATATAAACTCTTGGGAGAATAAGCTTGACAAATTACTCATGAAACTCCAAAAGATACAATGTTCCCTCAGTGTCAATGTAGGCAACCTTCCCATTCCCCCCATGCATGTGGATTGGAAGCTGCATTTTCATCAATCAGAAATAAGGGAGTATTCTGTTGCTTCTATGTTTCCTCAAATTCTATTGCTTCTATAGTTCCATGGTCTAGGTGCTATCTACAAAATTTGGTATGGGGGATGAACCTGAGTGGAGACACATAGAGTATGTGCCAACTGGGTCTTCCCTGACCTGCAAGACAACCAGATGACATATATTTCAAACTAAAAAACTAGAACTGGACTCAGAAGTTTAGTTACAAAAGCGCATCATAAGTCAACATTCACTGCGACTATTCTCAGTAAATACTTAAGAGGGTTCTTTCATTTGCATGTAAGAGGTTTGTGTGTGATTGTGTGTTGTATACAATGGAAAATTGCTCCCAGTCCCAGCAATAGAATACAACAAAGAATTGTTTCAGGAAAAAAGTGATCCCACCTTAATTTGACGTATCACTTCAAGAAAATGGTGAGAAATTATATTCATGTGGTTAAGTTAGCAAAGCAAAAGCATGATTAGAAACTACAAGATGCATTGCTAGTGCTAGCAATATCTCTGGAAGATGAAGCAACACAAAAAGGTGGTACAAGAGGGTTGGAAAGGTTGTACCATCAACCTCAATACACTAATACATAACTGAGTTAGGCATAAATACATTTATTACAAGTGTGGCCCCATATCATAAATATCAACTACACACATAATATGGCTCCTGCAGCAGAACTTCACAGAAAAAGAAACATAGGAACAAGAACATCAACATACCGGAACTCCCCAAATGCCTCTGTGATGCAAAGTGTTTCAATCCCTCCTTCAAATTTAAACATGTCCATCTATTAGACTAATGTAATGGCATGACTGATCAGACAACAGGTTTCAGATATTATACCGCCAAGCAGCTCATCAAGTGCCTGGCTCCCAGTTGTAATCCGAACAACAGACTTCCGCTTCAAAATAACCCAAAATAAATCAAACAGCCATAAAGGAAAACATGTATGAGAAGTAACTAAAAGTGCTCAACCAGATTCAATAACTAATCAACTTTTGTCAGTTAGTTTACAAATTACAAGCAGTCGAGCATTAAACCATACACCGATTAGGCTTAAATGCAATTTTCTTACCTTAAGAAGGAGATCACTTCCTGTCATGAAGCCCTGGTTCTGTGATAAACAAACAAGAAGAGAATCTCAAGATACCATATCATACAGAACTGATTGCTTGAAAGTTTAGTAACCAAAACCAACTTAAAGGATCAGACCAGAAGTTTTTCAGCTGCCTCGCAGATCTTATCAACTTTTGCTTCAGATAAACCTTTGATTCCTGTAAGATTCTGCAAGACAATCCATAAATTAGAGCAATAGCCATATCCATATGTTCAGAATATTGAACAAATGAAAGCAAAGAATGCAAGTGCCACAAAGAAGATATCAATTTAAGCACTGTGCAATAGAAATTCAGACAGACAGGACAAAGAGTTGGGTATCGAGTTGAATGGTTCAGAACCTTCTTAGTATGCATCATTAGGCCATTGCAAGTGTAAATCCCTGCATCCTGCAGCTTCTTCACGTCTCCTGCATTTATCCCCTGAGAAATCACTGTGCCAAACAGATGCATGCATCACAGATTAGCTTGAGCGCAGGAATTATATATGCAGAGCACTCAAATTAGTAGTGTTGGATGACACAAATGGAAAATACAACACAACATGGATCCTGTTTCCCAACGAATCTGAGCCAAGCCTAAAACCCTGAGTGCACCAAAATGACCTTCGTAATAATAATATAATAGCTAGAAAAAAAAAAGCTAAGAGTATTCACACAAAAGTCCAAGGATAGAACGAGTTAATTTCAAATTCCACTGGATTTTGCTCATCGTTTTGACGGGATGAGCTCATGAACTCAGATTAATGCTAAATTCAGATTAATCTATGCAGAAGCAACGGTAGCACACACTGATGAAAATGAACTAGCCGCAGGATTTCGATCAAGCGTGGGGGAATACTAGAACGCAACGAACTCACGCCACGATGCAACACTAGTCGATTCCCGAGACACTCGAAATTTTGGGGGAATTAGAAGGAACTCAAAACCCCAACTACGGGCACGCAAACAAAAACAAACAAATGCCGACACCGAGCACAAATCGCACCAACTCGGACTGGAATTTCCGAACCCAAAAGCGAAACGGCAGAAGGCGGAAGCGATCCGCCCACCATGGAAGGCGACTGCATGCAGCAGCATCGACCAGGGTGGTAGGAAGGCACGCGCACGCGCGCGCGGAACAAGTAATGCGGGAGGCGAGACGGGAGAGGGGAAGGCGCGACGTACGCTTGTCGATGGACTCGAAGCACTCCTCCTCTTCCTCGACCCTGTCGGCGTCCATGAGCTGGAGCTGCCCGCCCTCGTCCGCGTGCCTGGACGGCGCCATGTGTCGCTGCTGCGACTGCCTGCGGTAGCGCGATCGGGAGACGGAGGATGAGTTAAGCGCGAGCGCGGGATACGCGAGCGGCGGCGAGAGGAAGTGGGAGAAGCGGCGGCGCGTACCTGCGGGCTGCAGCCTGAGGCAGGAGGAGGAGGCGGTGGCCGCGAGCGAGCGAGCTCCTCGGTGCGGCTTGCAGGAGGGGCAAACGGAGGCGAGAGAGAAGTGGCCAGTGGGCTGTGTGGTACTTGAAGGCTGCCTAACTGGAACTTCTCGCTCTCCAACGGATCGGGCTCGGCTTATCGTTGGGCTGGGCTAGGAATGAGTTGACGAGTCCGACCAACCAAGTTCAGCCCAAAAAAGTCGCCGTGGTCGTCATCCATGGAGCCCAGATAAGTCGCCGTGGTCATCATCCATGGCCCATGAGATGGTCTGACACGATGAAGTGGACCTAGATTTTACGGCCCAGACCTTACACCGCGTCCGCAGCCCATTGAGCTTTGGACACAACCAGCCATAAACTTGGGGAGTTGCTAGCGAACGAACGTTCTATGATAGAATGCCCGTCGCTGGCCCGGCCCATCATCCCGGGGCGCCCAGCCGCACCTCGCGCGCGCACACACACACGCACGCGCCCCGCCGCCCCACACATGCCGCCCCCCGCCAACCGTCTGCTCGGCCTCCGCCACCAACTCGCCAACCAAGCACCCCGCCCCGGCCTCGCCGGAGTCTCACCGGACCCTCGCCGCGCTCTATGAAACAAAAAAATGAAACACCAAAAAACACAAATGAAACACGAGAAGAGCGAATGAGAAACATTGGCAATGAAACCACTGAAACACTGCGGCATCACCAGAGAAGTATTGGGCCTGGAGGGGGAGATGAGGACGCCACATCAGAGAAACATCTCATCATATGTGCTCGAAACATTGGCAACGAAACACTGAAACACCGCGACATCAGCAGAGAAACATTGGATCCCAGTGAGGGGGGAGAGAGGAGGGCACATCAGAGAAACATCTCATCATATGTGCACGAAACATTTGCAATGAAAACACTGAAACACCGCGGCATCATCAGAGAAACATTGGACCCGAAGGAGGGGGGAGGGAGGGGGCACATCAGAGAAACATCTCATCATATGCGCTCGAAACATTGGGCAACGAAACACTGAAACACTGCGGCATCATCAGAGAAACATTGGACCCGGAGGAGGGGAAAGGGAGGTGACAGTGCCAGGTCCGCGGCCGCCTCCGCCGCCGGATCCGGCAGCCGCGTCCACCGCCGCCGGATCCGGCGGATCCGAGGCCACCGCCACACCGGATCGGGCGGATCCGAGGCCACCGCCGTCGAGAAATGTCACCACCGGAGGGGAGGGAGAAGGAGGTGACGGTGCCGAGTCCGCGGCTGCCTCCGCCGCTGGATCCGGCGGATCCGCGTCCTCCGCCATCCAGAAATGTTGCCACCGCCCTGGCCGACGAACGGGATGAAATCCTAGCGGAGTGGGGGGAGGCCTAGCAGCGTGGGAGAGGGGGAGGACCTCGCCGCCGACGAGCCGGATGTGGTCGGAGAGAGAGGGGGAGTCCGGGGAGAGAGAGTCGGGGGAGAGGAGCGGCGCGAGGGAGTGGAGTGGAGGAGACGATGAAGGAGACGGGCGAGTGGGAGGAGTGGGCCGTGCGCGGTGATGGGCCAAGCGGTTCGACGGTAGAACGTATCCTATATAGCATTACCGATAAACTTGTCTCGGTATATTGCTCCCTCTATTTCCCAAAAAAAATGGAAATCTCACTTGGCTTTGCTTTGTTTTTCGTCTCACGTTCCTTAGCCTTGCACAGCTCTTATTCAAATTAAAACTGAAAGAAAATTTGTTCATGTTACAATGAAACGTACGTACAATTTACTATGCTTACGGTGTTCGTTCTAATAATGAAATAGCTCAAAATGAGAGTGAGTACCACAGATTATAGAGGACGAAAGAGCGAAACAAGAAGGGTTAAAATAGCCAGTAACTTATGGCTATTATTGCTGGTTTGTTGGTCTTTGCCCATTTCTTCCTTTTGGTGATTTTTATTGTAGTGGTCATATTCTTAAAAGGAATTGTATGAGTCATCTTTTTTTTTTCTATTTAATATAATGATTCGTGCATTCTTCGTGTTTCAAGAAAATATATACGACGCCGGCTGGTAGCCAAAAGCAAAAGATGAAACACTGCCCCGGTGATTCAATGGGTGGCCGCCGTCGTTGCTGGATCAATCGCCGCCACCGGCCACCGTGCAGTCAAACATATGCAGGAGCCGTCGTAGGCAACACACGCCAAAGTAACGGGGGCACGTTTAACACCAGAAACAAATGCATTCACGCAGAGTGCAGACCAACGAGACAGGACTACAGGAGTCAGGGGAAATAAACAGCATATGCGTATCAGCCAAAATGAAAGAAAAAAAATAACAGCAAGAAATGTACAGTCTCCCACAGTTAGAAGAAATGCCAGAGTTATTCATTCTTCTTCTGATGCCTGAGAAAGGCGGTAATAGACGAATCCGTACATAATTAACATAAGGGGGAATGAAAAAAAAGAAGGGAAATGGTGCATGGTTCTCTGACAGACCGAAGAACATTAGCAGCAAGTTGGTTTCCTATGACTGGCTAAGGTACTGGGACACACTCTCGGGACGACAACGACGTCACTGATCCGCGAAGCAAGGGTTCTAGGGCGATCATAGCTTTAGAAGAAGCTCTGCCTGGGATGATTTGCCAATGCTGGCAGCCTCAAGGGTGACGGTGGCTTGGGACGGGCTCAGTTGGACATCACGCGAGGAGACCGCGGACGGACTGGTGTCTTGGAAGGGCTCACCCTGCGCAATCAACAACATTCCGTACAGTAGGTATCATAGTATTTCATAAGACTTCTTTCATGAGTTCACGGATATGGGTTGCTAACAGAATGTTTTACCTGATAGCAAGTGAGCCAAGGGTCATACCACTGAAGTTCAAGGCCAAAATTGCACTTTCAGCCTGAAAAAAAAACAGGTAAAACAAGAGTACAAATGATGTATAAATCAGACCAATCAAGGCTATAAATGGTTTAGACTATGTACCAATAGGATTTGCTTGGGCATACTTACTGAATTTAAAAAAGAAAGAGCATAAAAGGATGGGCTAGAAACCTCTCTAATCATGTCTTTACCCAAATGTTTTAAGAACGATAGTAACTTGAAACAAATGTGGTTCACCTATAAAAATAGGTTCTGGTGGACTACCGGAAAATTTGATTTTCAAGTCTTTGCCAATGAAAAAATCACTATGGAGCAGCATGTTTTTTTAAGAAAATTGACCAAGGACCGTCCTGCTTCAATTTGTTAACAATATAATTGGTGTGTATGTCACAACATCTGGAATTATTACGAGTTCCCCACCTACTAGGACAGAGCAACAATAACAAGGTTCTAATTCAGGAACATTAACTAGTCTCTGTGAATGAATGTTTACAATCAACATAAACTAAGTCTTGATCAACATTGAGGAAAAGAGAAATATAATAAAAAATAACTAAAAGGAACACCAACCTGGACTGGACACAATATAATGAAATTTCGAGCAATGCACACAGCAACCGTGCGACTTTGGTATAATCAAATATGTCCAATAAGAAAAATCATCCTTTCAGCGCACCTTTTCAATTGGTAATGTTTCTGAATGTTAGGTATATATCTAGAGGTCTAATTGTAATTGCACTGAAGTCCTTAGTGACTATATATATGAAAGCCACCAAACCCAAAGGGTGAGAGGTGTTCTGCTATTCTCTACAGGGAAAAAACTCACCACCGCAAATTAGAAACCAAGCCAATTCACATAATTCTCACTTCTAAGCCCCATCATTGTGTACTAGTAGTACTTGAAGATTAACTAAATAATTGCATCCGAATATATCAATAAAGATCTTGTTTCACTTGATTCACATAACTCTCACTCCTAGGCCCCCATATTGTGTACCGATAGCACTTGAAGATTAACTAAAATCTTATTCCATCAGAATATATTAGTAAAAGACTTTGTTTTACTTACTTCAACAAACTCAACAAAAGCAATGCATGTGGAGTGTACATAGTCACCAAGGAGTCTCAGCCGAGAAACCTAAACAAAATGTTACATGACAAGTATTTCAAAAAATAATATAAAAATTCTAAAAAAATACGCCTTATACCCAACAGTTTTATGGCATACCTTCCCGCATGATTGCTGGAAGAAGCCTTTTACATCATCCTCTGTAACCTACACATAAGTAGAGAGCTAAATGCATAAGCTGCAAATTTTAAATTTTTAAGACATTTTTATCTTCACTGTTAATCATATGTATCGAATTTAAGCATTCACCAATCATTACATAACAACATCCTAAAAGAGAAAAGTTTGTTAATGAAGCAACTAATCTAAAACAATTCAATACTTGATTCGGAACCACCCACTAATCCACTATAATAAAAAAGTACAGCTAAAATCCGCACGATTCAGTTTTACGAGTACAAAAACACTATTACATACAATGTTGAACTCTACAAATGACAAATATCTTATTTGTAATCCGAATTCAAGTTTGCAACCACACAGACAACCAAAAAGGACTTACATACCTTCTTGTCTATGTTAGTACAATATACAGTCCTCGATACCATTTCTTTCTCGTCTTCAGTCTGTAAAAATAAAGCATTACAACTAATATAAGAAGCTTTTATGAGAACTGCTTCGGTTGGATAAGTAAAACCTAAGAAAAACATAAATAATTAGATGAGCTGCTTTAACATCTGTGAATTTTTTTAGAAAGAGTAGTACTAGAACAGTTTTACACTTTTGTATATGAAAAAAGATAGGTTTTAAAGTGTGATCCAAATGAAAGCATTGCCATCATTATCATTGACTTACTCGAGGAAGAAATTTAGGGTTGACAGGTAGAATTGCTGTTTTAGAAGGCAAAACTCTAACAGGATAATAGCCAAGCATGGTTCCCCCAAGTGTTAGTGCTGCTCTTGCACCAACTGCAAAGAAAGAGAAACTTTACTATCACTATTTAATGTTAACAATACAGTAAATGAAAAGATGATATCTCAAGGATGCTACCATCATCAGCAAACTCAATGAACGCAAAGCGTAGGACAGAATGAGGGTCACCACAGATTCGACAATCTACCACCTACAGGTCAATAGTAGACATAATGTTACAGATACGCTATATTATTACCAAGTCATAAAGCTAAATCATCTATTTTACTTTTGAAAATAAAAGATGACAAAGGTCACCCAAATGCTGTCAGAATCACAGAACTTACTTGCCCGCAATTAGAAAACACCTCAGCGAGCTTTTGCTCAGTCACCTGTAAAGCACCAAGAAAGAAATGTAACAACAATTGACATAGAAAGGGCAATGCAAAAAGGCACTGCGTTTATTTAGCTCACATGTTGATCAATGTCAGAGACATAGACGGTCCGCCGCACACTGTCCTCTCTATCAGCCCGTCGGGGCCGGCCTCCCACCCTCCGCCTCCCCTGGTTGAAGCTGTTCCTTCTCTGAAAAAATCAATCAGGAGGGCAAAGTCAATTTGTCGTCCTACCACCAGAATCAATAAATGAACACAAAATCACACCATTTTTATTCTGAAATTCTGAAAAGGTAAACGGAGGCCCACGAAAAATGAATTGTTGACATCATGCACAGTAGCCCATCACAATCACATCGATCCACGTATCAAATTCTTGGCAATTGTCGTACCACTAGCACCGATCATTCATCAATACAGTACTATCTGGTTAGCAGTTTAGCACCCATCAAATCATTTCTTGAAAAACGAACAAGATGAACAAGTTGTCGTCTTTAGGAGGGAGGGGAGGTTCTCTATATCATATACTGCAATAGGATTATTCTGCAAATGATCCAGAAGAGAATCATAATCTTAACAGAAGAGAATTGCAAAACCCTCTGTCACTGCTCAAGACATATCACAAGAAGGGAAAGGCGACAAAAACGAAATCCTACGAAGAAGAAAGTGATCAACATGTCCCGACACCCCAAATCAATTCAGACGATCGGGATAGGCAAATCACCAAATCCTCCAGCGATCACAGGAAAGGAAAGGTCAAACAAATACCAAAACCTCCCAAATCGAGACGCGCAGTAGAATATTATATAGATAGAATCGTAAAAATCGCAGAATTCACAGCTCACCGACCCGGCGGTTCAGTGGGTGGCCGCCGCCGCTGCCGCCGTTGCTGGATCCGTCGCTGCTAGTGTCCCTGCCACCGCCGCCGCCGCCTACCTCCAGGTGTCCGCCGTTAGCACCGTAGTACTCGGCGGCGGACACGAACACAGGCGCGTCGGCGGACAGCGCCGCTCCTCCCGTCGGCTTCGCTGCCGGCACGGCGACGACTGGAGCCGTGCGGCGCGACGACGGCACGAACTCCTGCGCGCGAGGATTGAGCTTGGACATGAGCTCCTCCAGCTTCCTCAAGTCGCTCTTGTACACCCTCCCCACCTCCGTCTCTCCCGCCGTGGCGGCATCGCCCTTCACCTCCACCTCGGTCTCGGCCTCCGGCGCCACCGCGACCTTGGCCTCGGCCCGGATCGGCGCCTCCACCGCCGCCGCCGCCGCCTCCACCGCCACCATTATTGCCTCCTCGCGCACTTACCTCGAACGAAGAGAGATCAAAACAGAATCAATATTTTCTTTTCTTTTCTTGTTCTTGGGTTGGTGTGCGTTAGCCTTGTTGGTGGTGGTGATAGTGATACAAGAGGAAGAGAGGGAGGGTGGGGTGAAGAGGAGGAGGAAAGAGGTGCACAACTGCAGGGACTAGTAGAGAAGAAACGATGGAAAACAAAGTGGGAGAGTGAGGCCGTTTTGAGAGGGTAGTTGGCGAGAGAGAATCGGAAGGGGAGGAGCTCGGTCAGAGGCGTGGAGTGGAGGAGAGACACGTCACGGGGCCCGTCGGCCTTGTTCTTGTGCCCATCCCCATGCGGCCATGCCCACCGCTTGCCGCACGCAGCAGTCCACGCCTCTCCCGGATCTCCTGTGTCTAAATTTAGCCGGCCATCTGCTGTGCTGCGGCGGCATTTGCATTACAGCGGTAACAGTCTTTGACTACCTGCCTGCGGCTGCATGCCTTATGCCTGCCATCTTCACACAATGAGCATCCTTCTTCGTTGCATCGTGTATGAAAAAAACCAGTCTTGTAATTATTCTTGATATTTGTTGTTCATGGAAAATACTCACTATGTCTCAAAATAAGTACACATCAGTTTTCGAGAAGTTAAATTCTTAAAATTTGACCATATATACAAAAGTGTACTTATATTTATTTATGATATAAAATATTATTATTATTTGGAGATATAAATACTAATATTATTTTCTTTGTTTCTTAACTTCTTGAAAAAACTAAATGTGTATTTATTTTAGGATGCTGGGATATATCAATAACATTGGTTGCACATGCTCCCTGAAGAGGGGGACCTTGTTTTTTTGTATTCATTTTGTTTCCATCTACCCATCATACTAGACCCAATTATTAGGAGAAGAATTTGATGAATCAATCATAGAGATTTGTTCGTATCTAGGTCTGTTGAAACTTTATCCTCATTAATTTGACAAATTGGATTGATTTTATTCGATTAGTCTTAGAAAAACATTAAAACTTTACCCAGATAATAAGTAAGATACAAGTATTCACTTTTTAGTACCCTCAATCGTAGATTTGCTAATTATATATGAAAATAAAAAAATACATATGTAATAATAAGAAAAGACACCGACTTAAGAAGAACCAAGCATTTTTCTGAAAAATAGACATCTAAATTTGAGATGAAGATAACTCAAAATAACTGAGTAATACCTTCCATCACACTAGATGAAGTAGGCTTACTTCTTACAAAAATATATAAAAATTTGAACATTACTTGGTGAGTGTATCATAGAGGATCTAGATATCTCGCTTGGAAACATACGATTGAACAAAGTCAGACGATATCCCACAAAATGAGTCAAGAGCCATATTTGGACCATGGTACGATTTAGGCCCTGTTTGGAACGCGGAAAATTTTCCTAGTTCTTGCCTTTTTCCTGTGAAAATGAACTGATTCCCGTGAAATTCCTGTAAAATTCCTAACATGCCCTTACTCTTTTTATCTTATCCATAAATCTCTTGTTTAGTAAGAATATAATTGTAATTAATGATAACAAGAATGATGTCAATCAATGCCTTGAGGGTGGCAATAAACCTAGATGTTTTAATAGCGACATTTAGATTCAAAAAATTCAAAACTAACAAAGGGGGTACAAAAAAGAAAGCTCTTGGTGCTAAAAAGCACTTGCAATAGACAATATAAATAGAGTACACATGGTGAGGCTAACTAACCTCATTTTTTCTTCCTTTTGTATGGTTATTGCACCACATGTGGTAGACATATGAGAGTGAGAATGGAGGTGATATCAATGGCAAAAGAAAGATACAATATACACCCATAGAAGCTATAGTTTATAATCTTACATACAAAGCCCTTTGTGTGGACTTATGAAGATTGGAGCTAGTGTTGTTGCATCTGAATAGATGCCGCTCTTTTCATTTCTACCATCCAGTTCTATGTATCTGGCCTCCTTAAGATAGTTATAAATTTGAAAAATGTGTGTATATATATCGAGCTGACAATAATTTGAAAGTTGATACCAATATGGTACAACTTTAGGGCCTATTTGTGTTTTTTTTGCTGGCTTTTGTCATAAGCTAATCCTGAAATAAAAAGCCCAGCTATTGAGGTGGTTTCTTTAAAAAAATGAACTAAAAATTAAAAAGCACATTGATAAGAGCTTTTCTAGCTTTTAATTTGGTGTGCTAAGAGACTAAAAGTTTATTACAAAAATCAATAACAAAAAGTCAACAATTAGATGCCAAAAAACTAGCCAGCTTTTAAGCTACAAAAAAAAATCTCTGTAGCCCAAACAGATAGACCTTCAATATCCAAACCATTGACTTTAGCATCTAAGCATGCCACAGTCGACACTCATGAGAGAGTTGTGCTATGAGATGTTACAAAGTTTATGGATGCAGCCAATCCGTGGTTGTCAATTTTTTTTTTTGAGCAACATCCGTGGTTGTCAATTGAGCACGTGAGTGAAAAGGCAACAGAACAGCAGGGTAACCAGGGGCGTTCAACAAAAGTTTAGGATCTTTTCTGATATTTTTATTTTTATTTTTATTTTTATTTTAAGGAGTATAAGGACAGGGCTTTCATTTTCAGTAGACTGTGGCATGTTGTGGGACACGAAAACGTGAGCAGGGCAGGAAGATACTGGAAACCTGATCTTAGCTATCAACGGTTTACAACTCACTGTCCTACGGGCTTGCGTATTTTACTGCATCATGTAGCCTGTAGAATAGGCATGGTCAACAAACAGCAGAATCAGTTAGCTATTGTTGATCCAACAGACTGATTATTAGAGAGCTTCTAATAAAAGAATTAATTAAGAATGTACCTTTGTTATCTCTGATGCTAATAACAAAACAATTTATATGATGCCGCGTCAAAAGTGAAAATAAAATTTCAGAGTTGATTGATGATTGAAAAAAAAAAACAGTAGTAACAACAGCAGCAAGAATAATAAAATTATTATAAACAATTTTCTCTATGATAGTCGACATGTATGTCAATAAATATTAAGAAAAATACTACCTCTGTCTCTAAAAAAATACAATTATGGGACCCATACCGATCAAGCTAGCCTTATAACTTTATATTAAATATTATTAATATTTATGTCTCTAAATAATTTTATTATAAAAATATATTTTTCTATAACTAATCATATGATACTTATTTTATATTATGAATATTGATATTTTTTAATATAAATTTAATTTAAGTTTAAACTGATTGACTTTCGAAAAAACAAGAATTGTAATCTTTTTGAGACTAGTATAATGCCTGTGCTAACGCTACGGTTTTTTTTATAGGGAACGCTATATAAATCAACCAATTTGTTTTTGCAGAGTTTAACTTTTAAAATTGTATTTGAGTCTATATATACATTTTGGGAATCATTATTGCATATAAGTAGACATCTTTATATTTCCCTAACTTCTTAATCAAATATTGGATAATTTTAAGAGATGTTATCGTAAGATTCGTTTACACGACTCGCCAAAATGTCAACCAAGAACTCCGTCTTCAGTGATGTTGATAGTTGTGCATGCCATAGAATATTATGTCATTATTTATTTATTCATTGTAGAAAATATAGTTAGAGACTACATATGTTTACATTATTGATCGGCGGCAACCTCACACCATATTACGGCTTCATGAAATTGTATACAAGAAAGACTATCAAGTTTATGTATAAAATCAGTTGTTTATTTGGCATACACAAATCAAATATTTATCTTTGTTACATCAAAGTTGAACCAAATCACAAATGATTACCCATCCCTACGGGGCAGCTAAATTTGTGTAAAAAACACACATATCGCATGATAAAATAACAATAATGTGAAGTAAACACAGACGTTAAACTGACATTTAACCCAAAATAAAATATAGTTGGTGAAACCGTATAATAATGTGAAGTAAACACAGACGTTAAACTGACGTTAAACTCAGGAACCTACTATATAGATCTTTCCATGATACGGCTCAGAAAAGTTAGTAGTCATTAGATCAGATTAGATCTTAAGAGAAGGGTTGTCACACCTTCGCGCTCGTCCCAGACGAGCTGCTATCATTCAGTGCTGGCGATGCGAAGCAGCAACGACATCTCAATATAGTCTATTTCCTGTCGTGGTTATCGTGTCAATGCCATCATGGCTATGATCCCCATATGCAGTTGGTTGGATATTTTCCTTGTAATAAGAAAGTTCAAAGTTTTGTTCTATCGTAACGTGATTAGTACATGCATCATCACGGTGATTAGTTCCAGCAAAAGTGGATTGACTAAATATATCATGACTACAAATATAAATTGTACCGGGCGCAGTCAACGAACAAGTAGCGATAATGTTTTGGGATACGGTCTTCTTCCTTTCTCGGTACCGACGTTGGTACTCATTTTGTTTCCTCCTCGCCTCTTCCCTTTGTTCGTCGGACATCTCAGCTCGACGAACCCGTTGCCGCAAGGTTCGTTGGTCCCTCGTCCGTCGGGCGTCATCTATATAGTAAAAAATAAATAAGACACCCCAAAGTCCTATACAGATACCCAGTTCGAAATCGTACCTGCGATGTTAGTGATGTCACTTAGTGAATTGGGTGTATCTCTCGGTGTAGACTTTGGGTAGGTGATGAGGCAGCAATTTTGATTTTTTCAAAGGATCTTGGCTGGTGATGTATCCAAAATTTATGACTGAAACAAAATTAAGCAATTAACAGATAAGCAGATAGCAAAATTTTTTGCTTATATCTGGTCCTGGTACACGGATCATTTGTTTGTATAGATGGAGCACATACATGGTGTATAATACCTTGTGTGGACTGGCAGTCGCCGATCCGGCGGTCTGGCCTACCTGCCTGCCTGCCGCCGTGCCCTTGTGGACCACGAAGGCGACAAATACGCCGGCGCCGGCTTCACGTCGAGGGCCCACAAGACGATGAAGGCCTCTACGTCGAGGCCCTAACGGTGGCGCCGGCTTCACGTCTAGGGCCCACAGAGACGATGACGGTCTCTCGTCGAGGCCCTACCCCGCTCCTCGAAAATGAGCTGTGGTGCGTTGCTGCTACTATCTCCTGTAGGAATATTCAAATAATTGTGAAGAAAAATTGTTAATCTTTATTAGCATTAAAGTTGCTGTCACAAGTACCCGGACAATAGTAGCGAGGGCAATATATCTAGTGTTCACCTAAGAGTTCACCTAAAAATACTTTCTGATTTAATTTAGTTGTCCGGATCGCCAACTCCGTCTTCCCTCTGCGACTCTGACTTCTGATCGATCGTCTCCCTGTTCAAAGATTAAATCTATTTTTTCATCAATCAATCAAACAAAAAAAAAATCAAACGAATGGAATACGTGGTGCCGCGCGACCTTGAATTAGCCTCCGGATATTGTTGAGGCAGAGCGACGACCTCTGATCGATCGTCTCCATGTTCAAAGATTAAATCTTTTTTTCATCAATCAATCAAAAAAAGTCAAACGAATGGAATACGTGGTGCCGCGCGATCTTGAATTAGCCTCCGGATATTGTTGAGGTAGGGCGACGTGCTCGATCTAAAGGAGCCTCAGATCGGATGCAACTGCATCTCTCACGGACGGATTACGTGGCCGCGCGAGCTAACTGGGAGTCGACGTAGTGCGCGTGCGTGACCTTTGACCGGTAGCCGCCGTGCGTCTGCAATACACGGGAGCCGCCGTGCGTCAACAATACAGGCTGCGTCTCTCACGCCGTGCTCTCGTGCGGGCGTGACCGGGACCCCGTTATTTCACGGGATTGGACGTCGTACTTGTGAGGAAAAAAACATAAATAATCAAGACAATTCGAGGATTCGAATTTTGGTCGCGGTGTTGCGTGTGGTGGGAGCGTGGGAGGATGGGAGAGTGGGAAGCGGCTTCTAACTTTTTAATCTCAGCCATTACATCCGTAGTAGACGTGTTGTGAGTCGTTGATCTTAAAAGAAGAAAGTGACCTGGAAAAGTTTTCAATTATAGTATAGATAGAGGGAGTAGAAATATCAATAATATCACTAAAGCAGCGGCATTTATATCCAGGTGAATGGAAAAAAAAAGTTGTAAAGATAGCTGTCATGAGTTAAAGGTGGACGCAGCTGCTTAGTTGGCGCAGCCTGATCGATCTGTAAACCATGAAAGCTGAGCTGCTAACTGAATGCTCTTTATATGCGTATGGATTTTATGGAATTGATCCGGTTATGTTGGGCGCGAAGTTTAGAGTTTTGGTTACGTTAGGACCTGTTTAGTAGGGTTTGTATCGGTTTTAGGTTCTCTAACGTATTCACTATTCGAATATTGTTTAGATTAGTAGTTTTTTATCTTTTTTCTTTTATCTTTCCTCCTTTTACAGAGCCGGTAAAGTTAAAACAAAATTGGTTAAAAATTTGGTTTCTCTTACTCTGACTAGCTCTAGGAGAGGAGAGAAAAGAGATAAAAGGATTCTAGTAAACAATGTCTAAATAGTAAATACATTAAAAAAAAAGCTAAAGGTTGCAGGAGCCGTGTGCCTTGTTCTTATTCGCTGTTGACTCAGCTGAGCTGACCCACGCCCACAGGAGCCACCAGGGCCAGGAGAATCTTGGGCAGAGAGATCGATGCTAATGGCAAAAGTGGATTAGCACTTGGGCCTAAGAATAAATTATATTCTTCCAAACACCCAGCACCTTTATTCAACCCTATGGACAATGGCATGGTTCCTGCATCCTACCTAGTTACTCCTATCACTTTTGCTAGCTTAATTCGCTGTCGTATAATTCTCCATAGTTCTCTGCGTAACTGTCGAACGATCACCTAGCTAGATATTGACGCAAAGATCAATCATACGCCACGAGTAACCTAGAATGTTCGGGACGCAAACAGATCGAAGAACGACGTAGCGGAAACGAACATTTTTTTGTGGTGACAAGTGGTAGGCTTTACGAGCAAACCCGCAAAAGCGCTCTTACGTGATGAAGAATGGCTAGTTAAAAACTAGCAAATGAGCCATTAAAGCTCTTACCTTGGTGGGACCCCGTCGAGGCAAAAACATCGACGACTTGCCCTAGGTTGATCAGCAAGACTAAAGCACCATCATTGTTGTCGGGATCAAGCGATGAAGAGCAACAAGGACGTTAGAAGAGAATAGGGCTAATAAAGGAAGAAAGTAGATTGTTTTTTGTTTGATTGCGTGTTTGAGTACCTCAGCCGTCCATGATTCCTTTATATTTATAATAGGGGGTAGTCTTAACCCGTGCAAATCACGTCAAAAACAACTCAAATCCGAACTAGTCTGGACCGGTATTGAAAGCAAAAAAACAGCCCATGAACAGTGCCAAAACCGGCTTGGGTCGGTTTCTATAGACAAAACTTTTTCGAGAGTGTGGTTTTCCCATCCAGACTCCAAATTTAGTGTTCTATATGCATTCCGATCATCTCTACGTGAGGGACACAATGGTGAAGTCAATTTACAATTTGAACAAGTTGAAAAACCATTCTAGAACGGTTTGTAAAAACCGACTCAGGCTCATTTCTACTGGCATAAAATTGTATTTTCTTCGCCAGATGCACATTTCAACGCATTTAGAGGCTCGTTTGGAAAGGACACGCCCAGTGATACTAGGAGGTGCCGTTTGTTTCTTGCCTGTCTAGGGGATGTCGCACTTGTTATTTGTTGCCTGGCTAGCTCAATCTGTGCAATGATGAACCGATATGACACAGCAAGTGAAAAGCTCGGTACTCTACTGTGAAGACAAACGTGTCACGCAGGGCAGCGAGACGAGACACAATTGGACAAGGCATTCATTAGAGGTTTGGGTGGGGGGCGGACGTGGCTAATTGTGGGAGCAGAGCAGAGCAGAAGAGGAACCTAAATGTGACAGGAGCCGGTCGAGTGTCTTGCTACTACTGGAGAGAGATTGACCAGGGACAAAACTAGCCTTATCAAGCCTCTTAATGATGACATGTCCAGATGGACGACATGCGCGTCCAATTCATCCCAGATTACGAGCCCATAAGAGCAGGTATAGTAATGGCGGTTAGATGGTTTGGGAGCTGTACACGTCAGAAAAAATCATAGCTGACGGAGAGAACAAAGGAGAGAGAAGGAAGAAACGCCAGCCCAAGCGAGCGGATAAACATTGGACTGCAGTTTTGAAGATTCTCATTGGCTCTAAAGCAACAGGGAGTATTAAATGATGTCATGGACTCCACCACTACCACAACTCGGCTGAATGATCTGGTGTTCCTTACCGCTCACTGCCGGCGCTTCTATTAATCTTGCAAAACTGATATATCCTTGGATCTGAAAGGACGGAGTGAAAAATTCCCAGCCCACACGTCAAGTATAGAGATTTCTATTATTATTTTTTGGTGTGTGTGGGGGGTGGGGGTGTTAGAAGAATTGGGCCTAACCCAATTGATAATTCCTATAAATCCCAAAGGCCCACTCACACATGCATGGTATGGTGGGGGACTATAGTCCCACCTTGCTACTCTAGAGGGAGTGAGCCTCACTTAAAAGGGTGAGCTATCCCCATCTAGTTGAAGCTATGGGAGTGAGAGGGAAAAGGGAGAAACCCACGCGCGCGCTCGCTCGCCTCACCTCACCGGGGCGGGGCGCGGGGCATGCGCGTGAATGGTCCGGCGATTTCCCGGCCTCGTGCTTGCGGGTCCACGGCTACCTTTTGCCACTCGTTATTTTTTTTTGCATGCATGGAGAAAATTGCGCTGACTGTTTTGGTAAGCAATTATTCTCGTATTAATGGTGATTGATTGAGTGATTGACACTTACCTTAATACGGTGATTGGCGCGGCTGATTACTTACCATCTGTCGCGGCGCGTCCTGCCTATATAAGGGAGAGACGTCTCTCTCACTGGCTATGTGTGCTACATCTCCTCCTCGTACCTCTGTGCTGAGCCGTCTTCCTCGCCTTCTCCATCCCGCCGCCGCCGTGTCACCGGCGCCGGGAGAGCAGGTCTCCGAAGCCCACGTCCTCTCGTGTCCCTGCACGGGGTAGGGGGCGTATAAGGTTTTTGGGAAGCGACGTCGCGACTGCTCGCTGTCCGTCTGCTTCCCTCTACGTCGACGTCCACTGGTCTTCACCGCCGGCCTGCTTCGACTACTATTGCGCTAGCTCCTCTAGTGCCGACAACCCCACTGTAAGAATGCCTCTCTCTTTCTTCGTTCTTATGCTTATCATGTTGCTAGCACTGAGTAGATCGAGATTGCCTCTGATCGTAGTGTTAGCATGTTCAATTCATGTTTTAGTAGACCGTGTATCTGTGATAGGTTTGCCTATGATACACGTTGTTATAATTGTTGTCCTCATTACTGAAATTAGATTCATTGCTAATTCGCCTTTATTTTCAACAATCCAAAAACCTTATAGGCGTTTAGCGATGGCTAGATCATTTGATGCGATGAAACCTGAGAAGTTCACTGGTGAGAACTTCAAGAGGTGGCAGACGAGAGCGTAGTTGTGGCTCTCGGCTATGGGCGTATTTTGGGTCGTCAGTAACCCTCCTGCACTACCTCTCCCCACGGAGAAAGAGGTGCAGGAGTTTACTGCGGCTACGACGATATTCGTCGGATGCGTCCTTAGCATTCTCTCTGACCAGCTGTGTGATGTTTATATGAACATCAAGAATGCTACTGAACTGTGGGAGGCGCTTGAACATAAGTTCTCGGCCTCGGACGCTGGGCGCGAGCTATATGTGATGGAGCAGTACCACGACTTCAAGATGGTTGAAAACCGTCCGGTCGTGGAACAGGCTCATGAGTTCCAACTCATTGTGAGAGAACTCGAACAGCTTGGACACGTCTTGCCTGACAAGTTTGTGGCTGGTGGCATGATTGCCAAGTTACCTTCATCATGGAGGGACTTTGCCACTACTCTGAAACATAAGAGACAACAGATTTCTGTTGAGGATCTATTGGCTAGTCTCGATGTTGAAGAGAAGGCTCGGGCAAAGGATGGTCCCAAAAGGACATCCGAAGGCCAGTCCAGCGCCAATGTGATGCAGCATGCTGGAAAGAAAAACCAGAACCAGAAAGGGAAAGGGAAGGTTGTGCAGACTACACAGTTTAAGAAGAAGAAGATGAACATGGACGAGGTCGTGTGCTTCGTTTGCGGCGAGAATGGGCATTTTGCCAAGAAGTGTCGCAACCGCAAGGGCAAGAAGAATCAGCAGGGGCAGAAATCTGCCAACGTGACTATTGGTGACACCAGTGGAGGCTCTGGGTATGGTAATTTACCTAGTGTATTTTCTGTATGTCAATCTAATGATTGGTGGATAGATACAGGTGCCAATATTCATGTTTGTACTGATATCTCTATGTTTTCATCTTACCAGGTCGCACGAGGCTCAACCGTCATGATGGGGAATGGCTCGCATGCTACTGTTCTTGGTGTTGGTTCGGTCGATCTGAAGTTTACTTCGGGGAAGATCGTGCGTCTCAAGAACGTTCAGCATGCGCCCTCAATAAAGAAGAACCTCGTTAGTGGATCCCTCCTATGTCGAGATGGGTTCAAGCTGGTGTTTGAGTCGAATAAAGTAGTCATTTCGAGATATGGCCAATTTATTGGCAAAGGTTATGACAGCGGAGGCTTGTTCCGCTTTTCCCTTTCAGATTTCTGTAATAAAGTAGTGAACCATGTGTGTGATTCAAACAATTCGATGGCTGATATATGGCATTCACGTTTGTGTCACATTAATTTTGGTTGCATGTCGCGATTATCTAGCATGAGTTTAATTCCTAGTTTTACTGCTGTCAAAGGTTCTAAGTGTCAAGGTGTGTGCAAGCAAAGCAACCTCGTAAGCCACACAAGGCTGTAGACGAGAGGCATTCGACATTATTAGAACTCATACATTCTGATATTTGTGAGATGAATGGTGTTTTGACAAAAGGAGGAAAAAGATACTTTATGACTTTGATAGATGATGCTACTAGGTATTGTTATGTGTTTCTGCTAAGAACTAAAGATGAGGCGTTAGAATGTTTTAAGACTTACAAAGCTGAAGTAGAGAATCAACTTGAAAAGAAAATCAAACGAGTTAGGTCTGATCGCGGTGGAGAGTATTTCTCTAGTGAGTTTGATCTGTTCTGTTCGGAGAATGGAATAATTCATGAACGAACACCTCCTTATTCGCCTCAATCTAATGGGGTTGCCGAACGCAAGAACCGGACGCTAATGGACTTGGTAAATGCCATGTTAGGAACGTTCGGTATGGCTAAGGCATGGTGGGGGGAGGCTGTCTTGACAGCGTGTCACGTTCTGAATAGAGTTCCCACTAAAAATAGTGAAATAACTCCGTATGAAGGATGGAAAGGAAGGAAACCTTCACTCCATTATTTGCGTACGTGGGGCTGTTTGGCAATGGTTAGCGTACCAATTAATAAGAAGCGTAAACTCGGACCTAAAACAATTGATTGTATCCTTTTGGGGTATGCTCATCATAGCACAGCTTATAAGTTCTTAGTAGTAAGATCGGATGCGCCTGATATTTTAGTAGATTCGCTTCTTGAGTCACGGGATGTTACATTCTTTGAAAATATATTCCCGATGAAAGGAGCTTATGCTCTGCCTAGTTCATCTAACGAATTTACCCCTGAACCCGCACCTGCAATAGAGCCAATAATTAACCCACCTGACAATGTGGAGGATGACAGTGTCGTAGCTCCGAGAAGGAGTAAAAGACAAAGGATTGAAAAATCTTTTGGTGATGACTTCACTGTGTACCTCGTGGATGATACTCCCATGACCATAGCAGAAGCGTTTGCATCACCCGATGCTGACTATTGGAAGGATGCAGTCCGTAGCGAGATGGACTCCATCATTGCAAATGGTACTTGGGAAGTAACTGATCGGCCTAAAGGCTGCAAGCCCGTTGGCTGTAAGTGGGTATTTAAGAAGAAGCTTAGGCCTGACGGTACTATTGAAAAGTACAAGGCTAGGCTTGTGGCTAAAGGTTATACACAGAAAGAAGGCGAGGATTTCTTTGACACCTACTCACCTGTTGCCAGATTAACTACTATCCGTGTGCTATTGTCCTTGGCTGCTTCCCACGGTCTTCTAGTCCATCAAATGGATGTGAAGACGGCTTTCCTCAATGGAGAGTTGGAGGAAGAAATATATATGGATCAGCCGGATGGGTTTATAGCACCGGGTCAAGAGGGCAAGGTGTGCAAGTTAATTAAATCCTTGTACGGCCTAAAGCAAGCGCCCAAGCAGTGGCATGAGAAGTTTGACAAAACTTTGACATCTGCTGGGTTCGCAGTAAATGAAGCCGATACATGTGTGTACTATCGCTATGGTGGGGGCAAAGGAGTAATCCTATGTCTGTATGTTGATGACATACTAATTTTTGGGACTAGTATCGATGAGATAAATGACGTAAAGTCATTCTTATCCCAAAATTTTGATATGAAAGATTTGGGGGAAGCGGATGTGATCCTTAACATTAAACTTATTAAGGGTGAGAATGGGATTACTCTTTTGCAATCTCATTATGTGGAGAAGGTATTGAGCCGTTTTGGCTATATGGACTGCAAGTCCTCCCCAACACCTTATGATCCTAGCCTAATACTTCGAAAGAATAAAAGGCTAGGAAGGGATCATCTGAGATACTCCCAAATAATTGGCTCTCTAATGTATCTAGCTAGCGCAACCCGCCCTGACATCTCATATGCTATAAGCAAATTGAGCAGGTTTTCCTCTAATCCTGGAGATGATCACTGGCGTGGTATTGATCGAGTATTGCGCTATCTGAAGGGTACAATGAGCTATGGCATTCACTATTCAGGGTACCCTGCTGTGCTTGAAGGATATAGTGATGCAAACTGGATAACCGAAGCCGATGAGCTAAAGGCCACTAGTGGATATGCTTTCACACTAGGAGGCGGTGCTGTCTCATGGAGGTCTCGTAAGCAGACAATACTTACAAAGTCTACCATGGAGGCAGAGCTCACTGCTCTGGATACAGCCGCCAGCGAAGCTGAGTGGTTGAGAGAACTGTTGATGGACTTGCCTGTGGTTGAAAAACCAATTCCTGCTATTCTCATAAACTGTGACAATCAGACAGTTATTACAAAGGTGAAGAATAGCCAGGATAGTTCAATGAAGTCCACCAAACATGTGAAACGCAGATTGAAGTCTGTCAGGAAGTTGAGAAGCTCCGGAGTGATAGCTGTGGAATACATCCATACAGCTAAAAACCTGGCAGATCCCTTTACTAATAGACTATCACGTGTCGTGATTGATAATGCATCGAAGGAGATGGGACTGAGACCCATGTGAGTTAACCTCAGTGGTAACCCAGCCTATGTGATCGGAGATCCCGTGAAGTAGGACTTGGGAAGAACAAGCTGTTGGTTGACTGGAGAGTACAATTTACTTTTAACCCACTCCGTTGGAGATGCCGTACTCTCATTACTGTAAGGCAGGCTGACTTCGGTCTTAATGTGTCCTGAGACTCTTAGAGTGAGATACCATCCTACAGGGTATTCTTGCAAGAACACACCTATGTGAGCCTAACTGTTGGTCGCAGTTTGTAAGAGTTGGGAACTCTTTAAAAGCTCATGAAGTGAGATAGGAGTATGACTTATAAGCTCCACTCGCGGGGAAAGGCACTTGGTGGCCTAGTATCAGTCAAGACGTCAAGTGAAACTTGTTCACACCAAACTGTCAATTCAAGGCATAGTCCATTGTGCAGTTGTGGATGAGTCGAGCTTGCCGCTCTAGGTGGATGTTCAACCTTAACCGGTCTCCACTGAAAAGCTGGTATATTAACAGTACTTTGGTACTTGGAGAATGCAGCGTGCCTCTGGGATCTGGTGGGGGATTGTTAGAAGAATTGGGCCTAGCCCAATTGATAATTCCTATAAATCCCAAAGGCCCACTCACACATGCATGGTATGGTGGGGGACTATAGTCCCACCTTGCTACTCTAGAGGGAGTGAGCCTCACTTAAAAGGGTGAGCTATCCCCATCTAGTTGAAGCTATGGGAGTGAGAGGGAAAAGGGAGAAACCCACGCGCGCGCTCGCTCGCCTCGCCTCGCCGGGCCGGGCCGGGCCGGGCGGGGCGAAGGGCGCGGGCGCACGGCATGCGCGTGAATGGTCCGGCGAT
Organism: Microstegium vimineum; assembly: GCA_022036555.1. NCBI lineage: Eukaryota > Viridiplantae > Streptophyta > Magnoliopsida > Poales > Poaceae > Microstegium > Microstegium vimineum. The sequence goes on along the minus strand of CM039121.1, from coordinate 36,612,044 downwards.
TTCCCGGCCTCGTGCTTGCGGGTCCACGGCTACCTTTTGCCACTCGTTATTTTTTTTGCATGCATGGAGAAAATTGCGCTGACTGTTTTGGTAAGCAATTATTCTCGTATTAATGGTGATTGATTGAGTGATTGACACTTACCTTAATACGGTGATTGGCGCGGCTGATTACTTACCATCTGTCGCGGCGCGTCCTGCCTATATAAGGGAGAGACGTCTCTCTCACTGGCTATGTGTGCTACATCTCCTCCTCGTACCTCTGTGCTGAGCCGTCTTCCTCGCCTTCTCCATCCCGCCGCCGCCGTGTCACCGGCGCCGGGAGAGCAGGTCTCCGAAGCCCACGTCCTCTCGTGTCCCTGCACGGGGTAGGGGGCGTATAAGGTTTTTGGGAAGCGCCGTCGCGACTGCTCGCTGTCCGTCTGCTTCCCTCTACGTCGACGTCCACTGGTCTTCACCGCCGGCCTGCTTCGACTACTATTGCGCTAGCTCCTCTAGTGCCGACAACCCCACTGTAAGAATGCCTCTCTCTTTCTTCGTTCTTATGCTTATCATGTTGCTAGCACTGAGTAGATCGAGATTGCCTCTGATCGTAGTGTTAGCATGTTCAATTCATGTTTTAGTAGACCGTGTATCTGTGATAGGTTTGCCTATGATACACGTTGTTATAATTGTTGTCCTCATTACTGGAATTAGATTCATTGCTAATTCGCCTTTATTTTCAACAGGGGGTGGGGGGGGGCGAAAATTGCTCTCATCGTCGAAGGTTACAGAGAGATTAAAATTTGAAGGTGATGATTCTTTTTTTAAAAGAATTAGAAGTGATGAAACTGTACCTTATGTTGTATATGACGATACAATTATCATATTCTTTCATTGATTGTTCTAGACTGGTTCTGAAGCGTTGGATCTTACGGTTTGTCGAATATTTGGGATTGATCGTTGAATTTAGTATAAGGACTGCACTTTGGTTCCGACGTTCGAGGAAACTATTGGAGACGAAGACAATAAAAGAATCTAGATAAATAATATGTATTTTTTATTTTAGAATTTATTTTGGCATGTGTAATTTGAGGATATTGTGCTAAGTTTTATGGCAAAAAAATGAGATACCATAAAAATGTCATAATATTTTTATTTTAAATAAATAAATAAATTTATCTAAAATAACAACCTACAAAAATTTATTGTTAGAGGGAATTGTCGACAGCATCATTGATATATGGTAAGAGAACATTGTTTCACTGTTGCTATACTATTAAGGTAATTTTTATCTAAATATATGCATGTTTGCTTGGTCTATATGTTGGCACATAGAATTAATGCTGACTTTTAATATCAAATATTACTTTATATTATATTTCATAATAGAAAGGGACAATTCAAAACAAATTTAGAGATTACTTTGCATTATCTTTCAAAATTGTATAGATAGATTATATTCAATGCAAATTTAGAGGTTTATTCAAATTCTTTTTCATAATGGTACATGTGAATAATTTAGATGCAAATTTAGGAGTTACTTTTCGTATATATTTTTTATAATGACAAAAGTGAGTATTTTTTAGAAAAAAAATATATCTTACGGCGATTTTGGATGAGATAATGACAAATTGATGACTACATTTTCTATGAGAATTGCTGGAATGTTTTTTCTTAATGCAACCTATAAGGATTAACGTTGATGCTTTGTTAAAGAGTCTCTAAGTAATATTAACATTCTTCTATGATACATGGGATAGATAATTATTTGAGTGGTGACTGATGAGTAAGGATTGGGTATGCTAAAGTTGGTAGCACAATTGCAATAGGCAATTTCGTGCGAGCTTAACTTCGGAATTTTGCATGGATATGATGGCACCCAACCACTTAGAATAAAAGCCCTCAAAACCATTCACTGTAGTAATTTCTAAATAACTAGACAAGTGCTCTGGTGGTGCAAGGCATAATCCAACTAGTTGACGGAATTTTACCTTTTCTGATAACATGCATTTTCACTTATAGCCTCACGATTCCAATATAGGTCCGCCAATGTATCCAAATCGAGTGGTAAGACAAATAATAAATTACTTAGAGAGGCAAGAACTTTAAGGCCATATTTGGAATGCAAGAAATTTTTCTCATTTCTGTGTTTTTCCTGTGAAAATGAACTGTTTCATATGAAATTCATGCGCAATTCTTATAAAATTGCTACGTTCCAAACAGGCTTTAAAAGTTTGTTTAGAACAAAGGAATACAAAATAGAGGAAGAGAACAAAACACATGAACAAAATGTAGGTGTTGTGAGAAAATTGAAAAAAATAAAAAAAAAACATAACAAAACATATAGACAGAGATGTTTTGAATATAGGGATTCTAACACAGGATCCCCAAAACATGGTGTATGATTAAAAGAGTTGAATGCTTGTTTTATTATTACCGAAAGTTGTAGAGAAAGGAGCCATTCATCTATTCTCCGCAGAGCATATATTCTGGGTACGGAATCGCTTCCAATTCCCTAAATGCTAGTACATCATCCTCCATACCGGAGCAGCAGAAACTTCAACCCTATGATGCTGCAGATGATGATGCATTGATGCTCCTCCTTAGAATTGTCTATTTATAGGGTATGTTTGGAACTGCTCCACAAACTCTGCTCTCCAAATTTCACTGTGGAGCAGCTCCACAAAAAACTAGAGTTTGTGGAGTACCTCCTCCACTTTTTTTTTGGAGTTGTGTGCGTGGAGCTGAAACCGTTTAGCTAAAAAACGTGGAGTAGAGCTGAAAAACGTAGAGCGGAGCAGTCCTAAACAAGCCCATAATATCTAGAGAGACCGGACACCTAATTAAACCTACCACAACAATTAACGACATGTTCGTTTGACAGGATTATGCACTGTTCTGGCAGGATTATGCAGTGCTGGCTGATTTCTTGTGAGAGAAAAACATTGTTCTAACAGAATTTAAGCCGGCTGAAAAGCCAAGCGAACAGGCTGTAAAGGCATCTTTCTAAAAGTGCAATCAAGCTTTAAGTGAGTTTTGGTGACATGACAACGCAATTAGAGAATTAATGAGACTTCATAAGTATGATAATCAGATTAAACTTAAGGAGGTTGATGAACAGGTTGGCGGACCCCTCCAATTACAAAAGTACATGGCAACAAGTTCAAAGGAGTTTAAATTCATTTTATACTTTGAAATTGAGTTAGGTATGCCGTACTATTAAGAGGGATTCAACACGCATGCCAACAAGTGAACCAAATGCAATATCTATCCAAATACATCACACCTCCACATAAATAGTAGACAAAACAGCCAGCTATTCGAAGATCACACCTTTGCTGTTTCTGCCAGGCCGGCAGTGCCGGGCCCTCTGCCCGTTGGCAGTGAAGGGGTATTTAACACCTCCTCACTCACCCCCAACGGCTAGTTCTGTCATTCCTTCATTCTAACTTCGTGAAACAGAAAAGAGAAGCTCTCTTCTTGCTCTCCCTTCTCCCTTGGTGCTCAACCACTCTTCTCCATTGATTTCTAATCAACCTTTGAAAGATTGAGTCTCCAAGCTTGAGAAGAAGCTTCTCCCTCGGATCTTCAACTCCTACAAGCATTTGGTTCGCGTGGTGGCCGGCGGTTTGAGTTTGTTACTCTTGAAGCTTTGCTCCTAGCCGGCTAGGCGTCGCCCTTGAGCTTGCTAACTTGTGTGGCAGTCTAGGGAGGTTTGTAACATCACCAATTTGCTAATACATTGTCCCTCATCTCAAGAGTTCACTCTCTTGACTTGAGACCGAAGAAAGAGCTAGCCTTTGTAGTGAGCTTGAGCCTTGTGTGGCACACCTCAATAACGTGGACGTAGGCAAGCCTTGGTGGCGAGCTGAACCACAGGTCAAATCTTGTGTCTCCTTATGATTGTCTCTCTATTGTGATATATATTGTTTGCAAGGTGATTTCTAGGGTTTGGACCCGATCTACTCCGTGGGTGTGTTGCTACCACTTTCAAGTGGTGCTAGAGGTTCCATACACCTCTACGAAGGTTTCCATTCAATCACAATTTTCATTCTCTCTTTATATTTTGAATTGTGCTCAGGTCTGTCCAGGTGACCAGCAGTGCTGCCCCAGAGAGCAGCAATGTCGGCCACCCCGGCAGTGCCGGTCTCAAGCCCGGCAGGCCGACCTCTGTGCTAACAGAAAGTTACAAGTTGTTTTTAAACAGGCCTATTCATCCCCCTCTAGACTAATCAGGTCCTTACAAGTGGTATCAAAGTAAGGTTACTTCAGTAAGCACTTCACTGTGCGAGGTAATGGCCGAAGAGGGAAAAGCTAAGATGGTTGACTCCAAGAAGGTGGACTTGCACTCCACGGACAGCAGCGAGGAGAGTGTGGACTCGGAAAACTACTTGACCACTCCCGCTATGTCCACTGGAGAGAAAGCAAAAAGAAAGGAAGAAAGAAGATTGAGAAGAGAAGCAAAGAAAAAGGAAAAAAAAGAAGATGCAATCAATGAAGCCAAGAGCTTGAAGCTTGCCGAGAAGCTTCATAGAAGAGAAGTAAGAGCACTCAAGAAGGAGCTCAAGGCAAAGGAGGAGGAGCTAAAGAAGAGCAAATAACAAGCCTCTCAAGTGGAGGTTGAATCAAGTAACTCCGACGGTGATGATGCATCATACCAAGCCTCCAAGATTGTGAAGAAGGATGAGAAGAAGAAGAAGGATGATGAAAGTAAGAAATACTCCGCCATATCCTTTGATTATTCATCTATTTCTAAGCATGAGCATAAACCTCTATTTCATATTCCCGCCAGCAAGTTGCTTCATTTCGATGGGACCAGCTTTGTCAAGTGAAAACACTTGATGAAAGCTTATCTTGTAGGTCTTCACCCCGGTGCTTGGGAGATTGTCCATAAAGGATGTGAGCCTCCGGTGGACCCTACAAGTCCTACCACCATCGAGCTTCGTTGCATTCAACTCAATGCACAAGCAACTAGTGTGTTGCTAAGTGCATTGGATGGTGATGAGTACAACAAGGTGATAGGCTTGGGGGTTGCAAAGGAGATTTAGGACACTTTGCACCTTGCACATGAGGGTGTAAGTAAAGTGAGGCAGTCCAAGATTGATTTGTTGATGGCCAAGCTCAACTGGTTTGTGATCAATGAAGGTGAAGGACCACAAGAAATATTTGATAGGTTGATGACCATTGTTGGCAAAATTAGAGATCTTGGTGGTGAAGAAGTCAATGACCATAAGGTTGTCAAGATCATGCTTGAAGCCTATTCTCCAAGAAATGAAACTATGGTGACATTAATTAGAGACAAGAAAATATTTGAGTATTTCACACCAAGTGATGTGCTTGAAAGAATAATTACCTTTGACATACAAAGAGAAGAAGCACTTGAGAGGAAGAAGCTTAGAGAGATGCAAGCAAGGTTGGAAGGGATGAAGATCAAGGATGTGCCTCTCAAAGCCAACAAGAGCACAAGGAAATCAGCCCCTAGCTGTTCCAAAAACAACAAGCAAGCAACCTCAAGCAAAGCTCAAGCAATCAAGGCCATCAAGCATCAACCCGAAAGCTCCAACATACAAGTAATGGTGAAAAGTGAAGATGACAAGTCGAAAAACATGATGAAGTGGCTCTATTCATGAGAAGATCAACAAGGATAAGAACAATGGTAAAGCTTATGAAGAGAAGATTCCAAGAACAAGAATCACAACTTGCTACAAGTGTGGTAACGAACATTTCATTGCAATTGCCCAAATAGAAGAGCAAAGTTTGGAAAGGCAAGAAGAAGATAAGGTGACCACAAGAAGAGATATTGGGTGAAGCAATTGGGCTATGATGGGATCAGGAAGGAAAGTGAAAGAGAATGCACAATGCTATTACAAGTATATCACAGGCTTTAACAAACATGTCGATTGATAAATGCTCCATATTGTCTCATGGCAAAGTAGAAGGAAACAAAGTGAAACCTAACTCTCTCCCAAGGAACTAGGTAGTGATTTAGTAATTGCTCAGTGTGATAACAGATGAAGAATCAATGCTTACTAAAAAGAGTAAGTATAGTGAAAAGCTTAAAAAAAGAATCTCTATAGTATGAGAAAGCTTAAAGAGTGAGGGAGCATTGACAACCTTGGAAGGAACAAGAGCTACATCTTACTAAGGCAGAATATGCTCTCAAGCAGTCTTAGTGACAAAGCATCTGGTGAGGACAATACAATTTATTAAGCAATATTGATGGTTCTCTTCTCCATCCACTAGCCAAGGTTGTAGAAAATATTATAATATTGATTTGAATGATTATTCTACTAACCGTGCCAACATGGAGGCCATGAAGAAAGAGATTGCAAAGCTCAACAATGTCATCTCAGCCTCTAGCAAAAATGACAAAGACAAAGTTGAGCCAAAGAAAATCCAATACAAGGATGAAAGGCATCCATCAATCAAGGATGGGCTCGGGCACACTCAAGGAGGTAAAACCAATGGGAGAAAAATAGTGAAAGGCATTGAGTGTGTCAAGTTTGACAAGAAGGGAAGCATTGGTGCAGATAAGCCTGCACAGACAGCAGCTCTGCTGGACCAGAGGCCGGCAGTGCCGGACCTCAGGCCGGCAGTGCCGCGCCCCACTAAAGGTAAGGCTACCAATGCTTCACCTGATCAAGCTCAAGCCCAAGCACATGCCAAGAGAAAGTCCAAGCAAAAGAAGGTTTCTCAGAAGCCCAAGGACTCAATCTGGGTGGCCAAAAACAAGTTTGTCTATCAACCCAAGACAAGGTCACCCTAAGGAAGCTTGTCCTCATGTTATGTGTTGAAGTGAAATGACCATGGTATAGTTATTGCTGAATTTGTGGGTGATGAGAAACATGATAAGAGAAGCATGAACATTTGAGTTCCTAAAATTGTTGTGACTAACATGCAAGGCCCCAAAATTGATTGGGGACCTAAATCTAAGAACTAAATTGTTTTGTAGGTATACTCCTCCGGTCGATCAAGTTGGGTGCTTGATAGTGGATTTACAAATCATATGACCGGAGAAAAGAGTATGTTCTCATCATATTCCCCAACTTTAAATGCAAGTGAGAATATCATCTTCGGTGACAACTCCAAAGGAGAAGTGATTGGTCTTGGTAAAGTTGCTATTACTCTTGAACATTCTATCTCAAATGTATTACATGTAAATTTGTTGAGTTACAATTTGTTGTCCGTTTCTCAATTGTGTGAGATGGGCTACAATTGTCTCTTTACAGATAAGGCTGTGGAAGTCTTTAAGAGAGAGGATTCCTCTATTGTCTTTACGGGTCATTTGAAGGGCAAGCTTTACCTAGTTGATTTCAACAAAAAGTAAGGCTAAGCTTGAGACTTGTTTAGTGGCAAAATCTAGCATGGGTTGGCTATGGCATCGTCGACTAGCTCATGTTGGGATGAGGAACTTGGCCAAACTCCTAAAAGATGAACACATTCTTGGACTAACAAATGTTCATTTTGAGAAGGATAAAATTTTTAGCGCTTGCCAAGCCAGAAAGAAAGTAGGTGCACCTCACCCATCAAAGAGCATTGTCTCCACCAAGCAACCATTGGAGCTAATACACATGGATCTCTTTGGACCGGTGGCCTACATAAGCATTGGTGGTAACAAACATGATTTAGTTATTGTTGATGACTTTACTCGTTTCACTTGGGTGTTTTTCATGTATGATAAGGCACAAGTGCAAGATAAGGTGAAAACCTTCATTAGAAGAGCACAAAGGGAATTCGGCTTCCAAATTAAGAAAGTTCGTAGTGATAATGGAACTGAGTTCAAGAACACTCAAGTGGAGGAGTTCCTTGATGATGAGGGCATCAAGCATGAGTTTTCAGTTCCATATACCCCTCAACAAAATGGTGTAGTAGAGAGAAAGAACCGGACACTCATTGACATGGCAAGGACAATGCTAGATGAGTACAAGACTTCGGATATCTTTTGGGCCGAAGTTGTCAACACCGCTTGCCATGCCATCAACCGGCTCTATCTACACAAGATCTTGAAGAAGACTTTATATGAGCTTCTAACCGGTAACAAACCAAAGGTGTCATACTTTAGAGTTTTTGGGTGCAAGTGTTTCATACTTAATAAGAAGTCCAAAGGTGGAAAGACCAAATACCAATGTGATTGGAACCAAATGGGTCTTCCGCAACAAGCAAGATGAGCAAGGCATTATGACAAGGAACAAGGCAAGATTGGTTGCTCAAGGGTTCACTCAAGTGGAGGGCTTGGGCTTTGAAGAGACTTATGCACCGGTGGCTAGACTTGAAGCAATTCGATTGCTTCTAGCCTATGCTGCCCATCATGATTTCAAGCTATATCAAATGGATGTGAAGAGTGCTTTCCTCAATGGCTCTATCCAAGAGTTGGTCTATATTGAGCAGCCACCGGGTTTTGAAGATCCCAAGTTCCCACACCATGTCTTCAAGCTTCATAAGGCGCTCTATGGGCTTAAGCAAGCACCAAGAGTATGGTATGAATGCCTTAACGAATTCCTACTCAAACAAGGCTTTAAAATATGAAAAGAGAATCCTACTCTCTTCACTCATAAAGTCAATAATAATATCTTTGTGTGTCAAATATATGTAGATGACATAATATTTGGTAGTACTAACCAATCCTTTTGTGATGAGTTTAGTAGGATTATGACTAAGAGATTTGAGATGTCTATGATGGGTGAGCTAAAGTTCTTCCTCGGTTTTTAAATCAAGTAACTCAAGGAAGGGACATTCTTATGCCAAACCAAGTACACCCATGATATGTTGAGAAAGTTTGACATAGCAAATGCAAAGCCAATCAAGACTCCCATGCCAACCAATGGACATCTTGATCTTGATGAAGGAGGGAAATCCGTGGACATAAAGGTATATCGTTCCATGATTGACACTCTCCTTTACTTATGTGCATCTAGGCCGGACATAATGCTTAGTGTGTGCATGTGTGCTAGATTTCAAGCTAACCCGAAAGAGTGTCACTTAGTGGCCGTTAAGAGAATCTTGAGATATCTAGTTTTCACTCCTAACCTTGGCTTATGGTATTCTAAGGTCTCTAAGTTTGATCTACTTGGGTATTCGGATTCTGATTACGCCAGTTGCAAGGTAGACCGAAAAAGTACTTCGGGGACGTGTCAATTCCTTGGACGGTCACTAGTGTCTTGGAGTTCTAAGAAGCAAAATTGTGTAGCCCTTTCCACCGCCGAGGCCGAGTATGTTGCAGTCGGCGCATGTTGTGCTCAACTACTTTGGATGAGGCAAACCTTAAAAGATTTTGGATGTCAATTCACCAAGATACCTCTCTTATGTGACAACGAGAGTACCATCAAACTCGCAAATAACCCAGTTAGTCACTCTATAACAAAACACATAGACATCCGTCATCACTTCTTGAGAGACCACGAATTAAAAAGAGATATCGCAATTCGCCATGTGAGCACCAAAAAGCAACTAGCCGATATCTTCACCAAGCCTCTCGATGAGACAAGGTTTTGTGCTTTGCGTAGTGAGCTGAATATACTTGATTCTCGTAACGTGGTTTGAACTATAGCACACATTTGTTTGTCCACCTAGCGACTTAGGCAAAACTTTAAAAACTTCAATCATGTGTTTCAAAACCAATTTTGAAAGAAACTTGAATGTGTTAGTCATAGTATGATTGATGATTTGCTTACTGACCAACATATGGCAAGGGGTATGTGTTCACAATTGCATAAATATATAGTATAAAGGTGGCATAGTACCTCACTGCCTGGCTAGGCCAGCAGTGCCGGGATGCCCGGCAGTGCCGGGTTAAGTCCGGCAGTGCCGCGACTTAACCGACCAGAGGGGTCGGGCCCAAGTCCAAATCTCTTGGGTTCTCTTTTACTCTTTGCCTAGACCCGAGGGGACTCCATCCCAAATCGTTTCTCCCCCAACAGAACCCTTCTCCTCTCCTCTCTCAATCTCAAGGAGACCTAGGGAGTCCGGAGGTCCCTCTTCTCTTCCCCGGTAGTGCTACCCTTTGGAGGTGCTGTCATTGGAGGAGGTGTGGAGAATCTTCCTCCCTGCGTCAAGCTCTGTTTAAGCCCGACCTTCTTCATCCTCACCCCTCTCTTTCAAAGGTAATAACATGAAACCCTAACTTGGCTTGATCTATGTAATGTACGTATTTTAAGATGGGATTTAGGTTGTTAGTCGTTGCATTATGTATGGTGATGTATCTCTAGTAGTTAGATTCAATCAAAACTTAGATTCCATGGTGGATCGATGAAGCTTGTGGTGGTGCTGTCTGCACCAGGCCGGCAGTGTTGGGCCAGAGGCTGGTAGTGCCGGGCCTCTGGTCACAGCACTGCTGCCAGGGCTTCTACAATCCACCAAAGACTCTAATTTTTGGTCCAATCTCTCCACTAGAGTTCTAGTTACTATTCTAAGTGCAGCAACTTAACCTTATCTCTTTTAAATGCATAGATGAAAGCCGGAGGATCGAGTGGTGCAGGAAGAAAGGTGGCAAGATCAAAGGCTCGTACTCCCCTAGTTGATGATAGCCTGAACCCCAGGCAGAGGATAATACAAGAGGAGGAATTGCAAAGGGTAGAGAGAACAATCAGAGAAGATGTTTGTCCTAGGACACCTCCGGATTTGGGATTGTTCAATGGTTTCCATCTTGCTCATAATGCTGAGGAGGTACTTGTCAGAGAGCCTCAGGACAACCATGCTAGGCCAAGGATAAGTTATCAAAATCAGTGGCGGTCTGTCTAAGAGCAAAGGGTCATCTATCCCTATGATGTGCCAAAGGATATGGAAGTGGACTACAGATTCTGGAATGTATTTCACTCAGATTACTATTCCACTGTCCTCTTCCATGCTGCCAAACCCAAGATCATCAAGATGAAGTATATAGATTGGGAGAACTTAGAGAATAAGAGAGACCCTGTATTTGACAGAGTCATTGATCAGTGCAGGCAGCTGGGCATGTATCACTGGATGGGATTCCAGAATGGTTGGAACACAGAGATCATCTACCAGTTCTACTCCACTTACTATCTTGACAGAGAGAACATGGTGATGCATTGGATGACAGAGGGCATGCACTACAAGCTTGACTTTGTGACTTTTGCCCGTCTTCTTGGCTTTGGAGAGGATGACAGAGAGTGCATGAACATCCATGATGAGAGAGGCTTGACAAATGAAGATATCTCTCAACTTTATATTGAGCCTGAGCATGATGATGGTCTTGTGAAGGGATTGAGGAGCAAGTGCTACATTCTTAACAACCTCTTCAGGACCACACTCTATCCCAAGGTGGGATCAACCTCGAACCTCTATGCTTCATCAAAGAATGTGCTTAGGAGGATGAGAGGTGGAGCACCACCCATTTTAGTGTCACGCTTTCTTTGGGATGAGATATTTCTTGTAGCTGATGATGCTAGGAAGGGGCTTCCTTATGCACCTTACCTGATGTTTATCATTGAGATGGTGACAGGCCGGATCTACAACAAGGACACTTCTTATGAGTCTTTCAGAGCAGAGAAGGTCATTCACTCTACAGCAGTTACCAGAGGCAGGAAGAAAGCTAAGCTTGGTAGGATTCTGAAGAAGATCTTTGCTAGCATTTGCTATGCAAATGATCATGCTTACCAGACCAGGCTTGAGATCAGACAGCTCAGACAGGAGCAGAGCCTCAGGCAGATACCTCCACCTCCACCTCCACTAGAGCTCAGTGAGGAATCTACCTATGATGAGTTTTATGATGATGATGAGGAGGAGATTCAGCAGCCGCAGACTCGGAGGTGCAGTAAGCGTGCCTCAGCTCCTAGTGTTCACTTCACAGCCCCTGATGATGACGATGATGATGCTGATGAAGATGAAGATGATGATGGAAATGACCACATGGACGAGGACAGCGACTAGCTTGTATCCTTTTTCTTTGTTCTTTTCTCTTTTTGGTGACTTGTTGCCAAAGGAGGAGAATTACTAAGTGAAGGGGGTACAACAATCTTCGACCGTCATGGAAGAGTTACAGCTAGTTATCTTTAGTTAGTTAGTGAGATGAGAGAGCAACATGAAAACTATTTTATTGTAATATTGCCACTTAAGTATTTGATTTGTGTTATTTGTGGATATGTACTCTCTCTTATATATCATGCTTGTCTTAGTATGCTTTTAGTTTTTATTTCTATTATGCTATGTGGTCGTGCTCGAGCTTCCGCAAGCTAATAGCCTGTAGTCAGGCTGCCAGTGCTGGGCTTAAGCCGGTAGTGCCGGGCTGCTCTGACAGCAAGCCCTCTGATTTGTGTTGAGACAGGTTCATATGCATCACGTATATTCGTGTGACACTTTTTCAGCACCCCACAACAGTCATGGATGTAGAGGGAGCCCTATTTCACTTCAATGTGTGAATTTTGGCTTTTCATGCCAAATTGGAAATTTAAATTCCTATTCACACATTTAGGGGGAGCTTCTACACCCATAACTTGCATTGTCTCAGATTATTATTCACTTTTATAAGCTCTAAGTGTGTTGTCATCAATCACCAAAAAGGAGGAGATTGAAAGTGCAATCAAGCCTTAAGTGGGTTTTGGTGACATGACAACGCAATTAGAGAATTAATGAGACTTCACAAGTATGACAAGCAGGTTAAACTTAAGGAGGTTGATGAACAGGTTGGCAGACCCCTCCAATTACAAAAGTGCATGGCAACAAACTCAAAGGAGTTTAAATTCATTTTATACTTTGAAATTGAGTTAGGTATGTCGTACTATTAAGAGGGATTCAACACGCATGCCAACAAGTGAACCAAATGCAATATCTATCCAAATACATCACACTCCACATAAATAGTGGGCAAAATAGCCAGCTATTCGAAGATCACACCTTTGCTGTTTCTGCCAGACCGGTAGTGCTGGCCTCCAGGCCGGCACTGCCGCGACTTGATCTGCTCGTTGGCAGTGAAGGGGTATTTAACACCTCCTCACTCACCCTCAATGGCTAGTTCTGTCATTCCTTCATTCTAACTTCGTGAAACAGAAAAGAGAAGCTCTCTCCTTGCTCTCCCTTCTCCCTTGGTGCTCAACCACTCTCCTCTATTGATTTCTAATCAACCTTTGAGAGATTGAGCCTCCAAGATTGAGAAGAAGTTTCTCCCTCAGATCTTCAACTCCTATAAGCATTTGGTTCACGTGGTGGTCGGCGGTTTGAGTTTGTTACTCTTGGAGCTTTGCTCCTAGCCGGCTAGGCGTCGGCCTTGAGCTTGCCAACTTGTGTGGCAGCTTAGGGAGGTTTATAACATCACCAATTTGCTAATACATTGCCTCTCATCTCAAGAGTTCACTCTCTTGACTTGAGACCGAGGAAAGAGCTAGCCTTTGTGGTGAGCTTGAGCCTTGTGTGGCGCACCTCAACAACGTGGACGTAGGCAAGCCTTGGTGGCGAGCTGAACCACGGGTCAAATCTTGTGTCTCCTTGTGATTGTCTCTCTATTGTGATATATATTGTTTGCAAGGTGATTTCTAGGGTTTGGACCCGATCTACTCCGTGGGTGTGTTACTACCACTTTCAAGTGGTGCTAAAGGTTCCATACACCTCTAGGAAGGTTTCCATCCAAGCACAATTTTTATTCTCTCTTTATATTTTGAATTGTGTCCAGGTCTGTCCAGGTGACCAGCAGTGCTACCCCAGAGAGCAGCAGTGCCGGCCACCCCGGCAGTGCCGGTCTCAAGCCCGGCAGTGCCGGCCTCTGTGCTAACAGAAAGTTGCAAGTTGTTTTTTAAACAGGTCTATTCACCCTCCTCTAGGCTAATCAGGTCTTTACACTTTCTTTTGTGAACCTGTCCAGAAACAAAATAAATCTTTCTCCATGCCCCTCTACCTTGGCTTTGGCTCCCGAGGAGTTGCATGATGCTGTATGGTATGGTATGGTATGAGCAATTGAATATGGAGACGGAGGGACTGTTGGTTCTAGAGCACATGTCAAAGCGCGCTACTGGTCCACCATGCCATTGTAGGGTGGTCCCATGAGGCTATTTGGCCATCATGAGATATATGTATTTCATCTTCTTTTTGAAAAATAATCTTTACTAGATATATATTGAAAATATTAATATTTATGATATATAATTACTATCATTATAAAGATATTTAAATTTAGTTTTTCAATAAATTTATTTAAAGATATAAATATTACACGTATTTTTAACAAATTGAATCAAACTTATCGCGCACACACCGATAACAATAAGGACCGGAGTATATATATATATATATATATATATATATTATATATATATATATATATATATATATATATATATATATATATATATATATATATAGCAGATAATCCACAGGTAGGCTGGTCCATGAGGCACATGATGCCAATTGCCACCGCATTTGATTTAGATGTGGGACTTGTGCCTCTGTCGTATTTTATCTCACTTACTCGTCGGCTATTGTTGTGCTGTTGTGATAAATCCTCCTCCAGTTAGATCAACAATTCCATTGCATATCGTGATACCGTCGTGCCATGCTAGCTGACCCACAAGCCTCAATAAATGTCATTAAAATAGGGCTTAGCTTATATATCAACTATAAAATGCCCCTATCCAATTCACATGTGTATCCGCATAGTATGTAGTGTGAGAGGAAAACACTGTTCATTTGCTAAAAAGTAGTGCTGAAGTAATACTGATGAACAGGAGTAAAACCACTCTATGCCAAACTATCTTCAATGTCAACTAATTTTATAGTGCAAAATAATAGCATTTACAGCTTGCACCAAACGAGCAGTACTAATTTGATGTAGCAAATATTAGTATCTTTTATAAATTTAATTTAAGTTAAAATAGTTTTGCTAGAGTTCTATAGAATAATTTATTTTGAGACTAGAAAATGCCAACATGAACACAAACAGCAAATGAGGTTATATATATGATGGCTAGTGAGGTAGACTATGTAAAAAACGAAAGAAATAGGATAGAGAGCTACTAAATTTGAAGGTATTTTTTTCTTTTATAATAGTCAAATTTATCTTATCTTTAGAAAACTATTTGACTTATTTTTTGGAGATGCCTCCTTGATCTCGAGCTCTCGAAGAAGGAAACTTAGCAAGGTATGGAACATTTTTAAAAACTAGATCAGGAACAATTAATATGTGGAGAATGAAAATGTCGGATTCTCTCCTTTTAAATACATGGGTATTTATAGAAAAAACTAACAGCCACTGTTAGAGCTACATGCAGGCTAAAGAGGGTCATGACCCCTCTTTGATAATTGAAAACTCCACTAAATTACTATTAAATATATTAAGTAAGAAATTAGTGTTGATGGCTCTCTCTTGTTTTTCAGTCAAGCTCCGCCACTGCTAACAGCCTTTTTTCTATTTTACAAGATGCCCTCAACTCTACGACTATATTCCTATTCGAAGGTATTTGGGTCTTTTTATTTCTCCAAGGCTACTGGGGAGATATTTCTATTGTCCGCCATATTTTCTCTAATTCTAGTGGTTGTTGAATGGTGCAGGCATCTAAAGAGGAAAAAAGTTAGGTGAGGACCATCCTACAGGAACAAGGTAGGAATTGTTTGATTTACATGTGGAATCACGTGTTATTATAACAGCACACCTATCCAATTTGTTTCCTCTAAAGGGTGCCATCAGGTTCCTTGGTGAATGGTGGTTCTAAAGCATTTTTAGCCTTTGTCCACCTAACTTGACTTTTGCGCCTTTGCAGGTTTCTCATTAAGGCTCTATCTTTCACCTTTGCATTGGCATTTTGTACTCTTTAAGAAGCATTTGGTTGAGAGATAAAGTGTAGTGGGATGATCCTATCTCTCTCTCTTGTTTCTAAGAGAGGACAGACTCATCTTCCGTTTGTTTGAGGAGGGACTGGACTGATCTATTTTTTATTTGGCGTAGGAACACGAAAAAGTGTGATGAGACAATGATGTAAGGGACCCAACTGTGCACACTCCCTTCACATATGAGATGACTTTGTTCCTTAGTTTTTTATGGCAAAATTATCTCACATCTAGAGAAATATTTCCTATTAGAATGTCCTTGACTCTATCTTGACTCTGACCCAAATATCATTAAAACTAGGTCCGTCCCATCCAACTAGTCTCCCTAACTAAGCACTGCCTTAGATAACAATGAAGGTCTTGCGAGAGACAATGAGCGGGTAGTGCCTTTAGTGATCCAACAAGGTACAACGGCTCGTACGTACCTTTTGGTCGGACGAAAATGAAGACTCAGCGATGAAAGCGTGGCATTTTTTAAGGTGTCAACCCCCCAACAACACCAACCTATTACTTAAACTCATCATATATACTCTCATTTCATACTAGTAACTCAAGTTGTTTTGGACAATGACACGGTCACCAAAGCATAACTTTGACTTTTTATTTTTATAAAAATATCTATTGCAAAGTGACATATGTATATTTTTATGAAAGTACTTTTCAGGACAAATCTATTCATATGGTTTTCATATTTTCAAAATTAATAATTTAAAAATTATTCATTGTTTATATTCTTATTGTTTGATCCAAAGCTTGTCCAAAACGACTTGAGACACCATTATGGAGAGAGTAAAAAAAAATCAACTCTATGCAATAAGCACAAATATCATCATTCCTTTCATTCAACAATTTGGGAAGGGGCATCAAACATTCTCTTACATTTATGTTATCTTTAAATACCTCCACTTTTCTTAACTTACAATGTTAGTCTTTTAGTTTCTTTGTCATTAATTCCAAACCCACACGGGCCTACTTGCACTTTCACTTGGTTCATTTCTTTTCACTTAATTTATTTTGGTGTCTTTACGGACAACCGGATGACCCATAGAAAAGTATACTATGGATCACCAGCTCAACCTGTTTGATTGTCGTCCATGGTCTGCCACGTCTAAAGTTAAGTATAAGCCACACTTGTAGTTAGCCACACTCTATGGTAAATTAAGAGTGTTTGATTAACAACTAAAGTGTAGCAAAAATAATATGGCTATTGTTTAGTTTATTACTATAAATGTTAAGTAAAAGGTTATGGTAATTGTTTGGATTACAGCCACATGTTGATCAAAAAGCCTGATTCCATTCATTATGACGGCTGCCACAAATATTTGACAACGGTGTAGGTAACTGATCATAGTGCTAAGCATGTATTAGCTCTCAAGAAATAATGAAAATAAATCGTCCCATAAAATAAACAAAAATATATTTTTATATTCAGTAAACAGGGTAAATAACCATAAACATCAACAAAATCCTATTATGGTGAATTAAATCAAGCTTCATATGTAGAAAATATTAGTCCAAATAAACAAATAGATTAATACTAGAAGCTATAGGATTCTTCATGGGCTCTTGGCAAAGGCAAGGGCGGGCAGGGATGGCAGGTGGCCGGCATAGCAGTAGGAGGGGTGGCACTGTGGCAGCAGAGTTTGTGGTGGAGGCAGAGGCGGAGGAAAAACACGCCCCACATTTGCCGTAGAAAATTATGATGAGCACTTCTGTGGAGTGTGACGACCCTTGCTTCAATAGTTAACCAAACAAACACCTAACCAGCTGTGGCAAGACTCAATTTAAGCGTGGTGAGACGAATGGTGGCTGCCAACCAAATAGACTCTAAGCCTCACCTTTGATAGGACCATGGTCATTTAGCGTTGATTTATTGTTAAATATAATAGGCATTACCAAACCATATGTGTAGGATGGTTGGGACTAGTGGTTGTTGGAACTAGGCAGCATGAAATTGGGCTCCTAGGAACAGAACTACAAAGGTTGGTTATTATATCATCATCACCTAATGGTCACCAATAATTTAATAATAGATACTATACACAGTACAGCTATGGTTCCTCAAAATAGTAATATAACCATACCGATTGCTGAATATCAAGGCAACAAACAAAAGGTAGAATTATGCACTGTTCTAGTAGGATTATACACTGCTGGCTGATTTCTTGTGAGAGAAAAACACTGTTCTGGCTGGATTTAAACCGGCTGAAAAAGCCAAGCGAACGCCTTCTTAACAGTTCTCTGAGTAGTGTATCCTACACGACCAACTACCAACCGCTACAGCAACCAGATTCAGAACTCCTAAAAGAATCCAGGACTATCCATTTTATTCTTGTGTTTTTTCAAGATTCTCTCATTTCTGAAGGAGACGAAAGCAGGAAAAGAGTTTTTGCTTCTAACAGGTTACTTTCTCCGATCAGAAATGTAAGTCTGTCTAAATTTATACTAAGTCAAATCTTTTAGTCATCAAGTATAAATATCTATAATTTTTATATAAATTCACAAAATAAGATTGACATTAGTAGATCTGCTATAAGAAAACAAATATGTAACATAACATGTAACTATTTTTAGTTAAGATAATATATATTTCCTATTCTATTCTTTCCTTTTCTTTTGATAAAGAAAACCTTTACTGGTTTTAAGAGAACGTACATCTTGTACATCTTATAATTGATCAGCAGAGTTGCTGGTGGTAAGGACAGACTTTGCCGATTTTCTCCGAGGTTGAACTTTTGACATGTTACTAGCAAAAAAAAACCCAAAAAAAACAGCAGAAGCCAAAGAAGGATGTCCCTTTATGAGATTTTTATTATTATGGTCAGCCTTTCAACAAGACGGGACCATGAAACAACACAAAAGACAATCCAGGATACAGACATCAGCAAAGACCGAAAGAACGCACTCATGTCCTGACGCCACGTCAGCAGACACATGTCACTTATATATTGCGTAAAGCTGAGAGAGTCTGACACTGAAGCATCAGGTATCAAAATCAGCAAGACGCCATCGCTGATGTCACTGGGAGATTTCACCGTCGGGTGGTGTTCTGGTTCTTCTTCTTCAGACAAGTTATGGAGGATGCAGCGCTGAAAGATGTTTTACAGCAGCATTCACTATCACTTCCTTACCCACTTCGTATACGATATCACATCCTCTATCTTTCTGGTTAAATTAGTGCGATCTCTCTTGTTAAATTAGTGCCGATACTGGTATGAGTGAAAATGATATGGATATTTGCCATTTAAAGGAGTTTAGATCAGTCATATCTACATCCGCATATTCAACATCCGATACTGTACCTGTATCCGAATACTCAAATCGTATATCTATGATGTCGATATCAAATCTTCTTTTTGGTATAGTTGATACTATTCATATTCCAATTTAAAAATCTAGACATCACTAATATTTATTCATATCCGATCTGTTTTTATCCCTACTGACATGAATTACTAACATCCTCTAATCGTTTTAGAATTCTCTTGTCTGTGTTCTCCTTTCTCTCCATGTATGAATGAGAACCAGGGCTCCAAAGCAAGGATCGGTTTTGGTCAAGCTTATTGACTCAATAACCGGTCGAGTTTCGTACCATGATTTGAGTCTAGTCGAGTTTTTTCAAGTTTTCTTCAGTCACCAGTCCTGTTTTCCACAGGAAAGTCTAAAGTACCTGCCCGGCAGAAATCTCTGAACGTTCCGAGAACTTGGGGAGATTGATTTAAGATTTTTGACGCCTGGCTGGCATGGACTTATAAACCCACCCTTAATACGACCAAGAAAGACAGCATCAGTTGTAAGCTCCAAACGTGATTCAGTCAGTTACTTAAATATTCATTCAGCCACGACCCCTCTTGGTCACTGTTGGAAACCACTTGCCGTCAGAAAACTGTGGTCGCAACAGGCATGACTCATGAAAAGTGCATACATATTTCTATCACTGTCATCTAGTGACACAGACAGCAAGATTTTATTTGTTTAGAGTTGTTCGTCATCAATAGATAAAGTACGACAGCAGGTGTTGTGTATTACTAGCAATCTTCCTCTGTCCCAAAGGGCCATCAACACTAATTTCCTGTGTGGAGAATCTTTTTTGCTGCAACTGCAACCTCCTCGTGCCCTTGAGCAGTTGTGTTGGAGCTGGATACCCGCGTTGCCACTCACCCCATCTTTTTTTTTCGACATTTGAAATTTTAGATTAAATGGGGTTCGCGTGAACTCTATAAGCCCATGGGCTGAAACGAGGCTAACGTTGGTGTGGGCTTTATTAAGTAAAGTGCATTCTTTTTCAACTTTTAACTTATATAGAAGTTCAATTGTCAACTTTCAACTATCAAACCGGATATTGGACACCTCTCCAACTGTTGAAAAAATTTTCAAGTTAAACTACCAAACCGGATACTGGACAACCCTCTGACTGTCGAAATTGGATAAAATAGTCTTTCAGCTAGTTTCAAAGGTGGTTTTTTTTTATCTTTTTCTAAATAATGAAAAATCATTTCAAGCTCTAAAAATTCTTAACTTATTTTTGAATAAAAAAATGTGAAAACTAATAATATTATTTTTTTCTAAAAATGTAGTTTATTTGTCGGTGCTTTATTAGGAATTATTGAATCTTATTTGCTTAAAATAGTCTTTCATCTAGTTTCAAAGGTTGTTTTTTATTTTATAAATAATAAAAATTGATAACTATTTTAAATAAAAAAATTATTAAACTAATATCATTATTTTCATAAAAATGGTATTTATCTATCGGTGCTCTATTAGGAGTTATTTGAATCTTACTTCCTCATGTTTATAATAAACCAGAACACAAACGATACAAGAATATGAACAAAACTAAATAATCTCCAAATAATGATAGATTACTAGCAGGTAAATAATGCTTTCCAGAAGAAAAAAGTACTAGTTTTATATTTTTATGATTTAAAATATTGTTTGTGGGTTTTTAGAGGTTAAACTGTTTTTCATTATTTTGATAAAATAGAAAAGCAAAAAGGACTAAATTTGTCCAATTTTAATAGTTGGAGAATGTATTGTACCATATTCTTGTAGTTTAAGATTGAAAATCAAACTCATACGCAAGTTGAGGGTTAAAATGCACTTTAGCGTTATTAGATCTAGAAGTATAGGTCAAGTTCTCACGGGAAAAAGAAAGGCCATTCAATGTACAACTTAATAGCCAGGGTTCATGATCTTTCTTATAATGAAATAATTTAGGAGAGGTTTTTCCATGCGTATTGTTGTCTTTTAGAACTAGACTAGAGAAGTATATATATCCGGCTGTTAACTGTTGATGCATGCTTTTTATTAGAACCTGGCGCCACAAGCAATGCAC
Source organism: Microstegium vimineum (assembly GCA_022036555.1). Lineage (NCBI taxonomy): Eukaryota > Viridiplantae > Streptophyta > Magnoliopsida > Poales > Poaceae > Microstegium > Microstegium vimineum. The sequence continues at coordinate 36,590,959 of CM039121.1, read as the reverse complement.
AGTCCACGTCTGCATCCAAAAAGGCAGTGCAGGTCAATTGATCAAATCTGATACTGCTGTAACAGGCATACAAGTGACGGATTCGGGGTAATTTACTGGACTGTCGGATTCGGTGTAATTTACTGGTTCAGATGAATTACAGCAGTCTGCATTTGGTTCAGATGAACTAACACAGGAGTATTTATTTCGATTTGATCAGAACAACTGTATCAGTAGCGGCGTCGACCTAAGTAGTAAGTACGCATCGCTTCCAGTTTCAGAAATGAAAACCTTCCCGTCCCGTCAGTCAATACATGTAATGGCATTGCTGCGCCAAGGTTTTAGCGTGTTCAGTTTGAAAGGATCTAAATCTTGTCACAATATATAGATATATATCAAATGCCTAGCTTCCTCAATTTATATCATGTATTGCGAGCAGAACTCTCTCCACAGAAGTTTAAGCAGTGCTCCACCGTGTTTACTTGCCACAAAGCCTGTCGGCATCTTGCTCTAAAATTTCACCTGCATATAGACAATCTATTTTTTTCGCTACATTGAATCGAGCTACCCCTAGGAATGATATGCAGCTAAAATTTAATATGCCTCATCTGAAATAAAAGAACATGAGGCAGCATTAGTGGCAGTGCTAACCGCAGCTGCCGAGACCAGCTACAACTATGAAATGAGATGTAAGCCGTTTACATTTGGCAAAACCCAGATGTTTGAACAAAACCATCTCGACTAAGGGGATACCGACCGTACCCACTCCGCTGGTGCGCCGAAGCAGGTGGTTCGGCTGAAGAGGCGCATGCCCTATCTGGATACCTTCCTCTATGTACAATGCCGCTAGGGTGGGCCGGCATGGAAGAGTCCGAGACGAAGCCTGTGCTCTCTGAAAAGTACCTTGTTTGTGGATTGGAGGGTGAGAACCTTGTACATGAGACGAAATTGCCAGGAGGGTGCTCCGGAGCATAACTTGGCCCAAATATAGAGGAAATTGGATCCAGGCCAGCATTGTCTCCATAGTCCACAACACTGAAGGAATCTCTTGTGCTTTCGGTGGTAAATGAGGACTCGTCAGAGCTGGTAAACAGCGACCATTCACTTGATGTAGCTTCCGAGAAGTCTGTGCTAACTGAGTCTGCAAAGGCATCATCGGCATGATGGAAATCTCTGGATCTCAACTCTGGATGATGATCTTGCGTGTAGCCTTCGCCATCAGGTCTAAAATCATAAACACCATATGCTTGATCATTTGCAGAAAAGTGTAGCTCTGTCTGCTTGCGCTCATGTTTAGAGCCCTTGGAAGATTTTGACGTGTGACGCTTTACAGATGTAACAGGCAGCCCCTTCTCAATGTATATTCTGGGTGGTCGGGGAAAAGACCTGAATAATATTTTACAAATATGAGATGCTGCAGAGTGCATGTACAGATTACTCCAAATGACAATTTAGGTACACCACATGACATGTTAGCTATATTTACCTCAAGTAGAACAGCATATATGCACCTTCTGACATAACTTGATTCACTGATACAACCTGGACCTACATATGGAACACCATAAATCACCACAAAATATCATAAACTCTCTCAAGTTTTTTCCTCTTCCTATTTCATTTCAATGAGCCTATAAACCTACAAAGGACAAGCACATACTAATAAACGTGATATCAGTAATCCACACAAAACGCTCCAGTGCAAACAGAGTAAATTACATAATGAAAAATTGTATTTATGTGCACCAAAGAAGTTTGACAACAAAAATGCATGACAGACAAAAAATATAATAAAAAATGATAATGGGAATGTTCACTTTTAATCTAGAAACCACGAGACCTAATTTCTCACAATTCATATATAGGTACGACATTCTTAGCCTACTTAACAGGAGTAGACCTTGTTGTAAAACATACCTCTGAATCATCAATTCTCAACCATGTACCCTGCATATCTTTGACGTATGATATATAGTGCCCAGAGAATGATGCATTTTCTGTATCCACATGTACAACCACGGCATACAGGAAATAAAGAGGGGGGTTGTCACCAGACCCAGTCACGAAAGGAACCATGTCCAACATATCAGGGAAAGTAACACATTTGTTTATCTTGCCATATTTTCCTGACTGAAATAACAAAATAAAGTTAATTTAGTTCTTCCATCAAGAAACATTCAAGTGGTACAGAACTGTCAGCTCGAGCATACTAAACATGAGCCATGTGATAACTGATCCAAGTCAACAGACCAATGAGTTTATATGGAAATTTCGCCAAATGTGCTTCACTTCATTACCCCCACCCCTATTCTCCCTAGATAGCTCAGATTTCACTTATGAGACATTGATATATAAATTTTATATATGCTTACAGTTTTGAACATTCGTATTTTCTAGTTACACATTAGTAAGGCAAATATGGAAACAATATTTTTATGACTTGTGCTAATATAATTTCTATGCACGAATGTAAACAGTTTTTGGTACGGTAGCAATCAAAGTTTTGAAAGTTTGATTATAAACATTCCAAAACATAAATGTAATGGGTGGGGGTGGGGGTGGGTGGGTGGGGGGGGGGGGGTTGATAATGGAATGGTTTTGTTTATATGCATTTGGTTACAAGCTTGGGAAAAGGTGCAGAGCAAACATCGTCTTCATGGCCTATAAATTAGTCATCAATGTTATTAAATCAGCCAGTCAACACTAGTTACCACGGCACTGACCAGGCAAGTTGCGATTATGTATATACCAAAACCTATAGGGCATATGTACTATATACTAGATAGTATAAACAGAGGACCTAGTGTTAGCTTCTTGCTACTAACAATAGACCATCAAGCTTCAAGCAAAGACAAGCTGCTGAAGTGTGACCCAGCAATGATTAACCCTCAGAGCAGGAGTTCATCATGCTCCCTTAGACCTGGGTTGATGGAGGTGCGACTTGGCGGTGGCAGGTTTTTTATCCGGCAGTGCTCGACTCCGGTAGTGCACGGAAGAAGGCCTTCAGCTCCCTCTGCATGTTGATGACTAAGGAAGGAAAGAGAGGCAGCAGCAGCAGAAGTGGGAAACAGGCGCCACAGCAGCAGGGAAGGCCAGAAGGGAGAAGACAAGTGGTATCAGGAATGGTTGCGCCTGCAGCTGCTAGTGAGCACTTTTGGCACAAGCTCCTGGTAGCTAGGGGTGCATCTCACAGGTCAGGGGTGAGGGAGTAACAGTGGAGGGGGTATAAAAGAGAAAACCAATTGAGTTTGGGCCAAAACACAGCTAGAGGTTTAGGGTTTAGGGTATAAAAGAGAAAAACAATTTGCTCCTTGATTTCACAATTGCCTGCCTAGTCGTCCAACACAGCTCGTCAGACAATTGATCATGATTAGTCGACGACTGGTCACCCTAATTGAGTAGACGATCGATTAGGACAATTGATCGTGACTAATCAGACTGACTTGTTTCCAGTCATTTCAAGTTAATATTACCCCATACCAACAAATGTGGGTCTAAAAAATGATAATGCAAACCTCAAAGAGTTGGCCGAGCATTGCACACACCACAAATACTTATCAGATCCAACTGGTGTTACATGATGAAATTCAATACAAAAATAATTACCTGAAATCTTTTAAGAACAACTGTTAATATGTTTGGAACCTCATGCACACTCAGTTGCTTCCTAGCTTTAACATAGGCAGAACACCTGCATTAAAAGATTCGAAATTTCAATAGCTTCAATTTATTGTGATCAAACTGAAAGTACAGTAACAAGATTCTAGCCAGCAGTTGCAACACTACCTTCCACATTTATACATATTATCACCATCCAAATCTTCAGGAGCAGTGAACTGTGTCAAAGCATCTTGCAAGGACTCTACCCAGCCATGAATCTCCAAAGTAAGATCCATTATATTCTCATATCTTTCAGACTCGTGATAGCATCTGAGGCACTTAACCTTGTTTCATAAACAAAACTAATTAGTATATCATAGATCAAGATGGTGTCAGACTCAGTATGATAAACCAACTACAGGGTTGCCATGAATTGAAGACGAAGCATGCAATGCAAGTGAGAATAAAACTTTCAAAACAAACGAAGCAAAACATGTTCATTACAAAAATGTATAGCTACAAGTACAGTATATCACTGAAGAAATTAGCAAAAGTTTCTAAATATAATAAATGTAGCCCAACAAGAAATCTGAGATTTATTAAGTTACCTTGGATTTAAGACGGCCACCAAACATCTGTTGTATCAGTGTTGTTTCCTGCAAACTTGGTTCAACGTGCTTCTCACCACCCAGCCCATCCAAGCAAGCTGCTTGCATAGACATCACAAGATGCCTGGTAGTGTTCAAATTAAAACATAGTGTCAACAAATGAACATGTATGTTCAAGAGGGAACGATAGCTTCATAAAAAAAAACTTAAACTTCTATGATTGTATTTTTCGCCTCTTAACAGACTTCTAAAGTGTCAAAATACTACAGCATCAGAACCTACGGAAAAAATACTTCGGTAAAATCCTTGTAAATGTTCATAGGATATCAGTACATCACCAATTCACCATTCCATGCATAGCGATACAGCAATCAATTACTCACTAGGACAACATTGTATCTCACGAGGCAAGTACCAAGCTAAGCTATGGATTTCCATTAGTGCAAAAGTTAGTGATGTTATATCACCACCTGCTGCCACACATCTTATGTAGCAAATTACCATGCCATGATAATTTACCTTGTGAGTTGTGATCATTTTTTATTTTATCAGTTATGAATATGGTAAGTTATGTCTGATTAAATCATAAAAAACATGTAATTTTTCATCAGCTTTTACACAACTCATAACTTTCGATGCTGCAGACACTTTTGCTCCACAAAAATTTGCTTTTCTTGAATGCTTTGAAAAATAAAAAGTGATTACTCAAGCAATAATAGGTAGTGGAAGTTTCTGTTGGGTACTACGAGAGTTAATTCTGAATCATACAGAAGCCATTTTATTATTGCAGTAAGTAAAACATTAGCAAGCAAGCAAAAAGCAACAGGAGCAAAAAACAGCATGTCACAGTTACGATACCTTAAAAACTCATGAGCATCTTCCTGAGTTCCACCACCCAAGCGACATCCAATATTCCTCAGATTAGAAAGAATTCTACTTGGAGATAAGGGTCCACCACTTTCACGTAAAGTTGAAGCATATTGCTCAAGTTCACACATTAGACACCAATTTTTTGAAGAACCTAAAAAATAGTAAATGAGGTCAAAAAAGAAAAAGAAACACAAAGTACACATCAATATTTCGAGGGGGGGTGGGGGTAGCTCTTTGAGATTATAGTATTACAATCTTTAGAATGCAATCTCAGAAGAAGGTAGATCATCAGTGGCTTTGTGCACATGAGACATTGAAGAACAGCATTAGCATAGCAGCTGCAAAAGGAAGGGAAGTTAATCAAGAGAAGAGGCTGATTAAGCAGGTAAATGTAAAATAAGAACAATGCCGAGTACCCAAGCAAGTGTTAAGTTGCACAAATGGGAACAAAGGACGGCCCATGCACACCCCAAGTAAAACCGTCTAAATAATCCCATAATATGGTTTTAGAGGGCAGTTTTGTACACGTGGCACAGCACACAAACACTGACATGGCAATAACTTGATGAAGACTAGCGGGCCACCCTCCACATTGGCAGGATTACCTCAACATGGTGATTCCCTCGAACAAATACTTTGTGAGATCCCTTTTATTCCAGTAACATTGCTATATAATGATCAGTTGTACAAAAAATAGGATTTAGTTAAGCATGCAGCATTTTAATTTTCAAATCAGCAAACCTTTTCAATATTGAAACTAACTGTGACACATCTCTTATTTCGAAATCGATCTCATTAGATATGCTAATATTATTGGGCAGTGTTATTTGCCAAATGTGTGTAGCAGAGATGCTATCCTCCTATTGATCCACTGTCCTACTCTAGGTAACCCACACTATATACTGGGATTCATATACATATGTAGAGATGAATACTGAATAATGTCATTCTTGTTACGTACACGCTTATGTCAGGCATATCTATTCTAGGCTCGTATTGTCCCATACGTAGTGTGCGCATGCACCAATACTAATGGAGTGATAATGTCCTACAAATCTAGTCAATTAATATGATAAACCACTGTTAAGTAAACTCTTGTTTTTAGCAGGCGCCTTTCAGCTGCTCTACTGGTTTAAGTTCCCCCACCCCTTTGCAGTGAGTGCAAACGTCCCATTTGGCATTTCTCTTCTTTTGCAACTCAAGTCGAGTACCAAAAGGCACCATCATCACTTAAAAGTATTTATCTCAATAAAAGTACACAGTAGCAACAGAAATAATTAGGTGTGAACTATCACTTTAAGCATCATTCATTACCTGTTTCCACAATTGAAAAGACCTCTAGGGGAAATACCCCGTGCTTCATACTGAAAAAACTTGACAAGATCTTCATATGGGAACAATACCTAAAGTGCCATTTACAAAGAAAACCTTAATTTAATAAACAAGAAAGCATTTAAGGAAAGTTCATAGATTATTCCAAACCTTGTTCCTCTTATTATCATTGATCAATCCCACAAGGCTGGTTTTGAGAAATTTTGAAGGCTTCTTTAAAACTTCAACCTTGGATGCTCCAAACTTTTGTAGATTGCTGCTTGTTGGTTGACTTGATTCACATGTGGGGGTAGATCCTGAATAATGCAGTAATTATATGAAATAAAAGTAGCACAATAAGATAAAGCTAGCCCATTGTATGAGAACTCTTTACTAACTTTGGTCATTTTTGTTGCAAGGATTCTTCTCATGGCCATCATTTTGATATGTAGACACCCTATCCTGTGACTTGTGTGCTGAAACCACCTTACTTGATGGGTATGGAGGCCTCTTATTCACCACATTTGCTTTCCCAATAGTTCTTCCAGATGACAAGCTCCTTTGCAGTGGCTCACTGGCAGAAGCATATGATCCCTCACAAGAATTGACCATGTCAGAAGTTAAATAGACACCCATGTCAGGCTGATAAAATGTGATGCTTGCTTTTGATTGTTTTCTCATGTCAGGAGCACAACTGCTAGGTTGCTGAGTATTACTTTTGGCAGGATAAGTTGCATCCCCATTACCACTCATTGCATCTGAACCAAAATAGTTATTTGGCACCTGCAGTCATAAGGCAAATGATTGAGCTATCTAATACAAACATGTAGGCTGAAGAATGGCAAGTGAATTGTAAGTGTTTGTTTAAATTACCTTGTTTCCAGATAAAATCTCCGGAGAGTGCATTTCATCAGGTACACCAACAGCACCATTTTCACTCATATGAATACCTTGATTTGATCTATTCATGTTGCTTCTGTCAGACGGAAATGGATCAGTATCTAGATTGTAACCATCAGTTGTGGGAAAGGATGGTTCTGATAGAGTATCGAAGTTCATGTCACGCAGATGAATGTCACCACCCGGAAGAGGTGAATTTAAGTTACTCAAGAACGGCATCTGTTCAGTAGCCTCAGTGCTAGATCCACCAAAGCTGCTAGAACCACTACCAAGCCATTTTTGGCATGTTTCCTTATGTCCTTGCCTCCAGTGTACTATTTGACACTTCCCAGAGCTGCAGAACATTCAAAATAGCATTGTGTCTTTATGAGGTGTCATTGACAATACGGGCAAGATCATGTACACAGTAGTTATGGCACAATGAAGACAATTAACACAGTAATGGTGCATGAACAAATTCAATCAATCAGTCGCAAAGAATATCACATTGTGTCAAAGAGCTTATATCTGCAATGCTACCTCCAACCATGTGCTGAATCTACTGTGATGACATCTTAGTAGGCACATTTAACATCTTGACCAACTAGCCTAAGGTGAATTCGATATAATTAGTAAGTCAGTCACAAGTCATCAGTATAAGCCTACTTAGTAGTCTAATACAAATTATAGCCAGGAGAAATTAATGCCACACAGTGTAGGGCCAAAGCAGTACAAAGACAAAAAATATTTCCTAGACCCTATTGCAAAATATCAACATGAGATCCACAGAAACAGGTCAGTCCCTAAGCTTCAACTTGGCCATGAGCCCATGACTATCTAAACAGCAAACTATTTACTACCAGATGAAGGTGTAAGAACCACAAGTACTGCCACTGATGTCAAGTCACCAAAATACCAATAGTGTGCTGCAGTTTTGCTTATTCGTAGACAAGTTTGTTGACTAGTTTCTCAAACCCACAAGTCAGTGGTAAGTTGGTCACCCTATGCCAACTTGACTGGGTTGTATAAATCTTGGCCTAACAACCATGATCCTTTTACACAGTAAGGCACATACAAGTATAGAACTAGGATATATAGATAAATCAAGAATTAAAACTTTTCAATCTGAAAATGTCATTGCTATTGTTTAGCATTAGAGAATAATAAAGAGCCAATAAATCATATGAATCATATTTCATGATTTATCAAGCTACCATCTAAAACTGCTTGAACCTTAATTAGGAATCCATTTCACACGCATGAAAATCAAGGGTGGCACCTATATGAGACACTCCGCACTCCCACTATGTCAGTATGCCATAAGCTAATATCTCAGAGCAAAAAAAAAAAAAAACAAACTAGCTTTAGTGTAATGTTTTTTATTGCTATGTGGAACTGGTTAGATAAACTGGAAAAGGATGAGAGGTGGATCAGATCTTTGAATTTCAAAGAAGCCTGATCAGGCATGGTTTCTTTCAATACATAAACTGATTATAGAAATGGAAACACAAAAGAAAACTTACCAGTATCTAACAGACTTGCATCTGGAGCAACGAGTCTTTGCAGGGGCATGGCAAGTTGCACATTCATGGTATTCCTGTCTTAATGAAGGTGCAGGTCTGAAATAGGGCATAGTTCTCAAGGAAGGCCCTGGCGGAATAATGTCTGGACACGCCATTGTTTCCTCTCTATAGGCCTCTTCTGCAGCTCGCTGTGCAAGCACACTTACCCTTGTCTTCTTACTTGCAGCATCATGCCATCTCCCAAGAAGAAAATAAGCTACCACGGGAAGTACAATGAAGACAATAATGAGTACAGGCACATCAGCTTCCCTTGGTTGGAGCATGTCCCTAACAGAATACTGATCTCCAGCTCCAGAAGTTCTCTATTTGAGCTCGAGAAAACATTCCAGAATACTTATTGACCTACAGGAAAGCATATATAAAGAAAGAAACAAATAAGCCTACATTTTTTTCTGACATAAATAAAATAGAATAAAACAAGAAAAAACTAAAGCCTCCAAAGATTTTAGGGACAATGCCCAGCTTAAGCTTCTCCAATAAACTGTTCTTTTTGCAACAGACACATAATGGCTTCTTGAAAGAAAAAAAAACGCTGTATGGGGCTTCATTTAGGAGTGGTAGGAGCATGCTTGTGCTGGATTCACGACATTAGGGGCTTCTACTGCGAAGTTAGCCTAACCTTATATGATGATCTCAAGAAGCTCCCACCTGTTTGACCATGGCTTCATCTCACAAGCCCACAGGATGAAGCTAGGTCTGACTCTGAGTAGGCCCTTAGCTTCTTACATCAAGATCCGAAAACTAGATGAAAGAAAAGTAGCAAAACTATAAACGCCAGACCTCTAGTACATACTGTAGTTGGCTGATTACCTGGAAAACCTAACAAAGGTAAGGAATAGTTTACATCGCAAGTGTAGCACCCCAATATGGTTCAAGCACTAGAAACCTGAAAGGGCATCCATAAAAACATAGACATTTTTCTCTGTGGTCCGTGCAATGTTGTTGGACCAACTAACAGAAACAGCTCCTAAAATGTGTCCATGGTCTAATATCCAACAAACTACATCCAGATTCCCAAAAAACAATGGAATGTCCTAGCGTTCAGATATTATCCTTGGCAGAGCACAGCAGCTCCGGAGCGTGAAATCGGTACAAACAGTTGTACACCACCACCTTGAAAAATCGACAGAGGAACGAAAAAAACTAGCACGTACTACACGGCAGCACAGTCACGAGAGCAAGAGCTCAAAATGAGAGGGAGATTTCTGACAAGAGTGCCCAGGCCCTAATCTCAAAATGAGAACCCTAGAAGCTCCCAGATCCCCAGCACTGAACCGCATGCCAACACGGGCACTGAAATTCCCCGCTCGACCCCACCGACACGACCACCCGTAGAAAAGAAAAAAGAACCGGCCGGATTCCATTGGTTCCCAAGCTAGAAACCTGCGCAAGAAGCGGGCTAACCCCGGGCCTAAAAACTCGATTTTTCGCGGCAAAAACATGGGAGGAGAGCAGGGAAGCAGCGTCTAGGGTTTACCGAGAGCAGGAATGCCACTCCGGCCGGATCTCCAGCCAGACAACGCAGGAGGGGCAGGGCCACGGCCGGCGGCGGTGCGGGTCCGTCCGGGAGACGGTGCTGCGCCCCTTGGGCGGCGGAGAAGGACGGAGGGATTGGGAATCGGGAGCGGTGGTGCGAGCACTGGGGGTGTGTGGATGCTCTCCTCTCCAGTGATGAGTCTCCAGTCGCTTGGCTACACTGTGCTGTGCTGCTGCTCTCTGCCGTCTCCTCTACGCTCCAGAGTCTCGATCGGGGTGTGGTGAATTTGCTACGCTCAGAGCACCTGCTGCCCTTCCCAAAGGAAAACGCGGATCCGATCCCAGGGAGGGAGCGCCAGGAATTTTTCTCGGCCGTCCGATGGAACGATCGGCGGTGGAGATCAAAAAGGAGGTCTTTTGTTTTGTTTCTTCTCTATCTCTACCTGCCTGCCCGATTGATCCAGGACCTGGAGCCGTTGTAGGAGTAGTAGAAAGCAAGTCAAGGGGATGTGTGAACTGAACGACGCATTACACCATCCAACCTCCAACCCTCCCTGAATTGCCTCAAGTAGAAAGAATTAGGTCAGGGATAGAGTCCCAACTAAACCTCTCAAAAAGGTATGTTCGTTTGTTTACTTGTTTTTTTTTTGTTCATCTCTCAAGTTTGTAAATATATCTTCTTCAAAACATTGTCGATCCGTGGATTATTATTACTTTCTTCTAAAAATAAAATTAAAAAGAGAGCATATATACGTCAAATATCAAGTGAGTGAAGTTAGTTTGAGTTCACCGTTTTTTAGTTGTCAAGATACAAATGTCAAACGAGCCGACTTAATTTTAGTTCACGACATTTCAATTGCCAAGATACAAAATTAGGAACTATCAAGTATATGTTATTTAGACATTATTTTTAAACATCTATTAGGTATGCAGTCTCTTTTTTTCTTCTATTACATTGTACTATGTACAGATGTTTAGGTGGGGTATTTTGTGCCTACTATTGAATTGGATCGTTAAAAGAAATATTATTATTGTATCATAGAGCAAGCCATAGAACCGTGTAGCAACACATGAAAGTGATGTTGTTACTCTAAATAAACTGTTACTCCTGATTATATATCTTCAAAAGTCAAAATAACTTATAATCTAAGAAACAGAAAAAGAAATCACAACATTACATGATCCATGATCCTAAAAGGTGCACGAAAAGTTGAAAACGAGCCCTGACCAGTGGGGTGGATGGAATTTGCAACGCATCCAGGCTTGGGCTCACTCTCAACAGTCACTGGCTTGCTTGGAGAAAATTTATTAAATAAATTGTGCCGTACCTGGACCTAGCGGTGATGATTCTGTACGGGGGCTCTCTACATGTTTTTGCTTCCTCCTCAAAAGAACAAAAAGATGCAAACAAGGGAGTACTAGTACTGGTACAGCCATGGCAATTTTGTACTGCGCCCATCCCCCTGATGTTTCCCTGCTCGCTTTTCAAGGGAAACCGTCAGTGCAGCAGGCAGGCAAAGGCAGCAGCAACCTTACAAAGGGAGCAATTAAATGCTTGTGCAGTTGGGAGAGGTAGACGGATGGTCCAGCCATGACCGTTGAATGCCCATCTCACATCTCCCACATGTATTCAATGTCTATGTTTAGGAGCACTAGTGTCGTGTTTAGAATGTGCTCCGTACTTACGTGTTTTCATTTTTATTTTTTTGTTACTACAGCTGTTTAATTCCTCCAGTAAAACATGGAACTATGGGCTAAGTGTTAGAAAAAAGAATTCAGGTTTGATCAATTTCTAGTAAATAGTATTCATATTTATAGCTCTAAATAAAATTATTATAAATATATTTTGTAATCAATCTAATAATACTTATTTGATATCATAAATATTGATATTTTTTATCTTATAATCTGTCAATAAGATACTAAAATGTGACACTGTGCTAGAATTGTATATTTTCCTAGGTAGGGGGAGTACCTTGTTCTCAAGTGCTAATGCTTTTTTGTCACAAATGGGTGATAAGTCTTGTTGTTATAAATCGGGATAGAAATTAAACATTGATACAACATTCAAATCACATCACATTTTCTATAAAGTATGATTATGTCCTTATACATGAAGTATTATAATACTATGAAGCTAGCTATGTTAAATATACATGTTATTTCTACCTACTCAGTCAAATATATAACAAACAAAAGGTATTTTGCGACCAAAACTTGAAATAGATGATTTAAGATTACCTCGATATGGCCCTAATTTGTGTCAAAAGAACTTCAAAGGGACCAATAGGTGAGGCAACCACACAGAATGAAGGCACTGAGAGGAGGAAAAACAATTGTAGGTCTAAGTCCTTAACTATTTTAGCTTCATATTTTGCTTGTAGATCATGGATCGAGAAGATGTAAAAGCTAGCTAAGGTTCCAATGCCAATTATTGTCACGCAACCTGAATTCTTTGTGTGTATTCTGTTTTCCTTTTCTCACACATAGTTACATTCAACCACAATGGTAGATAGATACCTATTTGGTTCACTAGTCTACCAGCCAAATGGTTTAATAAAATAATTTTGATTTATTTTCTAAAATATTTCTAAGAGAATCTAGATTCAAAACATTTGTACAAGAATTATGAGTCTCTGCTCAACGCACGGTGATAAAACATGGTGCCGTCTGCCCGTCTGCAATTTTAAAATGCCACTCCTAGAAAAAGGGGGGCAATGCGTGTGTGCTCGTAGCGATTGCGTGTTGGCGCCAGGATGCCCTGCGGACTCGTTGGGACGAAATTAACCGTATTAAACTCTTTTGGTCCACGGGTGACGGGGATGGGGTCAACAACATGGCAGAGTAAATAATGGGCAAAAAAGATTCCCTGCATTATGCGCACCTGATTAGCCAGCCAAGATTAGATTAGAGCAACGGCCAATGATATCATAGTAAACAGAGACAGGTCTGTGCCGTTGACCCGTGCTGTTTACGCGAAGAAAATAAAAAGATGGTCCTCAACCTCAACTAAATGGCAAGCCACCAGTCAAGCTGATCAGCGCTGTATTATTTATTTTACTGATAGCTTATGTTAAATATTTAGGATTTGCTAATTTTCAGGTGCATGAATTTTAGTTTTCTTTTATGCGACAGTTATTGTATATAATTTATATTAAAATTACAGTTTTAGTTCGTTGTAATTTATGTAGACATAGTCTGTAATTTTCGGTATCAAAAATAAAAAACCTGTTAGACAAAACTACAAACCTGACAAAATTTTATAAATATTGGCACAAAGACAATTCAACAATTACAATTATTTCTATAGGAGGATAAGGATAAAAATTTAATATGTTATAACACAAAGACAAATAACAAAATATAAATTAACTTATATTAGTTGGTAGCATATTAGTGTTGCCTGAAATTATCTTAAATTTCAGGCATATGAACTATAGGAAAAGTGTAAATATTTATATTAATTTGTTATGAGAGAAAAAAATAATATTTGTTTGCTGAAAACTACTATTGAAACAGTGAACGAACGAGACCTTCATTCCAATGTGCCATGCTTTTGCATCAAGAGAACCTAGCTACAACAATTACAAGACAAAAAAAAACTAGCAATATCGTCTGTTTCAAATTTTAAGACAAGTAAAACTATTTAAATTTTGATCAAGACTATAATGCATATCAATATCCATACTATCATTCAATATATTCTTCACAAAATATTTCTTTATAATACAAACATTTAATATCATAAATATCAATATTTTTGTATTGCTTTTTTATAAACGTAGTTAACCTTTAGATAGTTTGACAGTGTGTCATTTTTCACAATAAAGGTTGTTTTAGTTGTGCAACCTATTTTTGAACATGTGGAATGGTAGATTCAAACACACTTTCTGAATCGAACTAAATAATACTAGTATAACACTATGTGGCCTTTTGAGACGCAGAAATTCTATGAGAACTGATAGACCAGTTTTTCTTTTCTAGATTGTAGCCATAAATTCTCCAATGCATACTAGTACATAGTACATAACCCAAAGATGGTGGAGAACAAACTTCTTCTCAAACCTCAACTATGCGCACATCATTGACTGCTGCTACTACGTTTTGGATACAATATAACGCTCACAAGACAAATTTGACATGACCGTGACGAGGTACCCATCCGAGCAACACACTCACGCTTAGCAGCTCTCTCTCTCTCTCTAGCTTTGTCCTTTAATTAATTTGCTAGATGATGAGAATATGATGGGACACACAGGACATGCTTGTCTTTGCTTCTGTTGTCCAAAGGATTGTTCGATTGCGCTCCAATCTTCAGTACCCATCTTATTTATGTTTTTCTCTCACAACAAAACAGGTGAAAACAGCATCAACCGGCTTATCAACCATTAAAATAATCAAGCGAACAGGGCGTTGGCTTATCAGCCGGCTTAATTAACTACCGAAACAGTGTTTTTCTCTCACAGTAAAATAATTTAAAAACAGTGGAATGACGTGCAACCAAAAGAAAAAAAAAACCTTAAATGCTACATGGCCATTGCTGCATCTAGCAAAAATGCAAAACAGAAAGGCGGTCTTGGTTTGATTGCTCACTGCTCACTGCTCACGGAGAATTTTTGTTTGCGAGGCTTGGTGCACGGATGGGACAAAGTGTCACCATCTTGGGCACACTGGTAGATTAGAAAAAAACACTATATTGCAGGGGAAACTGAGAATGGAGCCCCACGATTGGTTTGGTATTTGCAATCCCATGCAAAGTGGACCTGGTTCCGCTTGGATTTTGTGAAGAGCATGCCTTAATAATTTGGACTTAAATTCAATGGCACCAAGTGCATTTTGAGATTCTCAAATGTGGAAAAAAGAATGCACAAATAGTGTAGCAAATCTAGAGGATTACAACGGCCCAGGAATCTGAAGCTGTTCTCTACGAGCTATTGTACATTTTATGTAGAATAATTATACTATTAAGTTGTTATACTAAAAAAAGTTAAGTATAATTCAATAGTTGTTCGTTAGTATTATTTAGTATTTATGATATTGACGCATAAGATTGATTGAACACGGTTTAGTATTTTCTAGTACATAGAATAGTGTTGTCATGCGTGTGTGTGTGTGTATATATAGTAAGTTTGATCAAAGTTGTGATACTTTGACTCTCCAAAATTTTTGAAATGTCTTATAAATTTGATATGGAGGGAGTATTATTTTTCTAGTCATCAGTTCAGAGTCACAAACTCTGTTGACGTGTACTTCACGCGTGCACTGGCTAGTCGTGGCAATACCCACGGGGTGTGGTTCATGGGCCGCATTTCAAGCCACAGGTGACAAGCCGCATTCATTTCTTACCCAAAAACGCTTTTCGTGAGGCACATGGTTGGCCTTCGGCTCACGTTTAGATAAGGGGAACATCTTCGTACAAGTTTCTGTGGAAAATCAAGACCACCGTAGTACAGTAGTACCACTACGTACAAGATTCGCACCAACTCGAAACAACCATGTTTCAGTACGATCAGCTTTGCATATTGGTGTCGGCGTCCGAGGTTTCTTGCCTCCTCCTCGGCCCCTCCTGCTGCTGCAAGAAACCTAACCCAGACAGCAGGATGATGCTTCCTCTCCAAGAAGGGAACCTCCTTCCTTTTGTCAACCTCACGGCTTGGAGTTGGAATCCGTAATCGTGTGCAAAACAATCTCTGTCCACTGTCGTCGGTCTGTCCATCTGTTCCAACAGGCACGATGCCAAAATGCATGTACTACTTGATTTTTTTAAAAGAAAACTGTACTTGTGGTACGGCTGGATAATACATTATTGTTGCTGCTGCTGTCTGCCTGACAAGTGACAAATCATACTAGCACAACTGAAAGTATTTCTACTAGTTACAGTACAAAGACATCAGAAGAATCCACAAATAGTAGATCGAAACATGTCTAGATGGTCTTTTTTTTTCCATACAAACAAACATACAAGATCCAAGACGTCAACAGAGAGAATAGTTTAGAATGATCGTTCCAGGTCCAGGAGTACCTGCAACTGGCAAGATATTAGAATGCTTTGCAATGCGAAAACACACTGCGCATCCTACCGGCAAAAGAATATTTGACCCATTTTCTTTCCTATTTCCACATATTCCATTTTACATACATATAAGCAATGACAATGGAGGACTATAGCAAGATCTATATCAAGCCATGAAGCAACACGTGCAAAAAAGAAAGAAAAGAAAAGAAAAAAAAAGAGCAAAATGCCAAACAAGGTGGCAAAAAAACAGAGAAGCAGAGGAGGGGCAAGTCGAACTGCAGCGCAAAAGAAAGAGGGCAGGGCACCGAGGCGTCAAAATTAGTATTACAACTTACAACCATGCCAGCCCTTGCGCTTGCGTCCTACCATGATGAGCTTCTGCTAGCGACACGGCCATGGAAAACATCATCTGCTCCTCAATGCTCTCCGGGCGGAAGTGGCTTGGAGCCATGGTGAAATTCTCAGCGAAAGGCAGTGGTTGCATGGTCCCTGCATCCGCCATGATATCCGATCCGGCATAGCTTGTTCCCGCCTCCGCACCCTCCGACCAGTGGTCGGTTGAGCACTCTCCCTCCTCTCTTACCACTTCTCTGCTGCAACTTGGTGCTATCCCGCTCCAGGTGTCTAGTGAACTATTCTCAACGCCGCACAAGCTTCCACTGGACATGTTGCATGGTCGCCGGATCATGTCAAAGACTGGGTATGTTGTGCTACTGCCAGCCATGTAAGAGAAATCCATGCTTGCTGGCTGGTGCTCAGCCAAAGCCGCAACTGCACAAGAATATCCACCTGGATGAGGCATTTCTAGAGGAGCTGCTGGAAGAAATGCCTGCCTTTCACGTGATGGTGGCTCAATTACAGGAAAGTAGCTGCCACAAACAGGATTTACTAGATGTCCTTGTTCCTGCTAAGGTAAAGAAACAAATAAGAAACTGATACAGAGTTTGATTTGACTTAGCAAATGCATAAGTTTCAAAACCAAGATTATTGTTTGGATTTGATCCAAGTAAAAAATCAAGCTCAAAAGGTGTTCCCGAAGGATCTCATCAATCTTACCATTAACTGTTTTATGAAAACATTTTCTTTATGCAAAGAAATTTTAAGTATTATAATGACAAACAGCCTAGGAGTATCTTAGATGTTTGTCATTTATTATAGATAAGGCCAGCCAAGTCCTAGAGATCATGTTAGTGGTTACACATTGGTCTTTCGTTAAGTGCCATTACCCTTAATGAGTCTTGACCCAGCCCTCAGGTGTTCTACGTTAGCTGGATGTCAATGGTTGATTGTCACTTGCAATTTGCATGCACTGAGAAATAACAAACACACAACTGGGAACACCACGCAATTTTTAGAGGGAACTATCGGCTTATAAGACAACCGTACACAAAACTCATTAAACAAACAGAGAATATCCACTATACTTTCAGTTTAGCTACTCGACCTTCAAATGCCCTGAAATAGGTTATTCAATGAAATGAAAGAAAACATAGTTGTCAATTCACGCTCCAACAGTATCTGCACACACTAAATCTGGCACTTCTGTCAGAAGAAGCAAACTCCCACAGCACTGTGTCAAGAACGCCCATCAGATTTAATAATATCTATCAATAATTGATGCATAGAACAAATATTGTCCCGCCATTACCTCAGAAAGAGTTGTATTAGCCAGCATTATGTATATGGAAACTTTTTTTCTACTTTTTTTTTTTGCCAGTAGTAGTTGAAGGAAAGAAAATTTTGCTTTATCCCACAGACCTAACTACATTCATTCCACAGAACCATATCCCCCATGAGTCCATTCTTTAAACAAACCATGTTCAAAATCTACAGAATTGGCTTACAATCTGGAGTTGCAAAATTAGCTCATGCAATCGCCATAACAAATTCGATCAATTCAACTTGATATCCTGAACACAGATAGAGCTGAGATTGCGTAGCAAATGAAAACATGAACAGCCATACTCCCAATCACAGAAAACGACTAAAAGTTAATATGAACTATTTGTTAAATGGATATCCGAATGCTGACAAGGGCTATTTACCAAAAAAAAAAGGGCAAGGAAAAACTCAGACCCTATACTACCCAGTAACATGACATGCTTTCTGCAAATTTCTTGCACATATTAGCATTACAACAAACAAATGTGAGATTTGTACATGTCAAGTTTATCAGCATGCAACATGTTATCACACAATCTCTTTTTTCCTAAGAAAGAGTATATAACTATTTAAAATACAAATGCTGTAACTTTCTAAGAGAGCATATAGCTTTCACCATGATTTCCTTAACAACAAATGCTCCACGTTGAAACTGGTAAACTTTTATTTTAGGCAAATGTTGGTCTATGTGCAGCTCTTAGAAAACCAATATAAATCAGCATTCATAGTATTATTCAAGTCATGAACTGCACACATCTTGCAAAATAGTTCCTGTCCACTAACCTGAATGGAACGCCAAATTGCTTCCATAACCATCATATCCTCCAGATTCATGTCAACATTATCATCACTGTCAACAAAAACAGGTGGCACAGTTGTTAGATGCCGATTTCATCTCAACAGTTATAAATTCTTGTCAAAATAAAAGATCAAGTTTCATAATATCTAAACCTTGGAAATTATAAGTTACAACAAACAAAATTCGAATGGTTTCATGTGAAACACCAAAGAGATAGCAAGAGCATACCGGTTGTGCCTAGAATGGAAAGGCCGCATGTTAGCCTGGCTAGAGCATGAAGGTTCAGATGAACAGCATTCATTTCCTTGCTCAGTACATTGATATGATGGCACTACAAAGGTCATGACATTATGGCTGTGTAAGTGATAAGACTACAATGCAGAAAGATAGCATTATTAAGTGAGCATATTAGTTACATCCACTGCTAACCTGAAAAGGATGTGCTGCAAATATCTCGATACTCAACTTCTGTTGTTGGGGTTACTGTTCTGCTAGAAGAACACCTGCTCTGTTTTCTTTTCATTTTAGCTTCTTCATCTTGGAGTTCTTTTTGGCGCATCCTCAACTGTGCTTCTATGACTTTCTGTTCTTCCTGCAATATGTTATGCATAAGCTACAGCAAATGCAGATTGCAGTCTAAAGACTGTACAGAAGTTGACAATGCATATATGGAAGATGCAGGCATTTAAAAGGTAAGACTTACAAACTGCTCTATGCTCCTTTCCTCCTTTGTTTTCACACCACGATACTCCACAGCATAATTGGGTGTTTTGCAGAATGGGCACCTTCAGTGATCAAGTTTTTTTTCCATATGAGAAGGCTTGCAGATCACCAAATAGTATTAAACTAAAGGGGTGTTTGGATGCTTATGCCTAAAGTTTAGCCCTGTCACATCGGATTTTTGGAGTTTGTACACTAATTTAGTATATTAAATATAGATTAATTATAAAACCAATCTTGTGCTACAGTAAACATGTGCTAATGATGGATTAACTAGGCTTAATAGATTTGTCTTGCTAACTAGTCTACTCCTGGGCAATTAGTTTTATAATTAACTCAAGTTTAGTCCTCCTAGTTAGCATCCGAAAGTTTGATGTGACACGGACTAAACTTTAGCCCCTGGATCCAAATACCCCCTAAGACGGAATGAAATAAGGGATACTCACTGTGTAGGCCGAGCAGTATGAGTCGGTTTCATTTGAAGAAAACACTCTGTAAAAATGCCAAACAGGATATGCAAAGGTTATTTGCAGGTGTGGGGTGGCTAAATCAACAGTAGGATGAATGCATTACCTGTACATATCCCCTTTGAGCAACATTTTGAACGGTTGAGGCTTGGGTAGTACTGCAACAAATGAAAACAATCTTATTAGGAAATGACTCAAGGAGAAATAACACAGTGGTTGCACAAAGTAACTGATGTTTCTATCTGATTAGTTAAACAGCCAACTAACCCAAATGCCAAAATACTTAAGAACAAAATAGACCATCTTATTCTTCACTACCATTGACCAAATTCCTCAAGTAATTTTGAAGCTAGTGATCAAAATGCAACAGAACTGCAGTACCTATCCAACTATAGTAACACCAAAAACAACTGACTAAGCCATGTAGGTGCAAACAAAATCAACGTCATTTTCATTTTTTTATGAGCTACCGAAAACATCTAAGGGCAAAATTTCATACAACAGAATCAGGCACATCCAAATCATTGAGTATATTACAACGGCAATGAGATTAAAAATCCCAGCTAACAAGAGCATAACCAAATTCACATTGAGGATGAGACAAGGGATGCAATTATACAACCATAAGACAAAAGCACCCAATGCGTTGGTACAGAGCTAATTATTAGGTATGGAACTAGAGCAGTTTCTTGCAAGGCTCGTAATACACCCATCCCAGGAGCATCTAGAAGTACCACTGCCCATTTCTAGCAACGTGCAAGCCTGTTACAACGTTACAATCAGTCAATCACATAGGAGTATGGAACAGTAGACATTGTGAAGCCATGTTGCTCCAGGAATTAAAATCAATGGGACATTGGCACTCAAAACCTCATGTAGGACAGCAGTCAGCCATCCAAAAGAAATTCAGAAAAATTCTCCAAACAACATGACCAAAGCAACAAATGTGGTGTAATAACAATCTTAGGACAACATGGTAGTAGCACATTTTTGCACAATGTACATATACAGTATGATGTCCTAGCAGGGCATGAGCAGAAGATACCATAGCAGACATATATACAGAAGTACAGAACACAAAGAATGATGCCACCGTGACTGCACTTTGCACTACCTGTTGGCAACTCTGGGGTATCAGGCAAAAAACAGTCAAGTCACTGAAAACATGGAAATGTACTAAACCTCGGCAGGTCCTAAGAGACCTTGTGGAAACACAGCCCCTAGAATATCCCTAACAACAATGCACGTACAGAAGCAGAGCAGAAGACACCAACGCATGCGCACAGAAGACGCCCACTGTAACCGTACTTTGCAGAACTAGTCGACAAATTGTGCTATTAGGCTAGAAAACGTGGCTACTAAGCGTACACTCCTGAATGAAATCCCCCTGGTCCTAGGAGGTTCCAGAACAGCATCTAGAAGCACGTGCCCGCCCGCTCATCGACCTCCCCACCCGGTAACAGAATCGTGGCTGCAACGGCACACGGAAATCCAACAGAATCAACCGACAATCGACCCAGTCAGTCAGTAATCCCCCGCCGCAGCAGACGCGGACGCTGCCGAAATTCGCGCGACGGGGAAAGCGGGAGAGAGAGGAGAAGAGAGAGAGAGAAGGGGGGAATGTGAGGGTGGGGGGGGAGGAGATCTCCCCGCGCGTGGTTACCAGGAAGCAGATGGGACATTCCTCGAGGTCCCCTCCGCCGGCCGCGGCGTCGTCGGCGCCGGGGTAGCAGGGCGCGAGCTTGGCCTCGAGGATGAGCTTGCGCAGCTTCTTCTGGTCGATGTCCTTGTGCTCGTAGAGCCCCTGCGGGCGCGTGAACCGCTCCTCCACCCCCGACTTGCGCCTCCCGCCTATCCGGTTCCCCATCCTTCCCAGATCCGCCCGCCCCCTGCACTGCAGCCGCCGGCCGGAGACGAAACCCTCGCTCGGTCGCTCCACCCCACCACCCCACTGCGTGCCGTGCTGTGCCCCCTCGAGTCACCGTAGATACATACGGTGTATACGCAACGGGACGGAAGAGGGGGGGGGGGGGGGGGGGGGGCGTATGCGTGCGCTGTCGCAGCGGGCGAGGCGAGGTGGGAGTGATTTTAAAAAAAGCTTTTTCCTCGGTGCGTGTGGGTGTGGGGCAGCAAGCAGCAGCTGCTGCACGCGACGGACGCAGCAGGGGCAGGGCAGCAGCTTCTGCACTGCCGCTGTGCTGCGTGCGACTGCGAGAGAGACTGCGGCGCGGCTTCCCTTCTCTTCCCCCTCTCTTCTCTCTCTCCGCCTGTAAACCTGCTGCTGCGGTTACTAAAATAGTAACACAGGGACAGGGCTTCCGGGCGGCGGACCCTCTCCCCACCGGCAGCAGGGCCGCGGTTTGCAACGGACAGCTGCGGAGCCCTCCACCGATGAGGATGGAGGAGTGAAGCGGTAGGCAGCCGCCTAGCCGTTTGCCGGAGTGAACTCCGGAAAATGTTTCTTTGCAACCGCTTTATTAGCAAAAAAACAAGTGTTATGTCGATGTTTTTTTTAAGTACACAATACAACGTAAATACTCAGAGCATCGCTAAAAGATTAGCTAAAAAAATTATCTAAATTTATTGATTTTGTTACTCCCTAAAATAGATAATGGTATAGTACTCCAACAGACTTTGTAAAATCAAAAGATAGATAGCTAGTGAGGTAGCCTATCCAAAAGTAGAGAGCTAATAAGGTAGGATAGAGAATCACTAAATTTAGATAGTCATTTACAGAGTCTGTTGGAGACGTTTTTTCTTTAACAATAGCTAAATTTAACTTTAGAGAGCGATTTGGCTAGTCTCTTGGAGATGCTCTCAACACGTACGCACACTCGCCCCTACGAACACACGTACGCAAACCCTACCCCTATGAGCACCTTCGAAGGACTGAGCCGGCAACGAGGACGTCGCCTACCACTTAATGCGTAGCGCCGGAAAATCCTGAAATAAATCCAGAATAAAGTGTCGCACTCAGGATTTGAACCCTGGGTGGGAGCCCCCAATCAATGGCCTTTGTCATTGCGCTGGTATATTATATTATAGGATGTAGTCTCTCATTTCCTAAATAACTGTTGTTATTGATGTTTGTATTACAATTTAACTTGATTTGTAGAAAATATGTGCAACATTTTATCCTTATATTACACGACGTAGAGATATAGAAATAGAGATGTGTTTTATTTATTTATAAGGGGTATTTAGTTGGCCGCCATGGCCAGCCACGCCACGACAGACTGCCACACCTGCGCAGCCAGCGTTTGGTTGAGCATTTAGCTTTGTCGAGATATTGTACGTTTGTATAGGGAGTAGTAATACTTTTTCTATGGTTGTGGCGTGAGGTATGATCGTGTAAGGACCTGATTAGCCTAGAGGGGTGAATATGCATGTTTAAAATAAATCTCACACTTGCTGTTAGAATAGACACGACACTGTCGGCCTTTTGGTCTGGCACTGCCGGGGTGCCCGGCACTGCTGCTCCTGTGGCGGCAGTGCTGGTCACCTAAGCAGAGCTGAGCACAATTCAAAATATAAGCTAAGAATAGAAATTGTGCTTGAATCAAAACATTCCTAAAGGTGTAAGGAACCTCTAGCACCATTTGAAAATGATAGCAACACACCCACCGAGTAGATCAGGACCAAACCCTAGAAATCACCTTGCAAACAATATATATCAAAGTAGAGAGACAATCACAAGGAGACACAAGATTTGACCCGTGATTCAGCTCGCCACCAAGACTTGTTTACATCCACGTTGTTGAGGTGCGCCACACAAGACTCAAGCACGCCACAAAGGCTTGCTCTTTCCTCGGTCTCAAGTCAAGAGAATGAACTCTTAAAATGAGGAGAAATGTATTAGTAAATGGGTGTTGAAAACCTCCCTAGGCTGCCACACGAAGGAGGCAAGCTCAAGAGCGACGCCTAGCCGGCTAGGAGTAAAGCTCCAATAGTAACAAACTCAAACCACCGGCCACCGTGCAAACCAAATGCTTGTAGGAGTTGAAGATCCGAGGGAGAAGTTTCTTCTCAAGCTTGGAGGCTCAATCTCTCAAGGAATGATTGGAAATCAATGCAGGAGAGAGTTGGACCACCAAGGGAGAAGGGAGAGCTAGTAGAGAGCTTCTTTTCTGTTCTTGCGAAGTCTGAATGTGTGAATGACAAAACTAGCCGTTGGCGGTGAGTGAGGGGGTAAGAAATACCCCTCCACTATCCAACGGGTAGAACAAGTCGCGGCAGTGCCGGTGTGATAGAACCTCTTAAGAACAGGGCCCACTTGCCAGGATTATCGTCCATCTAACTTTAATCCCAACAAATGATTCAAGTCCTAAAAGATCCGTCGAGTGTCCTTAGATTAAACCGAGTCATTCACCCCTTTCTGAGTAGGATCGTCTCATTATAGATATTACAGAAGTAATACAATAATTTAATTTACATTAAAGCAGCGGAAAAGATATAAGTCATATTACAAACCATAAGTTTTGAAAATATAACTTAAGTGTCATACAAATATATTACATCAAGGTAGTGATAAAAAGAGTTATGTCACAACCAACTGAGGTACTCTGCCCAAGAGTCAAACAACTAAGTTTAATCATCATCCTCCTCAACATTAACTATGGTCATGAAGCACGGGGCTACACAGACTGGTGGTTCAACTTCATCTGCAATAAGGGTTAACAAACCCTGAGTACGGGAGTACTCAACAAGACTTAACCGACAAATAAATTGTGGAGAATGTATAACAGTATGTAGGTCATGGGATTCAAGGTGGGGTTTCTTAAGAATCAAGTATTTTGTATAAATGAGCATTTATAAAACAATTGAAATTGATTTAGTTCTCATAAAAATTTACTCAAGTACTGATCTGAATGTATGATCGATAACAAGGCAACAAACATCCTCAAAAGGAATCATCAAGTATCCATTTAAGTTTCATTAACTACGATGTAAAAGGTAGGGTTATGTTTCCATATCCGAGGAACACGACGATTCGAACCGATTAAACCCAGCTGGGGCTTCCCAACCACACTCTATATGCAGCACTAAAGCACACATATAACTACCTTTCCCTAGATCCTCCAACCAAGACCGGGGTTACGCCACCCGAGAGCACAGTACACCTCCATCCAGTTCCTCGAACTTGGAGGGTACACACTACTCTCGCCATCTCTCCACTCCCAGTACGGATTAACCGTTCTTAAGACTGGAATAACCAGAGTCTAGCTTCCCGGAGTATGTGATGGTACTCCAAAGTCACAACCCTTCTAAGTTTTACAACAGACAGTCCCTAATGACACAGGCGGAGAGAACCCGCTCACCAGTCACCACTGATGGCTCCCAAACACTGTGTCCGCCCGGTCCCAATTATTACTTCCATCAAAACATTTCTTTCTCAAAAAGTGCATAACCATTTGCCGCAGCAATACGCTATGTGTGGATGACTGGAAATCACCCACTAGTTTTCATTCTAAGCATACTAAGCTGCGAAAGTAACTTGCGTATTTAAAACAGGTATCAAGGTACAGAAATTAAATACTTCAAGAATCAGGCTATGCATCAAATAGGAATTTGATAGAATAGTAACCATGCAATAATTAACCATAAGTGTATTTAAAGAAAACTTTGAAATACAAGGTAGGGTTTAAATGCACCGGGGCTTGCCTTGGTTTGTAGGATAAACTGTTTCTGGTTCAGAACCACAGATATCAAACCCAACCTCGTAGTGCTGATTATCCAAACCAATAATGTGATGGACCTCTTCACCAATAATATTATCTACATGACAATGATATGCTTAGATGATGCTCAAATGTAAACATGATGCTTAACACATACAAAAGCACATGGCTAAGTGATGACAAATCAAGAGTAATTATCTTGAGTACAACTTTCCTTCACTTAAGAAAAGAAAACTAGTTCATTAAGTAATTAACCAATTCTTGCTTAATTAACTATTCCTTTTAATAATTGCATCCAAAAGAACTAACACTCAACATAACATCAAAGACATGTTCATAATCTTGTTTGTCACTAAACAATGACATATGTGCAACCAAGTAATCCAAAGTCGCCCAAATCCTATAGTGATTAGGGTTTCTAATTGATTTTATCAATTATTCATTAATTAATTAAGTAATCATGTTTCA
Organism: Microstegium vimineum; assembly: GCA_022036555.1. Classification (NCBI taxonomy): domain Eukaryota; kingdom Viridiplantae; phylum Streptophyta; class Magnoliopsida; order Poales; family Poaceae; genus Microstegium; species Microstegium vimineum. The sequence goes on along the minus strand of CM039121.1, from coordinate 36,564,843 downwards.
AAAGTTTGTCCAATGGACCTCAAAATTTTTGTACAGCAAGGTACAGTTACACAAAGGTTACATAAATATTCTCATGATTTTTGGAACTATAAACAGAGCATGAAAAATCATTGAAAATGGCTTTTCTAATTAAAGTAGACATTTTTACAGAATTAAAAATGTATTGGACAGTATCATATTATATTTTTATTATATTCTACACATATCATAGAGTATACACAATTAATTTCATGATTTATGGATATACAGAAAAATAGATACAAAAATAACAATGTTCAGTACTATTCATAAACAGAAAATAGAAAAAGGCTTAAGTTGAGTCACTGACACATTGGGCCCGCGTGTCAGCTCCTCCTATCCCTAACCGGCGGCGCCGACGACCAAAGAATACGGCGGTGCGTCTCCATCGACGATCAACTCGAACAACTAACACTCTCGTTGCATTCTACGCTTCAACGCGAACCTATCAAGGTACAATACTCCTAGTTCTATCCCTCACAGAGAGCTCACCGGCGACAATGGCGGAGCTCACTGCTTGGCCACGATCATGCCGGCGAATACAAGCTGTAATCAACTCAACCGAGGACTTAGAACTACTCAGAGACTCATCGCGATCATGAAGCGCTCGCTAAACGATTCAGACGACTCTTAAAACATCAAGAATGACTGCGCCAACGACCATGGCGCACGACGAAGCTCTGGGTAACCTACGCTGGCTAAACCGAGACGATAATCGAACAACCGACTCCATAATCATGATCAGGACACTACTACGAAGCTAAAGCACCAATCAATTGAACAAATGATCAAGTAACAAGCTCTACCGACGATCGGCACCGACGCGGCGGCGCAAACTCGTCGGCGCAACGCGGACAGAGCAGTAGAGCTCGAATTGAGAACAGCTAAGCACCTAGGGACTACCAGTGGCTCACCCCGAAGCTGTCGCTCTCGCAAACACAGACGGAGATGGAGTAGAACGACCGGACGACGGAGACAGTCGCGGCGGAGAAGATGAACAACGGCAACAACACGTTCCCGAGGCTACGAACTGCCATTAGTTCAACCAAGAGGTCGGTTAGAACCGCCATTCGATAAGGATCAAGAATCAAGCAACAAAATATAATGAGAGCTCCTGTGTAGCTCGAACGACAAGAAACTTGAGAGGCGACATGTCCGCTGGAGCCGAGGAAGACGACGCTACGCTGGTCGTTTCGGTGGATTCTAGCTTCAACCAAGCAATCCTAGAGGTGTGCGGTGTTAAGGCGAAGCTTTTGCGTTACTGGAAAAGCATAGCGTTGGCTGGTTTAAGCAGTAGAGCTCGCCGGAGACGGAGACGAGCACGACGGCGGAGACAGAGAAGAAAGATCGATCTCTGCCGGTCTCTGGGTACTTATAAGAGGCCGCGGATGGATGGATAAGGACCGCAAGGTCGTCGCGAAGCTCGTGGAAGGGTTTGGGCATGACGAGAAGCCTTGAGAAGGACGGCAACGCCGACCTTCTAGGCGTCGGCCGCCATGAGCGGCGCGGTGGACGACAGCTGCCCTTGTGGCACTGTTCACCCAATTTACAGAATTGCCACTGATTGAATTTTGCAAATTAGACTCTCTTCCACTCAGTTTAAGGAAAAATTGTAAACATGAAAGTTGTTCCAAATTTCAAAATCTACAACTTTGTAAATACTAACTTTTTCAGATTCGGCTTAGTTTTCAAAATAGAAATTTGAATTTGAATTCAAGTTTAAATTGAATTACCACCTTTATCATAACTATGTATTTTTTAATATAACTTTAAAATCTCCAAAAACAACTTTTGTTGTATTTATTCTGATCTACAACTTTGCTTTAATACTCATATGCTAATTCCTTATAGTTTTTGAATTTCATGTTTGGGGCACTATTTATCTCCCTCTGATTAGGGTTTTTGGAATTATTTTTAAATTCAATATTTGGAATTCATCACAAACAAGCACAAGCTAATTGAAGCACATACAATTAAAATTGTTGTAGTTTAATGCATAACAAAGTTCTCAAATCATATGAATGATGCTTAATGCATATGATAACATGGTATATTTTAATAATTAAATACCAGAGGTGTTACAACCCTTCCCCCTTAAAGAAATCTCGTCCCGAGATTTAAAAGTGTAAGTTAAGTAATGGAAAAGGAAATGTGTCAAGAACTTTATTCTTCTTGTTCTTCATATTACAAGCGCGTCCTAGGGTTTACACAGAAGTATCACTAATGGAAGCATAAAACTCTGGAAAGTTTTCTAAAAGATAATCTTGAGATTCCCAAGTGGCTTCTTCTGAATGTTGATTCCACTGAATCTTGTAAAACTTGATAGTTCGATGACGTGTGACTCTATCTTTCTGTTCAAGGACCCTGATAGGATGTTCAGTATAGGTTACATCAGGTTCTAGTTGAACTCCTTCAACTTCCACAACCGTATCCTTGACTTGAAGACACTTTTTCAGTTGAGACACATGAAACACATCATGCACCGTTGATAGGTTTTCAGGCAACTCCAAACGATATGCAACTTTGCCAATACGTTCCAAAACTAGGAATGGACCGACATATCGAGGTGCCAATTTGCCTTTCACTCCAAAACGAGTAACTCCTTTCATAGGTGTAACTTTTAGATATACATGATCGCAAATTGCAAAGGTCTCCTTCTTTTATCCGCATAACTCTTCTACCTAGATTGAGCTACTTCCAGATTGATACGGATTTGCTTGACTTTATCTTCGGCTTCTTTGACTATGTCAACACCAAAGAATTCACGTTCTCCAGGTTCTGACCAATTGAGTGGAGTTCTACAAGCTTGACCATATAAAGCTTCAAATGGTGACATTTGAATACTCTGCTGATAACTATTGTTGTAGGAGAATTCTACCAAAGGTAGGCATTCATCCCATTTTTCACTAAAGTTAAGTACACAGCAGCGTAACATGTCTTCAAGAATTTGATTTACTCTTTCTGTCTGACCATCTATTTGTGGATGGTAAGTTGTACTATATAAAAGTTTGGTACCCAAAGATTCTTGGAAATGCCTCCAGAAAGCTGAGACAAACTGAGTTCCTCTATCAGAGACAATGGTTTTGGGAATTCCATGCAGACTTACGATCCTTGATAAATATAGTCCGACATATCCGGCAGCAGTATGAGAATCTTGACAAGTATAAAATGAGCAAACTTAGTAAGTCGATCAACAATGACCCAAATGGAATCATAACCTTTTGAGGTTTTTGGTAAACCAACTATGAAATCCATACTGATATCTTCCCATTTCCACACCGGAACAGGCATGGGCTGAAGTTGACCTCCAGGTTTCAAACGAACTGTTTTTACTTTCTGGCAGGTATCACATTTAGCTACATAGCTTGCGATTTCAATCTTCATCTTGGTCCACCAGAATCTACGTCTCAGGTCGTGGTACATCTTGTTACTTTCAGGATGAATTGACAACCTAGTGGTATGAGCTTCATCTAGAATAGCTTGTCGTAACTCTGGAACTTTTGGTACCACAAGTCGATTCTTGAACCAAAGCACATCGACTTCATCTATACTAAAGCAAGTAGGCTTTCCGGATCTAACCTTCTTTTTTATGTGAGCGATGCCTTTATTGGTTTTCTGAGCTTCTATGATTTGGTCACGGATACTAGGCTCAACTGAGATGTTAGCTAAACTACCATGTTGAACCATAGATATGTTCAATCTTTCTAGATCTTGACAAAGCATAGAATTAATCATCTTTGTTGTTAGACAACTGCAACTGCCCTTCCGACTTGAAGCATCGGCCACGACATTTGCTTTACCTGGATGGTAGTGTACTTTAAGATCATAATCTTTAATGAGTTCTAACCATCTTCTTTGGGCGCGACGAGAAGCCTTGAGAAGGACGGCAACATAAGTAAAGGAGAGAGCCGATCATGGAGCGATATACCTTAATGTCCACGGATTTTCCTCCTTCATCAAAATCAAGATGTCCATTGGTTGGCATGGGGGTCTTGATTGGCTTTGCATTCACCATGTCAAACTTTCTCAACATATCATAGGTGTACTTGGTTTGGCATAAGAAAGTCCCTTCCTTGAGTTGCTTGATTTGAAAACCAAGGAAGAACTTTAACTCACCCATCATAGACATCTCAAATCTCTTAGTCATGATCCTACTAAACTCATCACAAAAAGATTGGTTAGTACTACCAAATATTATATCATCGACATATATTTGGCACACAAAGATATCATTATTGACTTTATGAGTGAAGAGAGTAGGATTCGCTTTGCCTATTTCAAAGCCTTGTTTGAGTAAGAATTCCTTAAAACATTCATACCATGCTCTTGGAGCTTGCTTAAGCCCATAGAGCGCCTTATGGAGCTTGAAGACATGATGTGGGAACTTTGGATCTTCAAAACCTGGTGGCTGCTCAACATAGACTAACTCTTGGATAGGGCCATTTAGGAATGCACTCTTCACATCCATTTGTTGAAGCTTGAAATCATGATGGGTAGCATAGGATAGAAGCATTCGAATTGCTTCAAGTCTAGTCACAGGTGCATAAGTTTCTTCAAAGTCCAAGCTCTCCACTTGAGTGAATCCTTGAGCAACCAATCTTGCCTTGTTCCTTGTCACCACACCTTGCTCATCTTGCTTGTTGCGGAAGACCCATTTGGTTCCAATCACATTGGTATTTGGTCTTTCCACCAAGGACCAAACTTGATTTCGCTCAAAGTTGTTGAGCTCTTCTTGCATAGCCATCACCCAATCCGGATCATTGAGAGCTTGCTCAACCTTGAGAGGTTCCAAAGAGGAGACAAAAGAGTAAAACTGACAAAAATTTACCAAATGTGAGCGAGTAGTTACCCCCTTTCGAAGACTCCCAAGTATGTTATCAACGGGATGATCTCTTTGAATTGTTTGTCTCAATCTTGGGCATTCTGTGGCTTCTTGTTGGTCAGCTTGGTCATCATACTCATACTCTTCAAATATATGTTGTAGATTCATCGGGCTTGCTGGTAAGCTTGTTGCTGCCTGTCTGCTGGGTCCGGCAGTGCCGGCCTCTGGTCCGGCAGTGCCGTGGTCAGGCACAGAGGCTGGACCAGGGAGCACTGCTGGCCCATTTTCTTCAATTCTTGGAGCAGTAGCTTCAGCACCTTGAGGTTCCACTTCTGTGGCCTGGATTTCTTATGGTCTAATGTCACCAATGGCCATGTTCTTGATTGCTTCATAAGGTAGTTCCTCATTACCTACAATCACTTGATCAATTTGCTCTACTTGAGAACCATTAGATTCATCAAATGTTACATCTATCACGATTTCAATTTTCTCTAAGGTCTTGTTGAATACGCGATAGACATGCTCATTTGATCCATAACCAAGAAAAAACCTTCATCAACTTTAGGTGCAAACTTAGAGGTTTTGGGTTTCTTGTTAAGTATCAAACACTTGCACCCAAAAACTCTAAAGTATGACACATTTGGTTTGTTACCGGTTAATAGCTCATATGAAGTCTTCTTCAAGATCTTGTGTAGACAGAGCCGGTTGATAGCATGGCAAGCGGTGTTGACGGCTTCGCCCAAAAGATATCCAAAGTCTTGTACTCATTTAGCATTGTCCTTACCATATCAATGAGTGTATGGTTTTTTCTCTCTACTACACTATTTTGTTGAGGGGTATATGGAACTGAAAATTCATGCTTGATACCCTCATCATCAAGAAACTCCTCCACTTGAGTGTTCTTGAATTCGGTTCCATTGTCACTACGAACTTTCTTGATTTGGAAATCGAACTCTCTTTGTGCTCTTCTAATGAAGGTTTTCACCTTATCTTGTACTTGTGACTTATCATACATGAAAAACACACAAGTGAAACGAGTAAAGTCATCAACAATAACTAAACCATGTTTGTTACCGCCAATGCTTATGTAGGCACCGGTCCAAAGAGATCCATGTGAATTAGCTCCAATGGTTGCTTGGTGGAGACAATGCTCTTTGATAGGTGAGGTGCACCTACTTGCTTTCTGGCTTGGCAAGCGCTACAAATTCTGTCCTTCTCAAAATGAACATTTGTTAGTCCGAGAATGTGTTCATCTTTTAGGAGTTTGGCCAAGTTCCTCATCCCAACATGAGCTAGTCGGCGATGCCATAACCAACCCATGCTAAATTTTGTCACTAAACAAGTCTCAAGCTTAGCGTTACTTTTGTTGAAATCAACTAGGTAAAGCTTGCCCTTCAAACGACCCGTAAAGACAATAGAGGAATCCTCCCTCTTAAAGACTTTCACACCCTTATCCGTAAAGAGACAATTTTAGCCCATCTCACACAATTGAGAAACGGACAACAAGTTGTAACTCAACGAATTCACATGCAAAACATTTAAGATAGAATGTTCAAGAGTAATAGTAACTTTACCAAGACCAATCACTTCCCCTTTGGAGTTGTCACCAAAGATGATATTTTCACTTACATTTGAAGTTGGGGATTATGATGAGAACATACTCTTCTCTCCGGTCATATGATTTGTACATCCACTATCAAGCACCCAACTTGATCTACCGGAGGAGTATGCCTACAAAACAAGTTTAGTTCCTAGATTTAGGTCCCCAATCAATCTTGGGGCCTTGCATGTTAGTCACAACAATTTTGGGAACCCAAATGTTCATGCTTCTTTTATCATGTTTCTCATCACCCACAAACTCTGCAATGACTTTACCACGGTCATTGCATTTCAACACATAGCACGATGATAGGCTTCCTTGAGGTGACCTTGTCTTTGGTTGATATGCATACTTGTTTTTGGTCACCCAAATTGAATCCTTGGGTTTCTGAAAAACCTGCTTTTGTTTGGGCACCTTCTTGGCATAGACTTAGGCTTGATCAGGTGAAGCACCAATAGCCTTCCCTTTAGTGGGGAGCGGCACTGCCGGCCTGCAGTCTGGCAGTGCTGCAGTCTGTGCAGGCTTATCTGCACCAATGCTTCCCTTCTTCTCAAACCTGATACACTCAATGCCTTTCACTATTTTTCTTCCATTAGTTTTACCTCCTTGAGTGTGTTCAAGCCCATCCTTGATTGATGGATGTCTTCCATCCTTGTATTGGATTTTCTTGGGCTCAACTTTATCTTTGTCATTCTTGCTAGAAACTGAGATGACATTGTTGAGCCTTGCTATCTCTTTCTTTATAGCTTCTATGTTGGCAAGGTTAGTGGAATAATCATTCAAATCAATATTATAGCATTTTCCACAACCTTGGCTAGTGGATGGAGAAGAGGCATCATTTGTTTTAGAAAGATGTGAGTTTCCCTCCCAAAGAAGATTGTATTATGCCTCAAGCTTTTGATGCTTTTCAACTAAGCCACAATGTTTTTGCTTGAGGTCACCATACTCCTTCTTAGTGAGAGCATGAGCTTCTTGTTCTTTGGCCAAAGCCTTAGTCAAAGAGCTCACCTCACTCCTTTCTAATGCAATGGCTTCTTTGCTAGCAATATAGAGATCCTCTTGTTTGATGAGAGTCTTTTCTCTAGATGCCAACTCAGTTTTGGTTGTCTCTAATTCATCCAATATGTTAGCAATAAAGATTTTGGTCTTTTCATCCATGTTTTTAGTTATTTCATTAATTTCTTCATCACTAGATTCATCATCACTAGAGTAATCACTCGAATCACTACTAGAGATGTCCTTGGGGGGAGGAGTTATGGGTTTCAGTTTTGATTTTACCTTCTCACCCTTTGCCATGAGACAAATGTGACGGGAGCATTCATCATCATCGGACATGTTGTTGAAGAGACTTGGTGAAGTGGATGGCTTGTGAATAGCAATGGTTGTCATCTCCTCATCTTCACTTGAGCTCTCTACCGTTAAGTCCCATTCATGCCCAATATGTGTTTCACCCACATATTTCTTGCCTTTCTTGTAGTCACCCTTGTCTTCTCTCTTGCCTTTGCCAAACTTGTCTTTCTTTTCATTTGGGCAATCGGCAATGAAATGCTCGGTGCTACCACAATTGAAGCAAGTTCTTAATTTCTTGTTTGGGAACTTTCTTCTCATGAGCTTGTACCCATTCTTCTTTATGTCCTTGTTGAATCTTCTCATGAATAGGGCCATGTCATCTATGTTCTCGGCTTGCTCATCTTCACTTTCACCATCACTTGATGTTGGAGCTTCGGGTTGATACTTGATGGCTTTGGTTGCTTGAGCTTTGCTTGATGAAGCATGCTTGCTGTTTTTGGGACAGCTAGGGGCTGCTTTCTTGCTGCTCTTGTTTGCCTTGAGAGCTACCTCCTTGATCTTCATCCCTTACAACCTTGCTTGTATCTCACCAAGCTTCTTCCTATCAAGTGCTTCTTCTCTTTGTAGATCAAAGGTCATAATCCTTCCAAGCACATCATTTGGTGTGAAATACTCAAATCTCTTCTTGTCTCTAATCAATGTCACCACGATCTCATTTCTTGGAGAGTAGACTTCTAGCATTATCTTGACGACCTTGTGATCATTGATCTCTTCACCACCAAGACCTCTAATCTTACCAACAATGGTCATCAATCTATCAAACATTTCTTGTGGCCCTTCACCTTCATTGATCACGAATCGGTTGAGCTTAGCCATCAACAAATCAATCTTGGATTGCCTCACTTTGCTCACACCCTCATGTGCAAGGTGCAAGGTGTCCTATATTTCCTTGGCAACTTCCAAGCCCATCACCTTGTTGTACTCATCACCATCTAATGCACTTAGCAACACACTAGTTGCTTGTGCATTGAGTTGTATGCAACGGAGCTCGGTGGTGGTGGAGCTTGTGGGATCCACCGGAGGTTCACATCCTCTATGGACAATCTCCCAAGCACCGGGGTGAAGACCTACAAGATAAGCTTTCATCAAGTGTTTCCACTTGGCGAAGTTGGTCCCATCGAAATGAGGCAACTTATCGGCGGGAACATGAAATAGAGGTTTATGCTCATGGTTAGAAATGGATGAATAGTTGAAGGATACGACGGAGTATTTCTTGCTGCCATCATCCTTCTTCTTCTTCTTCTCATCCTTCTTCACAATCTTGGAGACTTGGTATGATGCATCATCATCACCGTCGGAGCTACTAGATTTAACCTCCACTTGAGAGGCTTGCTCTTTGCTCTTCTATAGCTCCTCCTCCTTGGCCTTGATCTCCTTCTTGAGTTTGTTTACTTCTCTTCTATGAAGCTTCTCGGCGAGTTTCAAGCTCTTGGCTTCATTGATTGCATCTTCTTCTTTTTGCCTTTTCTTTCCTTCTCTTCTCAATCTTCTTTCTTTTTTTCTTCTTGCTTTCTCTCCTTCGGACATGCCAGCGGTGGTCAAGTACTTGTCCGTATCCACGCTTTCATCGCTGCTGTCCGTGGAGTGCAAGTCCACCTTCTTGGGGTCAACCATCTTGACACTACCCTCTTCGGCCATAACCTCACACGGTGAAGTGTTTACTGAGGTAACCTTGATTTGATACCACTTGTAAGGACCTAATTAGCCTAGAGGAGGGGGGTGAATAGGTTTGTTTAAAATAAATCTCACACTTGCTGTTAGAACAAGCGCGGCACTGCTGGCCTTTTGGTCCGGCACTGCTGCTCCTGGGGTGGCAGTGCTGGTCACCTGAGCAGAGCTGAGCACAATTCAAAATATAAGCTAAGAATGGAAATTGTACTTGAATCAAAACCTTCCTAGAGGTGTAAGGAACCTCTAGAACCACTTGAAAATGGTAGCAACACACCCACCGAGTAGATCGGGACCAAACCCTAGAAATCACCTTACAAACAATATATATCAAAGTAGAGAGACAATCACAAGGAGACACAAGATTTGACCCGTGGTTCAGCTCGTCACCAAGGCTTGCCTATATCCACGTTGTTGAGGTGCGCCACACAAGACTCAAGCTCGCCACAAAGGCTTGCTCTTTCCTCGGTGTCAAGTCAAGAGAATGAACTCTTGAGATGAGGGGAAATGTATTAGCAAATGAGTGTTGAAAACCTCTCTAGGCTGCCACACGAAGGAGGCAAGCTCAAGGGCGACGCCTAGCCAGCTAGGAGCAAAGCTCCAAGAGTAACAAACTCAAACCACCGGCCACCACGCAAACCAAATGTTTGTAGGAGTTGAAGATCCGAGGGAGAAGCTTCTTCTCAAGCTTGGAGGCTCAATCTCTCAAGGAATGATTGAAAATCAATGCAGGAGAGAGTTGGACCACCAAGGGAGAAGGGAGAGCTAGAAGAGAGCTTTTTTTTCTGTTCTTGCAAAGTCTGAATGTGTGAATGGCAGAACTAGCCATTGATGGTGAGTGAGGGGTAAGAAATACCCCTCCACTGTCCAACGGGCAGAACAAGTCACGGCAGTGCCGGACTGCCCGGCACTGCCGAGTCCGGCACTGCCGGCCTAAAGCCCGGCACTGCCGGTCTGACAGAAACAACAAAGAATGGATCTCTGAATAGCTGGCTGTTTTGCCTACTATGTATGTGGAGGTGTAATATAGATAGATAGATGTAGCATTTGGTTCACTTGTTGGCATGCTTGTTGAATCCCTCTTAATAGTACGGCATACCTAACTCAAATTCGAAATATAAAATGAATTAAAGTCCTTTGAGCTTGTTGCCATGCACTTTTGTAATTGGAGGGGTCCGCCAACCTGTTTATCAACCTTCTTAAAATTAACCTGCTTTTCATACTTGTAAAGTCTCATTAGTCTTCTAAATATATTGTTCTGTCACCAAAACCCATTTAGAGTTTGATTGCACTTTCAGATCGCCACCGCTCGCCGCTGGCACCACCACAGACTGTGGCGCATTGCGTGGCTAGTCGCGGCCGGGAACCAAACATGCCTATAAATACCATGGTTTGGTGTGTCTGAGTGGGGAAAATGTTTTTTAGACTGCTTTATTAGAAAAAGGAGTTGCTTGACCAAACCAGTTTTAAGTTAATATACCATCGCAGAGACACGATGTATTTCTTTTTTATTTGTATAAACACCATCATTTCTAGATGATAGCGTAATGGATGACATATATCTATCTAAAAGTGCGAATATATGCACATATACGCTTGTAGAAGGCATGCCACATTATATTTCTTTTATGCTTGCCTGAGTCATTAACCATTTGATATCGGCTATGATTGGCTGTGATTTTTGCTACAGTGTTGTAGGATGTAAATGTAACTACAAGACGCACCCATAGCAAAGAGAAACTTGAAGCGACACAATAACATCTGTTGCTGCAGCCTGAATAAACACTTCTACTTAGAACCATTTTCATTTGCATGTGAAGTAAGTTATGAATAAAAAGGTTTCGGTGATTTGAAAAAAAGAGGATTGTATCAGTTTAGTATTTATAATTCTCTACAAGAGTGAATTACATACAATGTTTTTAGTTAGTGTATAAAGAAGAAGATATAATTAATTCGTCTTCTCTAAACCTGCTTTAATTTGCTTAATGCCAATGCTATGATTGTTTTATTTTATAGGAGAGATATTGTAATAAAGTAGAGCTAAGAATAAATAGGTGGTTTGTTTATCAAAAATACACTTTTATTGTTTATCACATATTGCACATTTTTTGGACTATCTAGCCATCAATCACTAAAAGCTAGATAGTCCAGAATGCACATATTATTGTTTATGGAGAGAATCATCATATATAAAACATGTTTGGGACTGCTCCACAAACTCTACTCTGCAAACTCCAATGTGGAGCAACGCCTCAAAAAACTGAAGTTTGTGGAGTACCTCTTTTTTGGAGCTGTGCGCGTGGAGCTAAAACTGTTTGACTAAAAAATATAGAGTAGGGTAAAAAACGTGGAGCGAAACAGTCTCAAACAGATCCATATTGTGGAAAGGCCAATAAATTATCATAGTGTTACAAGGCAAAATGTGCTTCACTCCTATTTGCAAATTATATAAAAAAATCATTTTTGTTATTTTATTTAAATTTCTAATTTGGTGTGTTGAAAATGAATCCCAAATCTCAGACACACCGGCGTGCACTTGACCGTGACTCTATTAATTGTGCTCTGAATCTTTCTTTGCATCCAGCCCCTGACACGATATTTACGGCTTGTTTGGTTGATGGTTTATTCGGCTGATAAGCTGATTGATGCTGTTGTGAGAAAAAAATATTATATCATGGCTGATAATCTTGGTTGATAAGTTTAAGAGAACAAGCCATTATTTGCCAGAATTTATGAATTGCAGCTGCACTTTGGTGTGTGCTAACGCTATAATGCACGGACAATTAGTACCTGGCATCACAAGAAAAGCTTCCTCATGTGCAACAGCATGAGTAGTTGGACGAAGGGCACCAACCCTAAAGCGTCCACTTTGCCTCTGGGCTGCATGCAAATACACAAATGAGGGTGACTGGCCCTACACATTGATGAGAGGAGTATACCGCATACTTTGCAATTACTAATTTACGACATGTTCGTTTGACTTATCAATCGGCTTATCAGCCATCGAAACAGTATTTTTGTCTCACAGAAAAACAGCCAAAAACAGCATCAGCCGGCTTATCAGCAAAAAAACGGCCAAATGAATAGGCTTGCTTCGCCGAAGATCCTGCAACAAATGTGGCGGTATATATGAGGCGATTGCTTGGGCGAACTAGGTCATCCTGCCCTTCCTAGCACGTTTTGGCTGCTTCATCTCATACACAGATACACCTGCTCTCCTCCATCCTGCCTTCATCTTCTCAATTTCCTCTTTCCTCGCGACGCAAAATGACTTATTCACACATGGTGCACGTTTTGGCTGCTTCATCTCATACACAGATACACCTGCTCTCCTCCATCCTGCCTTCATCTTCTCAATTTCCTCTTTCCTCGCGACGCAGAATGACTTATTCACACATGGTGCAAGGGCCCATATGTCATACACCAAAAACTTTGATGCATACATACAACCAAACACAAACCCGTGTCGAAGACAACCAAACATGACCACTCCACGAGCTCAACCTGGTTTCTTTGGTCTTGAACAGCCTGGCCATCCTTGCTCGAGGCTTGCTTTGCAACCAATCACACCCTATATGCTTTGCACTTGCTGCATACTTATGGCAAAGGCATAGGCCTCCTGAGTTCTGGTCAAGCTTTGCAATGAAGTAACAATTGAATAACATGCTTCCATTGCCGTGAAAAAAGTACCATATGAACCAAAATGACATTCGGTTTTTTCTTGGACCCTACCAGATTTCTTCCACCTGTACAACCATATTCTATCAAACATGAAACCGAAGGAAGTCGCTGGGCGCACCAATGCAGGCGCCCTCGCTTTCCTCATGACATGATTGGACCTGAAGTAGTACTTCAAATGGTAGCTCGAGCTTCTTTCTGATCCCCATTGTCCACCTGTGACTGAAAAGCTTTCTGGAGCTGTTGCTGAAGCAGCTCTCTGAACTGGCGGGCTGAAGCCAGGCTCTCGTCCAGCTTTGCCTTCTTAGCAGTCAGATCAGACTTCCTAGCTTCTGCAGCAGCAATCTCCGTGTTGTTGGAGTACATCGTGCTGCTCTGGAGCTCTTGCAGTGTAGATTTCAGCTGTAGCCATTACAGGAACCATCCGTTAATGAGAAGCAGATACAAATTCACAACATCAACATAACAGTAATTCAGGCATTCAGCCCTATATATATGAAGGCACAACGACACAAACAATGCAACAAAAAAGAGCAGCTGTAAGTGCTTGGTGGGATCTTGAGCAATGGCTCTCTATTCATTGGCTCAGGTCAGTAGATCTTGAACTGTGGATGCCATTTGAGATAGTGCCTCGCTACTGTGCTATATTATTGCACTGCAAACCTAACAAAATGGACCAATCAACAATTTCTTAGGAGAGCAGATTCTTATATGCAAGAACAGGTTGTCTTTTAAATTCATATTAATGTTATTTGGATGCTTCTGAAGTTAATGGTTATGTGCAGACCATGGTCCATGACTCCCCATGAATTGTTTTCTTGCATCGAGTAAGTAAAATAATAGCTATTTGATAAGATAGACTGATAGAGAATCCACCAAGATGTAAAAAATATAATATAAACATATATATACACAGCTTCCATGAACAGCTATTCCTTGCTACCTATACCTAAATTTAACAAAATCACCCAGCAACTTTCTCTTTACAAATCTAGCTTCGACAACAACTTATGATCCAAGTACAACCATAAATAACAAGCCCTATCCTTCTCGATGTTACCATCACATATATAAGAGAGACATTAGAATAGATCAGCAGACCCTTTGACACCATAAGTTCATAACACATTCTTTTTTTAGGTACATAACACATTCTTGTTTAGTGTTCAAATAATTTAATAAGGGATAGACCCAATAAAATACAGGTTAGCCTTTATTGATCATCACATAGGTCATAACCATGCTCTTTTTTGCTGTTTGAATAGTGAAGCCACACATGTTGGTGCGGACCAACACAAGCTTGACAATAATTCAAATCCATCTCAGGAGGCAACAACCATGGCCCAATAATTTATCACCCGCATTGATCTGGTCCATCTGAAATGCAATAAAATGGCAAGGCAACAATTTGACTAGACGGCAAGAGTTAGCTTCCAGCTTCCCTGTGGTCCATGTCCATTCCATCGGGCAAGCCAACAAAACTCAATCAATATTCAATAAACTACAGGCTACTGGCTAGTTTTTAACCGAGAAGACAGGCTACTGGATAGATCAGACCAAAGCATATTAAACACCTCTGCACTATTATTGCCGTTTCATTTGACCATGCCCAAGCGAACAGAATTAGTAACAATTTACCAGTTTCACCCAGATGCCAAGCAACTAGTCGCAACTAATTAGGCTAAACAAGCTACAAACTGTGATGAGCGCAATACTGTAGATCATAGTTTATGGATGCAAAGTATCGGGACCATACTTGAGATACCGAATCCCTCAGCCTCTGCACTTCCTCGCGAGTCTCCGCCTCGAACCGTCGCGACTCCGCCTGGAACTCCTCCATCTCCTTCCTCTTGGCCTCGTAGAAGCGGTCCCAGTCCTCCTCCCTCCTCTCGGCCTCCTGGATCTCACTCCTCACCGAGCTGCGCGCTCGATTAGAGCATGCAGATGTTGAATCTTATCCAAAAACAAAATGCCCGGAGTTTCAGCTGGAGGAAGAGAAAGTGAGATGGCGGGTTGGATCACGGGTGGCTTGCCTTTGCGGCATTGCTTACCTGAAGTCGCGGGCGACGAGGAGGCGGCGCGCGCGTGCGGCGTCGATGTCGGCGCGAGCCGCGAGGGCGCGGGAGGCGAGGTCGGCGGCGCGGCGCTCGAGGAGGAGGCGGCGGCACTCGAGTCGGCGCGTGGCGGCGAGCTTGGCGGACAGAATGCGGAGTTTGGCGGCCTGGATCTCCTTCTCGGCCTGCGCATCAAGGTAATGGGAGGCGGTGAGGCCGGGGAGTCAGGGTTCGGAGGGTTTCCGTGAGGAGGGAGACGAGGGAATTCGAGATTGGGAGGGGAGCGGCGTCGGAGACGTTGAGGAGGGCGAGGCGGTGGTTGCGGGCTTCCTCCATCTGCCGGACGCGCTCCTCGAAGGCGGCGGAGAGCTCCATCGTGGCGATCGTCAGCGGCGGTGAGCGGGGGGTTGATTGGGCGGGAAATGCTCGCGGCGTGACCGTCTGGACAGAAACGGACTCTCAGAGACTGTCTATCCAGAATTTTTATTCCCCTAAAAAATGTAAAAAATATATTTTAAAAAATATTTTAGTCCCATAGAAATTTACAAAACTAGGTGTTGTAATAAATAATATGAAAACTGCATCGGTATACAAGTTGACAATTGCTTCCTTAGATTTCATATGCCTCTGTGGGTGATTTCTGCACTACTCACGAATAACCACTACAACAACGTACTAGCGCCTCGTCTGCCTTTAAGGTTGAAAGTGCTATGTTAGTTTTAGTAATTGAGTAAAAACTAGTGGATTTATCCAGTTCCCCTACGGAAGAGTTACAAGAGAGAAAAGCCCCTTATCATTAGAGCATTGGTCAACTAGTTTGACTTTGGGACAACATCCATGGCCACTAAAAAAACTCCAGTGGTGCATGTTATTATGCACCGGGTAAAGCGCTTCATGTTTTAGAGTTGAGATTGAATCGTCGTCTATTTGAGTGGTGCATGCTGTGTGGTGGTGTCGTGTCCCGTGGGCATTGTTTGTCAAGAGCACTTTGATACGCACATGAGAGTTTTTCCAAGCAAATTTGATCAAAAGGGATGGAACGGATATAGTTTAAATCAAAGATCACAAACAAGTTGAATTGGACAAGATTGATTTTGAAATAGATCTAGAATACAAAATTAAAGTGCATCCAATCAATTGACTACACACCCGGTGACACCGTTGTTAGCCATTGTTGAGGATGTTGTGTGGACCCATGAACTGGCCGCATGCAGGAATCCACCGCATGTTTAGATGTATGGATGCGAGAGCCTGTCCGTCCGCATGTAAGATTTTTCGCCTAGCCAGGCTCGCAGGAAACGCAGATGGATTCGGTTTCTCTTTAGCCTTGCTGGTGCGGGCGCAAGCACGCGTATCTCGTGGCTTGGCTGTGAGAGAGTAAATGCAACAGTAGAGACTCAAGCAGACAACCAAACAACTGCTAATCCTGTGTGTACTGATTCAATCAACCAAATAGTATAGACTCGCATGCACCAGACCTGTCCCAGCTCAGCCTAGCTGGCTCATACGAGCCAAACTCGCCATTTCACTTAACCAATCACGCTCAATATGAAGTGTTCGCGGCAAGCTGACGGTGCAAAAGCATGCAACAAACCAATTGTGGCTTTTTCAAAAACACTAGCCACAGGCCGCTGTGGCTTAAAAAGAGGGCAGAATGAACGAAGTAAACGCGAGTCGATGCATGCATGAAGATAGTATGTTCATGTGACAAATTCACACGTCGATCTCGTCTCTCAGCAAAACGCTAGTCAATAAAGCTACCTTATCGATGTCGATACCAATCAAGAAAGTAAAAAGAGATGGAAAAATGAAGCAAACTACTCCCTCCGTTCTAAAAAGAAGGTCGTTATAAAATACATGTAGGTCAAACTTTCTCAATTTTGATTAAATTTATAGAAAATACGTGTAATATTTATATATTTAAATAAATTTGTTAAAAAACTAGACTTAAAGATCTTTCCCGATGATACTAATTACTTAGCATAATTATTTATATATTTTAATATATAATTACTGACATTTTGAAAACGTTGACTTCTCGAAAAATGAAAATGACATCTATTTAGGGACGAAGGGAGTAGGTCTTAGTAAAGCTGCCAAATGCTGAAATGCATACCGAATTAAGAGTAAACAGGTTGTTTTGCATGCATGGACGGAGCGCTTCTCGTTGCCGAGGTATGATCAACTAACGGATTGAGCACGACTCATTTTCAGTGACCAAGCTAAAAACAGGATCTCTTTCTCGCGAAGAGAAGAGAACGGGCTTCCGAATTCCGATCCCTGAATCTGAATCCAACAGAAGCTATAATCAGCAAAAGTACAACCGCTAAAGGATCGGCAAAGTACAACAGTTTATGCATGTCGCTGGTTAACATTGCATTGGACCCCGACCGAGCGAGAAGATAAAGGAGATTGCGCGCCTCCTCGTTGGGTCGTCCCAGTTGAGGAGCAGGAGCTGCGAGACTAGGTAGCTCAAGCCTCAAAAGCCGAGCATCACTGCCATCTTTACGGCATGTAACGAAGAGCACAACTGTACACCGTGTTATATCCATTTTATATAAGCCATTCGAGCAAGGTCAATAATAGAGCAAGTGTTTGGCTATAAACCAAGCTATTAGAGTTAAATTATACAATAAGTTATCTTTTACTTGACTGTAAAAAATTTCTCTTTCCTATTCCTTATATAAACATTTATTATTTGAATCCACTTCTACTTATGTTTTCGTGTCCAGCTTGGTGTTTACATGGGAGCTAAGCTCTTCTCTCTCCTTTTCTTTTTCCTCTACGTAAACATTTATTTGACTATAAATCAATTATTGTACTTGCTCTTCCAGCCGATCACTTGATCCAGTGGGGGCAGGAGGCGTGGTGGCCAAGGGTGGTCCCCAGCAGCAGGAGAAGTGCACTAGTGCAGGCATCCAACAGGCTAGGACTGCGGCGTCGGCGCGTGCTAGCAAGTCGGGACTGATGCCAACTGCTCCCTGTCTCACCAACAAAGCAACCCAGCAGCCAGCGGCTGTGTCCTGTGCTCCTGTGTCTAGCCATGAGCCATCACAGGGTCCCACATCTACTTCACTAGTAGTAACCTAGCCCCTAGTTGGAGGGTCCCCCACCTCCTTCTGCTTAAGTCGTAAGATGTTGTTTATTTTTTCCCCATTCTTGAGGTAGAAATATTGGGTTTTCTTAATAACCGCATGGACAAATCTTAGACCAGCTATTAGCCTATTACTAAGACACCTGCTCTGCATTGCCAAAATCTTTGAAGTGCTTAGTTTGAATTTTGAAGTTATCTGGTGCAAAAAAAAAAAGGGAGGGGGGGGGGGGGGGGGACAGGAGTAGGGCATGATATGTCCTCCCTAACAAGACCTTCTCAGATTTTGTTGACAATCAAACCCCAGCAGGCTGCAGAAACATAACCTTTCTAGATATTTCATCTCAGGGCATTTCTCATAGTTCCAAATCCCAAGCTTTCATTCTTATGTCATGATAATGCATTAGTGATCAATTCCCATTACTGTTATTTTTTACAGTCTCACACTCTCACCTTTATTAAGTTCGTTTTGAGGAGATTCCATTGTTTTGTGGAGAAATTGGCTCCTGGACATTCAGAGTGACCACTCTTTGCTGTTGGACACTAAAAAAGAGTGATTTGCTAGAGGACACTCTGGTTCTTGACAAATTTGCTAGTGCACACTGTGCCAGCAAAAGATTCTAACAAAATAGATATAAAATCATATAACTACCAAAAAATTATACTATAAAATTTTCTATGCTCTACATGATGAGAACTATATAGTAAAAATGTTATTTTGCACTAAAAATAATCATTTTGCCCCTCATCATAAATAGACAAAATTAATCATAGTTAATTTGTTCATATATTTGTAGGACACCAAAAATCTTGGAAAAATCACATAATGCGTATATAACCAAATCTTGACTATTGAAAGAATATTAACTCAAAATAATAAAGTTTATAATGATATATTTAGCATCACTGAGTTATAGATTTATCTCTTGTCAAGCTTAATTGATATATTAAACTTTATTATTTTGAGATAATATTTTTAGCATAGTTATGATTTGGTGATGTATGCATTCTATGATTTTTCCAAGATTTTTAGTGTCTTACAAATATATGAAAAAAATTAACTATGGTTAACTTTGTCTATTTATGATGAGGGGCAAAATGATCATTTTAGTGCAAGACAATATTTTTACTATATAGTTCTCATCATTTAGAGCATAGAAAATTTTATAGTACAATTTTTTGGTAGTTATATGATTTTATATCTATTTTGTTAGAATCTTTTGTTGGGCACAGTGTGCACTAGCAAATTTGTCAAGAACCAGAATGTACTCTAGCAAATCGCTCTTTTTTGAATGTCCAACAGCAAAGAGTGGTCACTTTGAATGTCCAGGAGCCAATTTCCCCTTGTTTTATCTAGAGCTTATTACCAACTAGAGAAAAAAAACCCAGGAAACCGCTTCTGGCATGACTTTTGCATGAGACAGCAGCTTGTGCAATAATAGATATTTACATAATGTCAGAAATGACCAGAACAATTTGTGAAAAGGTCTTCCTCTTCATATCTCCACTTTTGCATATCCCGATTTACAATCTGCTGTTTTTGCCTGTTTGGAGTACTTGAAGCCTTTATTGTTACGTTAGGTTAGGTCGATGTAATTCTTGTTCTACATCTGAAGAAGGAATAGGTGGTCACCGTCTCGAATAACACTAATGTCATCTATCTCAGCATAGTCTCTACTGACCAATTTTGTAGGGTGGAAACCTGGAAACTTCTGACCTGCAAATGTTAGAAAAACTATTATAAATTTCTGTGTGCATCTTCTATCTGCATACTATCAAATATGCTCCATAACCAAATCTAATTAAAATCTTGAAACTTTTGCTTACTTCCGATTTCGAAAATCTCCTCCAGTGAACCAGGCAGATTGATAAGCTTCCCATTCTGTACTAAAGAACCTGTTGCATTATGAGGATATGAGTGAATTGTAACTCTTTTGTTGGATGATTTTGTGTTACTACTATCTTGATTTTCTCTCGTAGTTATGCCATCTAATGTATTGTGGGAAGACCCCAGCTTCACTGTTTCATGGCTTGTTTGCCAATAGCTTGCTTCATCACAATCTTCGGATTTTATCTGAACGCAGAACTCTTTGGTTCCTATTTTGGTTTCACAGTTTATGTGAACCTCATTACGTTTGTCTTCTTCGCCTGCCATCCCATCTGTCGCCCCAAAATTGCCATGGTCATGACTGTTTCCTTGCTGTGGCATCCTCAATTGGATTGTTTCTGCTGCTAGTTTTGTTGAACCATGATCTCCACCAAAGGTTGGGTCCTTACTAATGTCTTCAAATTTGTGCTCAGTGTATTGTAGGTAAGGTTGAGGTAACAACCATGCTTCTTGAGGAGCATGGAATAGCTCATACTTGTGCATAAATCTTCGATCTAGTTGATTTAATTCTGGTAAATTTTCCTGCAGCTTTAGCTTCTGTGCATTGACATAAAAGGTTATGATCGTCAGTTTAGCTGAAATTACCTGCTGTATACTAAATCCTTTCCATATTTTAAGACGTTTTGGCTTTTCTAGATACATTGCTTTTACTATTTATCTAGACATAGTGTATATTATGTACATAGCAAATGCAATGTATCTAGAAAAGCCAAAATGTCTTATACTCCCTCAGTCCCGTCCCAAATTATAAGACGTTATGGCTTTTTTGGATTCATAGCTTTTGCTATGCACCTAGATATATATCATGTCTAGATACATAGTAAAAATTATGAATCTAGAAATGAAAAAATGTCTTGTAATTTGGAACAGAGGAGTAATTTGGAAAGGAGGGAGTATTTAACAACCTTAAAACAATGAAGCTGTACCTGAAATAGATTATTCATTAGAATATTGCTGTCTTCCCTGTGTTCTTGCATGATCTCTGTTAGTCTTATCTTCCTTATTCTCAAGAGCTGTGAAAGGGTAGTGGTTCGGCAAGTAAATGGCTGGGGTATGACACACAGGGCACCAACCTCTCCGAACATGTCTCCCTCTTCAACTTTTTCATACACCTGCTTTCAGATAATGAATCATTGTTATTAATCTGCTGAAACCTTAGTGATATCTGGTATCATTGCAATCTTGAGGAAACCTGAAACCTTTACCTGTTCATTACCATTTATTGTTCTTATCAAATTCTACAGATAAGGCAACAAGAAAAGTGTAATTAGCTTGCTGAACAAACCTGTACAAATATGTTTTCAGAACATAGTCAGAGATAAAATTCTAACCACTACTCCTGAAACTATTATGTAAATATCTGCCGCCCCCTCATTTTGCAACATTATGTCTTCATTTGGTGGGAAATACTCAGCCTGTACTTCCATTACCTGATGCCAAAGAAGTTTAACCTGTTAGCACAGTGGAGTGTACAGTCAGTTTTGAAACAGTAACCAAAATATAGATTACATTACCAGTTCTGCAATGAAATCATTAGATACTCCATGAAAGAGGTAGGCTTGTCGTATGATTGTAAAAAATAAGTTGTATGCTATGCTTGAACGAATTCCTTTTGGGAGACAATTTAGCATAGCTTGCTGGTTGAGCCCCTCTGTCTTGAACTGTAGGCAGAAGTGCGACAACATTTGCTGCTTTATCTTCTCGGGCAACTGATTTCGTGCCGCAAATTCTGATGCCGATTGGATTGAGTCCCTCTACATCATTTACAAAGTTACCAATATGGAACAAGTAAGCTAACTGCTTTTGTAAAGGGTTTAGTCTGTTTACTTTTGCTTTGACATTTTCTTATATTGCTAGCCTTGAATTTTATTTTTCTTTGTTGGTGCTGTTGTTATAAAAATGTTTAAATGACTGAAGGATGCAACAGCTTGGGGTCTTACAACACATACAAACAATGAATATCACGAAAAGGGTTCCATTCATTGATTGCCATGACTGATTTTCTTGATTGGAATCCTACTGCTTGGGGTTTGTGTTAGAACTTATTAGGATGGTCAAGTCAAAACTGTTGGACCTCTGTAGTATAGGATAACTGAAGCTAAACTATGTCTGATTTCCTCTCAGTTTAGTAGCATAGTGTGTAGAGTTTTGTCCCCTTGAATTCTTAATATTAATCCATGGTCTGGTAGAATATAGACAATGCATATGAATAACTGCATAAACACACTTTGAAAAGCATTATCTGTATAAAGATGCTCATTTCATTTCCCCACCAAGTCACCATGACTAAAGCTAGGTTGTTCTTATAGTGGCGTGGTATTTGTTGTCTCACTTAAGCTGTTGTCCCTTATGCATGTACTTCATATTTAAAATCTGTGTCCCTGAATGATTGTTAGTGAGGCAGAAAAACTGAGTTCAGAATTAATGGATTTTGTCAATAAGTTGAGAAACATACAAAATTCCTGGTGCGGCTGGTCCCATGAACAACCAGGTTGGTCATATTACCAATAAGATAAGCTGTCAGGCCCAGATTAAACAGCATGTAGCAGATATCAAACAGCATCTCTCTTGGGTTCTCAGCATGTAGGTCCCCATAACCTGTTGTTGTCAGTGTCGTAATCGACCAGTAAAGGGCAGTTACATATCTAGTCCATAAGCTCTCTGATCTGAAGGTAGGCATAACAGCACCTATCCATGTTTTCTGTGGATCAGGATATCTGTCGGCAATCATATAGTTGAAACATCCCGCACAATGCACCGCAAACAGAGTAACCTGCATTTTATTATCACAGAATTTTCACATTACCATCAAAAGTTTCAATGAGCAAAAGTAGATGGAGAACGTGGAAGTAAGTCCTATTTTTTGTTTCTGAATTTCTGACAGACTTACAGAAATAAGTTTTGAGCACCTAGTCCAGAAATAGTTGAATCTTATATCCTTCTCCAGTCTGGTAAAAGAAAGGTGATCAAATTGGTGCCATTTGTCATTCATCATCAAAATATTGAGAGACTGGATTGGAGTCGAACCTTGCAAACAGTGAGCTGACTCGGTGAAGACGCCATAGCCTCAACATATTGAGTATCTTAAAAGCAAGGTCATTCCCCTTATGTGTAAAAAGAAGGCTGATTGGCTGAAATGGAGCTGTTGAACATATATCAAAGATGAACCAGGTTGATAGGTACCTGTGGAGGATCATTACTTGTTAGTTCCATGACAGAAATGCATGGCATTCCCCAAATTCAATGTGGAGTTTTGGTCTTCTGGATAAGAAAGCGGTTATGAACCAGGTGCAAACCTTACTGTAATTCTCTTTCGATCATCCACAAGAAGATGTGTTTTGCTGTCGACATAAGCTACAAAGAATGTCAACACAATATCAATAGCGAAGAAGCTATTGACAATGTTCTCAACTAGCAGAAGCTTAGAGGACAAATCCCTCAAAAATGCTAGTTCAAACGGGCAAATCCAGGCGGAGTAAATGACTAGGACTATAAGGAATAACTCCCAGTATCTGAGAAACACAAAGACAAAGCGGAGGAAATCGTGTCAGCTCCGCTGTTTGGTTATGGTTCAACATGACAAGGTACATGAAGAGTGCAGGGAGAACCTCACCTATAACGGGGATCGTAGGGAGATATGATGAACTTCTGCAACTTGTTAGATTGATTTATTGTTGCACCAAGCGATGGCAGGAGCTCAATGGTGAAGCTGCCACTGTTCCTCTTAACTTGAACTCCATCTGAAAATTGTTGGAAGCATGACTTTGAATGAGCTTGAGTCATCCTTACTTTTCTGTTCTTTGCCTCTCAACTCTGTATGCAGATGGGGTGGAGGCTGGCTGTCTCTATATATATGTTGCAGGTGATGAACAACCAGTGCTGTGGGTCAAACTGAACGGATCTTGGAAGCAAACAAAGAGCTGGTTATATTTGTACCTTACGAGGAAAACAACAGAGCGTGTTTCCTACGGTGTTGTGGCCTAGTTGGCAAAGTTAGGAAGTGCTTTTGGCTAGTTGTTGATAAGTTACAGTTGGATCAGTAAAGAAAATTTCCAGGTATTCTGTAATGTTGAAACTTTTGGAATGGAGCAAGCGCCCCGAGATTCTTCTCAACCATTTACTCTGATGTGTACAAACCCTTCCTATGGACTGGGTTTATCCACTTCATCCAAGAACAATATGTGGTGTGTGTTAATTTGTTGCTTTGTTGTACATCCTGTCCTTAGTTTGAAATGTTGTGATTTGTACTAGATTGCTAAAAAACTTTGTTCGAGAAAAAAACTAGATTGCTAAAAACCTCTGTTCTCTTTTTCCTTCCTGAAAGAGTAATGATCATAGGTTTCGTAATCAAAACATTGAAAAAAGTGTCAGCGTCATAAGGAAATAATACAGTAAGCTGGTTTAGTTTCCAAATTAACTTCTGAAGTAGGTGTATCTTAATGCTGCCCACATGTTTGTGCAAATGTGAACAGCATAGCTGGAACCATTGATGTCACATCTGGAGGTAACCTGTGATGTAATTATCATGTCAGGGTATATTCTTTGAGTTGTTGAGTTCAAGTAAGATTTGTTGTAATGGCATGTGGAGGATCTAACCCCTTGGTCATCTCAGCTAATTACTGCGGATTTGATGCAAGATATCTTGTCAAGTCTAAGGCCATGTTTGGATCAACTAGAATAAGTTACTAGCTGCTAATAAAAGCTCTAAGTGATCCAAACAGCCAAGCTTATTGCCCAGCTTATAACTCATTTTGAACTATTCAATCACTCAGCTTATACAAAGCTATTAGCTGTCTCTCTCCAGCTGTTGTAGCTTATAAAAACTTTAGCTGATCCAAATAGGGCCTAATCCTCCCCAGTGCTCTGATGTCAAGCATTTACATCCACCAGGCTTTATCCTTTAGCCAGTGCACTCATTGGGTTCCCTGTCTTCTTGGGACCATAGAGACTGAACAGACTGTGTCTCCATTATTGTGATTTCTGTCTGAAGTTTTAGCTGTATACAATCTTATTTGAAGTTCTGTCTTGTTTCATTTCTTGCTGAATCAGCCGTTCTGTTCAGAGGGTACCCTTTGATATCTCGTGAAGGTGGGCCCAGATATAGATTACAGGCAGAGGAAACTAACCTTTTCAGTACATTAATTGATGTTCAATTCCATTTTCTGACTAAATAATTAATCTATCATTTACTTTCTTTTGATTGTACTGCTTGGGTAGTGCTTACTTTTTGAAAGATGCTCACTGCCCACATCACATGCTGTGCAGGTTATTATAATTGCTGCAAAAAAGAGTATTTTAAGTGTGTGACATGAGTAAGTGGTGTTTATATTGGTTGTGAGATATGCTGCTAATCTGTAACTGGTAATAAGGCATCTTATTTTGTTTATATTCTGCAAAATTGATTAGTTTTTTTAACATTTGGTTATTCAGTTTTATTTACTACTTGTCAGTTCTGTGGTCTGAAACTTCAATCTTGATGTCCTGTACCTTTTCTCTTAAGATTTTAGTTTTGACAGAAGGTAAGGTGTATCTTTGTGTAGAACCCTAGATCATATTCTGTTCAACTCCTCTCTGGAGTCTAGAACCAGAGTATGCATGCTAAAATCTCCTTAACTCCTTTTCCAGAAAATAAAAGTTGTTCTGAACTTATCTATAATTAGGAAACATTAGCAGATAAAATTGTAAATTTAATATCCGAATTTGCCACTCTTCCATCATTAGGAAACTGCACGTGTTTGTTTTTCCTTTTTTCTGAAAGAGATAGGCATTAGACATTCATTAGCTATCTGCAGGCTAACCGTACAAGTCTGGTTAGTTCTCCATATATTGAAATGGCTTGGATTCCATCTAGGTCATTATTGGTCCATCATCTACCTGGGATGTCAACATTCCCCTTGGTCCTCGTTCTTTTTAATTTGTGATATATTTCTAGTTGATTCCTTTGTATTGCCCCTTCTCTAATATCTTTGCTTACAAACTTGTTTGTCTACTATGCGAATTGTTGAATTCATTATGATTATTTTTTGACGATTCCATATCAAGAAAGGTCAACTACACTTTGCATCGACTTGCTCAACACAGTTTTCTCTTCTACAATAAACTAGTAGATTGCCATCAGGCCATGGACAGGCTTAGATTGCCATCAGGCCATGGACAGGCTTTTGCATAGGTGATTTTGTGCACACTGTAGTCTTAATAAATTTTGCACAGATGGTACTACACTTTTTCAGTACTTGGTATCCCAAACTGGCCGCTTTTCTGGACAATTGAACCATCGCAGGACTAAAGTTTAGCCCTATCCTTGTGTTGTATTGTGTTTCCAACATCTTTCTGTTGGAATGTACCCTGCATTATCACAGGTGACCATGTGAGGGTGGGGAGATATGAAGTGGCGGTCCTTGCATGCATGTGCATGCATGTGTCTATTACCTCCTTTCTTGTTGCATCTTTCAAATAGGTATGATGTATCTTGCTTCTTTCTTCTTGTTGGAGACCTTTAGAGGGAGCTCACTCTCATAATGAGCTAGTGGCAACGTTATTGCAATTATGCTCAAATGTCACTCACTAGGAACGGTCTCACGTGGGCAGTATCATTATGACATAGAACATGCTGGTTAGATCCCAATGGGCGGTGATTGTAATTTAGATTCAACTTGTTAGTTGATGAACTACCTATTTAGTGTTTAACCACTGCTAATTCCAGATAAACTTAATATGTTGAGGGTTAAATTCCTGTGGAGTGGTTGGTTTCGATGTTTAAATCATCACTGCATCAGTTCCATTGTGACGAGTTGTTTTCGGTGATCTCTTCTTTCCCTTTAGATTCTGTACTTTTGCTTGGTCTTATCTAATTCTGTTGCTTATTTGTTACTTTGTAACTTATTCGATTTTCTCTCAGGGCACTGTTGTTCCATCATCAGCATTCTGGAATTGTTTGTTTGTCCATAAAGGTACAATTTTTATGTTCCCTTTTATGGTATCACGATTCTGTTTGAAGACCATTATATTTGATATATTTTTAATATGATGAATATTCGCAGTGGCTTCTAGTAATTGCACCTCCTGCTATTCTGCAACCTTCTCCCGTCTAGAAATATAAGGCATATATTTTGACTATCTAAATTTGAGTTTGACCAAAAATCAATATAAGAATATATGAGTTATTTGACTTGAAATTGATATCATTGGACTCATTTTCAACATTACTTTCTTATAATCGTATTTAAAATATTACTCCATAAGAGAAACCTCTGGTCAAAGATCATTTTCATGGTTTGACAGAAATTAGAAGGTTTATTTAAAGAGCCGCATATTTGCATATCTTGCGATGCTAAAGTTCTGGTTACGAGTTGTGACTTGTATATAACTCTTCTGTCTTTGTCAACACATGAACTGTCACACGTCAATTCACGATGAATGGGTTTTATCAGTAACTGTGGTTCCATGCCTGACATGTCCCATTCAAAGTACAGGTTCTTCAAGCAGATGAAGCGGAATTTGCAAAGGTGATAGTGCCGCAGAAAACAAGATGATGCGGATGAATATTTTGGCAGAGCGGTATAAATGAAATGGAGGGCTTAATTTCAGCGATAAGTTCCCCAACAGGTATGTTGATTCGTTCACTCTTTTTCATGTGGCCAGGAAGGCTACGGCGATGCTTAATTTTCTGTGGTTTTAGAAACGATCACATTGTGGATGGCATTTCAAACATGTTACTGTCTCAGCCAACCTCATCGCTTATGTATCACATGTAGTACTGAAGGGCCCTGCGCACGCGCGTTGGAAGTTAGAGCCAGCAAGTGGTGGACTTTGCTTTGCTACCTAACTCGAAGCCCCAATAGGCCAATAGGTACCCTCTTAGCTGATGATGTGCCTCAGTTTACTGCACAGTGCACACCAAATTGGAGGGTCTCACATCTCGGTCTGCATAGCAGCATATATAGGCCGGTTTACTTTTTCCCGAGCTCCATAAGCCTGCTGTCATTTGATCTTTCCTCAGGATGTGGAGTTAGTTAGGAGTAGGTGCTAGATGTGACTCAAAGCACTAGTAATATGCTGGAAGAAGGATGATCCTGGAGGTTGGCTACTGGTGAACTTGCATGCAGTTATCCAGGGTTTTCTGAACCGTGGCCTGAGTGGGTCGGCAACTCCAGGAGTCCGTACGAGGGGATCATGCCATATCTCCTAGTGGGGGAGCCGCTTGAAAACGACCCCACCGGCCATATCTCAGCGTTGCAGTTGCAGGTGCAGGTGCGGTTCGGCGGCTCTTCTCTTGATTTGGATTCGCCCAAAGGGCAAAGCGGAGAAGGCAGGCAGGCAGCAATGGACAAGTGGAGGTGGCACTGGCGGGTGGTCCACGGAGCCTTCAGCTTCAGGTGGCGCCTCCGTGCTCAGCTCGGGAGCATGAGCATTGAGCACCACAAGCTAGTGCGGGTTGGGCACGAAACAACAGCAATGGCGCCAGGTTAGCGTACGTACTGCTGCCAGCGGCATATCGGGGCCCATAATCTCAATGATCGACTGTCCATTGTCTGGGAAGATGGATTAGCAATTTGTTTATACACTACGGTACTTGTTTAAAATTAGGATGAACGTTCTATGATAGAACGGACCGGCCTACGACACACACGCCGCCCCCACAGCGCACGGGAACGCGCCCCGCGCACACACACCGCACACTGCACGAGCACACACGCGCACAGGGACGCGCCCGGTCGCGACACACCCCGCCGCCGCGCATAAACCACGGCGAGGCTCTTACCGTGACCGGCCGCCGTCGACACCAACATGGCCGCTGAGCATCTGAAAAATGAAACAGAGGGAAAAAAATGAAACAAACTGAAAAATGAAAATGAAACAATAATAAAAATGAAACAAAATTAGAAAAATAACTGAAACAAAATTTAAAATGTAGTTGAAACAAACCGAAAATGCAGTTAGAAACATTCGCATGACCACCAAAATATATGAAACAAAAGTTACATCTGTAACAAACCTAAGCAAAAAAAGAAACAAGAGGAACAAAACATTTGAAACATTACTGAACCGCCAGTAAAACACTTAGGGAAACATTAGATCCAGAGCGGGGTATGAGAAGGGAAAGGGGACACATCAGAGAAACATCTCATCATCTATGCGTGAAACATTGACAATGGAGCACTGAACCATCGGTGGAACATCACAAAAACATTGGATCTGGAGGGGGTAGGGGCAACATCAGGGAAACATCATTATCATATGTTGCGAAACATTGAAAATGAGAAACTGAACCATCAGTAAAACACTTAGAGAAACATTAGATCTAGAGCGGGGAACGAGGAGGGGAGGGGACACATCAGAGAAACATCTCATCATCTATGTGTGAAACATTGACAATGGAGCACTGAACCACTGACGGAACATCTGAAGAATCATGGCCCTAGTTGGTTTCGGTGATTAACGACAATTAGAGATTATTATGGCTAACGTGTGTTTTGCAGAGGCTATGCGTAGCCTAGCCATGGTGATCAAGGAGAATGGGCTCTAAAGGTCATCACTTAGCCCCCAAGATGGATATCGTTTCGGTTGTTAAGGAGACATGATGAAGACCCTAGAATGATAGGCTAAGTGCCATAAGGAGATGAAGGGCACTTAGAATTAGATAGGGCTTCTCTTTTTACCTTTGACCGTACTATTAAGAGGGGTTGAGACTAGTAGCTTGACTTAGGAAAGCTTCATGTTTAGGTGTGGTGCACACTTGACTTCCTTAGCTCTAAGAAAGCCTATGGTGACCGTAAGATAGCCTAGAACAACTTCCATTTTCATTGCGACGAAAAATGGAGTTGTCAAAATCATTTTCTGGGCGACGGATGCTCCTGGCAGGGGCGCCGGACGCTGTCCGACGCGTCGGACAAAGGCGCCGGACGCTGGGTGGTTGAGTCCACAGCGTCCGTCGGCCTTCCAGAGAGGTTGTTTTCTGGCTAAGTTTTTCAGGGTGCGTCGGACGCTGTCCATCGACCTTCCAGAGAGGGTGTTTTCAAACCCTAGCTAGATTTCAGCGTCGGACGCTGTGGCTGAGCGTCCGTCGTCCAGTGACGTAGCGTCCGTCGCTGGGAACAGTGTGTCAGAACTAGCCGTTAGACAGAGGCGTCGGACCGTCCGTCGCCTAGGCGTCGGAGCGTCCGTCGCCTCAATTATGAACAGAAACTAGCCGTTGGGCATGCGACGGAGCGTCCGTCGCCTAGTCGACGGAGCGTCCGTCGCCAACTTAAAATGCCAGCCCGAGGCAGTTTTCAGAGGGTCTATTTATAGCCCCTCCCACTTCTCTCTCACCTTGCCTTTTGCTCATTTGAGTTGCTGAGTTCGTTGAGAAGGTTGGGAAGAGAGCAAGAGCCCTAGAGAGAGAGACAGAGAGTGTTTCGCGAATCCATCCATCCTCTCTCTAGTTCATCCAAGAGTTCAATTGTGCATCCTCTAGTTGTGAAGCTTGAGTGAGTCAAGCGAAGATCGAGGCTTGTTACTCTTGGTGATCGACATCACCTTGACGGTCCGGTGGTGCTCGGAGGAAGGTGATCGCCGGAAGATTGTCGGCGGCCCTTCTCCATCGACGTTGTGATCGGTTGTGGGCGATTCACCGAGCCGGAGTGGCGAAGAATCAGCCCGTAGAGAGCACTCATCCCTTGCGCGGGATTGAGGGGGAGCTATACCTTGCGAGGTGCTCCAACGAGGACTAGGGGGGAGTGTCGACTCCTCGATACCTCGACAAAACATCGCCGTGTCAAGCATCCCTTTCCCTAGCTCTTTATTACCGCATTACTTTTCGCACTTGTCTTTCAATTCATACTAGAATTGTGTAGGAAGTTTTTGCTTTCTATTGCCTTGTTACCGCTTTCTAGCTAGGACACACAAGCGGTAGGCACTAGGGGGTTAATTGGCTCTTTATAGGTTTAATTCTTGTTTAGAAATTAAAAAGAGCCCAATTCACCCCCCCTCTTGGGCATCTTGATCCTTTCAATCACAGAAACATTAGATCTGGAGGGGGTAGGGGTAACATCAGAGAAACATCATCATCATATGTGGTGGTATGTCATGTGGAGGGTAGAGGAGAGAAGGAGAGAGGAAAGAGGAGGAAGAGGCTTACCTGGGCCGGATCCGTGGCCACCGCCTCCGGATCCGGCAGATCCATGGCCGCCGGCGAATGATCCAGCCATGGCCGGCGAATCCCGACATGGCTGCCGGCAAAATCCCGCCATGGCCGTGCACGGGTGAGAGAGGAGAGGGGGAGGTGCGGCCACGAGGAGTTGCTAGGGTGTGCGCGCAAGCTCGGCGTGCCCGTGGTGGCGCGCGGATGGCGGACGACGCGGGCGAACCACCACCACCAGCGACGGGGGAGGGAGCTGGCCGCGGCGTGCGCAACGGCCACCACCATCCGCAGCGGCGGAATGACGGACCTGCGTGAGGGAGAGCGAGTGGACGGGCGGAGTGTGCGAGGCGGGGTGCCCGTGCGAGTGCGACGTCCGGGGAGGAGGCGCGGCCGACTCGGGCCGGCCGGCCCACTTGCGACCCGACACGTTCGACAACGGTCTGTCTCTTAGCATTGCCCCCGTTAAAATTATATTCAGGAACGTTTGCACGTGTACTCCACAAAAGGTTGGTGCTGATTTATTTATTTATTATTATTTTTTGCGAGTAAAGGTTGATGCTGATTATTATTACGTATTCATACATATATATACAGGGATGGTTTGATACGCGTGGATTGGTCCCCATCAATCCACCATGGTTTGGTCTCGGCCAAATGGAACTTCCATTGGTGCCAAAGGTCAGTGTTCGAAAGCTTCCCTTTGCAAGGTTGACTGTGCTGGTTAGATGATTAGCTTTCTATCTAAGAACTATCTCGAAAAGCAGGGTTAGTTGTGTATGTACCCATGGCCATGGTTTGACGAGGAGGGATCACGCAAACGCTGCACCGGGTACGCCCGTGCCCAGATCGCTACGTTTGGTTGAGAAGCTAGCAACGGCGGCCGGCCGCACTTTGTTTTTTTTTTTGAGGGGAGGGGAGGAAAAGGAGGGTGGATGATGGAATGAAGCATAAGATATGGTGAACGCTACTTTTAATTGATGGGGTTTCGATTTGGATTCTCGAAAATTAGCGGTGCTCATGCAAAAACAGTAGCATATCGCCATGCTGCAACCCAAGGACGACGATGGAATGGACGGAAGCGTGGTGGTGGAATCTCGATGCGGTGCAGGCGTGTTTGCGTGCATTTGGCTACACGTCCATTCTCTCCCTTCTCTCGGTGTGCCAGCAGCATATGGTATTTTTTCCGCTTGCCTTTTGGGATTATTATTCGCCCCATTTTCTCTCCTGAAACAACGAATGAATAAATGCCGGGATTTATCTCCGAACGAACGAAAGGAGGGCCGGGCCGGGAGGTGAAGGCGCGGGGAAGCAAGGAAGGTATTCTTGAAAGACACCGTGAGGAAAGAAGGTGCCTTTTTGTTTGCATCTTGATTCATGGCCTAGGCTAATCCAATCCAATCATCCCAAAGTTCGGCGGGCACCATGCAGCCTCTCCACTCATCACGATCCTATTCCTCTGCGTACATGAGGATGAGCCCTACAAGTTGCGACTTGGAGCTTTCCTAGTCTGACATCGCACAAATGGCGCGGCAGTATACTTTCGTTTATCATTATTATAATCACTTCAATCATTGGCAAAAAAAAAACATTTGTTAGAGTTCCTTCAACCAACCTTTTTTTAGCAATCAGGGAATGGGGATCCATTCGATTTCATGTTGCAGCAACTGTCAACTGCAATCAACAGGGGACCATCTTATCTTCTCGGGAATTCGTTGAGCTTGAGACTCGAGACTTTTTGGAGAGCCCGGAGAGATCCACACGGGCAAAGGGATATATGTAGCGGGCCGAGATGTAATCCACACGGGCCAATAATCCTCCTGAGCGGCGGCCCACAAGAAGCAATCTCACTTGCCTTTCTGGCCCCATGAAAGCCCATTTGTAGCCCGCCCCACGTCAAGAAATCAATGGTTACAGACATAGACGTCGGAAGTCCATACCCGCATCTACGTCCTACTCCCACTACCCGACCCGAAGCCGGCGGCGAGCGGCGGCGGCGGGGAGGAAGCAGCGGCAGCAGCCAGGCCATGGCGTCGTCGTCGACCCCGGCGGCCATCCGCGAGATGCAGAAGGATCTCGAGGTCCAGGCCAACGCCCTCAGCAAGATCCAGAAAGGCACGCGTTCTCCCCAGCCCCAGACCCCCTTCCGCGGCGCCGCCTCCGAAGTCCGAACCCTACCTACCTCTCTCCTCTGACTTCCGCTGCTCCTTCCTTTCGCAGACATCGCCAAGAACCACCAGGTCCGCAAGCAGTACACCATCCAGGTCGGCGAGAACGAGCTCGTCCTCAAGGCACGCACCCCGCGCAGCTTCCTCGCCTCTTAACTCTCACAAGGTTTTGATGATTTCTTCGCCGTGAGTGCCTTACTCGATTCGTGGCTGTGCCTGCTTGCAGGAGCTGGAGCTGCTCAGCGATGGGGCCAACGTGTACAAGCTCATCGGACCCGTCCTGGTTAAGCAGGACCTCGCGGAGGCCAAGGCCAACGTCAAGAAGCGCATTGAGTACATCTCCGTTGAGCTGTGAGTCACTTTCAGTTTCAGCTGTCCTACTTTGTGGTTTCATCAGCTCACAGTGGCTTCATGTTGTTGTGCTGAGCTTGTGAGACTGGCTATTTTCCAGGAAGCGGATGGATCGGGCGCTCAAAGACTTGGAGGAAAAGCAAAACAGCAAGAAGGAATCGGTATGTTATTGCAATATTGCCTCTTCTTTACTGTAACTTCTACTAGGTCGTATACAAAATTTGGTATCTGCAAATAATTGATTGTGCAAATCTTTTGAATTGAACTGAAGCTCAGTAGCTGAGAAGCATGATATGATACGCAATCTTTGTGATTTTGTGATCCACTAGAATACTGTTTATTCAGAACATTCCAGTACCATTTCTGTTATATCCTTTGTGTGCAAATGAAAGCATGCTCCCAAAAATCCCAAATAAGAGGCCAGTTGGGCTTGAGCACAATAATTAAGATGAGTGTAACAATAACTATATATCACATCAATCTTTGCTAGATTTAAAATGAGTGGAGAGTATGTTGCATGGATAATGCATTTAAGTAGGGGTACACATGGAAGATGAAGCTAAGAGGTGCACTAGAGTTATCATGGACTAATATTTGGTCATTTGGAAGAATGTTAGGTGTAGCTAAATTTAGGGTCGGAGGGAGTATTTAATTAGACATGTAACAATTGTAATAAACATTAGCTGTGTACACAAACAAGTCTGACAAAGAATAGTTCACCGTGGTACGATCTGGATTTATCGAATATGCAGGAGGACTGCATATCATTGCATTAAGAGAAAGAGAGATAGGCCAAAATAGCCATATACAGTGCAGGAGCACACACACCCACACACGCCTACACCACATGCCCATGGTCCTTGGTCAATACTTTTGCATATTACAAACGCCCTAAAGAAAAGTATGTTGCGACCAGCTAGACTAACTCCCAACTACAGGGGAGGACTAGAAGCGACCAAGGTGCCGAGACCTTTCGCGCCAGCTAGAATCCAGAGTTCAGATTCCTCTTGCGCCAAGAGAAATGTTCTGTCCACTCTAGGGGTGATCCCATTGAATACCATATTATTCCTTGCTTTCCAAAGTGTCCATGCCCCTAAAATGACTAAGGTGTTGAAGCCGTCCCGCACCCCATTGCTCACTTGCTCATTTGCTTGTTGCCACCATAAGAAGAGATTGCTACTGTCCATTTGGGGCGTGACATCCGGAATCCCAAAGTACCATTTGGTATGATCTGGATAACATGGCATAGTGCTAATGCTGTAGTATGATAAAATGCTAGTGCTAGGACTTATTAGATCTCCATTTGCCATGCAAAACTGGTAAGTTCAATGAGTTTGGTTTGACTGCCACACAACGCAGGATGTGGAAAATCTTTCTGTTTTTGTGTTGGACAATGTCCAAGTATCGTTTTAGTTCAGAGAAAATAATAATGTTGTGCATGCTTTGTCTAGACATGGTGTTTAGTTAGGGTTTGATTGGTTGCTTGCATTAGCCTTAGCCTGATTGGTGTTTAGCATTAGACCTTAGAGCATCTCCAAGAGATTAGCCAAAAGTACTAGCTAAATTTGCTGATTTAGTTGCTCTCTAAAATAGATAATACTATAGTATTCCAACCGACTCTGTAAAATAAAAAAGTTAGATGGCTAGTTAGGTAGGCTATCCAAAAGTAGAGAGCATATAAGGTGGGATAAAGAGCTACTAAATTTTGAGAGTTATATACAGAGTCTGTTGGAGACGATTTTTTTTTTGAGAATAGCTAAATTTAGATTTAGAAAATGATTTGGCTAAGGGCAATGCTACGGTACAAACTTTACCTCTAAGGAGGTAATATCTCAAATCAATCTGAACCATTGAATTATTTAGATTTTATGAATTAGTTAGTTTATAAGTAATAAGTAACTTATAGGAAAGAAAACATTCCTCCAAATCTAAGTCCCTGTAAAAATGGAAACAATCCTCCTTATTCACGCACACCAGGAGGGCACACAGCCTGTTTTCTCTATTTTTGTTTCGCCGCTTTCTTTTTTTCTTTATTGCCATACTCCTACTGTTGAAGAATTTTCATCCATCTAAAAAATATTTACTTTATTTGCGGGACCCCAAAAATACTTACGTTCACCCACATTCGTACATGCACACGTATGTTATTTGCCTGCCAACATCGTATTATGGATTTAAGTATGCGTATACATGTACATCGCCCATCAATATTTTATCACGAGTTCATCTATACATACGCGTTCATGAGATTTGGATTAAAAAAATTAAACAAAAGTTGAATAAGGTGTCAAAGCTATATATAAGTGCATATATGTTAACATCACATGCATATGTTACGTGTTACAAACATGTCACGTTAATTTCCAGTACGTGAATACATGGTACAAGTACAAGCAAACCTGGAAATGGAATATGTCACCTAAATTATGGTTTCCAAATAAAAAGATTTGTCATACCAAACAAATCATGTATGTATCAAATAGATGTAAAGAAAGATTATGTAATCTAAAAGTTTCCATATTTAGTATTTTTATAAAAATAAATAAATATATTTAACATATTACTCCCTCCGGTCCTGTATATCTGGCGCAGCAAGCCTAATTTCAGAGACCAAGAAACGTATTAACTGCGTGCATGTGGAGTAACAGCTACCGCCTGGCCACGAATTCTATTGGTCCGCCAAAAGAGTTGGCGCCTCCACGAATTCTATCTCATCGCTGATAGGTGGACAATGCACAGTTGCATGCAACCCTTCATTGCTACGCCAGTTAAATCGGCCAAAAGCAAAAACGGGCGTGCGCCACAATATATAGGACTGGAGGGAGTACCTTCTAAGAGGTAACATGTAACCGCAACCATCCGATCTTATTAAATAAACGGCTCACAGTTATTTGGAGGTACTATAGCAAAACCCTTTGACTAATCTCTTGGAGATGCTCTTATGTAGAACAGCCCAAGACTCTGTAACATATGTAGTGGTGTTTGGTTGGCATGGACAAGCAAGCCGTGTTTGGTAAAATTGTGTTTGGTTATTTTGTATTTTGTTGAAAGTAGCCACCTCCATGTTCTAGTTGAGGTCTCAGTAGAGGTATGTTGGGTGAGACTATTTAATTTACTGCATTCTCTAATACGACCAAATTTGGAATACTAGCTAATGCTACATTGGGCCTGCTTTGAGCACTGTGTAAACCTGCACAAGCCTGGATATAGGCTAATGCAGGTAACCAATCAGACCCTAGGGAAGGAACCTGTCAATGCGTTGATATTTCTTTGGACTTGTTTTTCCGTCTTTTGGCTGTCAAGTTAGCATGGTCAGTGGAATGGATAAATTCCTATTAGGGGAAAAAACAATGGCAAACCACACTAGGTGGTTGGATTTTGTCTGTATGTGCAGCATCGGTGTTGTCTTATAGGCAGTCTGATACAGTACCATACTACCATGTAATCTTGAGTCGACTTATTAGACAACCTGTACAATGAGTTGTCTTATAGGAACTCACAATTTAGGTGTTTGCTTTCTCTTGTAACTCTGTAAGTTTCTCTCCCTGGCTTTTTTAATACAAAATTTCTCACTGTGGGGATCTCCCCCACAGTTTTTGCGGTCAAAAAAAAAATTCCTTAATTCGTGCATAAAACAAAAGGAATGTATATCTTATTCTTTGCTTGCACAAATGAAAATTCTTTGTATTGAGATCTGTCCAATAGCAACATTAGGCTGTCAGAC
The DNA here is from genome assembly GCA_022036555.1 of Microstegium vimineum. Taxonomy (NCBI): domain Eukaryota; kingdom Viridiplantae; phylum Streptophyta; class Magnoliopsida; order Poales; family Poaceae; genus Microstegium; species Microstegium vimineum. The sequence continues at coordinate 36,527,312 of CM039121.1, read as the reverse complement.
ACAAGCCATGTGATGGCTTCATCTATCTCCTGCTCAACCCATTCTCTTTGCAAGAAGAGGAAGTAGCAGCACCTTGACTAGACAAAACATGTGATGATTTCATCTCAGAATACAGCTTGATGTACCAAACTACTGATAAGCATGTTGGCCAGATTTATTGCCTTAGGCCCTGTTTAGATCCCTTCAAAATTCCAAATTTTCTGTCACATCTCCATCACATCGAATCTTTGAACGCATGCATGTAGTATTAAATATAGATAAAAAATATAACTAATTACACAGTTTATCTGTAATTTGCGAGATGAATCTTTTAAGTCTAGTTACTCCATGATTGGACAATAATTACCACATACAAATGAAAGTGCTACAGTTTCAAAATTCCAAATAATTTTGGATCTAAACGTGGCCTTAGCTTGGGAGCAGATACTATGGCTCTCTGGAGAATGCTATCAGCAGTGAGAAACCACTATCAAAAGCAACATTAGGTTAGCAGGTGCCTAGCAGTATGCTATTGGCAACTGAGGGAGCTGCATCCAGCCAGATAATGAACTTTTGGCAAGCTGTAACACTGAGGCACTTGTCTGCTATTCTGATACATGAGGAACTCAAAGATTTAATGCCATCAATATTATATGTTTATATGTACTGTGCTGACAAATCATACTAGTAAAATACATGGACAAGGGTATACACTCAGCCTGATCAGCCAGAAAGACTTCAGCTGATCAGGCCCACTGTAGCTAGCTTCTTAAGACATTAATCTAGATGGGTTAACAAGCATGGATCAGATAATTAAATTGAAATAAGATCTTTTTTGTGGCTCCAAGAGTGAATCCTCAATAAACTTCATTTAGGATGTCAAAAGCATCTCCAGCTCATTTTAGGTTTCTGCTTTTGCTTTGTACTACATTCCTCAATTTGATGCTTTACTCTAATTTGGTTGGTATCTGTTCAGTTTGGTTCCATTCCTGTTTGGTTGGTGACCCTAGTGAGGCAGCCATATTTTCGCTGTGCCCAGAAAATTTGGTGTCCATTTGTTTGAGGCTAAAGTTTGGTCAAGAACCTTAAAATATGGCTGGTCCATAAGTTTCTGTAGCTAAGTCGGGCAGAACTTGAGTGGGCAAAATGGAAGCCCTGATTCTGGACGGTCAAACTTTGGTTTGTCCATGAACCAAAAACTATTTTGCTTGCCCTGATTTGGGCACTGGCTTCCAGGGTCACGAACCATACTTCTGAAGTTACTGCTGCTACTTTTGGACGATGTGGCAGGATGATAGGATTGACCTGCATGCACAAATATTTCTTTGGTGGCCCATGATACCAAATATCTGAAACAACTGCAACTTATGCTCATGCAGGGTTGAAGCTTTTCAGTAGCTGTTTAATGGGCTAAGAATATTTAGCATCTTGGGGATATCCAAAAATTTTAAGCTGGTTTCTTTTATGTCAATACCTGAAAAAACGTGTAATTTATATTATTGGTACGTGTTTTTACAGGTGGTGTCTCGTAGGAAGTGCAAAGATTTATGGACATTCAATTCATTTTTTTTGGGTGCATATTCTTTTAGTAGGTTCAGTTGAATGTGATCTGATTGGGTTAAATTGGTAGTAGTATTTGGTATCTTTAGGACATTTCTCTTATTCATATTCTTTTCTTTTGCAGATATTCAAGTTGCAACAGAGGATGCAGGCTGTACAAGCTAAGGCTTAGACATCCGTTTGTTAGTTGCAACTAGTCCCAAGTTCATGCTGCATTTCATCCCAATACCCTCCTGGTTTTTTTTTGGTGAGGAGGAATCAGGCGTCTGATATTCTCGTCTCCACAAAGGAAAAAAAGAAAGAAAGAAACGGTTCCTAGTGAATTACTACGCTATTCTGTATGCTCTAATGTAAAAGTGTGCCTCTAGTAGAACTGTAGAAGATGTAGTTATCAGTGTATCGTTGCATTTTGGCCCATGTTTACTTCTCAATCGAATATGACTTGATTTGAATTGATTTTCATTGCTTGAGTGGAGTAGTAGGCGCATGACGATCAGACACTGTAACGCGTAAAGGTTTTGGTGGTGTCTTATGGTTATGCTGTCTCTGAAATTTTCCATTTCCCTGATGGCTCCAGTCTGCACGGTGGATACACGGAGCCGGAAGCCCAGCCCAGGAGCCGGAGATATGACGCGGTGCCCATTTGATTTGGTTTCCAACCACGCCAACATGTCACATGGCACCTTCTCACACACATGGCACCTTCTCACATCACACAAACGCAATCATCCGACATTTTTATATGGCATACATGTCACCTTGGCATAATGCACTCAGCTCGCGAGTCAAAAACAAAAATGAAAAAAAGAAAGAAGAAACACCTGACCCCCGCTTGCTTTCTGGATCACAAAAGAAGATTCTTAGACAGAAGGGTCACTCATATCATATTCACAAAAAAGAAAGAATAAACACCTGACCCCGCTTACTTTCCTGATGCTATTTTTGATTGTCTTGTTGTCATACTTTCGGTGGCTGATAAGTCAAACTAACATATCATCCGCCTTTTAAGTATTTTCCATCATAATAGTTGAGTTTAATCTAATTTAGGTGTTGCGTTGAGTGTGTCGGCTGATTTGTAAAAGGTGTTAACTGTACGTAATTAGCACCGCAAATTGGTCGGCCGGCAACTAGGCAACTGCTGCAGGATTCCTTGGCCGGCCACTTGACGCGGAGACAGGGAGGCAGTGAGAGTTTGGAGTCAAGTGCATCTTCTCCAAGAAGACAGTTAGGGCAAACTCGTTGACTGATTGACACTCATTGTACTTGATGCGTGCGTGCGAAGGTTTCACATGCACACAGCTAGGCTCCAACTGGAGCAAAATTCACCGCCAATCTTTCAACTTAGCCGACGATTCTCTATCTGAACTTTCAAGATCACTATAAATCTCTATACTATTAGAGGTGTCATTCGATCCCTAAACTTTCAAGGTGACCACCGCACGTCTCTAAACTTTCAACTAATCAACAGATTCTAGTCCAAATATGGTCTAACTTACTCTATTAGTTGGCGTGACATGCTAGCTCTACATTAGACATGGATCCAAGGTGTGTTAATTAATCAATCATTACTTATATAATATTTATCATGAAATTATAAATTATATTAAATAATTTATATAAGTAAAAAGTAAATTGAAGTATTAAAGTAATTTACAACAACATGTAGCTCATTAAGTGTACTTTTCATACCATGCACGAGCATGCTCCACTATTAAACAAATGATTATGAAGATATATTTTTGGTAGATGCAGCTCGTATATTTTCAACGTCTCTAGAAACACCCTATATCTTTAGAATCGGCTGGATCGTGAGCCATACCTAGAATTTAATTTGTAGAGACGGCTAGATCTAGAGTTGTCTGTAAAAATAGGTGTAGTGCAGTAAAATTCATGAGCTTTTCAAAGGAAGTCAGGTTAAGATAAACAAAGTTGGATATCATGACCTTTTCATAATTTGAATTAATTTGGATCCCTCAAATTATTTTTTAGATTCTCTCTGTTAAGACTCTAGGATTTGCTAGGTCTAGCATCTATCGAGTGGAACTTATAACATATGATAAGTACATGTAGATTTGAGTGACAAAGAGAAGGTGAAGATGATGTTATACCTTCGGGCTTGGCAGAGGAAGAGGAGCCGTCCATGGCATCGGTTGTGAAGCACGGATGGAGAGAGTCCGAGGTGGTGTAGTGAGGTTCCGGGCGACGTTGCTCCTTGGCGTGGTTGAAAGGATCAAGATGCCCAAGAGGGGGAGGGGGTGGTGAATTGGGCTTATTTAAATTTCTAAAGCGAAAATTCAATCCTAAGCAATGCCAATTCCCCCCTAGTGCCTACAAGGTGTGTCCTAGCTAGAAAGTGGGTAGCAATTCAATCAAAGTAAGAACACCCTATGCAATTCTACTCAAGCCAAAAGAACAAGTGCGGAATGTAATGCTTGAAAGTAAATTGCAAGTGTGAAAGATGTAGGGAGAAGAAGGATGTTCACACGATGACATTTTGCCGAGGTATCGAGGAGTCGACACTCCCCCTAGTCCTCGTTGGAGCACCCCGCAAGGGTATCGCTCCCCCTCGATCCGCACAAGGACCGAGTGCTCTCTCCGGGCTGATTCTTCACCTCTCTGGCTCGGTGAATCGCCCACAACCGATCACAAGAGTTGGAGGAGGGCCACCCACAAGCTCCGAGTGGTCACCAAGCCTCCGATCGCCACCAAGCCGTCTAGGTGCTGTCGATCACCAAGAGTAACAAGCACAAGACCTTCACTTGACCCAATCAAGGCTATGAAGGTGGATGGATGCACACTTGTCACTTCCAAACTCACTAATGAGGATCTAGTGTATGAATCACGCAACTACACTCCTCACTAGGCTCTTGAGCTCTCAAAGACTCTCACAAATCTTCCTCAGGTATTCAACTGAACAAGAGGGCTAGAATGGACGAGTTGGGAAACTATATATAGCCCCCATCAAACCAACTAGCCGTTACACACAAGTTAACTTTTCTGCGAACCATCAGACCAGACCGGTGTCAGGGACTCCGGATTATTCAGCATAGTCCGGACCCTCACAGACTGACATGTAGCTTCACTGTTTTGGGGACCTCCGGACCATCTCCAATAGTCCGGAGGTCGGCACCAGACCAGGTCTGATGCCTTTTAACCCTTTTTGTACCTCTCTAGAGTGCTCCGAACTCAGCTCCGAACTGGAGCTCCGGACTAGTCCGGAGGCTTACCCTCGGTACTATTCTTCAACTCAATCAACCGAACTGATCGGTATTGGTCCAGACCCCTTCGGACCAGGGTCCGGAGCCTATTCTCACTCACTCTGTGTAGACCCTAGGGTATGGAACCTCACCAATGGTCTGGAGCACTTAGGGCACATGGTCCGGAGCCTGTTTGACCACCCTAATCACCTCAGATCTCGACACTATGTGAAAGGGACCTGCTCTACTCATCTCAAGGGCTATTTGTAGAGACTCTAGGACTAGGTTTGACAAGTGTGCACCACACCTACACCCATAACCTCTCCTAGGTCAAGCTACTAATCTCATACCCCCCTTAATAGTACGACCAAAGGAAAATAAGAGTCCTAAGCTACTCTAAGTGTCCTTCTTATACCTTGTGACACTTAGTCCTAGCCTAAGCTTCAAGCTAGTCTCCGATCCTTTGAAAACCGAAACGAAATCCATCTTGGGCATGGATACGATTAATCCCATTCATCATCCATTACATATGACCTAACTTAACCAAGTTTGCCTCTGTAAAACACATGTTAGTCATAGTAATCTTGCATTGTCGTTAATCACCAAAACCATGGGGCCTAAATGCTTTCAATCTCCCCCTTTTTGGTGATTGACGACAATACGAGCTCGAGTATAGAATAGGAGCTGATTTTAGTTTGGTTTTCATGACTTGAATGATCTGGGCATGGGTTAATGAATAAGAATGACATATACATGCCTAAACCATTCAAGCCACAAACATATACTTGAGAATATGAATTGAGAGCAAAGTACATGAAAGGATATGCTATTGCAATCACAAAGATCAGAGCAAAGTACATATATAGAGAGAATAAAACACACATGTCACAATCACGTCCAAGAGTAGCATCATCACACATATAATACAATGCAAGGAAAGCGGTAAACATGATGCATGATAGAGTATAAACACAATCAAATGACGAATCCTACTAGCACCCCTGAAGCTAGCATACTTGACTCTCCCTCTCCCCCATTGGCGTCTAGCACCAAATTCTATGGCTCTGAAGGTGGGGCTAGAGCAGTCGGGTCACACAGAAGTCACTCAAACTCTGACAATTCAACATCATCATCTGAGTCCTGACCATGTGCATCTGGAGCTAAAGGTGAAGCGGTCTGGGGGAGGCTCAGAAGGTCCTAGAGCTGAGGTGTCTAGAGCAGGATCCGCTATCGCTGCCACTGGAGTAGTATCTGCCACTGTAGCTAGGATCTCCGGGAGTACCTCTAACACTGACTCAACTAGAGTGTCCTGAACCGTTCCCTGTGACGGTGAAGTTGCCACTGCTACCTTGGGCTAAACTAGAAGTGAAGTGACTACTGTGGCCTCTGTCTGATTTGGAGGTGGTGGAGTAGAAACTGCAGGAGTCTGATTGTCCTGCGCGGCCTCAAACGAAGCTACTAAAGATGAAAGTCTACTCGCTGTCGGTGTAACAAGCTCTGTCGTCTGAGTTGCAAGATGCTCACCAGTGGGAGACAATTGGCTGGTAATGTCAATGTAAGAAGCAAAAAGGTCTCGAGCAGTAGCACCAAGTGATGCAGAAATGGTCATAGGTGTAAACCCTGTCACAAGAGGGGTGAACTACTGGGTCCGGTGACGTGCATAAATCACTAGACATGCAGGGTGGATATTAATTGTGCATAAATAATTAAAAATAATATTAAATTTGTTTCTGAAAAAACAAAAAACTAAAATTGGTTGCTATTCTGAATTGGCCTGAAGGCTTGGTGACGTGCGGGGTGGTCCAAAATGGCTCTGCGATCTATAGCCGTGAGCTCCCATGGCCTAGCCCCTCTTGCATGCTTCCTCTCCCCTCGCCCAGGACGCAACCTAGGCCTTGCCCGGGATTCTTCTTCCCTACCTAGGCCAAAAGGAAGTCTGAGAGACGTCGGTCATTGATCTACATCGGATGGTCATCCTCGCGTTTTGGGACATCAAAAACCTGGCTGAGCCGGTTTCTCCAGTGGAACCCCTGCCATTGTCTTGCTCTCTCCCTCCTTTGTCTCCAGCGCCATGGCGCCTGGGAAGACAACGACATGATGGCACCCGTGCGCGGCGACTAGAGGAAAGGAGGTGGCACCATCTCCGAGCCCCTCGCTACCGCACACGTCGACTCTGTTGACACTCCTTAAGTATCAATTTTAAGTGTCAACTAAGCATTAGAAAGGATATATTTGCAACATACCACCTAGACATAGGGTTTTAACTGACAAAATTCCATGAGTTTTGGTGTTTATCTATTTCTGTAGGGAGACAATTGCAAAATATCAGAAGAGGCCCACAAGTAAGGATTACATAGACACATAACACCTCCGTACGAAAAAGAGAAATCTAGAAGACCCCAGAACCACCCCCCTGGAAAGAGGGCCCCACCTGCCAGCAGGGAAGGGTGGGCGCCCACCCCCCTAGGGTGGCCCCCTAGGGCAGAGAGCCAATGAGGCTCCGCCTCGTGGATTAGGGTTCCACCGCCTTTGAGGATCAATCTAAACCATACAATTAAGTCGGTTTGATCCAACGGTCGACGTTCATTTGAGAGGGCTATATAAGCAAGACCCCTGCTCCCCTGGCAAGAGCAATCCATTATTCATTATCATATTTCCCAGAGAGGATTCGCCTGAGAGGGTCCCTTATGGATCTACTCTCTAGGGCTTAGCATTCAAGAGAAACTATCTTTAGTTTCTATGTGAGATTAGAGTTTACTCTTCTAGATTGAGAGGGATAGAGTGGAGGTGTAGATTGGAGGAAGCCCTGCCTGTTGGTGTCTCCTCTCCAGTTTGTACCTACGGGATCAAGTCTCCTCACCCGAGGCTTGCTCCTAGGATTCTTCAGTATTTCGACTTCTAATTCTAGTAAGTTCTCTGTTTTATTGTTCTTTGGTTTGTGAGTTTACTTTATTCTCTTCGCGTAGAGAGTAGGGTAATCATCTCTAGCGTAAACGTGGTGTTTGGGATAGGATACTCATAGATATCCCCTGTCTAGCCGGACCTGTGGTAGTAGCACGGAACATGACAATTTCGTTGTTACCTTTGGATTCCACAATCCCGTTAGAAGGATCGGTAGGGTTTATAGGCCGTGGGTTAAGCATCCTTTGTGGTGTCTCTTATCTCAACGGTTCTCCCTAATAGAACAGTAGTGCATAGCTTGCATAGGTTAGAACGAGAGTGCTGTCATGGTCTTCTCTATATCACTCACATCAAATCACCTTGTTTCTAGCCTAAAGGATAATAACAATTGATTTGGTTAGTCAGATGCACGCTTTCTCCCTGCGGAAAAACAAATAACGATACTCTGGATAACCTCCCGGGTGAAGTGCTCACCGATATCCGTACGCTTGTGGATTATTTCCCAGTGATTCTTCTGTCTGCATTAACAACTATCAACAAGCATTTCTAGCACCATTGCCGAGGAGAAAGATGGTCTGCTGAGATAACCTTGATTCTTGCTATTTATTGTACCTATACTTTTATCTTTTCTTATCCTTTTCAATTTCTTTATTTCTTGCCTTTTCTATCCTTATGGAAAATCTAAATTCCACGCCTATCTATCAGTTTTCTGCACCCACGGAAACCGACCTATTACCATGGGAGTCATCACAGCCTATCCAAACTCCCCAGTTTAGGTTGAGTCCGTGATTGATTGCAATGATTCAAAGCCTATCCTTTTCAGGGAAGGAAGACGAAAATCCTTACCTTCATATTTGAGATTTTGAGCAAACATGTGGCTGTCTTCGCATAGAAGGCATATCTGATAAAACTTTACGTTGGAAGCTCTTTCCTTTTTATTTAAAGGGAAGAGCTAAATAATGGTATAATCAGAAGGTAATCCAACAACGAGGAGATTGGGGAGTTTTGTGCTCCAACTTCTGTCTAGATTTTTATCCCGTCACCCAAATCGTCGACCTTAGAGTCAAGGTTCTGACCTTCAAGCAAGAAGAGAATGAATCTTTGGCTCACTCCTAGAAGCGTTTTCTTGAGCTTTTAGAATCTGGTCGACACCTTAGCATCGAAGACTCTATTCTTCTTCAACATTTTTATAAAGGTCTTCGTAGAAAAGATAGAGTTGCTAAACACTACATCTAGAGGTTCTGTCTTTCACATGCCATCCATAGAAGCAAAACTAACTCTAGATAGAATCCTAGATGCCGAGTTGGATAATACCCTCCATGAAGAAACTCACGAAGCTGAAGACAATACCTTGCCAGATCCACCATCCACTTCAGCTATCCCAAGTTCTGAGCCTCCAAAGGAAGAAATTCCACCACCTGATTTCATGCTGGATATAGATCATGATCTTTTTACTAATTTCAGAAATATTTCGAACTACCTTTCTATTTCAAAACCCCAAAATCATCACCTTAGCAACCATATAGAGCAAATGCCAAGCAAAATCATTTTGAGAGAGCTTGTATCAATCATAAGCAGCGAATGGCTAGAAGAATCAGAGCTTTCCTCTGATGTGATCCGTATGGATTCACCTTCTATTCCAATACGTTGTGCATTCAATTCACATCAATTTGATGCTCTCTATAATACTATTGTGGGGATCAATATCATTTCTAAATCACTTGCGCATAAATTATTGGGCAAAGTAACTTTAACCCCAACAACAAAATTCATGAAGAATCTTTTCGGACATATAGTCCCCAGTCTTGAAATTTTACATGTCTTACCCATTATGGTAGAAGATGCCATGGTTCATTTGAACTTTTATATCTTTGATACATGGGACCATGACCTAGTGATAGGACAACCTTTCAGAAAACTTCTTTATGAAGGACAAAATGGGAAATTAAATATTTCCTTTGGAAAGAATTTTCAAATTCCGATGACAATCTCTCATTCTTTGAACAACAAGACTGAATTATATCTTCTACCTGATCCTATGGAAGAAGTGAAAACTGCTTCTCTAGAGCATGTAAATGAACCAGATTTGGAAGAAGATGCTCCTTTCTTCATAGAAGAAGAAGCTGACCCTTCTGAACCTGAACCCTTAGACGAGTTTGCAAAAACACATAGACCACCTATAGAGCTTAAACCTTTACCACCCGGTCTTACTTATGCTTTCCTTAATAATGATCCAGAGTCTCCTATAATCATAAGTGATAAACTCACTCAGGAGCAAACTCTGTGCTTGATGGCTATTCTAGAAAAACATCGTTCAGCCTTTGGTTACTCACTCCAAGATCTCACTAGAATCAGTCCTATAATTTGCACTCATCGCATTCCTACAGATCCTTCTATTTCACCTTCTCAAGAGCCCCAATGTAGACTCAATAACGCGATGAGAGAAGTAGTTAAAAAGGAAGTTTTAAAATTGATGCATGTAGGGATTATATATCTCGTGCCGCATAGTGAGTGGGTAAGCCCAGTGCAAGTTGTGCCTAAGAAGGGAGGCATGATTGTTGTCACGAATGAAAAGAACGAGCTGATTCCACAATGCACCATCACATGATGGCGGATGTGTATTGATTATAGAAAGTTGAACAAAGCTACAAAAAAGGATCACTTTCATTTACCTTTTATAGATAAAATGTTAGAACGGTTAGCCAACCACTCGTTCTTCTATTTCTTAGATGGATATTCAGGGTATCATCAAATCCCGATCCATCCTGATGATCAAAACAAAACCACTTTTACATGCCCCTATGGAACTTATGCTTATCGTAGAATGTCTTTTGGGCTATGTAATGCTCCAGCCTATTTTCAAAGATGCATGATGTCTATATTTTCTGACATGATTGAAGATATTATGGAAGTTTTCATGGATGATTTCTCTGTTTATGGAAAAACTTTTGATAGTTGTCTTGAAAATTTAGACAGGGTTTTGCAAAGATTGCATTTTATGGTCAGAGAAGGAATAGTGCTAGGACACCTAATATCTAAAAGAGGCATTGAGGTAGACAAAGCTAAAATTGAAGTAATTGAACAATTACCTCCACCTGTAAATGTGAAGGGAATACGAAGCTTCCTTGGTCATACTGGTTTTTATCGTAGATTTATAAAAGATTTTTCATTTATTGCTAGACTACTTACTCTTTTGCTAGCCAATGATGCTCCTTTCGAATTTGATGACGCTTGTTTAAGAGCTTTTGAATTGCTAAGGAAAGCGCTCATCTCTGCACCAATCATTCAACCCCCGGATTGGTCTTTACCTTTTGAAATTATGTGTGATGCTAGTGATTATGCTGTGGGGGCAGTTTTGGGACAAACTAAGGATAAGAAGCATTATGCAATAGCTTATGCTAGTAAAACTTTGACAGGACCTCAACTTAATTATGCAACCACTTAGAAAGAGCTCCTAGATGTTGTTTTTGCTATAGATAAATTTAGATCTTATTTAGTAGGAGCTAAAGTAATTGTCTATTCTGATCATGCTGCATTAAAATATCTGCTCACTAAAAAAAGATGCTAAACCTTGCTTAATAAGATGGATCCTGCTGCTCCAAGAATTTGACTTAGAGATAAAAGATAAAATGGAGTAGAGAACTCTGTTGCTGATCACTTGTCTAGAATGCATTTTAAGAATCCGCAGGAACTACCCATCGATGATTCACTCCGGGACGACATGCTCTACAGAATCAACAGATCTGACCCCTGGTATGTAGATATTGTTAATTTTATGGTTTCAGGATACGTACCACCAGGAGGAAACAAAAAGAAGCTTATTCAAGAGAGTCGTTCACACATATGGGATGAGCCATACCTCTTCCGAGTATGCTCTTATGGCTTACTCAGGAGATGTGTGACTGTCGAAGAAGGAATGAAGATCATTGAAAGATGCCACTCATCACCATATGGAGGTCATTATGGAGCATTCTGCACACATGGAAAAATTTGGCAATGTGGATTCAACTGGCTAGCAATGTATGAAGACACTAAAGAATTTATCCGAAGATACGGGCCATGCCAAAGACACGGTAACATAAACTCAAGGGATGCTGTTGACGGTCCTTAGTGTCAACTTTTTAAGCAATTATAAATTAAATAAATGGATCAATCGAATATAATATCTAGAAATATAGGACTTTAATTAATAATTTCCACGAGTTTTGGTGTTTCATTATTTTTCAGGGACTATTCCAGAAAAGAGAATAAAGGGAAGCAAATCAGAGAAGATATCGAATAAATCCCGCAGAGAAACACCTGCCATTCTACTCAAGGAGGATCCTGCAAACACCGGAGCGAAGCGGGGCTCCAAACCCCACCATGTGGGTCCGACCGGCATTGGGTGGGGCCGGGCGGCACCCCCTGGGCCCGCTGCCCACCGTCTTCTAGAAGCTTCCTCCATCACCTATGAGAAGTCATGCAGCCCTATGTGAAGTCAACTGCTGTCGTGCATCCCACCAGACTATAAATAGGAGGGCATACCCCCTGGAGGCATCCCTGATCATTCTCAGCTCATTTGGAGATCCATTCAGTTTAAGTCATAGGAGATTTAGTCATCCAGAACCATAAACCCTAGTTCATCTAGAGCACTTCCTAGTTCATAGCATAGCCTAGTTAGATTCGAGAGTAGAGGAAGTCAAGATTTGATCTTAGACTCCCGACGTTGTCAAGAGATTGGAGTCTGGTATAGTTCTTATTCTCTTATTCTTTTTCAGTATTTATCTGCAGTTGTATGATATTTATAGGCAACACTATTCTTCATTAATATGTTCTTGTTTACTTTGTTCATTGTCTACGTTAATATATCTAGTATAGTTAGTTTGCTATTGAGTTTATGCATATGTTCGTATAGCGCTTGTCTATTCGATCGTATGGCGAGTGGTAGGCATTATGTAGGCATGGTGCTTAGATACTTTGCTTATCGGCGGATACCCCCAGTTGTGCCGGGTCGTGAGGTAGATCGTGGATGTGACAGATCCATGGAGTCATTTGTAGGCCTCCCCCCGTACAGTGGTTTGGTAGGGAGGAATTGTCAGGTTGAGGATATCTTGTTATATCTGAGGTTTCTGAACTCAACTCATCCTGTTCATGGTCCCATTATGTTTGAGAATATTGGTAGTATTACTTAACAATGATTACTAGATGTACTTGCACTAACTAGCGTAGCTTTGACGGTAGCTAGAATACTTAGGATGTTATTTCTTTATTACTTGTATTAGACGACGCTTGTGTAGTGACTAGAATTCTCTAGATAACTTTATCCTTATTATTATTATGATTATGACTGATCAATTTACCCTTATCATTTATATATATTTATCATGTGACTTACCTATGTTTAAGAGTAGAGATCATTAATAGTTAACTCACTTCATTCATTTCATATGTTTGTTATCATTACTATAGATTATCAGTTTAAACTAGACCTTCCCAGTGATAGAATATAAATGACAACCTGATAATACTCTAGGTAAAATGCTACAATGGTATATTTAATCTGTCCGCTTGCAGAATCATTATCCTTTGACATTTCATATCTATCATTATTTATTCCTGCCTAGTCTTACATAAAATATAGAATATTACATAAGTACCATAAAATATTCCTAGCTATATAATTAGGGACGACAACCTAGTTCCATGCTTAGTAGTATAAGGGAAAAGATAAGTGGCTAGTTGCTAAAGACAAGTTAATTACATACCATGCATTTTTGGCACCATTGCTAAGAACTCTGTTCTTGGTGATGTCGTTAAGAAATGTCAACAGATGCCATGCCACTCACTAACAATCTGCAGATAGAGCTCTTTGATGTTTGGGGAATTGATTATATGGGACCATTTCCCCCGTCAAAGAATTGTGAGCACATCTTGGTGGCGGTTGACTACGTCTCCATGTGGGTGGAAGCACTGCCTTGCAAACATGCCGACAACATAAATTCAAAGAGGATGTTTGAAGAGATCATATTTCTAAGATTTGGAGTCCCCAGGATAGTGATAAGTGATGGAGGTTCACATTTCATCGACAAACATTTTGAAAAATATCTAGCAAAACATGGGATCTACCATAACATCACTACACCTTATCACCCTCAGACAAGTGGCCAAGCAGAGACCTCGAACAAACAAATCAAGAATATTCTTCAGAAAACAGTGAATGAGATGGGAACAACATGGAAGGACAAGCTACCTGATGCACTCTGGGCGTACCGAACTGCATATAAAACTCCAATTGGAATGTCTCCATATCAACTCATGTATGGGAAGACTTGTCACCTACCTATTGAACTAGAGTTTAAAGCACACTGGGCTATAAAGAGATAGAATATGGATTTAGATGCTGCTGGAGAGAAAAGACAAATGCAATTATCAGAGTTAGAGGAGTGGAGAGAAAAAGCACACCACAATTCAAAGATCTACAAAGAAAGAGTTAAATGATGTCATGACAAGAGAATCAGGAAGGAGTTTGCACCCAAAGATAAGGTATTACTTTTTAATTCTAGGGTAAAGCTCTTCGGACACGGAAAACTATGAAGCAAATGGGAAGGACCATATAATGTAATTAATTCATCATCCCACGGAGTGATCACACTTCAAAACGACAAAGGTATGTTATTCAAGGTAAATGGCCAATGTCTCAAACTATTTCTAGAACCCTATAAAGAATTATAAGAAATAGACGTAATTAACTTCTATCTTTTAAGTGAATTTTGAGGCTCGATCGCTTTAATTTTGCATCTTGGGCCATGCATATGTTTTTCGGATAGTAGAACCTTCTAGAAACGAGTGTGCAAAGGAGGCCCAGCAGCAGAGGCCTGGCCAGAGCGGGCGCCCTAGGGCACAGGGCGGCCGCCCTACCCCTGCCACCTCTCGCCGCTGCCTTTTGCAGTCCCGAACCTTCTTGGTCCCTCTACCCGATAAACTTTGTGTCAGTGTTTAGAAACTACCAACAAGTAAATTTATACGCGTGTTGGGTTCCGAATGGTGAGACAAAGAGACAAGAGGTTTATACTAGTTCGGGCAAGAAATCTCTATGTCTAGTGTGTAGCTGCTCATGTTCCTTATCTCTGCTTGGAGGGGGTTTACACGCTGGGTCGAGAGAGGGAGTATGAGTCCCAGGTCTCTGAATACTACGTTGTATGAGTGTGTTGTGTTCAAGCTATGTTGTTTCGATGTCTGGCGTCGTCCCCCCTTGCTCTCCTTTTATAGTCGTAAGGAGCTCAGGGGAGTTACAAGCGTGCGTCGAGAAGAATCTACCTGGGAGGCTGTGCCTTATCCTTGTCTTCCTCAGGAAGGATGGCAGACACTCATAATACTATATTCTTATTGCCCTGGTACTTGGTCGGAGGCGGGATGTCGTGTGGGCCCTTGTTGCACCGCAGGAGAATACGGGGGGGGGGGGGTCCGGTTGAGCCCGTAGTAGGATAGAGTCATGGACGTTCAGTGTACCGTTGGCGGGTACACCGTTGTACCTTCTGCCAATTCTTTTTGTATACGGCAGATTCCTTCATACCTGGCCAATGGACTCCGTAACTCCGTGGGTCCCCCGTACCCAATGTCCCCATGTTCAGAGAGTTCCTGTAGGGGCCAGGGGCGTATGAGACTGACTCTGCTTCTGCGAGAGGCATGATGCCTATCTGTCCATGAATCCTGCTCCGTCCCATCCTGATTGGGGAACTCGGCACGTCTCCGTTCGGGCAAGGGCCAGAGCATTATCCTTAGAACCGGATTATACGGGGTGTACGATTCTTCGTGGTTCTATACCTTCGTTCTTATCTCGTGGAGGATGTACCGTCAGCGGCTAAGGGTGGACGGCCGCTTCCTTCTAGACAGGGGTAGATGGGCCATTCCTCTATCTTCGATGTCCTTCACGTCTTCTGTGGTTTGCGGAGCTGCCTTGCTTTCAGCATCAGGCGAGGCGGAGTCACATCTACCCAGGGCACGTCTGCCTACCTAGGCTAGCTAGGTTGCGAGTCCCGCGCCTCTCCCCTCGTGGGCCTGCGATGACTTGGCCTTGATGGGCCTCTCATCTTTTCTCAGATGGTTATCGATAGATCTTTAGTTGTTGATTGTTTTTGAAAGTTTACCATTAAATTAGGTATCCGACAGTAGCCCCCAAGCCTTAGGAAGAGTTCCCGATTATCTTGCTAAGGCTTTATATACCTTTATTTGTTTTATCCTTCGCCGAGAGGGTGCGCGCGAGCGCACCCGCCGGTTGTAGCCCCCGAGCCTAGGTGAGAGCGTAGCTCTTCCGCAGGCTTTGATTTGTCGTGTTGATCTTAACGCTCCGATCGCAGGTGGCGGATACACTTTGATTACTTTGCACCACAGTCTTGTGCGAACTGGGATGGATCGATTTTGGTTTTCGTCCTGACAATCTGCTGCTGCCGCTGATAGCACTATTTAGTCATGATGTCGCGTGCCTCGAAACTTGTATGCCTCTTGTTTCTTGCAACGTATCGTACTTCCCTACCGTCGATGCCCTGGCTTGTCCGTCATGATTAGATGCGACGGAGTGGTCGTCGCACCTTCCTACGCATCCATTAACGAGCTCTCTGCGTATGGTGATTTTCTGTGGCGCGTAGCCCCCGAGTGTATGCTAGTATATGGCTCCCTTGTTGCCGTCGCCACTCGGTCGGACCATACGGATCAGTTTGTGGCTGAATTGGGGTTGGAGCCACGGTGGTGCTCTGTCAGCGACCGGGGTGTAGTTGCGACAGGCCTAAGGGTTAGTGAAAGGTCCTAGATGGCTAGAAGGGGGGGGGGGTGAATAGCCTAATAAAAATTCTACAAATCACTAGAGCAAAGGTTAGATAACACTAAAGCGAAACTTTTGCTCTAGCTCTACTTAGGGATGCAAAGCCACCTATCAAAGCAATTCTAGTTAACTAAGTGCCTATCACACAATAGCAAAAGCCTAAGGCACTTAGCTCAAGCTAGCAAGAACAACTAACAAGAGAGACTAACTAGCAAGCTAACAAAGCAAGATATGAATGTAAATGCTAGGAAGAGGGTGATTGTTATACCGATGACTTGTGAAGAGAATATACCAATGTGAAAACCAATCACAAACAAGATCACCAAGAGTAGCCGGGAGACAAGATGAACACAATGATTTTTCTCCCGAGGTTCACTTGGTTGCCACCAAGCTAGTCCTCGTTGTGTCGACTACTCAAGTGGTGATTCGGTGGCTAATAGGCAATCACAAGCCTAGCCCACTACCCGGGCGCCACAAGAATCCACCCAAATGAGAGTAACTCAATGACACGAGCAATCCACTAGAGTTACCCTTTGGCGCTCCGCCGGGGTGAGTACAAGCCCTCTCACAAGTCGATGAAGCCGGCCACGAACAATCACCAACACGTGCCGAAGCTTCTCCACAATCGCCAAGCCGTCTAGGTGTTGGCAAACACCAAGAATAACAAGAAATACCACGGCGATGATGATGACCAAGTGCCACTAAGATGCAATGCAATGATCAATGCACTTGGTTCACTCATACTCTCATGAATTAGCAACACAAGAAAAGAGAGATGAGTTGGAGGGCTTCTCAAGCAAGCACAAAGAGTGAGAATAAATGGGAGGTGCAAGAGAGGTCCCAAGGAGCCAGCCAAAACATATATAGCTTCCACAAAGCAGCTAGCCGTTTTGCCCCTTCATAGCCACTGTCTGCGTCAGTCGGGACGCAGTTTGTATAGGGGGTCCGGACCATTGGTGGCGTCCGGACCCATCACCAGCCGAGCTTTCAAGCTTATGTCTGCATGCCTCCGGACGCAGTTGAATGGGGGTTCCGAACCATCGCGTGCGCGACCGGACCCTCCTCCATTTGAATTCGCCCATTGACGCCTCCACCAGCGCCCGCCACATCGTCTCCAGTCGCTGTAAACAGTAGCGTCCGGACTCGCTTCTTCTTGCGTTCGGACCCAACTCAGAGACGGTCCAGAGAGCACCAAGTCTCTGGACTCTTGACCGGAGTCCACCATTCGGACTTAAATCAGCGTCTGGATAATTCCAATAGAGGAGTCTAGAGAGCACAGAACTCCGGACTCTGCATCCGGAAGCCGCGCGTTCGAACCATCTTTAGCGTCTGGACCTCCTATCCAGAGAGGCCGAGGGCTAGGGTATGCCACCGGACGCATATGCGTTAGTCCGGACCGAGCATCCCTTGCGTCCGGACCATGCGTTCGGACCGCTTCTCTTTGTCCAAACGAGTTGCTTCTTCTTCTCCAAGCTTCCATGTGCTAACACCTTGAGATCTATCACTTGATTTCCTGTGTTAACCTTTTCTTTGAATTATCTTGGATTTGTTTCACAATTTTAGTGTCACTTAGTTCATTTTATATGTATGCAATGCAAACCTAGTGGGACATGATAACCGTAATCGAAACGAGTTTTCCCTTCTTGATAGTATGGCTATCTATCCTAAATGTGATCACACTCTCTAGTGTCTTGATCACTAAACCAAAAATGGCCCTATGATATGCCTTTGCCTTGAGCCCATTTTTGTTTTTCTCTTTCTTCTTTTCCTTAGTCATGGAGCACTTGATCTATCATAATCCTTCATCTAGCTCCACTTGTCAAATTGGTTCACCCTATCTTGATCATTCACTTAACAATAGGGTTAGTCCATAGGTGTCATCAATTAACCAAAACCAAACTTGGGCTTTCAGTTAGGATGACTCATGCCGCACCCTAGCCTTGTGATGCTCATTGGTGACGTGCGTGTCACATTCTTGGTGAGTGCAGTGTCTTGGCCAACTCGCTAAGACAAGACTTATCACTGCGTCTCTTTGACCGTATTGTGGGCCATAAATGATGACGGTGGGGCCAGGTGGTGCGCGAAGCGATTCTAGCCCTGTCGACTCTTTTCCTTATTCGGTCTCGGAGTTGTACAACAAGTCACTGTGCTCTTCTCTACTTCTCCGTCTTTGCTCTCTGCTCAAGCTTTTTCTGCCCGGGTTATGGATCATGGCAAGCGCCCCATGGAGAGTGGTTCCATTGGAGAGGGCGCGTCCGCCACCCAGGATCTCCATCGTCGGGTGATCGAGGCGGGATGGTTCCAGTATCGCTTCATTCCTAATTTCTTTTTCTCGTTTCTGTTCATATGCCTATTAAAACTCATCCTCCAACCAGGGTGCCATCGCCAACCCACGACGCCTCCCTCCCGCATGGTTTTCAGGCGTGGGTGGCGCCATCCGATGTGCTGGCTCCGACTCGCCTGCTGCCTCGAGCGGGTCCGGGACCCTTTCCTCGTTCGGTAGCGGCTCTGACCTTATCGAGGCCTGCGCAGGCACCTCCTGCTCATAGGGGCCGCAGCTTGTTGGAGGAGCTGCTTGGTCGCCCGATGCAGAACCTTCGCCGGGTACAAGACACGGAGCTGCTCTATTGGATGCTCGAGGGGTTTCACCAGAGTCTATTGGTGTCCGTGCGGGCGGGCTCTCGTCTCCGCGACCAGCTGGCAGAGGCCGACGAACGCATCATGGGTAAGCAATCACTATTTTCTTTACCCCGATACGGCCTATTTGTCATTTCGTCTCCTGCTTGCAGCGTTGGAGGAGGAGCTGCAGGCGCTCCGTTCCGCTGCGACCGACGTCATCGACCTTCTCCATGCGCCTAGAGACTCCGTCGTCAGGTGTCTTCGAGTCGTTCCCGCGCGTGTTCACAACGCCACTGCGCGTGCCATTTTTGTGGGGCTGGGGTTGCATTTGCCATGGCCGAGGTCCGTTTTGGCATGGATATGGCGGATGTTGCCGGGTTTCCTCCTAGGCAGGGCGTTGATCAATATTCCGACCTTATCGAGCGGCTTTCGAGCGTGGCGGAGGCTGTTGTCGACATCGTACCTGCAGAAGAAATTCTCGCGGTGCGGCCCGGGGCTGAGACCCCATGATCGTTGGTGTTAAGTCAGATGCGGAGCTTTATTTTGTCTGTATGGACTTTAATCGTTAATCCCCTGTTTTGTGTTTCTATTAACCATTGTCTGAGTTATTATCTTTGTTTCATAGGCCTCCGTTCGTTGCCTATTGTTTTTGTTGGATCATGCATTTGGGAGCCGTCATCGTGCGGTTCCCGTGTTTCTTCCTCGCACCCCATGATCTAGGATGTGGAAGTGAGCAGCCTCATGTCTTTCTTCGATGGACGAGACTGAGCGCTCGATGAGCTACAATCGGGTAATTTAGGTGAGACCCCGGGTCCTCATCCGTGGAGGCTCGCACCGGCGGAGGTCCATCGAGGACCGATCCCTGTTCCCAATAGTCGATATGTATAGTACCCGGGTCCATTCGCTGGGAGCCAAGGGCTCGATGCCACCCCTTGAGGGGTTTACCACATATTCTGTTATCTGTTGAAGCCTAAACACGTTTACTAAGTGCATTCGACGTGAATACGTCTATGTTCCAGCTGCTAGGGCCCACTTAGCAATGTCCCTCACTCTTCGATTTTTGGTCGGGGAGGCTGTCGAACCCACGGAACTGGGCCAACCCAAGATCCCTCGGCCCTATTAACTTACCTGGATTCGCGTCGTAGCAGGTAAGGAGGCCAACGACCCATTAGGTTTTTCGTATAAGTGAGATGGGCGGTGCGAGTTGCCGTTTGCTGCAAAAGCTCGCCACCGCCGCCGCCGCCCCTGCATTTTGGATATAGAAAATACGGCGAGTTGAACTAAATTTCTTCGGGTGAGCGTGCTTACTGGTCATTCTAACCTCTTTCGTCGACCATGGTGCCTTGGCTGCATTCCGTCATGTCCCAGGTTCAGCTGCTGGAATTAGTGCGAGAGGGGAGTCTTCCCCCGCCCTTTGATCCATCGTGGTGGCTGCTGCCTGAAGACGAACCTTCCCCCAATCCTCCTGACGGCTACGTCGTTTCCTTCATCCAGTTCCATCTGCGCGGGTTGGGTGCGCCTCCGCATCCCTTCTTCCGAGGTTTGCTTGACTACTATAAGCTCGAGCTCCATCATCTTAATCCCAACGGCGTCCAGCAGATCTCGACCTTCATGGCTTTTTGCGAGGGGTATCTGGGGATCGAGCCCCACTTCAACCTATGGCGACGGTTGTTCTCCGTAGACCTCATAAGGGGACAGCCTATGGGTTGCGCCGGTATAAAGCTCAGGTCCGGACGTGCGGGAGACTTCATCTCTGTGCCTACCCAGTCGGCGAACAAGGGCTGGCACACGTCATGGTTTTATCTTCGGAATGACGAAAACGCCCCGTTCCCTCGCTATATTGAGACACCCCTTGACTCTCGCTTCTGCACTTTTTATCATGGGATCGATGATAAGGCTTTGAAGCGGCTCGAGGACGCCTTCCGTGCTATTCAGATCTTAAAGGAAGCCGACGTGTGCTCGCGTGATGTAACTGGTGGTTATTTCTCAAAGGGGGTGGTGCCTTTGCGCCAGCGGGCGCTGATGCTATTCCAGATGACCAGGGACGCATCTCCCGAGGGGACGGTGACTGCTCTAGAGGTGGCGGATGCAGACGCCGTGGTAGCACGTGTTCGGCTTGTCACCGGGATGGCCGATCTGTCCTACCCTATCGCCGGCATTCCCAGGATGCTCCCCGACCGGAACACGATGACTCTGGTATTTTTTACTTCCCCTTTCTTCTTATCGGTAGAACATTGTCTTTCTATTCCCCTGTTGCTGGCCAATTGGGAGAGGTGGTTTTTGGCAGGTTGGTCGTGTGGAGGTCCGTCCTAGTCGTCCTCCTCTCCTGACCGCCGCGTCGAGGCGGGCGAATAGGGAACGCAACGAGGAGGGTCAAACACGGAAATCCCGCAGGAGTGCTCGTCACATTCGGAACGAGAACCGGAAAAGGAGAGAGGAGAAGGGCGAGGAGGTTTCGACTACGTCGGAGGATACCGACGACGAGGGTGATGATTCCTCAGATCCTGAGGACTTCCCCTCTCACGAGGTGGCTGGTCAGTCACCGCAATCTGGCCCCTCGGGATCTCCTCCGGGTGCAAGTCTGCCCGAGGGGGCGGAGGTTTCAGGCGACGTCGCGGTGCCGGACCTGGGGCTTGTTCCGACCGATTCTATTGTGTCGGTACTGGGCGATGCGCCCGCGACGACGTCCTCTCGGTCCACACCGCTTCCCGAGGTCGTCTCCGTCCTGACGCCGCCGGCCTCCTCCGCACCCGAAGCTATAATATAGGTATCGAAGGTAAGTCGCGGGGGTCGGCCGACGCCGAGGGCTTCTTCCCGCAAGCGTGTGCCATCGTTTCTGGGCTCGATGTTGTCGGACGCCCGGTCGAAATGCCTTGCGCTGGCTCCAAGGTAAACCTAGTCTGACCTGCTTTGTTCTTCAAAAAACTTTTCTCGCTTGCTTCATTGCGTCTCTCCTGCAGTTGGAGTGTTAGTCGCCTAACCTTAGCTCTGGCGAAGAGGTTGGCAGCCTCGCGTCCCCGAGGTCCGCTCGGGAACGCGAAAACTTGCCCGTCGGGCAGTGCTGTTACACCCGTAGGCCTGTGTGGCGCTGGGAATGAAGCAGGTGCTGTTACTCCGTTCGGGGTCGGCGTTCTTGATGTTGGTTCCCCTTCGGCGGGGCACCCTTCACTGGAGGTTATCCCAGTGGCGGTTCCGTCGCCATCCCCTTTGTCGATCACCGGGACTGTTCCGCCCCCGGTTCCTGTGTTTGTGCCTAGGATCCCAACTTTGTCCTTGACTAAGTTCGGTCTAGGTGTTGGGGTGGTCCCTGGTCCCGTCGCGGCGATGGAAATGATCGAGGTTCTTCCTCCCTTCCGAATGGCCCCCGGGGAGGTGGCCGTGAGGCCTCGGAACTAGCACGGCCACCCCGTTCTTTGGAACCGACCAAGCGACCCTGAAGCCGTGTTTGCTCTGGATGACCGGCTTGAGAACTCTCGTCTGTAGGCGATCTCCAGGGTATCCAGGATATGACGAGTATTTGGGGTGATGTGATCACTCCCAACATAGAGGTGACCTGCCTAGACTTTTGGCCCAGTCGTGCTTGGTTCTTTACGGTGTTTTCTCACGTTTCTTTTTCCGCAGGCGATATGTGAGAGCAACACTCTTAAGTCGGCTTTCCTTTGCGGGGAAGCCAAGGTTTGGTGAGAGGCTGCCAAGAGCCGTCAGCGAATCGCTGCTCTGGAGGTCGAGCTGGTTAAGGCTCGAGGACAAGCTTGCGACGCGTGTCAGACCAAAAAAGATATGCGTCAGGGGTTTGAGGCCTAGGTAGCCGCTCGTAAGTCTATCGAGGAAAAGCTGGGGACACCGAGGAGCTCGTGAAGCGCCTGGAGCATGCCCGGACGCTGGCCCTAGATCGGGCACAAGTGGAGAGGAACAACCGTCGTCAGGCTAAGGAGGAATGGGACAATCACCGTGACATTATCCTTGCCCGAGATGCTAAGCTGCAGCATGGGCGGAGGGAGATCAAGCGTCTGGAAAACGACGCTGTTGCGGCCCAGGAGGTCCAGACCCAGCTGCTCGCTGAGGCCACCGATTGTGTGACTCGCCTTGCGGAAGAGCTGGAAGGTACGTTCCTTCTTCGGGGTGTTTTGATTCATGTCGTTATCACTTGCTGGGTTGACTGACCTTGCGATTTCATGGCGTCAAGGGCTGGTTGGATTCGCTGGCAGCTAGCGAGGAACAACTCTGGAAAGAGGTCGCTAAGATGAGAACATTCACAGCGGAGTCCTCTAGCTCACAGACAAAGCTTGAGAGGGCTCTGATCTCCGCTCTTCAGGATCTTCGGGTGCCTGTCGACCTCAAAGGCTCCCTCGAGACGACCGTTGCCAGCTTGCCCGGCCGGGTTGATGAGTTTATTAAGACCAGGGTAAAGAGGTGCGCGTTGTGAGCCGTCTCCATCGTGCGCTCTCATTACCCTGAGCTAGGCTACCCGGCGATGGGTCTGGGGTGGTGCTCTGAGACTACTCCTTCAATGGCAGCCGAGATCGAAAAGGAGATGGAGTCTTTTGCGGCCGGGATGCTTCGTGCGTTGGAAGACGAAGCTATCGGCGAAGACGGCGACGATTCCCCCGATGCTTTCGAACAAATCCCGGAATGCTGATCGCAGCCCCTGGACCCTTTTGTGGCTTGTATTCACGCTGAGACGATCGTTACGGATTTTGGACATGCTTCTTATGTCGGACGTCTTATGTCTCTTATGCGTCACGTAGCCCCATCATAGGGGAATTGGGAGTATTTTCGCTGTCCCTGAGGACCTTCATGGGGTACTTTATGCTAGCGACAGGATTAACAACTAACAGATATCGTCCGAAATAAGGAAAACAGTCGGGGCGATTGCTTGCTAAAAGTATTGGTAGATTCTGACCACCTGGGGAAGACAGGAACAACGGGGGTAGTTGCACATACCTCTTTATCAGGCGACCTCTTACTGACGCCTGGGATCGCGTGCCGCCGGGTCGTCGAGGGTTGTCAATGTTTCGTTTGCCAGAGCGTAGCTATCGCTCCTCTCTCCGTTGTCCTTCCCATCATCATTTCTCTTCTTTACCCACCTCTTCTTCTTCAACCCCCCATTAAAGAACTTTTTCATGAGGTTGCAGTCCTTGAGGGGGTGATTTATGGGGGTTGTGTGGTTCGGACAGGGTCATTCCAACATCTTCTCAAAGTAGTCGTTAACCTGCCCGTCCTTCTTCCACGCATTTCCCTCTGCCGTCGCAGCGAATGACAAATAATACCGTGGCCGGTTTCGCCCCTTCTCGTGGAGATGAGTCGAGGGCCCTTTGACTCCTGCTTTGCCGCACCGACCACCGTTGCCCACGCTCTGGAAGACAGTGCTGACCGCACCTTCGCTCGAGGCGCGGTTCGTGGCGATGTCGAGCAATTCCCTCGTTGTCTTAGGCTTTTTCTATCCTGATTTACGAACCAGAGACTCGTAAGTCGTCCCTGATTGGGACGCGGTGATGACATCGCCATTGGCGATGTCTGGGAGCTCGTTGCATCATTGGGAGAAACGATGGATGCATCCGCGGAGAGTCTCGCTTTGTTTCTGTCTACAGTTCCGAAGGTGCCAGGAACTTTCACGAAGGGTGTAGGTCCCCCGGAAATTCCTGATGAAGGATTCTTTCAGGTCCCCCTAGTTCTGGATTTTTCCTTTCGAAAGGTGCTCTAGCCACGTGCGTGCGACGTCCGAGAGGTAGAGCGGTTGGTGGCGAATTATGAAGTTTTTGTCTCCTGCTCCACCCGCTTCGCAGGCGAACCGATAGTCGTCCAGCCAGAATCCGGGGTCTGTGAGCCGGGCGTACTTCCGGAGGTAAGTTGGTGGCCGGAACCGTGTCGGGATCCGTGCGGCGTGCATAGGTGGGGAGAAGCAACGCGGCCCGGTGGGCTCCAGGTCAAAATCTCGGTCCTCGCCGAGGTCGCGTCGTGCGCCTGCATACGGGCATCGCCCCCATCGTCTGTCGCCATCGCTCTGCCCGCGATCGTTGCTCTTAAAGCGCGTTTCGAGGCTAGGGCGCCGTCTGACCGGGGCCCAGTTTCTCGAGGAGATCGGCCTCGGCCTCCGTCGAATAGAGTTCTCGAGTGGTGGTGTGTTTCGCACGCTGGAGAGCGCCCCTGCCCTCTGTCGTGCCGAGCTCTCCGCTTGTTGAGCCGTCGCGTGGTCAAGGATGATGCATAGCTCTCCTCTGAGCTTCTTCTCCTCGGGCGTCGTGGGCTCTGGAAACTGTCTCATGAGCATGGCGGCGGCCGCTATGTTCTGCTGCGCCCTTGGGAAAGTCGGGGGAGACCCATCATCCTCAACTATGCAGCATTTCACCTCCCAAGCTTGGGCTCGGGGACCGACCACTGGCTGGGGGTTTAGCTGCTGCTCGAGGAGAGTGCGCTCGTTGTCGATCTGGAGGCGAGCATCGTCGAGCTCGTTCTGCCGGGCCTGCATGGTTTCGAGGTTGACATGCGGTGGAGTGAGGGCCTCCTGGTTCCCGAGGAGGATTTCATTGCCATCCTCATCGAGGTCGCACACGGCTCCCTCGGGGGTGGGTTCCCTCCCGTCGCACATAAAACATTCTCGTGAGAGGGTCTCGCTAACCTCGGGGGTGACGTGCTCAGTCCTCGTGCTGTCGGAGCCGGAGAGAACCAGGTCTTCCTCGGTTAGGACGTCATAAAATGAATCGATGGTTCCCACGAATTTCGTCGCCGGAGGAGCCGGTCATCTTTAGAGCAATGAGCCGCTCGAGGATGGATGCAGCGCTGACGAGGCCGAACGGATACGTGACGGGGACACCTTCCTGCAGCGGTGCGCCTCCCTCGATCTGGATAGTGGCGTCAATATAAGAGAGCGCCTGCCTCTGTACCCGGTTCGGAGAAGGTCGCGGCGCCCTGTGTCCCTCAGCTCGCTAACGTGGTCTGCGCCTGCGGAGGAGCGGGCGGTCGCTGCCCTCGGAGGACTGTTCGTCTGAGGCGTAGTATGTCATCCGCCTCACGGCGCGCTTCCTCTCCGCGTTGGGGTTGGAGAGGAAGTTTCCGACGCATCCCTTGGCGTCCTGGTGGACCCTTTCCGTCGTGGTGACGACCTCGAGGCAGCTGTCACCTGGCAGCGCTTCGTCGCCGTCGGAGCTGGGGTCTGAGTCTAGGAGGTATTCATATTGGGAGCGCATGAAACGTAACATGGCATGCTTGGCCGCTTAATCGATTTCGTGATCACCATCGTCAGAGTCCCCTACGCTGCTCATGAACGCCTCGAGCGGGTGGAGTCTCCTGTCGTCGTTCCGGGAGGTTTCTTCCCCAAGCCCGGTAAGGTTGGCTCTAGGGCCTCGTGACCCAAGGGTCTCAACCGGTGCATCCCTACGGGGAGCTGGGGAGTCTTTGTCCGTCAAAGGCAACATGCGGGTGAGGGTCCCATCCGGAGAGCAAGCGAACTCCAGGCTTCCAAAGCGGATGAAGGACAGCCCAGGGTTGTTGGAGTTAGGGAGGCCATTCGAAACCACTAATGTCATCGCGACACGCGATGCCCCCTACCTGGCGCGCCAACTGTCGGTGTTTAGAAACTACCAACAAGTAAATTTATACGCGTGTTGGGTTCCGAATGGTGAGACAAGGAGACAAGAGGTTTATACTGGTTCGGGCGAGAAATTCCTACGTCCAGTGTGTAGCTGCTCATGTTCCTTATCCCTGCTTGGAGGGGGTTTACAAGCTGGGTCGAGAGAGGGAGTATCAGTCCCAGGTCTCTGAATACTACATTGTATGAGTGTGTTGTGTTCTAGCTGTGTTGTTTCGATGTCTGGCGTCGTCCCCCCTTGCTCTCCTTTTATAGTCGTAAGGAGCTCAGGGGAGTTACAAGCGTGCGTCGAGAAGAATCTATCTGGGAGGCTATGCCTTATCCTTGTCTTCCTCAGGAAGGATGGCGGACACTCATAATACTATATTCTTATTTCCCGGGTACTTGGTCGGAGGCGGGATGTCGTGTCGTCCCTTCGTTGCACCGTCGAAGAATACGGGGGGGGGGGGGTCCGGTTGAGCCCGTAGTAGGATAGAGTCATGGGAGTTCGCTGTACTGTTGGCGGGTACACCATTGTACCTTCTGCCAATTCTTTTTGTATACGGCAGATTCCTTCATACCTGGCCAATGGACTCCGTTACTCCATGGGTCCCCCGTACCCGATGTCCCCCTGTTCGGAGAGTTCCTGTAGGGGCCGGGGGCGTATGAGACTGACTCCGCTTCTGCAAGAGGCATGATGCCTATCTGTCCATGAATCCTTCTCCGTCCCGTCCTGATTGGGGAACTCGGCACGTCTCCGTTCGGGCAGGGGCCTGAGTGTTATCCGGAGCACCGGATTATACGGGCTGTACGATTCTTCGCGGTTCTGTACCTTCGTTCTTATCTCATGGAGGATGTACCATCAGCGGCTAAGGGTGGACGGCTACTTCCTGCTGGACAGGGGTAGATGGGTCATTCCT
Source organism: Microstegium vimineum (assembly GCA_022036555.1). NCBI lineage: Eukaryota > Viridiplantae > Streptophyta > Magnoliopsida > Poales > Poaceae > Microstegium > Microstegium vimineum. The sequence continues at coordinate 36,499,772 of CM039121.1, read as the reverse complement.
CTATCTCCGATGTCCTTCACGTCTTCTGTGGTTTGCGGAGTTGCCTCGCTTTCAGCATCGGGCGAGGCGGAGTCACGTCTACCCAGGGCACGTCTGCCTACCTGGGCTGGCTAGGTTGCGAGTCCCGCGCCTCTCCCTTCGTGGGCCTGCGACGACTTGGCCTTGATGGGCCTCTCATCTTTTCTTAGATGGTTATCAATAGATCTTTAGTTGTTGATTGTTTTTGAAAGTTTACCGTTAAATTAGGTATCCGACACTTTGCGAAACACTTATCCAACCATTTTGCCGTGAGATATGCTCCGTAGATGTTTCTAGATGCTATTTTCCACCCTTATATATAAACAGCCCCTGACGTCAGCCATCATCATCATTCAATCATTCCTTTAGGTTCCGCCTAGATGCTGCCTAGATCTCTTTGCTCCCATGGCCAGCAGCAACAACTCTGATAGGAGGATAGTCTCCTACGGGATTAACCTCAACCAAGTCCCGCAAGAAGATCCAGACTCCAGAGCTCTAGTTATAGTCCATGATGCTCGCCCTCTTGCAACCATTCCTCCAAAGCAGCATAGCTATAGCAAATCCTACTATTCTTAGCCTGTCCTCGTTGCACCACCGCAACCGCTCCTGCTCAAGGGACCGAAGAAGGATCCCGTCGTCAAGGTGCCTGCCAGGACCAAGATCCTCCCACCGAAGTCCAATGAAAGAATCGTGGGAGTAAAGACCAACCGAAGAGGAGAGCTCACTAGTGTCAAGTACACTACAAAAGAAGAACGTCCCTACTTCGAGGGGATTCGTGCATCAAAAGTCAGATTTGTGCCACCGAAGGACGCCCCGAAGCAATCTCTCAACTCTTTCGAGTCATCTCCAAAGTGCCGCAGAACCTTAGCAGATCTAGATAAAGACTCCCATAGTAGGGATGACACGATCATCAATCTCCAAACCTCTGTAGGCTTTCTCTCTAGACAGGTCATGAACCTGAGCACTGTCGTAGAGAGCCTTCGGCATGAGACGGATAGGCTTAGTGAGAGAGTGAAGATCTTAGGATGTCACTAAACGCTTTAGCGAGCTATACGATCGATGAGGCAAGATTAGATTTATTCATTCATTAGTTAGAGATCGGTTTAGTTCATTCTATTGTTATAAATGCCTCAAATGAGATTGCATAAACATCATTTTATTAGTGTACCTCGCTTGTCTCCACTTTGTTTTTATGCAAAAGAACAGGAAACAAGTATGGGGGAGACCCCCTGATGACGAAATGAACGAATTCAACCGCAACGATCAAAAATTTCGGAAACAAACAATGCAACAACTCTGCATGACGAAGCTAAGGGCGAGGGGCCACCATAGCTGGGCGGCCACCCCACTGCCCAGGGCGCCCGCCCTGGGTAGGGCACCCCCCACTTCGCTCTTCGACCATAGTCAGGTTTGCACTCTGCACGTTACATATTTTAATACATATTCCTCAATTTCGATTCGTGTAGTGAATTTCCATAAATAACTCTTTAAACATGATGAATTAAAAAGATGAAACATTTTTAATCATGCTCATAAGATAGACTCACTTTATGAAGTTTCCTGGAGTCCTGCTATTGTTGGGAATTTACTAAGAGACTCCATGTTACTTAAGTCGTTGTGGAATATGAGAACTTAATTCTTGATAATTTTTGTCACTTGGAGAATTTTCAAAAAAAAACTTTAAAAATAAATAGCTACCATCCTCTATGGTTTTATACATGCCAATAAAAGCCAAACACTTATCAGCATAGTTCAAGAGCTACTTGCTTTGCATTGAGTTTGTTCAAACCGAGTAGACCCTTGTTGAGAGTTTTATCATGCTCCGAAGATCAAGAACTTTCTTTTCAAAATATAAAAGATTCACTCTTCCAAAGTATTATTGCATTAGAGGCATGGGCTATGCAAAAGTATGAAATTTGAGGAAATAAAAAGGGGCAAGTGTCCGACAACCTCGCGGAAAAAATGAACATGTGTCCGACAGTAGAATTAGGGGTACTTCGACACCCACCTGAAAAAAAGAAAAGAGAAGAGAAAAAGAATGATAGCCCATGGTCCCTCTAATAGCAATATGCCAACAAGAGATGACAAAGTTTCAAAAATATCAAAAGTCTTGATCTAAGAGTATGGCATTCCTTTCCTCGGATCCCGTTTTGACCAGGCAATACACGCAAGGTAAATATGCTATATCTACCTATCCTCTTAAGCTTAAAAAAGAAATATGTTTACAAGGCAATGATCCACCATACCTCAGTGAGAACCACAAATACTACATATATGAGCGATCTGAGAGCACCACTATGAAGAAAGAGATAAGCTAAGTTTTCTTTTCAAATATATAAAAACTCCAAGTGACAGGATTAAAATAAGAAAGGGTCTCTACTTCGAGCTACTCCATTCCTCAGCTGCTCATAGTCATATGGTGGATACTACTAAACTCCCGCAGAACAGGTATAAAAGGAAATATTCTACTATTGATGTCTAAACCTTAAGCTTATGTTTTAACCATCCTTTTCTCGAGGACGAGTAAAAGCCTAAGTATGGGGGAGCTTGTTGACACTCCTTAAGTATCAATTTTAAGTGTCAACTAAGCATTAGAAAGGATATATTTGCAACATACCACCTAGACATAGGGTTTTAACTGACAAAATTCCACGAGTTTCGGTGTTTATCTATTTTTGCAGGGAGACAATTGCAAAATACCAAAAGAGGCCCACAAGTAAGGATTACATAGACACATAACACCTCCGTATGAAAAAGAGCAATCGAGAAGACCACAGAACCACCCCCCCTAGAAGGAGGGACCCACCTGCCAGCAGGGCAGGGCGGGCGCCCACCCTCCTAGGGCGCCCGCCCAGGGCAGAGAGCCAATGAGGCTCCGCCTCAAGGATTAGGGTTCCACCGCCTTTGAGGATCAATCTAAACCATACAATTAAGTCGGTTTGATCCAACGACTGACGTTCATTTGAGGGAGCTATATAAGCAAGACCCCTGGCCCCCTGGCAAGAGCAATCCATTAGTTATAACACCCCTGGTGTTTAAGGACTTAATTAAAACTTGATCATGTCATCATATGCACTAAGCATCATTCACTTGATTGAAAACCTTGCTATGTGTTGAACTAAAATGAGTTTAATTGTTTGTGTTTAGCTCAATTATGTGAATTCTTGCCATGATTTCAAATTCAAAATTTCAAATTCTATTCCAAACCCTAATTTCTAGAGGGGGTGGATCAAACACTAAACATGATTTTCAAAATCTAAAAAGAATTTGCATATGGTTGTTAAAGAAAAGTTGTAGAGCTCTGTTTCAATTGCAAAAGTGTTGTTTTAGTTTTTCAAGTTTTATTCAAAATTCTTGAGTATTTGAAAAGGGGGTAATTCTTTTAAAAGAGGTTTCAAATTTCAAAAATGCATTTTTCATTCTAGGCCAAATTAGAAAAAGTGCATATTGACAAAGTTGTAGATCATTAAATTGTGAGCAACTTTGGTATTCAAAGTTTTTCATAAAACCCCTTGGAAGCTTGAGCAATTTGCAAAATAGTCCCAGGGGCAGTTCAGTCAATTCATCGAACACCTGCATGTCGAGCTCGTTCATGGCGCCGACACCTGGCCGGCTACCTGCCGAGCTCACCACGTGCCTCCTGGTGTCGACTCGCATCGCATCATGTGCGTGGCAACGCCACGGCTCCGTTGCCATCTTCAAAACGGGACGTCGTGCTCCCCTTGCCTCTCTTTCCACGTCGCGCGCAGCTCTGCTCTGCTCCGCCGCGCGCTCCATCGACGACGACGAGCTCGCGTGAGCTCTCCAGTCACTGCCAATCCACAAAATCACCACTGACGAGTTCGCATTGACCTCGCGCACCTCCTGCATGAGTTGGTTGAAGCCGCCGAGCCCCTGTTTGCCCGGCGCGACCTCGTCTTCTCCGTCTCCGGCGAGGGCGCCGCCGCTCTGGTTCGCAGTCGCATCGGCTATCTAGGAGCCGCATTGCCATCGGCTATCCAGGAGCCGCATTGCTTTGTTCTTCCTTGTTTCTTACTCCTTGTTTATCAATGATTCCGTTGCTCTCCTCCGTTTTGCAAATGGTAGACCGTAGCTCCGGGAACGTCGCCGTTGCCGCTCGACTCGGCCTCCGTCGGCACGGTCTTCGTCGCCAGCGTCCTCTTCATCTTCGGCCAAGTTAGTGCGAGCTTCGTGACCGTAGTGAGCTCCTCGAACTCTCCGCGTTCTTGGTTGTCCTTGAATCGAGCCGTCGTGCTCTGTCCGTGAGCTCCGCCGCAATTCATGGCTGTCGCGGCGGTGCGCTCGTCGGTAGGTTGTTTTAGTTAATCTTTTCTTTGTCTGAGTCTTGCGCTAGCTTCGCCTAGCCATCGTGAATCTTGTATGGGTGTTGCATGTTCGAGCGCGTGCGTGTTTTGGCCGGCGCACGTTGCGCGGATCTCGGTCGTCCGCCATGGTCGGCGGCGAGGTCGTCTCGTTAAGCTTTTGTCTCGTTTTCTTGGTGCGTTGCGTCCGTGTTGTCTTCCTGAGTCTGTTGTGGTGCTTGGTTGAGCCAGTTGTGGCTTGTACCCGCCGGCGCACGAGCGGCTGAGCGCGGGTCGCCGTGGTTGTCGCCGGCGAGGCCGTTGCGAGGGATAGAATCGGTCATGTCTTACCTCGTTGGGTTCGGGGTGAAGTGTAGAGGCCAGCGTGAGAGTCGGTTGGGCGTTTGGTTCGCCGACGGCGACGCGCCGCCGTGTTCTTTGGTCGCCGGCGCCGCTGCTCTGCCATTGGCCCACTGACGAGCGGGACCCATACGTCAGTGAGAGAAACGAAGGGTTTTCTTATTTTCCTGTTTTGCACAGTACTGTTTTTTGTTATTTTTGTATGTTTATTTCTTTGCATGTATAAATTCTGCAAAAATTTGTGTATGCTCTTTGTGATGTGTAGTATTTAATAAAAATATAACATGTACATGTTTAGTATAGTTTTAATCCTGTAAAAATGCTCAAAGTAATTGAAAAATGGGTTTTCCATGATTTTTCATGCTCTGTATATTGCTCCAAAAATTATGAAAATTTTTGTGTAACCTTTATACACTTATACCTTGCTGTACAAAAAGTTTGAGAATTTTTGGATGAACTATTATACATGGCTATTTAGTTAGGTTTTAATTAAATAGAAACCCTAATCCCTTTAGGATTTGTGTGATTTTGAGTTGTTTGATACTAATGGTCACTTGTCCAGTGACAACCATAGTATGGACATGCATGATGTAGTATTGTTTGCTCAGTTCTATTGGGTATAATTATTAAACTTGATAATCAATTAAATCATGATTTAATTAACTTGCTTTATGCTCATGTTTAGTTTTCTATCATGAAGGTAAGTTGTACTCAAGGTGTTTAATCTGCTGTTTTCATTCTCTTAAGTGCATGCTTGTATGTTGTTAAGCATCATGTCTATTATTTCAAGCATCATCTAAGCATATCATTATATCGTGTAGATATCTCGTTGGTTGGGTTGGATAATCCCTCAAGTGAAGGGACTTTCTCTCTTGTTGAATCTGAGCCCGAGTTTGTGTATCCCTCCAACCAAGACAAGCTCCGGTGCATTCAAACCCTACCTTGTATTTAAAAGCTTTTATTTAAATACACTTACGGTTTATATTATTGCATTGTCGTACTTTATTAAATTCCTATTTGATGCATAGCCTTTATCCTTGTGCTATTGTAACCTTACACCTTGACACTTGTTTAAAGACGCAAATTTTTGCTAAAATGCTTAGTATGCTTAGAACTTTATAGTAGGTGATTTCCGGTCACTTACACATAGCGTATTGCTTCGGCAAATGGTTATGATCTTTTGAGAAAGGGATGTGGTTGGAAGTAATAATCGGGACCGGGCGGACACGGTGTTTGGGAGCCACCAGTGGTGACTGGTGAGCGGGTTCTTTCCGCCTATGTCATTAGGGCCTTGTCATTGTAAAACGCTGAGGGTTGTGACTTTGGAGTACTTATCACATACTTTGGGAAGCCAGACTCTGGCTATTCCAGTCTTAAGAACGGTTAACCCGCACTGGGAGTGGAGAGATGGCGAGAGTAGTGTGTACCCTCCAAGTTTGAGGAACTGGATGGAGGCGTACTGTGCTCTCGGGTGGCGGAACCCCGGTCTTGGATGGAGGATCTAGGGAAAGGTAGTCATATGCGTGCTTTAGTGTTGTATATGTCATGTGATTAGGAAGCCCCAACTGGGTTTAACCAGTTCGAATCGTCATGTTCCTCGGATATGGAAACATAACCCTACCTTTTACATCGTAGTTAATGAAACTTAAACTGGATACTTGATGGTTTCCTTTCATGGATGGTAAATTACCTTATTATCGATCATAAATCTAGATCGGTACTTGAGTAATCTTATGAACAAATTAAATGAATTTTAATTATTTTACAAAATGCTCATTTATGCAAAACACTTGATTCTTGCAAACCACACCTTGAATCCTATGACTTGCATACCTTTTGTCCACCAAATATTTTCATTTGTCGGATAAGTCCTGTTGAGTACTCCCGTACTCAGGGTTTGTTAACCCTTGTTGCAGATGAGGGTCATACTCCGATCTGTGTAGCCTCGTGTTGCATGACCGTTGTCACTGTGGATGAAGATGAGGAATGATCTGTCTTTGCTTGACTCTTGGGCAAGAGTACCTCGGTTGCTTTGTTTAAACTCTATCACCCGCTTGATGTACTAAATATCGTATGACACTATGTTATGTTTAAAAAACCTATGGTTTGTAATATGAATTTAAATTTTCGCTACTTTGATGTAAATTAAATTATTGTATTACTTCTGCAATGTTTGTAATGAGGATGATCTTGTTCGGAAAGAGGTGGATGACCCGCTGCAAAGTGGCGACACCTGACGGATTGATTAAGATTTTGATCATTTGTCTGGATTAAGTCAGATGGACTATTAATCCTAGCAAGTGGGCCCTCTCTTAAGAGGTTCTGTCACAGTTGGTATCAAAGCTCTCCTTATTACAAACTCGCAGTTGTACAAGTTTTCAAAAATGTTTTGGATCTTAAATTAAAATCTGATTTGAGTCTAAAAATTTCTTTAACTTATCTCTTCTCTTATCCAAAATAATAGGAGAGTAGTTCTTAGGAATAATAAGCTAAGTGGTATGAATATGGTTATATATATGCCCTATATATATGTTATGTAAATATTATCGTATTCGTAGGGACGTATCATGCATCATATCATACAATTTGGGATGGGTTTAAAATTTTGTTCTTAATCAAATTAAAATATATCATGTTACTTACTTGCCTCTTTTAAAATCTTGTCTATAGGATAGCCAGGACTAAGCACACCACTCGCAAGTTTTCCGGACCTCGGGGCATCCCTCGCTACCAGCTGGCGCCGCATGACGGTGGTGAGAGCAGCCAGTAGGGTGCTAGTCGCAGTGCTCGTCGCAAGGCGAAGATCGAGTACCTGAGGGAGGAGCTGGGCAAGATGAAGGCAAACAGGGATGAGTTTGCTGGCAGGACTGACACCCTTGAGGACAAGGTTGAGGAGATGGAGGCTGAGCTCAAGGAGTGTCAGGAGAAGCTGGCAGAGAAGGAGATTGAGGTGATCTTCTCTGAGGGTCTTATGTACCAGTTTCTAGGAGAGAGGAATGAAGCCTGGGACTGAGAGCAGACTTTGGCCAACATGTACCTCAACTTGGGGCACTATGCGGGTAACCTTGAGGTGTACAACAATGTACTCCATGAGGAGGTTCACCACCTCACCAACATGCTGAACCCAGAGTACCAGCAGCAGGCTTTGGCAGAGGATCTTGGAGACCTTATTCAGGCAGACTTGTCCTTTGTAGACCAGTTCTTTGCACCTACTCCTGAGGGTTAGGGTGGAGTCGAGCCCGAGCAAGTGGTGATCGTCGAGGACGAGCAGGAGGTGGAGGTAGTGGTCCTTAGTGACGACGAGTAGATCATGTTTCGCCTAGCTATCTAGTTTGGATGCGAGTAGTGGATCTTGTGTAATATAAGCTACCTTTATCGCTTTCAGAACTCTCTAGTTATCAGCACCTTGTATGTTATGTTGGTTGTGTAATATAAGTTTGTGCACTTTGATACTTTTATGCTTGTGTTTCAATAAAAGTGTGTTTGTGCAAACAGATGGCTGAACATAACAATGCTGGGGCACATGATGGAAATGAGGGGGAAGTTCCTGTTCCACCCCCTGCACCGCCAACCTTGGCACAAGCTTTGGCAGCGTTAATCACAGTGTCTGCTGATAATGCTCGCCTCTTGCGTGAGATCGCTCAGAATAATCAGCCTGGTGCTCATGGAAATCGTGGTCGCAATAATCAGGAGACAACTTATGTTGACTTCACTGACACGCGTCCTCCGGTTTTCACCAAGGCAGACGAGCCTTTGGAAGCTGATGATTGGCTCCGCACCATGGAGCAGAAGTTTGAGTTGATCAATTGCACAGAGGTGCAAAAGCAAGTGTTTGCAGCCCAACAGCTTCGTGGGGCAGCAGGATCGTGGTGGACAACCTTTACCGCCATGCAACCAGAAGGTCATCGTGTCACTTGGAAGGAGTTTCGTGAGGCTTTCCGTGTGCACTATATTCCTACTGGTGTTATGGAATCCAAGTTGGAAGAGTTCCTAAGTCTGAAGCAGAGAGATTCCACAATCATGCAGTATGTGGGCAAGTTCAATCATATTTCTCAGTATGCTGTTGAACATGTCAGCACGGATGCTAAGAAGAAGAGGTGGATTCTCAGGGGGCTCTCAACTAAGTTGCACACCATGCTTAAAAAATATCCTAATGCTACGTACCATGAAATGATGGACATGGCTATCTCTGCTAAGACTTCGCTGTGCATCCATAGGGATGCAAAGATGAAGAAAGCTGTTGTTGGGTCTTCTAGTGGTAACCAGAAGAGGCAGAAGATCATTTACCACCCTCAGAACCACAATCGTTTTCAGTATTATCCTCCTCAGCAGCAGTCTGGTCAGCAGTTCTCTGGGAATTCTCAGTATCCTAAGCAGAATGCCGGTCCAAACAATCAAGTGGTTGCAAAGCAAACCAGCAATGCCTGTTTCAACTATGGAAAGGTGGGGCATTATTCTAATGTGTGTCCTCTTCCGAAGCAGTAAAATCAGAAGTTTGTTGGAAATCAGCAGCAGCAGAAGCAGAGTGGCAATGCTGGAAATCAGAAGAATAAGAATGAGCAGAAGACTGGGCGGGTGTTTCATGCCTAGGGTGAAGGAATGCCAGAAGGAGAACCTGTGCTGCAGGGTATGTTTCCTATCAATGATCATCCTACAGTTATTCTCTTTGATTCTGGTGCATCGCATTCCTTCATTGATAAGTCATTTGTTCTCAAGCATAGCATTCCTTTGTTTGAGTTAAACATGGACTTTTATGTGCAAACACCGGGTGATCACATCTCTACTAGAGAGTTGGTATATCGAGTATCTTTGAGTCTAGGTGGGCATATCTTTCCCACGACCATGGTAGTGCTTCCAAACCAGGGTTTAGATGTGATCCTGGGGATGAATTGGTTGTAGCAGCACAAAGCTGTGATCGATGTGTTGAATAGAACTATCAAGGTAGATGTGTCAGACAGTAAATCTCAACTCTTGATTCAGCTTTCTATGCCAAAAAGGGAAGTAGGAAAAGTTTGTGCTACAACTGCCGTTGGGGTACATGATATTCCAGTAGTATGTGAGTTTCCTGACGTCTTTCCTGATGACTTACCTGGCTTACCTCCCGATAGAGATGTTGAGTTTTCTATTGAGCTAAAGCCTGGCACAACACTTATCTCTAGAAGGGCCTAATGCCTCCCAAAGAGCTAGCAGAGTTGAAGACTCAGTTAAATGAGTTGCACGATAAAGGTTTCATTCGACCTAGTTCATCGCCCTAGGGCTGTCCTGCCATTTTCGTGAAGAAGAAGGATCATACCCTTCGCATATGTGCGTTGACTATCGTCCCTTGAACGAGGTGACCATCAAGAACAAGTATCCTTTGCCACGGATTGATCTTCTCTTTGATCAACTCGCTGGAGCTACAGTGTTCTCCAAGATTGACCTGTGGTCAGGATACCACCAGATCAAGATCCGACCCGAAGATATCCCCAAGACGGTGTTTACCACTAGATATGGGCTTTATGAATATCTGGTAATGTTGTTTGGTTTGACCAATGCACCGGCATACTTCATGTATTTAATGAACTCAGTGTTCATGCCAGAGCCGGACAAGTTCGTTGTTGTCTTTATTGATGATATTCTTATCTATTCCAAGAATGAAGAAGAGCATGCACGTCATCTCAGGATCGTCTTAACTCGATTGCGAGAGCATCAACTTTATGCTAAGTTCAGCAAATGTGAGTTTTGGTTGAAAGAAGTACAATTCCTAGGACATGTCCTATCCAACGGAGGAATAGTAGTGGATCCAAGTGAGGTGAAGGACATTCTGGATTGGAAACCACCAACGACAGTCCATCAAGTTCGAAGTTTCTTCGGTATGGCTGGTTATTATCGTCGGTTTATTCAAGACTTTTCTTGAGTCTCGAAGCCCATTACTAGTCTACTGAAGAACTAGATCAAGTTCGTGTGGTCTGATGAGTGTGAAGAAGTTTTTCATACCTTGAAGAAGTTAATGACTACAGCTCCAGTATTAGCTCAACCTAATATTGAAAAGCCCTTTGATGTATATTGTGATGCATCCGGTATCGGTATCGGGTGTGTCTTAATGCAAGAAGGAAGAGTCATTGCTTATGCTTCTAGGCAGTTGAAGAAACATGAAGAGAATTATCCAACTCAGGATCTTGAGTTAACAGCAGTTGTCCACGCTTTGAAGATTTGACGACATTATCTTCTGGTCAACCTTTGCCATATCTATACTGATCATAAGAGTTTAAAGTATATATTTACTCAGTCTGAGTTGAATATGAGGCAAAGAAGATGGTTGGAGCTCATTAAAGATTATGATCTTGAGGTGCATTACCATCCAGGCAAGACGAATGTTGTAGCTGATGCTGTGCGACGGAGCCCACCATCCAATTAGGGTTGGCGCCTCCAATTAGGACACGAGTTCAAGGCCCAAGAGACCGTTGGGCGTACTTAGATGATAGATCAATCCTAACACTCATTTTGATATTTAACTTTTTAAAATTGTTAAACAACTTATTGAGAGAAATGAATAAAACCAAAGTTAAGATCTTAAAAAGATCTAAAACGTTGTTGTTGATAATAAATAGGGTAGCACCTTGCCAGCGTGAGTGAAGTAGTTGGCACCATTTGTTGACGTTGTGCAACTTTGACAATTTAGTATTCTTTTGGTAGAAAAATATGCTACCATATGGTCTCGAGGAAAAAAAGTACTTCCTCCATCCTAGATAGATAATAAGACGTCCTAAAAATCTTGAAGAGTCAAAGTATCTTAAGTTTAACTAAATTTATATGACAATTTAATAAAATTTATGATGTCAACTAAGTATAATTGAATTCTTTATCAATTATATTTTCCTAATATGCTTATTTGATGTCATAAATCTTTATAATTTTCTCTATAATTATTAGTGAAACTTAAGATGTTTTAACTCTTCAAGTAAAATGTCTTATAATTTGAAACATACAGAGTATTAGGATTAGGTTTCGTCTAACAGATGGATACATTAGAAGTTGACAAATGGACGAGCAAACAGCAAAAGATTAGATCGCCCCGGCCCGGGAGCTGGAATACAGAGGGGCCGTGAGAACGGCATGGCATCCGAATCCGATCGATCCCCTGAAGAGCAATAAAATGAGAGAGAGAGAGAGAGAAGAGAGAGAGAGAGAGAGAGAGAGAGAGAGAGAGAGAGAGAGAGAGAGAGAGAGGTTAGGATCGCGATCACCACGTACACCCACACGGCGGTCCGAGTCGGCAGGCACATGATGAGCATCATGACGTACTAGCACATTAATAATCCGCAATCCGGTACTATACGCACCGCACGCTGGTGGCTGCAAACGTCGACGAGAGCATGCAATGTCCAAGATTTCAATAATGCCGGGCCTGCCGGATCTTGTCCACCCTTGGGGCTGGCCTCCCATATGCAATAATAATAATAGCATGCATCATATCCCATTCCCATCCATCTTGCATGATTCATGCACCGTCGCTTTCTCTCACCTCAGAAACCGGCCTTTACTTGTTCCGCCGGCCGGCCACCGGTTTCGCCATTCGCATCGCATTGCTTGCATTGCATTGCATTGCCTTGAAAAACAGGTACAGCTAGCCACCGCCTCCACTTGTACAATCAACCGATTGCTCCTAGTAGACGCCTAATCAGCCACCCAACAATTCCGATCCCTTTCAACTGCTAGCTAGCTGCACATTACGTTGGAAGGAACCTGCCTGCTGGTGCCTGAATATTTTGCACTTGCAGACCCTGCCCCAGCCGGCCCCCAGTCCAGTCCCCTATCCTATATAAGCGTCCGTCTCCCTGCACTGCACCATTGCCCACCGAGATAACAAAAAGATACGCTCCACCAGACCACCACATTATTAATATAAATTCCAAACACCGTCCACTTGCAAATTGCAATCGTGTGCACTACTTGTAGCTAGCTGTTCCATTTCGTTCGTCGCCTGCCGCTGCCTATTCATTACCATATCATATATATGGAGCATCAGCTGTGGAACCAGCAGCATCAGAGAGAGGGCGGCGGCTTCGCCATGGGAGACAGCCGCAGCTGCCACGCCCACGCCGCCGACCTCGACCTGCAGGCCATGACGACGGACACGTGCGAGGTCGACGGCGGGGCGCTCCTCATGGAGCTCATGGAGGACCTGCCCTCCTCTGACTTGCTCCTCGACGGCGACGTCGATCGCCAGCTCAGCCATGTCATTCGGTCCCTCGAGGTGGAGATCTGCAGCGGCAATGGTGGCGACGAGGCGCCGGTGATGATGGCTGATGATGAGGGTGGTGAGATCCCTGACAGGATTATTGAGGATGCTGTGTTCTCGGCCGACGACATGGATGGCTACGACTACGAAGAAGGTGCATCATCATCGTTCTTAGCTGCTGGGCATGATGAGGCAGAGGGTTGGTGTGTGTACGCTAACGCTAATGGGTACGAGGAGCAGGAGCAGGGTGGTGGCGTTCTAGCAGCAGGGTATTATTATGACACGGTTGATCACCACTGCTACTGTTGTTCCGCGGAAGGCTCTGCTGACCACATGTATCTCCCCTTGTGGGAATGATGTACTTCAGTGTATACATATAATATATAGCGGCATGATGCATGTCTGTAGATAGATACTGTACTATATATATAGTAGCGTGTAAAAATATACGATAATTAGCGGATTAATATTAAATTGAGTGACAAGCAGGCGCCGAGCCAAGAGATGAGACGATGTCATATGTATAGTGTATATATATTGTTTTCTGTAAAGCAATTTCTGAATTTGTTTCCAAAAATATACAGTCAGCAATAATAAGATCTGGGGGTTGTTACTTAGGGATGGGAAAAAAACTCACCAGAATGGTGAAACTCATATTAAAGGCACCAAGAATGTGGATATAAAGCTTCATGACTTTGGGGACGAATTCTTCTGGATCTATTGCAAGATCTCCGTGCTAATCTCACTCTCTCCCTACCGTTTCTCTCTCTGGTTTGTTCCCTTCTCTCATGCGCAAGAAGAGTAAGGGGTTGAATGCTCTGTACTGTGGGAAAAAAAGTTAGGTGAGGATCATCCCTACAAGAACGTGGTGGGGATTATTCGGCTTACATGTGGGTCCTCATGTTATTATAACCGCACGCAAGTTAAATAAGATATTTTATAGTCCACGTGACAGCTACACATCCCGATTATGTTGTTGTGAGGACCGCCCCACGTTATTTGTGCCAAGATGTTTCCCTTCCTTCTCTTGTAAAATACTAGATGCACATAAGGTTGGTCCACTTCCTTGTTGCGCCTATGACATGTGGGCCTACTCACTAGGAGCATTTACTCTCTTCAACACTCACTCATGAGGATTTTCCAATAAGAAAGACAAAGCACATCAGTTGTCTCATTGTCATGTTTCGGTTATTATCACAATTGTAGGAAGCAATACTCCCTCTATTATAAATTATAAGTTATTTTAACTTTTATAACTACGTAGATTTTATTATGCATCTAAATATACATTATATGTAGGAGGGAGTAAATTTTATCACATAGGCATGGTGTGGACCCTAAAATTGGTTGCAAAGTACTTCTCTAAGAAAATGGGCACACTGCCTGGAAACAGATTTCTTGATTGTTACTTTACGAAGTGTAAAGCACCGTCAATTTCATTTCAAAGCCATCCATGAAAGCGCGACGAGTTGACGAGAGCAGATATTTGTGTTTGGTAAAGTGCTTTGTCCTGATTTCTAGATCTAAGTTTTAAGAAGTCAGTGAGTTATTAGCCAAACGGTTCCGATTCTAAACTATGAAAAGAAACGTTTTTATAGGGAATTTGAAACATTACTATTTCTAAAAAAAATCTGAAACCATACCAAGCATACCTATTATTATCATCAATTCTCAGTTCCCAGTTCCCAATTACCGTGTGAGAGATACATGGGTGGGCTACATTCACAACGCCCACAAAGTTCAAAGAGCAAATTAAGTTGAGCGACTAGACCATCTACAAACATTGGACTCTGTTCGCTTAAATTTATCAACATAACTTATTAGCTATACTACATTATTTTTCTCTCACAACGAAATAACATTTGTCGGCTATCCACCGCAGAAACTATGAGCCGATCTGTGCTATAGTAATAGTACTGCCCTGAACAATAATAATGTTTTACGTACAAATAAAAGAAGGTTCTTACATATAAAAGCACAACCCAGTCACCTTTTATCTGATGCAGAATCAGTGAATCACACATGCATGATTGCTAAGATAGCAAATGATATTCAGGAAAGAACTAAGAAGGTCGATCGCCTTATTCCTGCTGTCTACTGGTTTGGTCTTGAGAGAGAAGAAAGAAGATTTGGTGGTGACGAGTGTCGTACGTGTTGGCTGATATGAGCTGACGTGTTTGGGCCAAAGAAAGGCGGAAGGCCACAACACTTAGCTACGTATAGCTGTTTCTTCCAGATCAGCCCGGTCGTGGTACATGACGTCTTGGGCCAATATTTGCACTAGCTACTGGGCCGTACAAGCCCTTATTTGTGCATAGTATCGTGGGCTAAAACAGACTATTGGTCCAGTTTGTTTAGGTTTCCACTGGCTTCTGCAGTTTGCACTATTTTAATGGAATTTCTAAATACTAGTAAACAGGAACGCCACATGTCTAGAAAACATTTGTAGTTTTTGTTTGCCATTAGGATCATATCTGTACGTTGCAACAAAAATAAAAACAAAATACCATGATATTTGAAATTTAAATGTGTTGGGTAGCACTACCAGTGATATACAAATCATCAATTCCAGATGTTCTTTAAATCATTATTGAGAGTGACAGATGCTCAACGGTTAAATAGGAATGGGGAAAAGGTCATCAACCCTCGTATTTTTTAGTTGTTTAGATTTACTATGCACTAAACAAGTTAAATCAAGAACTCAATCATACAACATGTGATCATGCTGAAATTTTTATCACAGATCAAGCACACCATGAATAGCTTATCATAAAAATTTCACAGCAAATGGAGCAATACAACAGTAAATATGAATTTAACATAGAAAACCATAAACAAACATAGTTCTACAATTACAACAAAAGCATTGTACAAACACACATCATATTATGCTTCTACTGGATAGATCCTACTCATAAGGATTCCAAAACATCTTCATTTGTTGACGCCAAAAATGAGGTCTTTTGGCGTCAGCACCGCGCAAGGCCTACGGAGACCGTGCAGCAGCAGAGCTTGATCTCCTAAACCTCTAAAGCAGCTCAAGCCACTTCAGGGATCAATCTCAGGCGTGCCAATCAATTTGACCTGCAATTGACAAGAAAGTGAAATGTTAAATTATGAAACCTGTCGGTTGTTGCCAGACAGTTCCATGAATGTGCGGCTCTCATATAGCCGATGAATGTGGGATATTAACTAAAGAGTCAACTCCGATCAGTTTGAAGCATAATAATAATGTACAAACGGATATCATAGGATATCTATGCATAGGGTGTACAAATTAGCCGATCGTATCATGACGATAAAGTAAAGATGCGATACATGCGACATTATTGACTCAAAACATTAGATGTATCGAACATATCGGATAAAGATTAACCATCAACAGAGGTGTGTTCCCATTCAGCCATGATGACAATTAACCCGATAAGCTGATCGGTTTACTAGCATTGGGGTGTTTCCATGCTGCCATAAAAGTAAATAAAACAAGTCACGTCCAATACATTTAATAGATCTAATAGATTAAGACAACAAAGCACATGCATCGTATGAATAGAGCACAACCAGGTCGGCTATATTAGCCGATATGGGATCCATGAGGCTTGAACAAGATCCATGTGTTCAACCTCGGACAGATCTAAGGTTGGACAGATATAACCCAACACACATGGCAGTGGGGTCAGTAGGTGCAGCCGTACCACACATGTTGAACTAGATCCAAACACCCTCAAACCAATCTAATGACCGAATGTATGTCTCGAACCCGGAACATGTAACAATCACAACCGAAGGATTAGCTGATATGTTCTTGGCTCTATCGCCTCTCTGAGTATAGGAGTCAAAACATCGGAGACAATAGATCTAGATAGAAAATAAAGTGCAGGCCAATCCATCAATTGAGATTGGGTAAGATATTGCAGCAATAGATTAAACAAAGCATAACAGACAATATCGATAACTTAATGAATCTATTAGATCGCCAATCTAATAGAGCCGATAACTAGCTCAAAGCCACGATTCATGTGAAATTGAAGCAATGCAGCCCATGAACAATAGATTCAAACCGATAACTAGCTCATACCGAGCTTGCACGAGTTACACAATACAACCGTACAAACGAGACATGAACCGAGGCTAGACTTACAAGCAAACAGGAGGTCGATCTGGTCGATGCAGCCCGGTTCGTCGAAGGTTCACCGAAATCTACTCTACTCCTACTCCTAGGGTTGGCCGGAAACCGGAAACTATGAACTAGTTGTGTATTTGATTGATTGGATGTTCTCTATAGTTCTCCCGACCTTGCTATTTATAGACCATAGCATAACCCTAGCCTGAACCGGTAGCTGGCCGAAATAAGGAAACTTGGATGTCTTGAGCCCCAATCCTTGGTACAGCCCACTGAAAGGATCAAGATGCCCAAGAGGGGGGGGGGGTGAATTGGGCTCTTTTTAATTTCTAAACAAGAATTAAACCTATAAAGAGCCAATTAACCCCCTAGTGCCTATCGCTTGTGTGCCCTAGCTAGAAAGCGGTAGCAAGCCAAAGGAAAGCGAAAACTTCCTACACAATTCTAGTATGAATTAAAGAACAAGTGCGGAAAGTAATGCGGTAATAAAGAGCTAGGGAAAGAGATGCTTGACACGGCGATGTTTTGCCGAGGTATCGAGGAGTCGACACTCCCCCGTAGTCCTCGTTGGAGCACCTCGCAAGGTATAGTTCCCCCTCAATCCCGCGCAAGGGATGAGTGCTCTCTACGGGCTGATTCTTCGCCACTCCGGCTCGGTGAATTGCCCACAACCGATCACAACGTCGATGGAGAAGGGCCGCCGACAATCCTCCGGCGATCACCTTCCTCCGAGCACCACCGGACCGTCTAGGTGATGTCGATCACCAAGAGTAACAAGCCTCGATCTTCGCTTGACACACTCAAGCTTCACAACTAGAGGATGCACACTTGAACTCTTGGATGAACTCGAGAGAGGATGGATGGATTCACTAATCACTCTCTCTCTAGGGCTCTTGCTCTCTTCCCAACCTTCTCAACAAACTCAGCAACTCAAATGAGCAAAGGCAAGGTGGGAGAGAAGTGGGAGGGGCTATAAATAGACCCTCTGAAAACTGCCTCGGGCTGGCATTTTAAGTTGGCGACGGACGCTCCGTCGACTAGGCGACGGACGCTCCGTCGCATGCCCAACGGCTAGTTTCTGTTCATAGTTGAGGCGACGGACGCTCCGGCGCCTAGGCGACGGACGGTCCGACGCCCTGTCTAACGGCTAGTTCTGACACACTGTTCCCAGCGACGGACGCTACGTCACTGGGCGACGGACGCTCAACCACAGCGTCCGACGCTGAGTTCTGGCTAGGGTTGAAAAACACCCTCTCTGGAAGGTCGACAGACGCTCTTCCCAGCGGCCGACGCCTGGCCGACGGACAGCGTCCGACGGACCCTGAAAGACTTAGCCAGAAAACATCCCCTCTGGAAGGCCGACGGACGCTGTGGACTCAATCACCCAGCGTCCGGCGCCTTTGTCCGACGCGACGGACAGCGTCCGGCGCCCTTGCCAGGAGCGTCCGACGCCCAGAAAATGATTTTGACAACTCTGTTTTTCGTCGCGATAAAAATGGAAGTTGTTCTAGACTATCTTACGGTCACCATAGGCTTGCTTAGAGCTAAGGAAGTCAAGTGTGCACCACACCTAAGTCATGAAGCTTTCCTAAGTCAAGCTACTAATTTCAACCCCTCTTAATAGTACGGTCAAAGGTAAAAAGAGAAGCCCTATCTATTTCTAAGTGCCCTTCATCTCCTTATGGCACTTAGCCTATCATTCTAGGGTCTTCATCATGTCTCCTTGAAAACCGAAACGATATCCATCTTGGGGCTAAGTGATGACCATTAGAGCCCACTCTCCTTGATCACTATGGCTAAGCCACGCATAGCCTCTGCAAAACACACGTTAGCCATAATAATCTCTAATTGTCGTTAATCGCCGAAACCAACTAGGGCCATGATTCTTCAATCTCCCCCTTTTTGGTGATTGACGACAATAGATCCTCGAGTATGGATAAGAGTTATGGTTAAGATTCAAAGGTGACTTGGAATGGTTGAGCAAGGGTTAGTGAAATTGTAATGAAGCATACTCGCTCACCCAAGCCAAATCAAAAAACATGGTACTTATGGATATGAATGTAAAAGTAGTACCTCATGATATTCTCAAGGGATGTTTCGGAGAAAAGCGCAGAAGCTCAAATAACGTTAAGCAAGGAGATATATCATGAACCATGAGACAACTCACAAGATATATTAGAGATAATCAAGAGTTTTGTCACATGCAACCATATAAACATCAACCATCATCACATCACATATATAGACAAATGCATAAAAGTAGACATGATGAAAGAGTACGGGGAAAAAAACATACAAAGATTCAAATCCCTCCCCCTATCTCTATACTCGACCCTCTCTCCGCCTTTGGCGTCTAGCACCAAAAACTAAGAGTCTGGGGCTGGAGAAGAAGGCGAAGAAGCTGCAGCTCTACGATCCAGCATGATGAAGTCCTGAAGGTCTGACTCGTCTGACTCATCATCTGCCTCGGTCTCTGCCGGTGTAGGTGCAGCTGGGGTGGTCTCTGGAGCTGTCACTGGCACCTCTGGAGCTGCGATCTCAACTGACTCCCCCTGAGGTTCAGCTGGTGCCTCTGACGGTCCTGCCTCAGTGGTAGCGGGCCTGGGAGCCCAACGAGTGAAAACTCGAGGCGAGGGGGAAGGTGTCACTGCAAGTGCCACTAGGGACACTGCTGCTGCAACTTCTGCAGGCTGAGTCTGACCTAGTGAGGACACTGCCACTGTAACTTCCTCTGCTAGGGATATGGCATCCGTCTGAACGGCAGCTGGAGGTGTGGTGACTGTCTGTGTTGACTGCTCAGGTGCGATCTCCGACGATGCAACTGAGGACTGGTGAGTGCCTGTCGCCGGAGGATCCACTGCAGTCTCTGGAGCTGGTGTGACCTACTGAGTTGCTCCTGGGGAGTCTTCTCCGTGATCTCAAGATAGGAAGCTGACAGATCTCTCGAGGCCTCTGCTAAGGTAGTTCCCTGGGTAGGAGTGAAGCCTGTCTGGAACTCTCCGGGTGAAGCTATCCAAGAGGACACCTGGGTCCTCAGAGTCTGGTACTCAGGAGAGCTACCGGCTGGAACGGAGGTGTAGTTGGTGCCTGACTCTGCTGTCCTCTGGATGGTAATGCTGGAGTTGGCACCACAACTACTGGAGGCTGCTGTGGAGGAGAGGTGAACTGCTGCTGCTGTGATATGCCGGGCAACTGGAACTGTAGCGTGGAAGTCTGCCCGGAGCTGGAGGCCAGAAGACGCTCAAGAAGTAGAGTCTGAGTCTTCTGAATCTCTGCCTGCTGCAGCTGATATGCCAAGAACTGACGCTGGAACTCGTCCTGTCTGGCCTGCGTCTGTGCCTGAGCTGCCAGCTGCTGCTCAGTAAGCCTCCGTAGGTCTGCAGCCTGTCGTCTCTGCTCCTCTGCCTGGCGAGACTGCTCCTCCTGCATCCTCGATAGAATGGTGAGCAAGGTAGCCTCTGAGGAACTGGAGCCTGGAGCTGGAGCTGTTGCGGCTGTGCCGGATCCACCTGCCTCGTGGTCATGGGTCATCGGTGTATACTCACGCACGGGCTGGTAGTCCTCGTTAGAGCTGTCGGAATCGAGGTCCTCTCGAAAGACTGTCTCAGCAGCTGTATCGATCTCTACATCCAAGTCTGCTAGCTTTGCCTGAGCAATCTGCTCAACTGTCGCATCTGTGACCTCGGCCGACTGTGGTGGCACTCCGGCCTGCCTAGTGCCTGGTTTGTAGGCTCTGCTGGGGCGAGGCAACTGCCCATGTGCCACAAGCTGACTCATCGAATATACAGGAAACTCTGTAGCTGATCTCGTAAGAGTGACCCTCATGACACCTGACCCGGTCTTGGCACCTATCAAATATGAAATCCAATGGGAAAACTGTAGCTACCAATGACCTCTGAACCCAACAGCTATAATATCCTCGAGTTCGCTCACTATCAAGTCCCAGAGGTCGAACTTCTCTTTCCGAATAATGTGAGCTAGGAGCCAAAGCTGAAGACGAGTGATAGTATCCCTAGCTCCAATCCGGGGTAGAATAGTATGTCTGAGAACCTCGTGGAGGATCCAAGCCAAGGGAGTGAGGTCACATGGCGTACGGCTCGAACCCTCAGTGAACGGCTTCTGAAAGCACGAACTCACAAAGTCCGTGGATGGCACGATACCATCGTGAGGTCGGCGAGGGGCCTCCTGATCCCCATAGTAGAGACTGTGTATCCTGGTAGGTGAGGACTCGAGGTGAAAGAGCTCTCTGAATTTGGCAGCTGTAACCCTGAAGTCATGTCCCTGGTATGAGAAGTGGAGGAACTCGTGATTAGGTGAGATCCACAGAGAGGCGTAAAACTGGTATACCCACTCCTTCTGATATGCCCCTGAACGTCCCATCAGATCTGTCAGACCCTGGATATACTGAAGGTGCTGCAGGATCTCTGGACCACCGATCCCCTCTATCTGAGCAGATGGACACACCCTGTGGGCCCTGAGAGGAGCATCAGTGTCTACATATGCTCTTTAGAAGTCCCCGTGCACTGTAGTATAGAACTCTCGTCCGGCACGGGGGTCCCTCTGACGTGGGAACCAGGACTGGAAGTCAACAAACTAAAGCAGCTAAACTTGCTTCGCTGTAAGTGCTCTGACCTGGTGCCTCACTGGGTCTGGGAGCCGGTGTCCTGGAGGGCTGGGTGGTGCACCTGAGCCTCGGGAACGGGTAACACGGCGGCTCATCAGCTCTCCAATAGTAGAGTGGCCCGCGGCCTCTGTCGGTTCAGTCGCTGGGACTGGCTCTGTCTCTGGTGCCTCTGTAGCCTCGACGGGCTCTGACTCTAGAGGTGGAGGGGACTCACGACGCGCTCCACGGCGAGGCGAGAGCCTCAAGCCGGCGCGACGTCCTCCTCGCTCAGCTATCTCGGCGGCCTCTGCCACTGCTAGAGCGGCTACCGAGTCTGGATCCATCGCTGGCCTCTTGCACTTCCGAGAGATAACCTTCTGCTTTCCCTTTCCCCGGTCAGTGGGAGGACGCGGTGGAGGGGAGGATCACCACCACTACCGGGAACGGGACCTGCGTTCTTTGTCCTTGCCATATCTCAAATCTCTGCAACCAATCCGCTGACAAGAAACCTCAAGAGATAAAACACAAACTCACTGCCAAGCAACCACTGACCCTGAGCCTTTGACAGACCACAGAACCAAACAACTGCAAGAGTGGCACGCCGGCCCTGGACTGTCCTCGCGAGACTTTGCCTCGGTCCGTACTCGCGGGCTTTGCCCCGAGTTCACTGACACTGCTCAACTGGCTGATTCTCTGATCAACTGACCAATTGACCCTGCTCGTGAGAAATAGATAGAGATATATACCATAAGCATTTAACTAGAGGCAAGAATCTATTAGAAGCATGAAATTGGGAAAGGATAGATCATGAAAAGTCCAACTGCCATACCTCGAACCTCTGACCAGAAAGAAGAGAAGAGGAAAGACTTTCCGATCGATCAACCGCAATCCGCAGTCCGCAGGCTAATCAAGGCATAGAGAGGGGTTTAGGGTTGGCAATGTGATAGATAAGGGATGAGGTGATTTGATATTCAGAGGAAGTAAACACAGGAAATGAAATTCACTTCTGAGAACAATCAACCTCCAATCACATAGAGATCTCCTGGGCAAACGGAGTCCTCCACGACTTGAATCTCGCAGGGGATCAGAGGGAGAGGAGCTCTGGCGCTGGGCACGGCGGCAGGGTTGCGGGGTGGAGCAGCGGCGCGGTGGAGGTGAATGGCGGTGCAAGATGCGGCGGTGCAGGGAGAGGTGGCGCGGCCCTTGGAGCAGTGGAGGCGCGGCGGCGCAGGGAGAGGATCCCGCGGCGGTGAAGATCGGCGGTTAGGGTTTGAGCGCGAGCGCGGCGGCGGACAGATCGACTCGGGAGAAACAGAGAAGAAGACGAGGTTTTTAAAAAAAATTCGCCGTTAAGTTCGCGACGGACGCTCCGACGCAGAGCGACGGACGCTCCGACGCAGAGCGACGGACGCTCCGTCGGTATGCGACGGACGCTCGGGGAGCGTCCGACGACATCGTCCATCGGGCTTCCAGAGCCGATTTGAAACGCCCAATCGCATTGACCGCGACGGACGCTTGGGAGAGCGTCCGTCGCCCTGTTAGCGGGCAACTTTAATCTCCGGACAATCGCGACGGACGCTGAGGCAATTGACACCGAGCGTCCGTCGACAGCGTCCGACGTCTTAAAATAGAATTTTTCAAATTTTGTTTTTGCGGCTTTCTCCCAACCAAGTTCCAATCCCAATAAGATCCAAAAACACTTGATTGGACTTGATATGAGAACCATCTCTCAAACACTCATTTTCAATTAGTTTGCCATAGGCTTAAATTTAATTTTTAGCTCAAAATATTCGAATGGAAGCGCCAAGGAGACATCATATGGCCACAAGAGGGGTATTGAAGTGACTTGAGCTTGGAATTCTCCCCCTAAGTGGATTATCATAGAGGATGCTCAAGAAACTTAACCGAAAAGAAAAGGCAAACAACGCACATGCATATGCTATGCAATACGAAATTTGAATCTAGGTTGCTTGCAAGTTTAAACCGCGGTTAAGCTTTGTCACACGCTTTGAGGGCGGTTATCTTAGCCGCGTTAGCCAAGCCTAAGTGCATTACCAAATTAAATATGTTATATTACATATGAATGCATGGTTCACACAAGCTCATCTTTTAGTGAAGTTAGAGTGATCAAGCACATTTAACTCGCTTCTCAACCTACAAAAGGTTGTTTCATCGAGTGGTTTAGTGAAGATATCCGCCAATTGATCTTCGCTCTTAACTCCAACTAGTGTGATGTCTTTCCTAGCCACATGATCTCTAAGAAAGTGATGGCGAATATCTATGTGCTTGGTGCGAGAGTGTTGAACCGGGTTGTTTGCAAACTTTACGGCGCTTTCATTATCACATGAAAGTGGAACTTCTTTTAAAAACACGTCATAATCAAAGAGTGTTTGGGTCATATATAAGATTTGTGCACAACTTGCTCCCATGGCAATGTATTCTGCCTCGGCGGTTGACAAAGCCACACTATTTTGCTTCTTAGAGGACCAAGAAACAAGTGATCTTCCTAGCATGTGGCACCCGCCGGAGGTACTCTTCCTATCAACCTTACACCCGGCGTAATCCGAATCGGAATAGCCAACTAGTTGGAAGGGAGCTCCTTTGGGATACCAAAGACCCATGCTAGGGGTGTGCCTTAAGTACCTAAGGATTCTTTTAACCGCACAAAGATGCGACTCCTTAGGGTTTGCTTGAAACCTAGCACACATACACACACTAAACATGATATCCAGCCTAGAAGCGGTGAGGTAAAGTAAACTACCGATCATAGAGCGATAAAGAGTTTGGTCGATCGGTTTACCTCCCTCATCGAGATCGAGATGCCCATTAGTAGGCATTGGGGTCTTGATTGGCTTGCAACCCTCCATCTTGAATTTCTTGAGCACATCATAAGTGTACTTCTCTTGAGATATGAAGGTGCCCTCCCTCAATTGCTTCACTTGGAAGCCTAGGAAGAAGGTTAGCTCGCCAATCATCGACATCTCGAACTCCTTGGACATCAATGCACCAAATTCCTTGCTATGACCTTGGTTTGTTGACCCAAATATGATGTCATCGACATATACTTGGCAAACAAAGATCTCTCCATCTAGCACCTTGGTGAAGAGTGTGGTATCCACTTTCCCGATCTTGAATCCCTTCTTGAGTAGAAAGTCCCTTAGCCTCTCATACCAAGCTCTTGGAGCTTGCTTCAATCCATAGAGTGCCTTGGACAACCTATACACATGATTAGGACAATTTGGGTCTTCAAACCCGGGAGGTTGTGAGACAAAAACAAGTTAATTAATGAAACCATTAAGAAAGGCACTCTTCACATCCATTTGAAAAAGTTTCATTTTATGGTGTGAAGCATATGCCAAAAGGATACGAATGGCTTCTAGTCTTGCAACCGGTGCAAACGTCTCCCCAAAATCCAAGCCTTCAACTTGGGAGAACCCCTTTGCCACCAATCTTGCCTTGTTTCTCACAACCACGCCTTGATCATCTTGCTTGTTCCTAAACACCCACTTGGTGCCAATGATTCTTGCTCCTTTGGGCTTTTCTACTAGTGTCCACACTTCGTTCCGGGTGAAGTTGTTCAATTCTTCGTGCATGGCGTTCACCCAATCCGGATCCGCAAGTGCATCCTCCACACTAGAAGGCTCAACAAAGGAAACAAAGGAGTGATGTTCAACATAAGAAGCAAGTTTAGATCGAGTTGTTACCCCCCTTGAAGGACTCCCTATGATGAGGTCTTGAGGATGTGCTTGAAGCATAGGTGTAGATCTTCTATTGATCTCTTAGGGAGGAGGTTGCGGTGCTTCAACATTGCTTGCTTCGGCCTCGGCTTGATCTTGAGGGATGTGAGTGTCTTCTTGAGCTTCCCTCACTTGATCTCCTTCATCAACTTGAGGCGTGTGAGGTGGAGAAGGATCTTGATTTGCTTCATCTTCAACTTCTTCCACCTCTTGTGGGTTGATAGCACCAATTGGCATGTTCTTCATTGCCTCCCTCAAGGGTTCATCACCTACATCATCAAGATTTTCATGCTCTTTTTGAGATCCATTAGTTTCATCAAACTCCAAGTCATACGTTTCTTCAACTAAGCCGGTGGCTTTGTTAAATACACGGTATGCCTTGGATTTAAGTGAATACCCAACTAAGAAACCAATGTCACATCTTCTTTGGAACTTGCCCAAGTGTTGGCGCTTCTTGTAGATGTACACTTTGCAACCAAACACTCGGAAAAAGGATATATCCGGTTTCTTCCCATTCACAAGCTCATAGGGGGTCTTCTTGAGAAGCCTTTGGACAAATAGCCGGTTGGCCGCATAGCATGCGGTGTTAATTGCTTCAGCCCAAAACTTCTCGGGGGTGTTGTATTCATCAAGCATTGATCTTGCAAGAGTGATAAGTGTCCGGTTCTTTCTCTCTACTACACCATTTTGTTGAGGAGTGTAGGTGGCAGATACTTCATGCTTGATCCCAACTTCATCACAATAATCTTCAATCTTGGTGTTCACAAACTCGGTCCCATTGTCACTCCTTATCTTCTTGATCTTCACATCAAACTCATTTTGGGCTCTAGTTGTAAACTTCTTGAATATTGATTGACTTTCTCCCTTGTCTTGAAGAAAGAATACCCAAGTGTATCTAGAGTAGTCATCAACTACCACCAAGCAAAAGAGATTGCCACCAAGGCTAGCATAGGTGGTAGGTCCAAATAGATCCATGTGGAGTAGCTCTAGGACTCTTGAGGTTGACATGAAAGCTTTGGTTGGATGAGTGTTTGCAACTTGCTTGCCGGCTTGACATGCACTACAAAGTTTGTCCTTCTCAAACACAACATCCTTGACACCTCTAACCAATTCCTTCTTGACAAGCTTCTTCAAGGTTGACATTCCCACATGTGCCAATCTTCTATGCCATAGCCAACCCAAAGAACTCTTGGAGAATAGACATGTTTGCAAACTAGCTTCATTTGAGGTGAAGTCCACTAGGTAGAGATTGTTGTGCCGAAACCCTTTGAATATCAATGATGAATCTTCAATCTTGGACACAACTACCTCATTTGGAGTGAAGAGACAATGGAAACCAAGATCACATAGTTGTCCCACCGATAGCAAGTTGAAGCTCAAAGATTGTACTAGCAAGACATTTGATATAGATTGATCATTTGAGATTGCCACTTTGCCTAGACCTTGCACTTTGCCTTTAGAATTGTCCCCAAAGGTAATCTTGTCTTGTCCTTCACAATCTTCCTCAAGTGTGGTGAACATCCAGGAGTCACCGGTCATATGTTGAGTGCATCCACTATCAATCACCCAATGACTTCCACCGGTCTTGTAGTTCACCTACACACAAGCAACTTGGAGTTAAGCTTATTGTTTGGGAACCCACACTTGGCGAGGTCCCATAGCCTTGTCCACCAACTCCTTAGCAACCCATAGCACTTTGGGCTTGTTCTTCATCTTCGGACCGAGAAATACAACTTGAGGTCTACCCTTGGAGTCATTTTTGATGATGAAGTGTGCATCATGAGCGAAAGGCCTTATGTGCTTGGGCAAGGTCTTGGGAGGTGGAGTCTTGCATTGGGATTGAAAGTGACCCTCTTGACCACATCCAAAGCACTTCTTGGGCTTGGGCTTTGGTGTGTCATAGTTGCTTCTCATAGCCTTGTTCTTGTAATAGTTCTTGGCTTCTATCTTGACCTTGGCCTTCATGATTTGGTTCTCCTTGAACCCAATGCCGGTCTTGTCGGTCTTCATGATAGTGTTCATCAAGAGCTCACTTTGAAGGTTGTGGCCCTTGGTGAACTTCTCCAATCCACTTGTAAGCTTGATCTTCTCAACCTTGAGCTTTGCATTTTCCTCTTTGAGAGAGTTGATCAAGGTCATTGCATCTTTGTTATCTTGTTTGGCCGACTTGATAGTGAGTGGCTTGCTTGCCTTGAGGTTGATTAGCTCTTCCTTGAGCTTGGAGTTTTCTTGCCTCATCTTCACATAGTCATCATGCTTATCGGCCTCAACTACCTTCTTGCCCTTGCACTTAGCATTTTGCTCACTAGCAACTTTATCAAGCAAGTCCTCACAAGAAGTAGCTATATCACACTTAACAACCGGGTTATTAGCAACATGTGTAGCAAGATCATTCGAAAGCAATTCATTAGCTATCACAAGTGTGCCATGTTCATTTTTAACTTGGTTGTAGTCATCTTTTAGCAAGTTGTATCTTGTTTGGAGCTCTTGTGTTGACCTCTCAAGCTTATCATGTTTCTCATTCGCTTGCTTGAGTGAGGCTTTGAGCTCCCTAGTGCTAGATGAGAGAGATTTATTCTCAAGCTTCAATTCATCATTAGCACTAGACAAGTCATCAAGCTTAGCATGCAAGTTACCATTGGCTTTCTCTAGTGATTCACTTTTGCCTTTATACTTCCTAATGAGCTTAGTATATTTATTGCAAATTTCAATTAGCTCATCATAGGAAGGTGCCTCAAACTCATCATCACTATCATCACTAGAGCTAGCATCATCATCACTATCCTCTTTTTGTACCTTTTTGTCACCTTTAGCCATGAGGCATAGGTGTGTAGAGGATGAGCCCGGAGATGATGGAGGGGATGGCGGTGGAGTAGATGAACCAATCACCAAGGCGGCCACCTTCTCTTCTTCACTTTCATCTCCGGATGAGTCACTTGAGTCTTCAATGTCGGTGAGCCAATCACCAACAATGTAGGCTTTTCCATTCTTCTTCTTCTTGTGGAAGTTGAAGTTCTTCTTCTTCTTGAATGGTTTGTCATCCTTCTTCTCCTCATCACTTGACTCAACCTTGTTGCCCTTGTTGTACTTGAACTTGTTGTTGGCTTTCTTGTTCTTGTACTTGTCTTTCTTTTCTTCGGGGCAAGCATGAGCCAAGTGTCCAAGTTTGCCACAATTGTAGCAATCCATCTTGGAGAGGGCTTTCTTGAAGAGCTTGTGAAGAATTTCTTCTTCTTTGAGTCAAACTTGACTCCATTCTTGCTTAGCTTCTTCAACATCTTGGTTGTTTTCTTCACCATGAGAGCGAGATCATCATCATCATCATCATCGCTTGTGCTCTCATACATGACTTGCATCTTGTACTTCTCCGAGGAGGATGCCTTGAGTGCCAAGTCCTTCTTTTCCTCCTTCTCTTTTTCTTTCTTCTTGGAGGAGAGATGAGCCACCATCACCAATCTTCATGTACATCTCATGGGCATTGATCTTGCCCAAAATTTGTGTTGGTGTAGCGGCGGAGAGATCTCCTTGGTGAAGCACCATGACGATGTGGCCATACTTCTCAATGGGCAAGACACAAAGAATCTTGCGTACCACGTCGGCCGGTTCCATTTGGTTGAGACCGAGCCCATTCAATTCCTCTACAATAATGTTGAGTCGTGAGTACATTTCATTTGCATTTTCATTTGCATGCATAGAGAAAGAATTGAGCTTAGCCATAACCAAGTGATAGCGTTCTTCACGCTCACTCTTTGTGCCTTTGTGAAGTGCACAAATAGTGGTCCACAACTCAAATGCGTCTTTGGCATTACGCACTCGGTTGAAGACATCCTTGCTAATGCCACGAAAGATAATGTTCTTCGCCTTGGCATTGTGCTTATCAAAGTTGAGGTCCTCCGCGAAGAGGGTGCCTCCCTTTGTGGCGGCTTTGAGCACGCCCACGTCAACGGCCTCTAGATAGGTCTCCATACGAACTTTCCAATAAGGAAAGTCATCTCCATCGAACATGGGAGGTGGTCCATCCCCATGGGACATCTTGCTCTAGGCGGTGAAGCCTAATTTAGAGCAAACCTTGCTCTGATACCAATTGAAAGGATCAAGATGCCCAAGAGGGGGTGAATTGGGCTCTTTTTAATTTCTAAACAAGAATTAAACCTATAAAGAGCCAATTAACCCCCTAGTGTCTATCGCTTGTGTGCCCTAGCTAGAAAGCGGTAGCAAGCCAAAGGAAAGCGAAAACTTCCTACACAATTCTAGTATGAATTAAAGAACAAGTGCGGAAAGTAATGCGGTAATAAAGAGCTAGGGAAAGAGATGCTTGACACGGCGATGTTTTGCCGAGGTATCGAGGAGTCGACACTCCCCCCTAGTCCTCGTTGGAGCACCTCGCAGGGTATAGTTCCCCCTCAATCCCGCGCAAGGGATGAGTGCTCTCTACGGGCTGATTCTTCGCCACTCCGGCTCGGTGAATTGCCCACAACCGATCACAACGTCGATGGAGAAGGGCCGCTGACAATCCTCCGGCGATCACCTTCCTCCGAGCACCACCGGACCGTCTAGGTGATGTCGATCACCAAGAGTAACAAGCCTCGATCTTCGCTTGACACACTCAAGCTTCACAACTAGAGGATGCACACTTGAACTCTTGGATGAACTAGAGAGAGGATGGATGGATTCACTAATCACTCTCTCTCTAGGGCTCTTGCTCTCTTCCCAACCTTCTCAACAAACTCAGCAACTCAAATGAGCAAAGGCAAGGTGGGAGAGAAGTGGGAGGGGCTATAAATAGACCCTCTGAAAACTGCCTCGGGCTGGCATTTTAAGTTGGCGACGGACGCTCCGTCGACTAGGCGACGGACGGTCCATCGCATGCCCAACGGCTAGTTTCTGTTCATAGTTGAGGCGACGGACGCTCCGGCGCCTAGGCGACGGACGGTCCGACGCCCTGTCTAACGGCTAGTTCTGACACACTGTTCCCAGCGACGGACGCTACGTCACTGGGCGACGGACGCTCAACCACAGCGTCCGACGCTGAGTTCTGGCTAGGGTTGAAAAAACCCTCTCTGGAAGGTCGACAGACGCTCTTCCCAGCGGCCGACGCCTGGCCGACGGACAGCGTCCGACGGACCCTGAAAGACTTAGCCAGAAAACATCCCCTCTGGAAGGCCGACGGACGCTGTGGACTCAATCACCCAGCGTCCGGCGCCTTTGTCCGACGCGACGGACAGCGTCCAGCGCCCCTGCCAGGAGCGTCCGACGCCCAGAAAATGATTTTGACAACTCTGTTTTTCGTCGCGATAAAAATGGAAGTTGTTCTAGACTATCTTACGGTCACCATAGGCTTGCTTAGAGCTAAGGAAGTCAAGTGTGCACCACACCTAAGTCATGAAGCTTTCCTAAGTCAAGCTACTAATTTCAACCCCTCTTAATAGTACGGTCAAAGGTAAAAAGAGAAGCCCTATCTATTTCTAAGTGCCCTTCATCTCCTTATGGCACTTAGCCTATCATTCTAGGGTCTTCATCATGTCTCCTTGAAAACCGAAACGATATCCATCTTGGGGGCTAAGTGATGACCATTAGAGCCCACTCTCCTTGATCACTATGGCTAAGCCACGCATAGCCTCTGCAAAACACACGTTAGCCATAATAATCTCTAATTGTCGTTAATCGCCGAAACCAACTAGGGCCATGATTCTTCACCCACCGAACGTATCTCAACAGCCAATACGCGTGATCTTCTCCGAGTCGGTTCCCTTAGCCAGCCTTCTGGGTCCACCTTCGCGGTATAGTCCTTCCGTCCTTGGGACTCACCCGTATTTATTCGGTCGTGCCAAAATACGGTGTCAACAGTTATTTTACATTTTGTATGAATTATTATGATTTTCCAAAGTTCAGACGATTTATATGCATATAAGAAAAAGGTTAACAGATAAAGGAAAAATATACTTTCACAACAAGGACCTTGTACTTTCCTCTAATCCATTAAGCCCAGATCTGAAAAACAACTCTCTCTAGACATCTTGCATCAGGAACCCTAACAAGAGTTTTTTTTGCGACGAAAGAAGAATTATATTATTGAACCCTAACAAGAGTTTCTGTTCCATTTTTACTCCATTTTTTCTTTCTCATCGTGGTCGGAGGAGGCCGGCCAAATCTCGGCTGCCTAGTTGCCAGTGGAGGCTAGGAAGGGTCACCCGACTGGCTAGCCATGGCCGTACCTAGCCCTTGCTCGACCAACAACGGGGCATGACCGGGATAGCATTGGGAAGGTGTGGCATCGGAGTAGTGTGACGCGTAGGTACTGGGCGAGCGCGTCGTGGGTGCGGTGTGCGGTTGCTAGGGAAGCTGAGTGCGTGCGCGATTGTGGACAGCCGGAGAAGTGCGGGCGGGATGGGGCATGAAATCGCCCAGGTGAGTCGAACGTCCGGGTGAATCCAAGCTAGCCGGACAGACGATATACTTCCGCATGTTTTAGTTGTAGAAGAGATTCTCTAGCTTGTTTGTAGTTATCATCTTATCCTAGTATTTCCATGTATAGTTCTAGTTAAAATTTTAGTTAGATATATCCAAATAGGGCCTTAACCATGGTGGAGATCAATTGCGAGGTGCAAAACCCATTTCTGTAGTATGAAGATAGTTCCTTATCTGCTGCTTGCTGATTTGGAACTGAGTTTTGCATGCCTGCAAAGGAGCGAATAGAGAGCAAATGGTCCAACTACAAAAGTGTAGGCAACTCTTACAAATGAATAAGAGTTCCAAGATAGGCCTTTTTCAGAACATAGATTAAGGGAAGTATTCATTTAATATAAGGTTTGTCAGGACGATAAACAGTATAGACTAAGCTTTTCTTACAAAATAATGTTGTTAGCCAATATACATGTTGAACTACAACATAGTAATTCCATCCAGGCATATATGAAGATAGAGAGGGGCGTTAAGGGAATTATACGCACCTTCACAGCAATAGTGACATACTTCAGCAAAGGCGGAATCAGATTGAAGGTCCAAAAGATCAGGGAAAGTACATGGAACACTGTCTCATCTTGGTATTGACTGAGCTTTCCAGAGAATGTACTTTTATAACGTAAAGTGGTGATGTGCTTAGGAAAACAGACTATTGGTCAAGGTTGTTTCGGTTTCTACTAGCTTCTGCACTATTTTAACGGAATTTCTAAATATCTGTGTATATACGTTTGTGTTACCGTTTCACAAAGCAATCGGCCAAATTAAACATGATGATTAGGGTGCTAATAGTTACCATACTAAAATCGGTAAGTGTGATGAATCTGAACCGGGAGTCACCAATAGCATATATTAGCAAGGGAAACGTTGCCAATAATTATACTAAAATCACCGTGGTAGAACTAATAAAAAAATCCAAACAGGCCTAGTCTTCTCCACGGTTTTACTTTACAATTGCCAAGAAGCTGCACACAAGCAAGCTGAGAAGCCTCACGGCTCTCGGTTTTGCAGTGCACAAGTGGCAGTGGCGCTCGTCTTATCATCAGCCGGCTTTTCTGCTCTCTGCAATCCAGCCAGTGGATCGTTAGTTAAGATGTCTGCAAAGCAGATCAGCCTGAGCTCAGCCGTGTGCGTTGTATTGCTTCCGTGATCTGTCCAGTTTTTAAAGCAAGCAGACACAGAATATAGGGTATAGGACTCCGTCGCTTTTGGCCCCTGTCCTGTGACGTGCTAATCTCATTTTGTTTCACTCCGATACACATGCAAAGATCTGTTCTGATTCAAGTGACTCGAGTTAATTTTCTCACTTACTTTGCGGTCACTTTGCGGTCACACATCGCCGCCGTCTGCGAAGCCGTCGGACGACCTCGCCAAGCCGTTGCAGCGACCGCCGCTGCAACGCAACGACACCGTTTCCACCGCTGCCGCTCCACCCGGGCGGCGCTGCCAGACGTCTTCCTCGAGATCCCGTCCTCGAGCCATGCTTTTTTTGAGTTCCGACTCCTGGATCCACTCAGGCCTCATTGTAAAATCTATATAAAAAATAAAATAACCTATAATTTAAAACAGAGGGAATAATAAAAAATAGGACCGATAGCTACTGGCTAAGAGCGAGGCTAGTGTCAACCTAACTGATTATCTAGGAACTGTTTGAATGCTATGATGGAGAAGGAAAACTACACGTACTGGTCTGCACTAGGAGTCGTCACCTTTGTTTACGACCCGTGGAGAAATTAAAGAAAAGTAGGAGTTGGTCGACGCGACCTGTTGGGCCTCGGATATGCATATGACTAGACACGCAATACTTGGGCACTAAGCTAATGCCACATGCATACAACGAAGGGGCGATGAGCCTATGTTGTTCGATTGAATGATTGATGATCAGTAGTACTGCTCGACTGGTGAATGAGAATGATTTGTCTGGTACTGACGTGGTTTTTTGAAGATATCGAGCTCCTTTTTTTTTTCTTGCCTTTTTCAACGATGAAATCTTCAAAGGCATAAAAGTACAACTGACTCGTGTAACTCGATGGGCATCGGCCAACATGGCATGCACATGTACAGTACGTACATAGCCCATGGAATGGAATGATAGCACAATCATCACGGAATTCCCCTCTTTCTTCCGTTTACAGGTGCCTCGCAAATCGCAGGAGTTTGAAAGTGAAAACACGCCACGAAAAAGAGCAAAAATACCCCCCCCCCCCCCAAGTCAATGACAAACATAACTTTGGTTGGATGATGGACAAAAAAAAACGAACATGCCACTTTTCATTTATAGTCCCTTATTAATTATCACTAGATCAGTCTCAATATTAGTTTTATTTGTTAATAAGCTGTGACATGAGCGTTTTTGTCTTTTTGATGTTGTGATAACGTTTGTTAAAAGGAAAGAGAAGAAGTGAGTTTAAAAACGGGCTCAGACCCAACCGAGAAAAAAAAGAGAAGAAGTGAGTTTCATAGTAATGAATGTCTTGTTCGTTTGGCTTATTAGTCCGATTGGTACAATATTTTTTCTCATAAGAAAACGGCTAATAACAGCATCAACCGGCTTATCAGCCGAAGAAACGATCAGCCGAACAGGGCCGAAACTATTTTGACACGATTATCAACTGTCTATGAATCATTAAATTAAATGTCTATGAAACTATAAAAAAAACTCTTTTAGCATGATACCAACTCTTTATGAGTTATAAAATTAAATATCTATGAAACTATAGAATGAAACTCTATTTGACATGACACTTTTGAGAACAACATCATAAAACTTCTCACTGAGATTGACCTTATGTGATGATAAACTAAAGAAATCTTAGATTTAACAACGAGATATATTACTCCCTTACAAAAATGCTTGTTTGAACATAATTACAAGCTAATAAATCGTACTCCCTTAGACACTTTAGGATTCAAATTTCTTCCAAAATAATTATCGTTCTCACTTCATAGTGCACCTTTCTCTTCTTCTAATGTACTTTTTTCGTTCTTCCAATACATCTCTACTTTTTTCAGGGGACTTTAATCTTTCGGTCTTTTACATTGGTCTCCGTGAGAGTATGGAAGGAGGGAGTATATAGTTTTTCACCGCATCTAGATATATTGTATATAGATATATAATAAAAGCTAGAACGCTTACAATTTTAAATAACACGAGTATTGAGGAAACACACTAGATAATCATGCACATTGCTCAATATAATTTACCCCCGTAACTCTACATTTAAAATCTTGTCAAGGTGAGCAGGAAACGGCCATGCACAACACTTAAATTATAAACCTGTATTTTGAAACAGAGAAGGTGGCTGCATACGTTAACTTTCCCGAATCCCTATTCCAGCCGATAAAATTCTTTTTCGATTAAATAATCATCAAACCAAGTCACCATCATCACTCTGAACGAATCAAGGAAAAGATCCACAGCCGCAATAAGTACTGTTGAATAGAGCCATAGACAATAAGAATTGTGGACAATTAATCGTCTTTTTTCTATTATATCATAATTTTGTTATGATATATATACCGTCCAAAAATTTGTCATTGGTAGCCACGCGATAGCCCTGGCCTCAACAAAAAAGGCATGGTGAATATGGACACCTGTTGCAACGCACAAGAGCAGCATGGTCGATAACTCGTCGTAACGCACGGACACTTTTGCTAACTGAATGAAGTATATATTAATGAAAGCTTAAACTTAACCATCCCTCAGGACTATTCCTCCAAAGCGATGATCACTCACTTTTCTGCACACCTATGGTGACAAAGTGGATGGGTATGGGTAATTAAGCCTGGTAAATGCAGCATTGCTTAGTGGTGTATAAAAAAGCACTCTACCCACCCAGGGGCGGAGCCAAGGCCCGGCCACCCTGGGCCGGTGGCCGGGCTCCTCTGCTGGTTGTACTGACACCACCGCGATGGCAGAAAACAATGTTTCTCTGGCTCTCTGACAACCGATAACTCCCTGGCTTTGGTTATGTACAATACAGAGTACTCCCTTGCAACCGATGTCATGACTGGTTCTTCTACTTAGGTTTAGCCCCTACCACATTAATTTGGAATATTAAACATAAATTAGTTACAAATTAATTGTACATATTAGACTAATTTATAAGATGAATCTATTAAACCTAATTAGTCTATAATTTAATAATATGATGTTATACACAAAACAAAAACATATGCTAATGACGAAGAGTACTAGAACACCCGATGTGGCACGCCCTGAACTTTAGTCCATATACCGTACCTAGACATGTTTTTCAGTTTGACGAGTTAAACTGAAAAATGTGTTTGGATTTAGGGATTAATGTAAACAATCCTAACTTATTATGGTATTTGAGGTTGATAAGCCGATTTTAGTTGTTTTTAGTTGTTATGTTATGAGAGAAAATCATTATAACATGGCTAATAAGTTAAATCAATAGGCTCTAAATATGATACAAAATGCACATAATTAGATTAATCATGCTATATATTTTCATAGTAAATCTATTTAAAGATAAAAATATTAACTATTTTTCTATAAATCTAGTCAAATCTAAAATTGGTTGACTCGTAAAAGTATGAGATATATACTTATTTTGCAACGAAGAGAGTGCATAGATGAGACAGGAGCGAGCGCCCTCTAGGACTTATATTAGTGATTATTTTAGTTTAAACTATTATGCCTATCTAATTTTGTGTGTATAGTGTATACTATATGATTATGTGCGGTATTTTGTGTAGCTTTGTTAACATTAGCATGACATTATGTTTCGCCCGGGCTCTCCAAAATTTCTGGCTCCGTCACTGTACCCACCTAAAGACACCCACACTCAGACCAAGCAAAGCAAAGCAAGCAGGCAGAGATAAAGAAAGCATGAAGAGAAAAGATGGCCATGCCGTGTCTAAAGAGGAAGGATCAAACAAATCTCACGCACTTGCCAGTCACCACTACTCTACAGACATAGCACGAGCAGTAAACCAAGCAAAGGGGCGGTTGCCAAACCCCACCTCCGAACGTTCAAAAAGCCGCCCCCTTCCCTCATCCTCCAGTCCTCCACCACCTTTTCCCGCACTCGCCTTGCTTCGCCCCTCTCCTGCGCTTCCCGTCTTCCTCCGGCCCCCACCAATCCCCGAGCAACCCCAAACCAAATGCAGGCGATCGATCGCCAAAAGGCAAAAGCCGCCCGCCTCGATCTACGCCCGCGCCCGCCGCAGAAAAGCGGTAAAGCTTAGCGGCGAAGGCGAGATCGCCAAAGCCAAAGCCGCCAAAGCCAAAGGCGAGGAGATAAAACCCGAGGCGATCGCGATGGCGCTGCTGCCGCAGTGGCCTCCGCGTCCTCCTCCATGCCGCGTGGAACGATGGAGCTGGAGATCGTCGAGGTGGGCCCGTCCAGCCGCCCGCTGCGCCTCGTCTCTCGCCCGCTCCCTCCACCCCCACCTCCACCTCCACCTCCACCGCCACCGCCACCGCCACCACCGCAGCAACAGCAAGGGGAAGCAGGGGACGCGCATGCGGCGACGCCCCTGGTGCCGCAGTTCGACAGCGAGAAGCGCCCGCAGACGCTCGTGTCCGAGATCCGACCCTTCCTCCGCGCCGCCAATGCCATCGAGGCCGAGAACCCGCGCGTCGCGTACCTGTGTAAGTTCCACGTGCGGTCACGCCTTGCTGCTTCCTCTGCCTCCCATTTCTCCTTCCCTTCTTCGTTCTCACCCTGGAGGAGGCTAGCTCCCAGCTACTGCTGCTGTGCTGGCGCTCCACACCTGTTCGTGGAAATGCCGGCGAGGAAGCTGCCGGCCTCATCCTGGCGCGCGCCGCGGTGGGCTATGGCCTTCCAACGTCTACTTCATGGAATCATGGTTTTGGATGTTTGGGGTTGGTAACACGTCCGAATGCATGCATGTTCCTCTGGCTCTGATTCTGATTCCATCGATCGGAACTAGTCATCTTTCAGCTACGTACTGGGCCAAACAGAATATGTTGTGGTTGCTTACTTGGTTTTGTTACCATCAGTCTCCGTCGCAGAATATTCTGCCTCCTCCTTGATCCTCTCTCTCACTGATTCTCTGCAAGGTGGTAGTTGGTCACGATGACTTTGCCTTTGCTTATTTCAATAACCACAGATGCTTCGTGCTTGCTCTTGGCTTCGGTGACAGAGACTGTTTCAGTTATGCGTAGTACCTTGGAGATTCTGCAAGGGGAAAGTGGGTGCTCGGCTGATTGAGAGCACATCATCACCTGGAATATCCTGTGATTCCCCCTTTTGTGGTGCTGAATTGGGCTTTAACTGCTATATTCTAAAGGGTAGATATTTTCTGAGGAGAATCACATGCCAATTATTTACTATCAGTGGGTCAACTTCAAGTTTCTCCTGCACAGAACATTCTTCTGCCACCTCTACTCCATGTAATTTCTTGTGCTTGACTGAGCAGTTTGTTGGAAGCCTTGAAGTAGAGTTTTTCAGATCTGGATGCTAGCCAGAGCACCTCAATTTTTCTGCTGCAGTAGACCAGTTGCTTCCGTCAGGTGGTACACATGCTGTTATATCACCTTGAGAGATTACTGAAAACTCTTTAGCTCATGAAGGGCCACAGTTACCACTTGCTTCTCTCTGTTGGAACACATAAGTACAATGACTCAGTGGATGCTATGAGCTGAGGCAGCATGAACATTGCACAGAAGAACTGCTTCCACAACAGTTTGAATCTTTAAATTTAGCTTTTCTTTTTCCAGGTCGCTTCCATGCATTTGAAAAGGCCCATACAATGGATAAATTTTCAGCAGGGAGGGGTGTTCGGCAATTTAAAACAGCACTTCTTCAGAGACTTGAGCAGGTGCACTCGCTATAGGAATAAGTTAACATGAGCCTATACTATAAATGCATTTTACTAGGTTTTGGATGATGAAAATTAAAAGCATCACATAATCACATACATATATAACAACTTTGAAAACTTGTCGTGGCATTGCACTCATAGTTTCAGGTATACTCCCTCCATTCCAAACTATAGTTCACTTTGTCATTGCCCTAAGTCAAACCTATTTAACATTGACCATTTTTAACATCTACCAGTCCAGATAAATGCATTATCAAATCGTATTTCATAGAAGATTTAACGAAACTAGTTTGACGTTGTAGTTGTTGGTGTATTTTTCTATCTATAAAACTTGCTCAAAGGTAGAGAAGTTTGACTTGTGACAAAGCCAAAGTGAACTATAGTTGGAATGGAGGGAGTATGTGTTTAGTCCAACGACTCAAAAAGCTCCGTTGATGATTTATGCACCTCATATTTGATGTGGTTGTAAAACAGGATGAGAGCAGCACCAAATCAAAAATGATACAAAGAGGTGATGCCCGAGAGATGAAGTCATTCTATGAGAAGTAAGATTATTTCTCATATATATCTTGGTAGCATAGAGCATTCTTATGCAGCATTGTCATACCCCTGATCCCGCTAAAAAAATGTTATTCTCATTCATTTTTTTTGGTAGGAAAAAGAAAGCCAATGCACATGAATACTTGCCCGTCCTGGCAGAAGTGCTGAAGGCTCTTCTCAGCGGAACTGGCTTTGAGGTTGTGAGATATTTGACAAAATGATATTATTGGTGATATTGTTCTCTCTATTTAACATTTTTTAACAAAATTTCAGGGCCTTGTTACTAGTGAAGATTTTGTAGACTTATTTCAATTTAATATTCTTCCACTTCATCCTAGATCAAGTCAAAAACCAATTATGCTTCTCCCGGAGGTTTGCCTGTTTTTCTACTCAAAACTATCAAAAGTACCCTTTTTTTCCTGCACTCTACTATATTTTCACTTTTCAGTATGACATAATGGGTTAGTGGCCCTGATTCTTTTACACAATGGGGATGACTTGTACTGGGTAGATCTAGTTGGTATTTACCTAGAAAAAGACCAATACATATCTATGCTTGCTGTACAATAATAGTGACAACTAGGTGTTTCCTTAATTCGAACAGCTCATGTGTTTCTATAGATCACTAATCCTTTGAAATAAGTTCCTTTTACTTTGATAGTGAGTTTGCGAGATTGCATAATGTGTTATTAGCATTAGCTATATTTTTATTATACTATATAAGTCGGCTTGCATAAAGTTGGTACAATATTCTCCTATACAGATCAAAGTTGCAGTGTCTGCTGTGTTTAGTGTTCGCAGTCTTCCATCAGCCAACATGAAGGATGAAAAAAATCATAAAGATATTTTTCGATGGCTGCAAAGTTGGTTTGGATTCCAGGTAAACGAGTTATTTGGTTTCATGCGAAATGCTTAGATTAACATGGATATTTTTTGGTACTACAGCTAGATAATGCCTTTCATTTTTCTTTGATTAGAAAGGAAATGTCGCCAACCAAAGAGAACATCTAATTCTATTGCTTGCAAATGTGCATGCTAGATTGAATCCCAAGTCACCCTCTGCTCAAATGGTACCCACGCATGACTAGTTTTCTTTATCTATCTTTAATGAGAATACCATTTTCATATATCTCCTTTCAGCTTGATGACAGAGCAGTAGATGAATTGTTGGCAAAAACATTTGAGAACTATCTGGCCTGGTGCAAATTTTTGGGGCGAAGAAGCAACATATGGTAAAATGATGCAGTTTTTCAATTTCTTAGACTTGGCTTCAAATAATTGGATACACTGTCTTGCTTGCACTGCAACTGCTTGTGTGCACCTTCAGGTTGCCCTCCGTGAAGCAAGAAATTCAGCAACATAAACTTCTATACATAGCTCTTTATCTTCTTATATGGGGAGAAGCATCAAACTTACGACTAATGCCAGAATGCTTATGCTATATTTTTCATCATGTAAGTAAAAAAGGTTATGCCTCTGATACTTTTGTCGTGCTTCTGCGTTGTTAATGATATAAACCATTTATGTTGCTCTATTTCTCTTGGTATCATTTCTGGACTTTATATTTTACTGTAGTTTTTCTGGTCACATAACTTTACATTGCTAGGAATTAAATGATGTCCTGTAAATGCTGCTACCAGAATAATATATTGAT
This sequence comes from Microstegium vimineum, assembly GCA_022036555.1. Taxonomy (NCBI): domain Eukaryota; kingdom Viridiplantae; phylum Streptophyta; class Magnoliopsida; order Poales; family Poaceae; genus Microstegium; species Microstegium vimineum. Next base: position 36,458,940 of record CM039121.1, on the reverse strand, counting down.
ATGAAATTAATTCTTTTTTACCAGTATCCTTTTGCATTAATTTGTTTGATTTCCTTTTTAGGAATAAAACTGTGTTTTCACTACAAGCAGTTTGCGGGTAGGTCTGCATAATCTGTAGATTCTTTTGCTCAAATCCTTACTGTACTTATACTATTTTTATAAAGCAATGATACCAACATAGGAATGCATAGTTACAACAAGTTGTAATTTCTGCTTTTCTCTGTTTTTGATAATACAATACAATCAACCGTTTCATGCGCATTTCCTCTTTTGTATTTTTGCCCCCTTTTGAAATAAATGAGACGGGACTTTCTTTGGTATATACTTCATTCTGAAACGACTAGAGACATGCAAGTTATTCCCAATCTTGTTGATAATTCACCATAGTTATCTTTTTTAGTTAGGCAGTGAATAAAAAAATTCTGAAGTGATTTGACATGAATTCTAAACCAAGATAAACTAATGGGTCAATGGGAGTCATTAGTGAACATATGTATATAGTCACAGATGAGAACACCGCTGGAGTCAGCCACACACTGTCAGTCCACATGTTAAACTACATCACTGTTAGTTCTTGCTGATCCATAGTAAGTTCAGAATTCATTTTTTGAGTAAAACATATAAGACCCCATTGTATTGAAATATTGGAATAAAGATCGTAACTCATTGCCTGCAATTTCCTTACAGAACTGGCAGATATTCATATAGCCATTAATTTGAATGGTATTTGGATGAATTTTGATGTTAGAATCAAATTTAAGTGAAGGTCCTACTGAAATCTGAATTCTTGCTAAGGTCTTATGTTTCTAATGGTATTATTGAAACAGGAAGTTGATTAACTTATTTATATCTCCAAATAGTATAATCTGATTACTCCTTTTTATGGTAACTTAGCTTTAAGTGGAACTCACTTCGAGAAAACGGTAATGACAATTTTTGTTTCAGATGTCATATGAGCTGTTTGGAGTGCTCTCTGGGGCTGTAAGCTTAATTACTGGAGAAAAAGTCCGACCTGCATATGGAGGAGATGATGAATCATTTCTTAACAATGTAGTGAAGCCAATATACAACGTCATATTTCAGGTCCACATTAGCTTCTTTTCAATCTTTAATCCATATAGCTTTAAAGTTTGTATTTACAAATGATTGTCTTTCTCTATTTATTTAATGAAGGAAGCACAAAAGAACAAGAATGGAGCATTTGATGACTCAACATGGAGAAACTATGATGACCTCAATGAATTCTTCTGGTTATATAATATGCTTCTTGATGTATAGCTTTTGATTAAAACATTTTTTTTGAACAACTAAAAGATATACTAAATGTTTTATAATGCAGGTCTGCCGATTGCTTTAAGCTTGGTTGGCCCATGCGCCTTAACAATGATTTCTTTTTTACATCAAGTGCAACTAAGGACTCTCAGGTTTCCTTTGACAAACTGCAGATTTGTTTGTGCTTGCATGCTCTTGTTTCCTATTTTATCTTTTTAGTGATAGCTTATACTTTCTACTTGTTTCTTGAAGTGTTACTTCATTTATATTTAAGTTATTTTTAGGCTAACAAATGAAGTTTGCTAGTGGTGGCTATATTCTGATCAGCTCTTTTGGAGTTAGGCAAAGATTAAACACAATCACCCAAGAGATCTCACCCTGTCTCTCCATGCTCTTTATACTCATGCCTCACTCTGTTTCTCTCTGCCGAAGGCTCTTTGACTCTCCCTCTCGTTGATCCCGTCTGCAGAAATGTAAACACACATTATTCAGCTTCAATCAAGGCCTCATAAAAAATCTACAGCTAACATCTCTTGATGCTGACATGCTGATCTCCTGTGTGTTCGAGAGAAGATAATCTACAGCTGACCAGATCATATGAAAGAACACAATGTATAGGCAAATGGAAACTCAAATTCTGAGTAATTTTCAAATAGTTGATGCTTAGCTTAGCTGGTGTAACACCCAAAATTTTGTTTGCTTTTAAAATAAAAGAAAAATGAGTAATAAAGAATTTTGTGAGCATTTCATTTAGTGGAATAATAAAATTCTTAGAAATAAAATTTATTTCAGTTTAGAAACATGTTGATGCATACATGCTGCTGCACATTTTATTTTGTATGTTTGAATTTGCAAAACCAGATTTCAAATGAATTCAAATAGATTTAGAAAATGTTTTGAAAAGAAATTGAAAAAGGAAAAAGGAAGTCAGCCCTCACCTGGCCTAGCCCACTCACTCCTCCCTCTCTGCATTCTTTCTGCGAGGCCCAGCTCCACAGGCCGGCCCAGTACCGCAGCCCAGCAGCTCCCTCTCTCTGCTCTCTCTCTCTCACTGCCGTTTGGGGCCCATCTGTCGGCGCCACCCCTTTCTTTCTTCTCTCCCTCTCACTCACTGACCGGACAACCCCGCCTGTCAGCTCTTTCTCTCCCCTCTCCTCTGCCTCACACGACGCAGAGCACGGCAACCGCCGCGCGACGCACACCCCGCCCTGCTCGCCCGAGTACGCACGCGGACGCGTAGAGAACGGGAGCCGCCTGCACGTTCCTCACCCTCTCTCTCTCGCTGCTGCTTGGCCCCACAAGTCAGCACCGTCACCCTCCCTCCGCCGAGTTTGGATGCGCGCGGACGCGCCACGGACGGCAACCGCCTGCACGCCCCGCTCCCACCCCCACACCTCGCCCACAATGCCGCAACGGCACTGCGCACCCCGCACCTTCCTCTTCTGCGCTATAAAGCGAAGCACCAGCCCTCTTCTCTCCCTTTCCCCTCTGTGCTCCCGAACTCTGCCGAACGCCGCCGCCGCCGCTGTTGTCACAGAGAAAGATCACCGGAGCCCTTGCCAATGCCCCGGTAAGATTCGTTCCGAGTTCACGAACTCCCCGCGACCCTCCTCGGCCTTATTCCTCCCTCTAACACCTACACAGTGACCACAGAATGCACGCCAGGCGAGTTCTGCCGACGCCGACTGCCTGCACCGAGCCGCCTCCGCTCTCTTCGTCGTCGCGGTGAGCTTCGCCTTCACTCACTCTTCCTCCCCGTCCTCTTATTTTGGGCAATTAGACTTTGTTTGCGCCGCTCCAATGCACACCGAGGCCGGCATCAATGGCGCCGTCGTGGTCAGCCGACTCCGGTGACGCACTGCCACACCCGAGCACCCCACGTTTATCGCACGTACACACCGCATCTCCCGGACCCCTCAATTCGGCGGATGGCAGTCTCTGTGGCACTGGCCGCATGCGTCCCGCGCCACCGGCCATGGCACCACCGTGGTCAGCACGCTCCGGCCGCCCACCGCCTCGTCCGAGCACCCTACTAACACCGCACGGACACGTCTCACCTCCCCGCGTCCTCAATTTGAGTTCTCGCGCCCTGTTGTACCGTAACCGCACAGCGCAGATCCCACCGGCCATGGCGCACCGCCGCGCCGGCTCTGCTCGTTTCCCCGCGTTCAACCGAGTGCACCACGACACTCACCTCGATCTCCTCTCTCTCCCCGTGGCTCTCCCGTGGCCAACAGAGGCCCCTACCCCTTTTCCCCTTCTCTCCGGCGAGCTACTCGCCGTCGGCAATGGTGAGCCGCCACAGTCACTGCCCCCTCCGGCTCTCTCTCTCTCCCTCCCTTTGTTCTTTCTCGGTCATCCGATCCAAAGCCAACGGCCACGATTAAATCCCGAAGGGGTACACTCCCCGGTCCACCGTGGACCCGTGGACCCTCGGGCCCGCGCTGAGTCAGCGGGTGCACGCACTGTGCAGTGCACCGCGCCCAATCCCGAGCCGCCGCGTGGCAGCTCTGCTGGCCCCGCATCATAGCGCTGGCGCCCTTCACCGAATACGTTTTCTCTGTTCAAAAGCGTATTTCCGATCGGTCTGTTTTAATTCTGGAAATTAAATAACAATTCAATAATTACATAATTGCCACTGCCTTATTTTTGTCTATAAAATCTTTATTTTAACTTCGATTTGGACGATTCGAGTTGCGTTAGATTCGTAATGAAATTCTCTACCTGTTAAACCATCTGTTAGTCAAGTTTGAATTATTTAAATTCAAGGATAATTCAAATACTAAAGATGTTCCTAGAGAACTAGTTTAAATTATATCTTTTGCGTTTTAAATCCGATTTTCGTGAAATTCGTGTTGAAATGATCGTAGAAATGCGTAGTATCTTTTTATAAACCTTTTAACTCTGTTTACTGTTGATGGTGTACTGTTCTAATATTAGTTTTGTTTGCTTTGTATGTATGCAATTGGAATGCGTGTTGTTGCAATGCCGTGATCGAGTTCAGGCAGTGAGGAGTTTGTTGGTGACCAAGAGTTCTTTGATCAGGAGTGTTTTGACCAGCAAGACTTTGAGAACCAAGGCAAGTATAGCATGGGACCTACCTTGTTATCCTATTCACAATAACTATGATTTCATGTGCATGTGTTTAATTTGATACCCGTAGTATGTTTCCCTAGAATTGAATTCCTTTACCTTGACTCCTATGGGTTATGCATTTGGGTAGATGGCTAGTGCTATATAAATGAATACTTGATCCCTGCCAAATGTTATAATGCTTTGAATGAATTGGTGATCCTGTTATGGCAATTGGAACATAACCTTTTATAATAACTCACTGTTGGCAAAAGCTGGGACTGACAGTGCTACCGTGAGAGCTACATGGCTCTGACTTTAACTCAGTAGTAGGCTCTTTTCTAGCTCGTTAGCGGTTACCCGAAAGGGCGCATTAGGCTCTTGCCGAGCTGGTTATAGTGCGGCCTCTGTTCGAGTTTGAGCGTAGGCTGCGGGTCTTTATGCTACTCGGAAGGGGGGCTCTATCACCCTTGCCAATCCTAGCGGCCCTAATCTTGTTAGACGAGATACTATGAAAGGTTTCATAGTGAACCCCGCCCACTCACCTTGGCAGTGTTATGGGGGTAATTAACCCGGGCATTCGGGGCATCACGACTCACGGGTAAAGATGCACAACCTCTGCAGAGTGTCAAAACTGATATATCAGCCGTGCTCACGGTCACGAGCGGCCCGGAAAACTGACGGTTTAATTAATTAACTTGACCAACATTTATGTTCCTGCTGCCACCACCATTATGATGATGTTGTTGTATTTTTAAAACTTTGGCAAGGATATAAGTGAGATCATTTGGGGCTTAAGCATAACTGATGATACTTAATAATAAAACTTTGACCAACTAAAAGTGCTGAATGCAGTAAGCCAGTGTCAACCTTTTGAGCTTCATAACCCCATGTTATACTGCTGAGTACGAGTGTACTCACGCTTGTTTTCTTTTCAATTTTGGATAAAAATCCCGGATGGGTAACAGAAGCAGGAGGCTATGAAGAGTTCCCTGAAGATTTCTAGGCTTGGTCAACCAGTTGACCTTCCCTGTGAGATGGTGCCTCAAGAGCTAGTTGTATCTTCCATTTGTTTTGTTTATTCTTGTAATGGATATATGTACGTTATGTATTAAACTCTGTGATGGTATTTTGTAATTTGTGAATTTATGTGTGGATTATTCCTGGGCACACATAATATTATGCATCCTATTTCATCCTCGAAATTGGGTGTGACAAATTGGTATCAAAGCTTGAGTTGACTGTAGGACGCAAGCCTAGGTAGTAATGGTCGTATTAGGATCCTCTGCTTCTCTATTTTACTGCTTTCTATCTTGCTCTTGTTATTTATAAAATGTTTATGCTTCTATGTCTTTATTCTATTACTTAAAATGTTGTTCTAATTAAGTTTAAACAAAATTCTGTAGATGTCGCCCGTCACGAGGTCTCGCCGCCTGAGCACCAGCAGCTACCTGGCCCAGTTCACCTCTCAGACTTTCCAGCCAGTGGTGGACATCTCAGATGATGAGATGGTGTCCGAGTCTGAGGAGGACCCTGGGGAGGAGCACGTGTTGGTGGAGGACGTCAACACGGAGGATGAACAGGAATGGATGGACGTGAACCTTGCAGCACCAGCTCCACCACCAGCTCCTACACCAGTTGCTTCACCAGCTCCTGTACCAGCTACTACACCTTCGCCTCTGTCTTCACCGACTCCAGCACCACTCCTCTCACCAGCACCAGCACCTGCCCTGGCGACGCCACTAGAGGAGGAGCAGCTTGGATGGACCGAGGAGCAGTACTACAAGTACCCTTCTCCAACGGCGTACTTCCACAACCTGCTGCTGAAAGTGTTGGAGGAGTACTACCCTGATATGGACATTATGGTGAAGTACCTAGTTTCTGAGTTTTCTCACTCTCATGAAGCTAGTTACTGGAAGGCACAGGTGGTAGTCTCAGTGTGGAATGAGGCTCATGACAGTCAGAAGGTGGAGACTGTCCATGGTCACATGGCCAGGAGGGCTCATGACAGGGACAGCATGGAGAATGCTGCTGAGAACGCCTACATCTACTACCATGGAAGGCGTTACACAGCGATGCAGGGAGATGCTTACAGGTTCCTGCCTCGCTATGACACCAGGTTCAACACTTGGTCTATCCAGAACCCGCTTGATCCTGGCTCTACCTTGGACACCACAGTCAGACACCTCAATGAGCTCCAAAGAGTGAATGAGAGTTTACAGGAGGAGTTGCATGGCGAGCAGCAGTCTGTGGCTCGTTTTCAGAAGATGGTGGATGACTTGAGGGCCCAGCTCAACATGGCCCCAATGTATGAGAAGAAGCCACCCAACCACATCATGACCGATGAAGCTCCATAGAAGATGAAGCCCCTCTCTCTTTGTAATAAGCGTAGTAGTGCGAGTCTGTTCTAGTTTTGTGATGGATGAACTTGATGCCTTAATGCCTGTACTTATGAACTTGTTTGATTTGGTTCTTTGTTTGTTTGTTAGTGTGAGAAATTGTGGGCCTGTCCATAAATCTCACAAGTTGGATCTTTGGGTTTAAAGTTTGATAATATATCAGTGGGTTGATCTAGTCACTTATCTCCTGTGCTGTTTTTCTGGAGCAGTACCTGTTCTTTGCTTTATATCTCCACATCAGTAAGTGCTATGTTGATGAAACTCTCACACCAGAAACTAGACTTCTGTACCTTTCCAACGCCGCCTGAACCAACCTCATATCTGTTCTGAGCTAAGAGGTGTTGCTGTTGCAAGTTAGTCTTACTGCGCAGTCTGTGAACCTGAACAGATCTGTTTGTTTCGAGTTTTTGATAAACATGGTAACAGAATCTGAAAATCTAATGAACACGAAAGTTGTAGAGAACTTTCTGCTCTTTCTATCCATATGAGCAGAATTTATGTTTGAGATCCATAATTCGAGATATGAGCTTTTTACTGCACTGCTGTTGTAAAATCATGCCCAAAAAATTTCAGTTTGACACAGACACGTTATATGCTTTACAAAGTCACTAAACCCTACATCTTTGCTGAAAAACAGATGGACGGCAGAGGTGCTAGAGTTCGTGGTCGTGGACGTGGCCGTGGACGTGGAGTTCCTGTTAACCCGCCACCACCACCGCCTGCTGCACCTACTGTGTCAGTGGAACAACTGATGGGTATGCAAGCACAACGGATGCAAGCCATGATGCATCGCTTGGACAACGAACCCGTTGGAATTCTACCTCCAATCCAAGTCAGGGATAAAAGAGGAGAGTTCATGAAGGGACGACCTCCCGTTTTCACCCACGCATCCGATCCTTTGGATGCAGATGATTGGCTCCGTGCTGTGGAGAAACAACTAAACATAGCACAATGCAATGACACTGAAAAGGTGTTGTATGCCTCTGGACAGCTACAAGGATCAGCCCAAGATTGGTGGGAATCTTTCCAATATGGACGCCCTGATGATGCTCCTGAAGTCAGTTGGCAAGAGTTCAGAGAGGAATTCCGATCATACCACATTCCTGAAGGTATGATGGAGTTGAAACAAGAGGAGTTTAGATCCCTCAAGCAAGGCTCAATGACAGTAGCTGAGTATCGTGACAAGTTTGCTCAATTGTCACGCTATGCTCCACATGAAGTGGCTAGGGACTGTGACAAGCAGCGCAGATTCCTGAAAGGACTGTATGATGGTCTTCAGCTCCAGCTCATGTCAAATGAGTACCCCAACTATCAGACCTTGGTGAACCACGCTATTGTGATTGACAATAAGCGCCGTGAAATGGAAACTAAGAAAAGGAAGCTACAGGGTCAGGCTTCAAGCAGCAACACTCGCTCTCGACCCTACCCGCAGCAGAGTTTCCAGCAAAGAAACCAAGGGCAGTCTAACCAGTGGAACAGAGGTCAGTTCCCTCAGCGCAACCAGTTCCAGCAACGTCCTCAAGGTCAGTAGCAATATGGAGGCCAGCGTCCACCTCAGCAGGTCTCTAACCAAGCTCAGCGCCAGGTGAATCCAAATACTCTGGCAGTGAAGAACAACAACTCCAACAACAGTAACAACAACAAGTGTTTCCGTTGTGGGAAAGAAGGGCATATGTCTTACAATTGCCCTGAGAAGCAGAACCAGCAGGCACCCCAGAATCAGAATAACCAGCAGAAAGGAAGGTACCAACCACCCCCAAACACCGGAAGAGTGAACCATGTGTCCGCTGAAACCACTCAGGAGGCACTTGAGGTTATGATGGGTACGTTTAATGTTAACTCATTCCCCGCTACCGTACTCTTTGATTCTGGTGCTTCACATTCTTTCATATCTGAAGCTTTTGTTAGAATGCATAGTATATCTTTGCGTGCAATGAAAAATCGTATGCAAGTAAATTCACCGGGGGGTAGCATACCAGCTTCTGTTTGGAGTCCTTCCACTAGACTTACCCTAAGGGGGGTAGACTTTGAAGTGAGTCCAGTTGTGATACCAACAGCTGGAATAGACCTAATTGTGGGAATGGACTGGATGAAACAACATCGAGCTGTGATTCAGTGCCAAGAGAGATGTGTTGTTGTGACATCGCCTAATGGGGATAAGATGTGTGTTGAAGTAGAAATGCAAGAAACACCAAAAGCCACTCTGAACCAGTTATCTGGAGATACCTTTGATGAGGAACAAGTGGTGGAAGAATTTCCGGATGTGTTCCCCGAAGAGTTACCAGGTATGCCACCTGATCGTGATGTTGAGTTTCTTATTGAACTTCTACCTGGTACTACACCCATAGCTAAAAGACCATATAGAATGGGGGTAAAAGAATTAGAAGAACTTAAGAAACAAATTAGTGAATTGCAAGAAAAGGGTTTTATCCGCCCTAGTTCTTCACCTTGGGGAGCACCAGTTATATTTGTGGATAAGAAAGATGGTACTAGGAGAATGTGTGTGGACTACCGTTCTCTTAACGAAGTTACCATCAAGAATAAATATCCCTTACCCAAAATAGATGACTTGTTTGACCAGTTGAAAGGTGCTTGTGTGTTCTCGAAAATAGATCTCCGCTCTGGATACCACCAATTAAAAATCCGAGCGGTAGACATACCTAAGACAGCCTTTACCACAAGATATGGGCTATATGAGTATACAATTATGTCCTTTGGGTTGACTAATGCACCTGTGTACTTTATGTACATGATGAACAAGGTGTTCATGGAGTTTTTGGACAAGTTTGTGGTAGTGTTCATAGATGACATTCTAGTCTTCTCTAAAACTAAAGAGGAGCATGCTGAACATCTGAGGATGGTTTTGCAAAAGCTCAGAGAAAATCAGCTGTATGCCAAGAGAAGCAAATGTGAGTTTTGGTTAAGAGAAGTGTCTTTCTTGGGTCACGTGGTCTCTAATGGCGGTATAGCAGTAGACCCAAGTAAGGTACGAGATGTTTTAAACTGGAACCCTCCAACCAATGTTACCGAAATCCGTAGTTTCCTGGGTTTAGCAGGATACTATAGGAGATTCATAGAAGGGTTTTCAAAGCTAGCAAAACCAATGACAGCTCTGCTAGAGAAAGGTGCCAAGTTTGTGTGGTCTGATAAATGTCAAACAAACTTTGAAGAGTTGAAGAAAAGGTTGACCACAGCCCCAGTACTGACGCTACCAGATCTGAACAAGAGTTTCTCAATCTACTGTGACGCCTCTCGTTTAGGTCTTGGATGTGTGCTTATGCAAGAAGGAAAAGTTGTGGCATATGCATCCAGGCAGTTGAGGAAGCATGAGCTGAATTACCCTACTCATGACTTGGAATTGGCAGCAGTAGTACATGCTCTAAAGATATGGAGACATTATCTAATAGAACATAAGTGTGATATCTATACAGATCATAAGAGTTTGAAATATATTTTCACTCAGTCAGATCTGAATCTGAGACAACGTCGTTGGCTTGAGCTGATCAAAGATTATGAGTTGGAAGTACATTATCATCCAGGTAAGGCTAATGTAGTGGCTGATGCACTGAGCAGGAAGAGTTATGCTAATGCTTTAAGAATTAAGCTTATGCCTGTTGAATTGTGTGCTGATATGGAATCTCTTAATTTGGGATTTACCATTAATACCATGGAGATGAACATAGAACCCACTCTAGAACAAGAGATACGTAAGGGTCAGTTGGAAGATCCGAGACTAAAAGAAATTGCAGAGAACATAGTGCTAGGAAAAGCACCAGGTTTCAGGATGGATGATGATGGTACATTGTGGTTTGGAAAGAGAATATGTGTTCCCGAAGTAAGGTCTATCCGTGATGTCATACTTCGAGAAGCACATGATTCATCTTACTCTATACATCCTGGAAGTACTAAGATGTACCTAGATCTAAAAGAAAAGTATTGGTGGTATGGATTAAAAAGGGATGTAGCAGAATATGTAGCCTTGTGTGACACATGTCAAAGAGTAAAGGCAGAACATCAAAGACCTGCCGGTTTACTTCAGCCAATGAAAATACCTGAGTGGAAATGGGAAGAAGTGGGAATGGACTTTATTGTCGGTTTGCCACGTACGTAGAGAGGATATGACTCGATCTGGGTAATCGTGGACCGCTTGACTAAAGTTGCTCATTTCCTACCAGTGAAGACTAACTACTCAGGCGCAAAGTTAGCAGAGTTATATATGGAAAGGATAGTATGCTTACATGGAGTCCCTAAAAAGATTATATCTGACAGAGGTACTCAATTCACATCACAGTTCTGGTAGAAATTGCATGAATCTTTGGGAACAAAATTGACTTTCAGTACAACATATCATCCACAGACTGATGGACAAACAGAAAGGACAAACCAAATACTGGAGGATATGTTGAGAGCATGTGCTTTACAACATGGAGCCAGTTGGGACAAGAGTTTGCCCTATGCTGAGTTTTCTTACAACAACAGTTATCAGAATAGTCTAAAAATGGCACCAAATGAGGCTCTGTATGGACGTAAGTGCAGAACTCCTTTATTCTGGAACCAAACCGGAGAGACTCAGGTGTTTGGACCAGATGTTCTTCGAGATGCAGAAGAACAAGTAAGAAAAATAAGAGATAACTTAAGAGTTGCACAATCCTGCCAAAAGAGCTACGCAGACACCCGCAGAAGAGGTCTGTCATTCGAGATTGGAGATTATGTGTATTTGAAAGTGTCTCCAACGAGAAGTGTAAAGAGGTTCAATATGAAAGGAAAACTAGCCCCAAGATATGTTGGACCTTTCAAAATTCTCGTGAGACGTGGAGAGGTAGCTTATCAGTTAGAGTTACCTGAGAATTTGTCAGGAGTACATGATGTTTTCCATGTGTCTCAGTTAAAGAAGTGTTTAAGGGTACCTGAGGAACAGATCCCTCTAGAATAGCTTACCATAAAGGAAGATCTAACATATGAAGAGTACCCGATAAGAATCTTGGAAATAGCGGAAAGGTTTACGAGGAGCCGTGTGATAAAGATGTGCAAGGTTCAGTGGAACCGGTACACGGAAGACGAAGCTACTTGGGAAAGAGAAGAAGACCTGAGAAAGTCTTACCCATAGCTGTTTGAGTAAGTCCGTCGGAATCTCGAGGACGAGATTCCTTTTAAGGGGGGTAGAATTGTAACACCCAAAATTTTGTTTGCTTTTAAAATAAAAGAAAAATGAGTAATAAAGAATTTTGTGAGCATTTCATTTAGTGGAATAATAAAATTCTTAGAAATAAAATTTATTCCAGTTTAGAAACATGTTGATGCATACATGCTGCTGCACATTTTATTTTGTATGTTTGAATTTGCAAAACCAGATTTCAAATGAATTCAAATAGATTTAGAAAATGTTTTTAAAAGAAATTGAAAAAGGAAAAAGGAAGTCAGCCCTCACCTGGCCCAGCCCACTCCCTCCTCCCTCTCTGCATTCTTTCTGCGAGGCCCAGCTCCACAGGTCGGCCCAGTACCGCAGCCCAGCAGCTCCCTCTCTCTGCTCTCTCTCTCTCACTGCCGTTTGGGGCCCATCTATCGGCGCCACCCCTTTCTTTCTTCTCTCCCTCACTCACTGACCGGACGACCCCGCCTGTCAGCTCTTTCTCTCCCCCTCTCCTCTGCCTCACGCGACGCAGAGCACGGCAACCGCCGCGCGACGCACAGCCCGCCCTGCTCGCCCGAGTACGCGCGCGGACGCGTAGAGAACGGGAGCCGCCCGCACGTTCCTCACCCTCTCTCTCTCGCTGCTGCTTGGCCCCACAGGTCAGCACCGTCACCCTCCCTCCGCCGAGTTTGGATGCGCGCGGACGCGCCGCGGACGGCAACCGCCTGCACGCCCCGCTCCCACCCCCACACCTCGCCCACGATGCCACAACGGCACCGCGCACCCCGCACCTTCCTCTTCTGCGCTATAAAGCGAAGCACCGGCCCTCTTCTCTCCCTTTCCCCTCTGTGCTCCCGAACTCTGCCGAACGCCGCCGCCGCCGCTGTTGTCACAGAGAAAGATCACCGGAGCCCTTGCCAACGCCCCGGTAAGATTCGTTCCGTGTTCTCGAACTCCCCGCGACCCTCCTCGGCCTTATTCCTCCCTCTAACACCTACACAGTGACCACAGAACGCACGCCGGGCGAGTTCTGCCGACGCCGACCGCCTGCACCGAGCCGCCTCCGCTCTCTTCGTCGTCGCGGTGAGCTTCGCCTTCACTCACTCTTCCTCCCGGTCCTCTTATTTCGGGCAAATAGACTTTGTTTGCGCCGCTCCGATGCACACCGAGGCAGGCATCAATGGCGCCACCGTGGTCAGCCGACTCCGGTGACGCACTGCCACACCCGAGCACCCCACGTTTATCGCACGTACACACCGCATCTCCCGGACCCCTCAATTCGGCGGATGGCAGTCTCTGTGGCACTGGCCGCGTGCGTCCCGCGCCACCGGCCATGGCACCACCGTGGTCAGCATGCTCCGGCCGCCCACCGCCTCGTCTGAGCACCCCACTAACACCGCATGGACACGTCTCACCTCCCCGTGTCCTCAATTTGAGTTCTCACGCCCTGTTCTACCGTAACCGCACAGCACAGATCCCACCGGCCATGGCGCACCGCCGCGCCGGCTCTGCTCGTTTCCCCATGTTCAACCGAGTGCACCACGACACTCACCTCGATCTCCTCTCTCTCCCCGTGGCACTCCGGTGGCCAACAGAGGCCCCTACCCCTTTTCCCCTTCTCTCCGGCGAGCTACTCGCCGTCGGCAATGGTGAGCCGCCGCGGTCACTGCCCCCTCCGGCTCTCTCTCTCTCTCTCTCTCCCTCCCTTTGTTCTTTCTCGGTCATCCGATCCAGAGCCAACGGCCAGGATTAAATCCCCGAAGGGGTACACTCCCCGGTCCACCGTGGACCCGTGGACCCTCGGGCCCGCGCTGAGTCAGCGGGTGCACGCACTGTGCAGTGCACCGCGCCCAATCCCGAGCCGCCGCGTGGCAGCTCTGCTGGCCCCGCGTCACAGCGCTGGCGCCCTTCACCGAATTCGTTTTCTCTGTTCAAAAGCGTATTTCCGATCGGTCTGTTTTAATTCTGGAAATTAAATAACAATTCAATAATTACATAATTGCCACTGCCTTATTTTTGTCTATAAAATCTTTATTTTAATTCCAATTTGGACGATTGGAGTTGCGTTAGATTCGTAATGAAATTCTCTACCTGTTAAACCATCTGTTAGTCAAGTTTGAATTATTTAAATTTAAGGATAATTCAAATACTAAAGATGCTCCTAGAGAACTAGTTTAAATTATATCTTTTGCGTTTTAAATCCGATTTTCGTGAAATTCGTGTTGAAATGATCGTAGAAATGCGTAGTATCTTTTTATAAACCTTTTAACTCTGTTTACTGTTGATGGTGTACTGTTCTAATATTAGTTTTGTTTGCTTTGTATGTATGCAATTGGAATGCGTGTTGTTGCAATGTCGTGATCGAGTTCAGGCAGTGAGGAGTTTGTTGGTGACCAAGAGTTCTTTGATCAGGAGTGTTTTGACCAGCAAGACTTTGAGAACCAAGGCAAGTATAGCATGGGACCTACCTTGTTATCCTATTCACAATAACTATGATTTCATGTGCATGTGTTTAATTTGATACCCGTAGTATGTTTCCCTAGAATTGAATTCCTTTACCTTGACTCCTATGGGTTATGCATTTGGGTAGATGGCTAGTGCTATATAAATGAATACTTGATCCCTGCCAAATGTTATAATGCTTTGAATGAATTGGTGATCCTGTTATGGCAATTGGAACATAACCTTTTATAATAACTCATTGTTGGCAAAAGCTGGGACTGACAGTGCTACCGTGAGAGCTACATGGCTCTGGCTTTAACTCAGTAGTAGGCTCTTTTCTAGCTCGTTAGCGGTTACCCGAAAGGGCGCATTAGGCTCTTGCCGAGCTGGTTATAGTGCGGCCTCTGTTCGAGTTTGAGCGTAGGCTGCGGGTCTTTATGCTACTCGGAAGGGGGGCTCTATCACCCCTTGCCAATCCTAGCGGCCCTAATCTTGTTAGACGAGATACTATGAAAGGTTTCATAGTGAACCCCGCCCACTCACCTTGGCAGTGTTATGGGAGTAATTAACCCAGGCATTCGGGGCATCACGACTCACGGGTAAAGATGCACCACCTCTGCAGAGTGTCAAAACTGATATATCAGTCGTGCTCACGGTCACGAGCGGCCCGAAAAACTGACAGTTTAATTAATTAACTTGACCAACATTTATGTTCCTGCTGCCACCACCATTATGATGATGTTGTTGTATTTTTAAAACTTTGGCAAGGATATAAGTGGGATCATTTGGGGCTTAAGCATAACTGATGATACTTAATAATAAAACTTTGACCAACTAAAAGTATTGAATGCAGTAAGCCAGTGTCAACCTTTTGAGCTTCATAACCCCATGTTATACTGCTGAGTACGAGTGTACTCACGCTTGTTTTCTTTTCAATTTTGGATAAAAATCCCGGATGGGTAACAGAAGCAGGAGGCTATGAAGAGTTCCCTGAAGATTTCTAGGCTTGGTCAACCAGTTGACCTTCCCTGTGACATGGTGCCTCAAGAGCTAGTTGTATCTTCCATTTGTTTTGTTTATTCTTGTAATGGATATATGTACGTTATGTATTAAACTCTGTGATGGTATTTTGTAATTTGTGAACTTATGTGTGGATTATTCATGGGCACACATAATGTTATGCATCCTATTTCGTCCTTGAAATTGGGTGTGACAGCTGGCTGTTCAACTTAAGTCATTAGTGCATAGGTTATATCTCTCAAGGGCTTATAGAAACTTGGCCCATGTCGTGGGTGGTAAAATGGCCCATCTGTGCTGGTGGGACAAATTGTGATACGAGTTGAGACTGAAACTGTGTATTATATAAATCTACTGGAGCCAAATAGCGACTTCTTTTTCTTAAACACATCTGGCAACCTTTCAATTAAGATAAAAAAAGATTGGTCCAGTTTATATAAGGAAAACCGGGTCCGATGGTTAGTTAAAGGAAAACCAGCAAAGACCCTAACATCAGCAGCATGGCTGAAATGACTAACCCAAAACGATATAGTCCACCACAAGTCATCATTGGTCAAGCTCGAAAATGCAGTCGAGCTGCTCTGACTTCTTGCAATGGATTAAAGCCCAAGCCTCAAAGTCAGAACACACAACTGCATGGAAAACTAACACCACCCTATAGAGATTGTTGAACGTCCTTGTTGCTGAGCAGCTCGGTTTTCACCATAGCACTCTTCCAAGCAAGCCAAGCGTCCTTGTTGTGGTGCAACACCAAAAGTTAGAGCGTTTAGCAAAACATCCGGTGAACAGGAATGGCACCTCAATGTAATCCCACCATTTATAGCGGCGTCCACGAGCGTCACCATCATTTGCTCCGGTCCCACCAGCCAAGCCTTAAGCCATGAGCCCATGTCAAGTTGTGACACACGAAAAGGATGTCATCCATGACGACTCGCATGAGTGTAGCCTGCCAATACCATAACGCTGGCGCCAAACCGTATCCCCTGTCGAGCTGCCATTGTCGATGTCGCACAAAGGCATAGCCAAGTCAGCGCCACGACCACCGCTTGGAGAGGATGGGAGATCTGCTCATGCCATGCAGAGGGTGGCTGTCATAAGCATCCTGGACGCCGACAACCAGCACACCGACATGCATGGCCGCAGCCACACTACGCCTGCGCCCGCCAAAGCCACCACTGCCATTGCACACGCAGCCAGAGAGGGCCACTGGCACCTGCCATCCCAACGAGGACGACAAGACGCCGAGCCACACCTTCCCAGCCTAACCGCCCTAGCGTTGAGAGTAACATTGTTGCGCAACCACTCCACCACTGCCTTCTAGCCAGCCACCACAACATAGCCATGCTTATCACCGCCGTGCCTCGCCGCTTGCCAACGACCCCATGTTCCGGTTTGGCTGAACTGCCCCGTGTCGCCTTCCTTGCAGCCACTAGCCTCCAATGACCTTCTTGCGCGACGACGGTGAGGAGGAGGTGGAGTGGTGGTGTCCTAGCGGCCCCCGAGTCAGGGTTAGGCTCCATGAGCAGTAGAAAGCTTGCGGATTATCTACAACACGAACCTTAATGAGTTTCATGCACCGACCAGTTCAACCCAAAAGCTTAGGCTGATGGAAAGTTGGATAATTCTCTTTGTACTTCAACACCCCCTCTTGTGGAGGCCCCCTCAGGACAAAGACATGGAAGGAGCAAGCAACAATTATTTTTTATTAAATTGCACTAGCTAGGATTGGAACTCGCTTGTAGCCCTGATACCATATTGAATTGCATGCACTGACAAGTTCAACGCAAAAGTTTAAGCTGATGGGAAGATGGGCAATTGACTTTATGTTTCAACAAACTTGATTGAAACTTACTACTCATATAGCTATAATCATGCATGGATTTTTGAGATATTGCAATCAACATTTCCCTTTGTGATGGAGTTCTTTTTCTTATCCTTACTATCGTTAACATCTCATACTGTTTAGGTTCTTTGTGGATCAAGATTACCAAGGGTGCCACATGGACTTGAAAACTGTGCTAGCTGTGTTCCGCTAGTGTCACTACAAACATCTCAGCACAATGAGCAGCTAAATCCCCAACTGCCTCCTGAGTCATCATCAACAGAAAACTACCTTAATTCAGAAGCAGCTGAACAAAGACAACAGGTAACTCTTATTTTAAAAAAATGAGCACCCCTGATAAAGATATAATATTAAAGTGTATAGCCAGTCTTATGTACTTATTTATGCACAAATTTATTTTATTGACTTGAATTGACCCAAAAGGCTACTCTGATGCTGTGATTACTTCACAAGTTCACTGTATTGCTTGAATATTATCACACTGTATACATCACTTATTAGAACTCTCAAGGGATAAAGAGTCTGAACAACTATTTTCTATGTGCTTTGATATAATTTGCCGTGCTGTAATCTCTATGAAGCATGTTTTTTCATGTACATGCACGAATCAGAGGATGCTCATGTTTGAGTACATTTGTTTGGCTTTATTGTTTACTGTCTGCTCTGAATTTTTTTGGTACTGCATAGCAAGCTACGAGTTCCAGTTCTCAACAGAGATGGTTGGGAAAGACGAATTTTGTTGAGGTCCGTTCTTTTTGGCATCTCTTCAGAAGCTTTGATAGGATGTGGACACTCCTTGTGCTTGGGCTCCAGGTTTACTTTCTATGTTTAATGAATGGGTCGATGCATTTAGGATTACTTTCATAATTCTGTGAGACCTTTTAACACATTTTCATATCCATTTTATTTTCAGGTTCTGATAATAATGGCATGGCATGGATTAGGAAGCCCTACTCAGTTACTTGATCCAATAATTTTTGAGGATATTCTGAGTATTTTCATCACCAATGCAGTACTTCGAGTTATTCAAGGTTATCATGAGTATTGTATTGTGTGAATATATTATCAGTTATTATGTTATATGAAAACTAAGGTATAGATGAAAACTAAGAAGGGCAGGCCTGGTGCAGTGGTGAGAGCTGTCTCATTGAGTCACCAGGTTGCGGGTTCGAAGCAGCTTGTCCCAGATTTTCCTGGGGGAAGGCTTGCCTAGGTTTTTCCCTTCCCCAGACCCCACTCATGTGGGAGCCTCCGGCCCTGGGTCTGCCCTTTTATTATGTTATTTATGAAAACTAGTGCTTAATAAACTGAAATACCTGATTCCTTTTTTCACTATCTTCATGTACCTACTTGTTCTTGCAGTCATCCTTGACATTACTTTCTCATGGAGAACCAAGGTGAGAGTTGATCAGATACTAAGATTTACTATAAAACTCTTTCTTGCGGTGGCATGGGCGATTATTCTTCCTATATTTTATGCCAATTCTCAAAATTATAAGGCTTGTTCAACTAAACGGTCTAAAACCTTTTTGGGAATGTTCTGCTTGTCAAAATATATGGTGGTTGTCGCATTGTACCTTGCCAGCAATGTGGTTGGGATGGCATTATTTTTTGTCCCAGCTGTCACCAACTACATAGAGACATCTACATGGAGAATTTGCAATGTGTTGTCATGGTGGTGTCAGGTATGTTCTTTCTCTTCCCATTTGTTTAAGCTTGTACATTTAAAGTTATAAAAGGTTATACTGTTTTCACGTAGGTTATAGCCCTTTGTACTTCACCTGATGATTTTCATTCATCTTGTTAAGCCCTAATGATGATTACCTGTGCAGCCACAATTATATGTTGGACGAGGAATGCAAGAAGGACTAGTATCTATACTGAAGTACTGTATTTGTTTACAATTGTATTACTTTTATATCAGCCATTTAGTATGAGGTAATCATTCTATTTATACCTCACAGGTACTCAACTTTTTGGGTGATTCTATTGTCATGTAAATTTTTATTCAGCTACTACTTTGAGGTAATATTCTCTCTCACACATGCACTGACCACGATCCTAGTTACAACTAGAAATCTTTTGTTTGTTGTTGTTAGTTTCTTACTCTTCTTCCTGATGCATTGTTTCTTAAACAAAATATATACAGATTAAGCCACTTGTGGGACCAACGAAAGAAATTATGAAGATCAATGTGAACAGATATGAGTGGCATGAATTTTTTCCACAAGGTCCTCCATATGCTATCTTGATTTTTGTGTTTTCCTTACTTTCTGTAATATTATATTCGCTCAGTCAAATTACAGTCAAACAAAAATAATGATACCATACGTCTCTTGCACCAGTCAAGAGTAATGCTGGCGCTATTCTTGCTGTATGGGCCCCTATAATTCTTGTGAGGACTCTATATTCTTGCAGTACTTACGGTTTTAATTTTGCATATGCCTCGGTAACTGGGATTATCTAATTTTTTTTCTTCCAACAGGTTTATTTCATGGACACACAAATATGGTATTCTGTATTCTGTACTATTTTCGGTGGTATGTATGGTATTATCCATCATCTTGGTGAGGTGAGATGAAGTATCACTTAACATGGGTACTCATTTCAGATGCCTATAGTGTACTAAATTGTTAACTCTGATACTCATCTAGATTCGCACAATGGGAATGGTGAGAAGTTGGTTTTGTTCCTTACCAGAAGCCTTCAATATGTCTCTTGTTCCTCCTGCAATGCCGATAGAGAGAAAGGGAATGTTTTTTAGTTTCTTGGAAAAGAAAATATTCAAGGTGAAAAATGTCCGTGTCAATTTTTGAACTACTTGAAGGTGCCTTTTCCCCTTATGTGCATTTTTTTTTCAAATGATTCCTCTTTTCAGAAATTAGGTAAAGCTGAAAGACATGACCCAACAAAGTTTGCACTGGTTTGGAACCAGATAATAAGTAGCTTCCGTTCAGAGGACTTAATAAGTAATAGGTACACTTTGATTACTCTGATGCAACTCATGTCTCACCAAATTTGTAAAGAAAAAATGTTGTTTTTCCAGAGAGATGGATTTGATGACAATGCCCATGTCACTAGTGCATAGTTCTGGTTCTATCCGTTGGCCATTGTTTTTACTTGCTAAAAAGGTATGCTGATCAATCTACAGTACCTGACATCGGTTTGGGTAACATGTGTTCACCTCTTTTTGCTACACCTTCATAGTGTTGAAGTTCCTATAAACTATTTATTTTGATAAGTTAATTTTCTTATTTTCTTATTTCTACAATCCTTTGACAGAGTATATGGTGCGTCTCACAGTAAGCACATTATCATGCAAAGGCAAATTTATCAAATATAATATCATGCGGGATCATTCAGACTAAAGCTTGGGTACCATAGAATTTGTGTCACTTAAGTTCTTAACTTTAACAATAGAAGACATTACTTTACGAAAACTTTTCAGTTAGGCTAGCTTGTATACACCCTCTGTTCCAAATGTAGATTGTTTTAGTTGATTTTAAACAAATATGATTTCAAAGCTTGCATGCCACTAGATGTTCTGCATTTAGAAAGAACCATTTGCAGTGTTTGATCACTTGTGCAGTCTGGTAACAAATGTTTATCTACACTCTTATATCTGTTTTGAATTTTGATTCATTGTAGTTCTCAGAAGCAGTGGATATGGCAGCAAATTTTACTGGAAAAAGTGCTCAACTCTTCTGGAAAATTAAGAAGGATCACTACATGTTTTGTTCTATAAATGAATTCTATGAACTGAAAAAAAATATTTTCAGATTTCTGATTATCGGGGAGACAGAGAAGAGGTAATTAAATTTGATCCTAGATTATCTCCATCACTATATCTTTTGTCCAAGCTTGCAGTTTTAGTTGTATATGTTCCTGTGAACATTATTATGATGTTTACAGATTGTATTCAGGGTGGTAGCTGCCATATTTGATGAAATAAATAAGAGTATTCAAAATTCAAGCCTGCTGATCGATTTTCGGATGGATCATTTGCCTTCACTGTTCCAAAAATTTGACCGGTTGGCTGAACTTCTGGTAATAACTGAACTAGAGCTATCCCTCTTTTAGCTATCTTGGTTTATACTTGTCTTTTATTACAGTATTTCCTATGCATCGTTATTCTAGAAATCTGGACCTTACTTTTGGAGCAGTGCTAGAATCTGCTTTGAGCCTTTGACGATCTTTTGAACAAAAGATTATTTGACTATCTACCTGCCCAGCTATTTATCCTTTTTTACTGCAACCTTGGATTATCATTCTT
Organism: Microstegium vimineum; assembly: GCA_022036555.1. Classification (NCBI taxonomy): domain Eukaryota; kingdom Viridiplantae; phylum Streptophyta; class Magnoliopsida; order Poales; family Poaceae; genus Microstegium; species Microstegium vimineum. The sequence goes on along the minus strand of CM039121.1, from coordinate 36,437,491 downwards.
TCCATGGTTCCAGATTTTGCAATCGATATGTGTTAAGGTGAAATTCCATTATATAATAAGAAGTAAAGGGGCACAACAGCCAAGCCAGCCATGGGAACTGCTCACATCAGCCAGGCCTAAGAAGCATTGTTGAGGGATTCGATAACACTCCCACCTACCTTCTCCATGTACACACCCTGCCTATTAGGAAAGGATCCATTAGGATTCCTTGTATTAGGAAAGGATCCATCAGATCTCTTGTATTAGGAAGGATCCATCAGGATCTCTTGTATTAGGAAAGGATCCATTAGAATCATGTATATTAGGATAGCCTAGTTGCCTGCCTTGTATTGCTGACTGGCTATATATATAACCTGCACACCACCCCCCCCCCCCCCCCCGCCCCCACGTTTGGGAGTGTGGTGTGTGTGATTCCTATACCTTTCTACACTGCCGTTGGCCATGTCATCACTTAGTTGCCGTCGCCGAGGAACCCACCTTTGAACTGAAACACAAACCATGACAGTTGGGTTGTCGCTTACTCAGTACTCTAACATGACACAACAGTCACTGTCCAGGACTGTTGTCAATCAGAGGATGTATATGTAACTAGAAACCTAGCATTCGATAAGACTCTTGTAGTGTAGTGGTACCCCAGTTGAGGGAGACACTGCCAGGGTTCAAATCCTGGTGGCACAAAAAAAATATCCCCTCGCCAACCCAAAAAATAGTGGTAGGGTGCTGGCCTGTGGCACCTCTGGTTGGTTTAGGCCCTCCTACTAGGGGGATAGTTGTAGTGGTCGCCACCGCCAGCCCAGAGGTCGTGATCAGTCCAGGTTACGGTGCGTCACTATAGGGTAAAACCGGGATTCGGGGATTTTCTGTCGGTTTGACTGAGCTTCTTCTTAGTGCAATACCGTGGGTGGTCTTTCCGCACCAGCTGAGTTTTAGAAACGTAGCGTCACATTTTTAGAAACGTTGCAGGCAGCCCTTTCCATATGTTTATCCTCTTTATGTGCCAGCCAGTATAATTGAATTTTCTTGCATGTGCTACCTAGTTTATAAACAAACAAGAACATCGATATGAGGTGACAATTCTGCTCCAAGATATTGTTGATATTGTAATCCAGGATATGATTGTGGATCCTCAAAGGTAAGAATTTTTTTAATAATACTTTGATCTTTGTATGTATACCAGTACAATAACTTCCTCTTTGTACAGTATACTGGATGTGGTTAATTCTTCAGAGAGACTGATCTCTGATGATTATGGAGCATTCAGCTACTATGAACCAGAGCTCTTTGCATCAGTCAGCTCAATAACAAGCATCCGATATCCATATCCAGATCAGCAAAAAGAACAGGTCTGTGCAAACCTTTGATTACCTGAGGACCAAGGAACAGATTATAACTCTTTGAATGATGAAATTTCCTTGCATATTCAGGTTAAACGCCTCTATGTTTTGCTTAGTACAAAAGAAAAGGCTGCGGAAGTACCAGCAAATTTAGAGGCTCGGCGACGCATTTCATTTTTCGCCACATCTCTGTTTATGGATATGCCAGCTGCTCCCAAAGTTCGCAGTATGTTGTCATTTAGGTAATACTTCCGCTTTCAAAGGATACTTGAACTTACTCCAAGTTACCTTGAATATTCCCAAATTTTCAACCAGTGAGGGCTTTCTTTCTTTTTTCATGTCTGACAAACATGGCCTTCATCGATTTGCTTCTATAATCAACTTGTATTATCTAAATATTGATGGCACAAAATTCCAAATAAAAGTAGCATAGTTTGAACATGGGATCTACTCAGAGATGAACCAGATCCAAATTATCTGGTGATGCTAGAAGTTTAAATAGTTCACACTGTTTCCCTGAACGATCTCTATTCAGTATCTCATCAGACGTGATTGACATTGCTCAGGCACTCCTCTCTCTCTCTCTCTCTCAATTAGAGTTGCTGCCTGCCTACCTGTTCATAACATATTGTCTCCTGTTAAGTCCATCACATAGTTCAGTTATAGGGTAACATTGACCACGAGAAACCTCAAATGCAACCACAAGCAATCAGTTTTTATGATTTTGGCCTTCATCACTTCTGATTAATCACTGCAATGAAATAATAACAAATAAGAGTCACTAGACATATAAAGCAAGCTGGACTGTTAATAATTCTACGTTTGATAATTTTGATACCTGCATCAATCTCAATGGAAAACAGTTGCGATTTACATGTCACTGAAAACAGTTATGATTTACATGTCATTAAATCCTGACATGGCATACTTTATCCAGTGTAATAACTCCATATTTCATGGAAGAAGTGAAGTTTTCGGATGAAGAACTTCATTCAAATCAAGATGAAGCATCCATCCTTTCCTACATGCAAAAGATATACCCAGGTCACCTATATAATGAAACTTTCTTTGACTGCTATGGCAACTCCTTGCATGGTTTATATTAAGGCATACTGGATTTCCATAAAAATAACTGCACATCTCGTTTTTTGAGGAGTCAAACTTTTTAAAATTTGACTAAATATATACGAAAAGTTTTAACTTCTCAAAAAGCAAGATATGCAGTTATTTCGGGATGGAAGGAGTATCAAGATTAGGCATCCATCTTAACCTTACTGAGATTTCGTCTCATGATTTTAGATCAATGGGATAACTTTTTGGAACGGCTTGGTTTAAAGGTAACTAATGATGAAATTAGATACTGGGCTTCCTTCCGTGGCCAAACACTGAGCCGAACTGGTAATCCAGAGCACATTCTCATTTGTTGTACTACCATTTAAGCCTATGTCTACCTCATCTCACACCTGTTTTTATTACAAAAACTATCTAGTACGGGGAATGATGTACTACAGAAAAGCATTGAAATTACAGGCCTTCTTAGACAGGGCAAATGATCAAGGTGCGTATGGAAATCTTGTCCTAACTATATTCAGTAATAACTTCTCATTTCTGCAATGGTGGAAACTATAACCAACTAGAAAGTTAAGACGTGTAAAGTTCTGGTAACATTTTTTGTATTTCACAAGCTTAATCTCTATTTCTTTCGAAACAGTTTCCACTAATTAGTTTTGTAAAACTTATGCAGATTTATATCAAGCACCTATTGCAACTGAGCAAGGAAAAAATAAAAGAAATATCCACCAAACATTACCGGCTGAACTAGAAGCACTGGTAGATATGAAATTTTCATATGTCATTTCATGTCAAAAGTTTGGGGAACAAAAAATCAAAGGCGATCCCCATGCTCAAGACATCATAGATCTGATGATGAGGTATGAAATGACATATATAGCTTTGGAACATATATAACTTTAAAAAATGATGATCACCAGAGCCATCCTGATCTTTTCCACATGTGCCGTATGAAGGTACCCTGCTCTGAGGGTTGCTTATATTGAAGAGAAGGAAGTCATAGTAAATAATTGTTCTCATACGGTTGAAGGGAAGGAAGTCATAGTAAATAACTGTCCTCATAAAGTTTATTCATCTGTGTTAATAAAAGCAGAGAATAATTTGGACCAGGTAATGATCTCAGATTAAGACTAAAAGTAGAAAATCTTGTAACGTCTAAGATCTCTTGAAAGCACCTCTTTCCCTTTTTTTTATCATCTTGACTACCTCTCATTAGCCATCAGCATAATTATCATCCCCATTAAAAAATCTTGCATGTAAAACATGATTCTCCTTTTCGAATCCCTATAGTCACCTGGCCTTTGCTGACTTGTTGGTTATGTCCATAGGAGATTTACCGTATAAAGCTGCCTGGTCCACCTATCATTGGAGAAGGGAAGCCTGAAAATCAGAACCATGCCATTATCTTCACTCGTGGAGATGCTCTACAAACAATTGATATGAATCAAGTAGTGAATTGTACATGCTTCTATAATCGTGTTGTCTTTTGTTTAAAGATTATATGTTCATGTATGTAAGTTGGTATCAGGACAACTATCTGGAAGAAGCTTACAAAATGAGGAATGTCCTTCAAGAGTTTGTAAGGCGGCCCAGAGACCAAGCTCCAACTATCCTTGGACTAAGAGAGCATATCTTCACTGGAAGGTCTGTAATCTTACAACACATGTCTTTCAAACATGTTTTGTCTCTTGTGGGATAATTATGATACTATTTTTTGTGCAGTGTTTCATCTCTTGCTGGCTTCATGTCATATCAAGAGACAAGCTTTGTTACAATTGGACAAAGATTTCTTGCTGAACCCCTTAGGTGAAAACATGCTTTTTATTCTATCTTATAATTAGGCAATAATGGCACAAATCTACATTCTTTTATTTTAAGTTCAAATTTCTGATAGAATTATGTTCTGTTTTAGAGGGAACTCTGACTATGCTATTGCAGAACCCCAGATACAAATAATGCCATTTTTTTCTTGACAACGCAGGAGAGCTACGTACTCCCTCCATTAAAAACTATAAGACGTTTTGGGTTTTCTAGATGCATTGAATTTACTGTGTATCTAGACATAAGTGTATATCTAGATGTATAGCAAGATCTATGTATCTAGAAATGCCAAAATGTCTTGTAATTTGGAATGGAGTATGATTTTAAGGAAGATGAGTGGAAAACTGTACAACACCAGACCCTTACAAAACATTACAATTTACAACCAATGCACCATGGACTTTTTTTTTGCGAACAAATGCACCATGGACTTTGAAACAACCTGACCAGAAAAGGCTTATAAAAACAAATGTTAGAATAGTTTGGCCAACTAGCTTGTATTGGTAGGCTTAAAGGGGCAATATACATGTGTGTACACATATAGAAAGAAGCCCTCCAAGTAGAGGGAAAATAGAGATACATCTAACCCCCCCCCCCCTCTCAAACTCATGGTGAGTCTACAACATTGAGTTTGGAGAGCAAGAATCGATATGATGAGGCCGAGTTTGTGCCTTAGTGAAGAAATCCACTAGCTAAACCTCTGAAGGCACGTGGTGGAGCAACACAACCTGATCATGCACCTGCGATCTCATGTAGGAAGCATCAACGCCAATGTGTTTGGTGAGCTCATGCTTGACCGGATCCCGAGCAATACTGATGTGGTGTCAAAGGAAAGAGGAGTGGGTGCAGTGGAAGGCACACCAAAATCCTCAAGAAACCATCGTAGCCATGTCACCTCTGCAGTCACAGTCGCCATAGCACGCAGCTCAGCCTCAGCACTTGAGCATGAAACTGCAGTCTGCTTCTTGGTTTTCTAGTCAATTAAGAAGGAGCCAAGGAAAACACAATAAGATGAGAGAGAGAGTAGTGATCAGTGGGATCACTCGCCTAGGTCGCATCAGAGTATGCCTGAAAGTGGAGAGAAAAGGTGGCAGGAGATGGTTCCACAATGGTATCGCAGAACACGAAGGAGGTGCATAGTGGAGCTGGGTAGGAGCCAAGACAAACTTACTGAAGATACTACCAGAGAGAAATATCAGGACAAGTGATCCCAAGATAGACAAGGCTCGTAACAAGCTGACGATAGCGAGTGGGGTCAGGAAGTGGGACACCGTCCGTGGGTTGTAGATGAACAGCAAGATCCATAGGAGTATCAACAGTGCGATGATCAGTGAGAGCAGCACGGGAAAGGAGGTCCTGAGTGCACTTCTCTTGAGAGAAAAATACCATCGAATGTGGAGGTGACCTCAAGACCAAGGAAGTAACGAAGGGGACCCAAATCAGACATAAGAAATGTCTCACTGAGACGCTGCTTCACAAAATCAATGTACTGAAAATCATTGCCCGTGATGATCATGTCATCGACATAGAGAAGAAGAAGGGTGCGACCATGAGGGGAAGTGTGAACAAAAAGAGCAGGATTGTGGTCACTAGGCATAAATCCAGCATCGATGACAACAAAGGAGAAATGCTCAAACCAGGCCTGAGGAGTTTGCTTAAGGCCATAGAGAGAACGACGCAACCGACAAACCAGGCCATCAGAAACTTAGTATCCTGGAGGTGGCTGCATATAGACTTCCTCTCGCAGCTCGCCATTGAGGAAGACGTTCTTGAAATCCAACTAAGATATTGGCCACTGGTGAGCAGAAGCAACTGCAAGAAGAGTATGAACAGTAGTCATGTGAGCGACAGGAGCGAAGATCTCCTCATAGTCACGACCTTGCTCCTGTTGGAACCCACGCACCACAAGACAAGCCTTGTACCGCTCAAGAGAGCCATCCGAGCGGGTCTTTACTTTGTACGCCCACTGGGAAGTGATAGGAGTGACATGAGGTGGCAAAGGAACAAGATCCCAGGTGCCAGTGTGCTCTAGGGGCAGCAATCTCTTCTGCCATGGCATGCTACCACTCCTGGTGAGCAGCAGCTTCCCGATAGGTCGCGGGCTCAGCCAAAATGGCAGCAGTGAAACCAAGACGATCTAGAGGACGAAGGGTACGGTCACGAAGAGCATAGTGAGGAGAAGACTCAGGAGGAGGTCCAAGGATGGATGGGGAAAAGAAATTACTCAGATATATAGTCCCATTTAGAGAAAGCTTTGAAATGGGTGTGATACATTCCATCTCATAGTTTTAGCCTTTTAGGTGGAGTTTTCAGCAGTTTAGAGCGCACAATGACATTTTAAACCTTTCTACCTTTATAGATAGTGTCTATACATTTTGATTTCTCACAGATTGATAGGGATGGACTTAGTATCAATGTCAAGAGTCCCACCTTTATTAAACTCTATAATCCAATCACTACAAATTGTTACTAACCTTGCAAATGACGAAAGATCGCTCCATTAGTGGAGATGACCATATATATATATAGATAGCCACACAGGCTATATGGGCTATGGGGCGACCGTGACGGTGGCCTGACGGGAATTGGATCGTGGGGGGATTAAAAAGTTTGATTAGCTCTAATCCCAACCCTAATCCATGGCTTTGTTACCATGTTACTAACCTTGCAAATGACGAAAGATCGCTCCATTAGTGGAGATGACCATATATATAGAGATAGCCACACAGGCTATATGGGCCTATAGAGTGGGCCTTGATATACACTTAATACAAATAACAGGTGTGAGGGTATTGAGGATAACACACTGTATTTTAATAAATTTCTACATACAATATGCATATTGTAAGAAGCCCATTCTGAAGTCAATTTCATTATTCAAATGGCTATTTTCCTTAACTGTAGGGTACGGTTTCACTATGGTCACCCAGACATTTTTGATCGGATATTTCATTTAACAAGAGGCGGCATAAGTAAAGCATCTAAAACTATAAACTTAAGTGAGGATGTGTTTGCTGGTAAGTTAAAATCTTACTTCTGTTGAAAGTGAAATCGAAATTAATCATGTCATTTTCTAAAACAAGTGCTGCTTTGGAATTCTGTTTACAGGATATAATTCCATATTGCGTCGTGGGAATATAATTTACAATGAATACATTCAAGTTGGCAAAGGGCGTGATGTTGGTCTTAACCAGATATCAAAATTTGAAGCTAAAGTGGCAAATGGCAATAGTGAGCAAACAATCAGCCGTAAAATTCACCGGCTAGGTCGGCGATTTGACTTCTTCAGGATGCTTTCATGCTATTTTACAACAGTGGGATTTTACTTTAATAGCCTTGTATGCTCTCTTTATCTCTCACCAAAAGTTTCAGGGTTATCTTATTCTTCAAAATCTAAACTATTGTCTAGCATATTTTAAATTTATTATATGTCTATGATTTATTGCTCACTTCTAATTTTGTTAAACCTATATATATATATATATATACCATGTTATCTTTGTTTTGGATTTCATAATAATATTATAGTATGTGTTTTTTTAACTATCTATTTCTTATGTTGCTGGGATCACTTTTACATGTCTTCATGCAATTGCGGGGTGAGCACTATTGAGTTACATTCACCGACCAATTCAACCCAAAAGCTTAAGCTGATGGGAGACTCGGAATAGGAGCGAGCAGGAATTATTTTATTTTAATTGCGCTTTCCAGGATTCGAACTCGAGACATCTGGCTCCGATATTATATTGAGTTGCATACACTGACCAGTTCAACCAAAAAGTTTAAGCTGATGGGGAGAGGTGGACACTTCACTTTATATTCCAACAAGCACAGAGGGAGAATTAAAAAAACTAGATCAACCTAGGAGGAACTAGGTGACATTTTATCAAGAAGAAAATAGGCACCCAAATTCACCTCGATAAGGACTTGAACCTGGGTGGCTTGGGCATACATTCACACCTCAAACAACTGAACTAGCTCAGTTTTCTCAAGAACAGAGGGATTATTATTTCGCCTTTTAATAATTTTCTACTGAGTTTTCGTAGAATTTTGCTGTGTATGGTCTTAAGAAAAAGCAGATTATGTAAACTATTTCTAACTCTTATTTTCAGTTGGAGTTTCTTGTATTAAGAAAGAAAATTACCTTTAATAACAATTCCTTTTATAAAGATCATCAAAAGCTATACCTATTTGATGAACTGTTGAAGGTTACGAATATAATAATACTTTGTTACTGTTTTTTCTTGATACCATGATTGGAACAAAAACTATTGCTCTTCTTATATTTCCTTTGTCTGGGCTGAGTAATAATGGACCATAGCACTGAGTATTGGTCTAATTGTTTTGTTGATCCTTATGTTGTGCAGCTATCAGTTGTTGGTGTTTACGTTTTCCTGTATGGCCAGTTGTACTTGGTTCTCAGTGGCCTGCAGAGGGCTCTGTTACTTGAAGCTCAGACTCAGAATATAAAGTCCTTAGAAACAGCCCTTGCGTCTCAGTCTTTTCTCCAGCTGGGACTGCTTACAGGATTGCCTATGGTGATGGAGCTAGGTTTGGAAAAGGGTTTCCGTGCAGCTCTGAGTGATTTTATCCTCATGCAATTGCAGTTAGCATCAGTTTTCTTCACATTCTCTCTTGGAACAAAAGCACACTACTACGGCCGTACTATTCTCCATGGGGGTGCTAAATATCGGCCTACAGGGCGTAAATTTGTAGTTTTCCATGCAAGCTTTACTGAGAACTATCAGTTGTATTCCAGAAGTCATTTTGTCAAAGGATTTGAGTTGATCTTCCTTTTGATAGTCTACCACATCTTTAGAAGATCTTATGTGAGCAATGTGGTGCATGTGATGATAACATACTCAACATGGTTTATGGCAGTGGCTTGGCTGTTTACTCCTTTTCTTTTTAACCCAGCCGGTTTTTCTTGGCAAAAAATTGTTGACGACTGGGCTGACTGGAATAGGTGGATGAAGAACCAAGGAGGCATAGGAGTGCAACCAGAAAAGAGCTGGGAGTCATGGTGGAATAGTGAGAATGCACATCTACGTTACTCAGTATTGAGTTCTAGAATTCTTGAAGTATTGCTTTCACTACGCTTCTTCATATATCAATATGGACTTGTCTATCACCTGAATATATCTCAAGACAACAAGAATTTCCTTGTCTACCTGCTTTCATGGGTCGTAATTATTGCCATTATTGGTTTTGTTAAGGTATCTACTTCATCTCCAGAATTCTATATTGTTTCATACAATTGAGATTCTTTTTCTTATGCTGATTTTTTTTCCAAGTCGAATATTCATTTGTTAAAATTGCTGCAGCTTGTCAATTGTGCTAGCCGTCGTTTGAGCTCAAAGCACCAACTCATCTTCAGGCTCATAAAACTTTTGACATTCCTCTCAGTAGTTACTTCCTTGATCCTTCTCTATTGTCTCTGCCAATTATCTGTCATGGATCTGATCATCTGTTGTCTGGCATTCATACCAACTGGCTGGGGTCTCCTCCTTGTAAGTATCAACTGGCAGCTCACCATTTTTGCCAAATTTAGTTCCTTTTGCTGCATTACACCCTAATTTCTTCCCATTGTCATACAGATTGTTCAAGTGTTAAGACCCAAAATAGAGTACTATGCAATATGGGAGCCTATTCAGGTCATAGCTCACGCTTACGACTATGGAATGGGATCTCTGCTTTTCTTCCCTATCGCTGTACTTGCATGGATGCCTGTTATCTCGGCCATTCAAACTCGGGTTCTTTTCAACAAAGCATTTTCCCGGCAACTACAGATCCAGCCTTTCATCGTAGGCAAAACTAAACGGAGATAGTATAATTTATGGTTTTACATGGATGCATATTGGGGATTTGTGAATATGATCTATTGGTTGGTGAGCAGGGCAATAAGTTTCTGTTCTCTGGTAGCGTAAATGTCGTGTGCAGTGTGATCCATGATTCTTTGGTGTAAGCCTGTGCCTCATCTAACATAGTAATCGGTTTTTGTAACTTTACAACCGTTTCTGTAAAAAGAAACACCTCTAGCATTGCTCTTAGATGAGTCATGACTGGTAAATCTCATGATACATATACAGTTACAAAAGCAGTGCTATCTTATTTCCATGTGAAATACGACCACTCACTGTACTAGTCCATTATTATGCTTAACGTGCGGTGTTTTTTTTCTCTCTCTAAAAACTGCCTAACGTGCGGTAAAGTGTGCTACACCAGATCATTTGCCACCTTGTACACAGCTTGGAGATAAGTGTTCCCTGAATATATTGGTAGTTCTCATTGCCTTTTTTTTTTCCACATGTTATCCATTGATGTGGACTTATTGCGAATTTGTAAGCAAGTCTTTGGGCCTTCACATGATGTTATTTGCAATATATTTTATGATAACATTAGGGAATATATTGTCGATCAATTTCAAGTACAACAAGCTTGACAAAGAAGTCATGTTGTTGAACTGCTGCCTGATCGACTGTCGAGATGCAGAAGAAGTTGAGCGTGGGCGTGCCATTTTGGCATGTAAACGCACTACCACAAAACCCTTACGGAAACCATAAAAAAACCGCCACAGATTGTTCTTGGGCGCCGACCCTCAAGGATGTCTGCCAAGGGTAGAGAGCAAGAAAAATAAATAAAGAGATAGATAAGGAACAAGAAAATTCCACCCACTTAAGTAGAGAACAGTTACAGATAAAGAGGAAACTAACAAACAAACTTAGGTAAGAAACACTTTAACGGCCAATCACTACAATGATTTTCTTGGGGTTTGGGCAACAAGGAAACAAAGACGATGTTAGATTTTGTAACACCCCTCAAGGATATATATTTTCTTGAGTACCGATGACATCCGAGGAAATGTAAAACCTCCAAGGATATATGTTTTCTTGAGTGCCGATCACACCTAGTGTGTATATATACCTACCGCCAAGGATATATATTTTCTTGAGGGCTGATGGCCCCAAGTATATGCATAGCAAAAAGAGAGAAATAATCACATGTTTGATGTTTGTTGTAGCTGGGAATCGGTCATGTGAAACTCACTTACCACTATACCACAAAGTCATTTGTGACTAAGTGAATGTTTCTTTCTTCTTTAATTATTCAGTTTAGTTGATCTTATAATGAATATTACATACCCGAAATAATTTCAACAAAAAAGTTTGGACTAAAAAGTTTTATGTCTTGTCAAGTACTACAAACCTACAAATTTAGTTTGGGTTGTAGAACTTCAAAACTTAGACCTTAAAACATAGTTTGTAGACTTTAAAATAATTTTACATGAAAATACAATCAACTATAAAGTTGTATATCTATTCGGGTTCTACGACTTTGATATAAACTTTGCCTTCACACAATATGTATGTTGTATGGTAGCTTTAAAACTAACTAGACATCTCAAGCTAAGTGCCAATATACTTTTTGTTGGATTAATGTACCAAGAAAAAATGTATTTCATTTCATAAACATGTAAATGGATTCTAACTAACAAGAATTCAATATAAGTCCATTATATCGGTGGTTAAGAGGAATGACTATAAACTAAACATTTTTTCTTGGCGGCTACACCATTTACTTGAGGAACTAACACTCCCCTAGTGGTTTTCAGTTACACCCAAGGAATGTGAATTATCTTGACAGTTTTTAATAACACTCAAGAAAATATTAATTACCTTGAAGGTTTTGAATAGAACATAAGAAAATGAAGAAATACCTTGGCAGTTGTAATAATACTCAAGAAAACGTGAAATTACCTTGTCAGTTCGGACTAGCACTCAAGGAAATGTGAAATTATCTTGATGATTTGGGTTAGCAATTAAGAATTTGTATTTTCTAGGAGGTTTCATACTATCGCCAAGGTAATGATATATCCTTGGGGTTCAATTTTACCCCTCGAGGAAATTGATGGTTCCCAGGATATTCCATTTCATGGAAAAAAAATGTTGAGCTGATGGGCGGATTCCCAATGCAACTGAATTGTCTTTCTTCACATGTGGTTGCTTGTAAATAGCCAAGCATATAGTCCATGCCACAGTCCCAGTCGGATTTAGGTTGGCACAAGAGCCGCTAGCTGATTTTGCGATCTTTCGATAATTCGGCAACAATGGGCCCGTTATTTTGGGTCTTTGGCGATTTTGTAACCTAACAGTATACTGTTTTAATCGTAATCATAATTTTAGTTTCTTTCTAGTCAATATAATTAATTAATTAACTTTGATGATCAATGTTTACGACATCTAATAATCAGAATATTAAGCATTTATCTGGTATACTCCCTCCGTTCCAAAGTCATTCTCACTTTCCGAAAAATTAAACTTTTATTTAACTTTGATTAATTATATATAAAAAATATAAATATTTATAATATGTAATTAATACTATTAGATAATAGATCATTGAATATACTTTTATAATAAATTATTTAGAATATAAATGTTACATGTATTTTCTACCTATTAAATTAAAGTTGATAAAATTTAAACTGTATGTGTCTCGTGATGACTTTCTTTTTTTAAGGTTTCTTTTTGGGAGGAAGAGAGTAGTTTAGTTTTCTATAAACTCAAATAAAATTAGAGAAGTTGACTTTGAGGGAAGACTAAAAAGACCTACTATACATTTTGCAGCAGGTGGAGCACCTTATCACAATTTTAATCGGTGTCATATCAAGGGACGACACAAAAAGCAGATGAATGAAAAAAAAACACTGTCGCCCATCATAAATAAAATAAGGGAGGACAGGAGGTATACAGCAGTGCATAAAGAAGGAGAGAAGTGCTCCATGCCTTGGTTCACCCTTAACCCACGGCATAATCTGCAAGGCACAATGGGTGATTTAACGTGACGAGATCAAGGCTGGGGGCCGCCGTGCATGTGCTGCTGGCTGGCTGTCAAAAGGAACACGAGTCACGAGTAGAGTACCCCTGCTGGGCAGGCTTGGCTGATGCATCTCGACCTCTACGTACTTGGGTTAGAGTTTGGAAAAGCACAGCAAAAGGCCGGCTGGGGACTCTGCAGCTAGCGACAGCCGTAGGACAGCAGCATCAGTAGATGTAGATCGACGCGCATTGTTGGCGCACACGGCATGCAATGGCCGGCGGCGAGCAGAGCACGTACGCGTAGGAACTGGTAGAAGAAAAATGGTTATATGGTTACACACAGTACAGTGCGATGCAAGGAAGGCACCATGGGGCATATGCATGCTGCATATATGCAAAAGAAAAGGGCAGCCCCTGCCTGATGTATATATGAAGCCTTGGAGGAGCTAGCTAGTGAACATACACACACACACGTTGCAATGCATGCGTTGGAGCCTTGGAGAGGAGAGGTTGAAGCATGGAATGGAATGGAGTGCAAAGCGGGAAGGCGGCCGGCCGGTGCATGTGAGGCGCATGTGGAGCGATCGGACCTGCCTGTTCGTGGGAATGTCCTACGCGCAGCGGGCACATGGCCATGGGGAGCAATGCATTATTTGAAGGGAGCCTGCCCTGCCCTGCCCTGCCGTGCCGCGCCACTTGTTGCTTGCTACGCCGCCAGCAGGCTCTTGCATTGCATTTGCTTACGGTCGTCCCCCGGCCCTCTCTTCTCTCTCTCTCTCTCTAACCATGCATCACTGCTACAACCTAGCTAGTAGCAGTGATTTCTCATGAACATTAGTAGTATGATTGAATGAACTAATTATAAAGAATTGCTACATATGAGGCAAGAATTACAAATTGAACAGTGGTGAATTGCTTATACGAAGTTGGTTTAATTTCTGCCTTCAATTGGAGACCATGCACGGCAAATTTAAAGACGGTGGACTTTTGTGTTGATTCAGATAATCTAATATATATAGTCTTCACGAGAGCTCTCTCTCTCTCTCTCTCTTTATATATATATATATACACTACATAGATGCATCTTTTGAGCCACGTTGGGTTGGGAGTTGGGATGACTCCCTGCTTCCCTCATGTGCTGCCCCGCCGGCTACAAATCCTGGTTACAGAGACAGCGCATGACAGAAGAGAAGAAGAATACTGTATAAAGCATCCATCATGCTATATATGATGCGCGCCGTTTCATTTTCAGTCACATATATTAATATTACTAGATCTGTCTAACAAATCCGTCTAATGATTCGTTCATTCCGCAGAACGTAGTAGGAGTAACTGTTTAGCATAACTACGCCATACTCCACTGCATTGCATCATGCATCCAGGGTCGTTTGGCATTGTCCTTGGACAGCAACGTTTCATCCTTATCTCGCTCCGTGCGTGCTAGATTCTGGATCTGGAATGTAAATCGATGCCGAATTTGAAGTGCTCTCGTAGCATGGCAGAGCAGCAAGTGACCACAACTTGTCCGTCTCAGCTGGTAGCCTGCTGGTCCAGGCGTCCAGCACGTGGTTGAGCTGCTCTGCTCTGCTCTGCTCTGCAGTCTGCAGCAGCTGCCAAGTCTGAACCAAACTCAGAACCTGCAGAAGCCAGTCCCCTTCCCTTCAGGGCTGCACTGCCACTCCTCCATGATTAACTAGTGGGCGAAAAACATTTACAAAGTACCACTAGTACTACTAGTACCGGTCCATGTCTAGTATTATTATTTCTTCTTACATTTCTACTACTCATCAGCATGACAGCATGTGTGTGTATGTAGGCCTAATGCCATGCATCTTCATCCACAGAGCATCTCTCACTTAGCTGTTGCTAGCTGTCTGCTTGCCCCATCATGTGACCACCCCCCCCCCCCCCCCCCCCCCCACCCTTTGCTCCGGGTCACCCTTTTTCTTCTTCCCGTAATAAATAAAACAAATAAATGGACCCTACCTAAACTAACTAACTAACTAGTTTTGCCCAGCTAGCTAATTACTGTACCTTTCGATAACTAATTAACCACAAGGTTGCATGCATCATCATCATATATTACAAATCTTGCTTAATAAGTATCAAAACACAATGCTAGTACAAATGTTAGCTAGGAGTGTAATCCATTTTGACTAGGCAACAAGATGAAAATCATTGCCCTAGTAGGAGATAGAGAGTAGCACTCCTAACCAACCACCTAACCTACCATATCTCTTGGATCTTGATATGCATAGCCCCTAACACACATGCATGAGCATTATGCTCCAAGAAAAAGGTCACCAGCTTAGTTATAGCTCGCATGCAACCAGTCTCTCTCACACACTAATGCAATGCAAATGTGCCCCACCAGCACCAGGCCCATGGCCCATGGCCAGGCCACCCCCACCCCCATGCATGTGCTGTGCACCTCCTCAAGATATCTCTCTCCACCTACACTCTGCCATATACACACACACACACACACGCTATGTACATCACAGCATCTCAAACACAGCTGCAGCATAGCAAAGCACACACACTAGTCCAGCACTCTAGCTATAGCCTCTAGCAGGAGCGCCAGCGGCGGCGCACGTTACCGGCGGTGCCAACAACAAGATCAGCAAGCTCTCCAGAACACAAAGCTAACGATGGCGCAGCTGCCGCCGAGGGCGCCGAGCGCCTTGCCGCTGGACCACTGGTCGGCGGCGGGGGAGTTCCTGGGGTTCGCCGCGGCGAGGCGCGGCGCGCACCGCCGCTCGGCCAGCGACTCGGCCGCGTTCCTCGAGGCCGTGCCCATGGACGACGTCGGCGCCGGCGGAGGCGACGACTTCGACCGCCTCGACGACGAGCAGCTCATGTCCATGTTCTCCGACGTCGACGCGCCGGCCGTCTCCGACGGCGCCGGGGACGCGGCCCAGCTCATGGACGTCGGGGACGCCGACGACGGAATGGCGGCATCGTCGCCGGCCGCCGCTCGGGCGGCCGCGGACGGCGTCGCTGACCCCAAGAGGGTCAAGAGGTTTGTTGCAACTTGCAATTGTGCTAGTACCTACATTTTAACTTTTATAAGTACTCCAGTATACTAAGTCTTTTTCATCTACCCATCTACCATGCCCATGCATGGTAAAACAGTAGTTTTTTTATTCGAGATTAATTTGTGATTGTGGGGTCAGGACACTCAGGAGTGCCTTTAATTTGTCATTTTGCTGTCCATCCCTTAGATTAAGATTTCCAAGAAATTACCACTGCATCTGCATAGTTACTATGGACTAGTACTAATAGTTAAGCCAACTTTCAAGCTCCCCGATCTCAACTCACCAGATAGGGGGAAGATAGAAGAAGAGGGTTAATTTTCACTGGATGGTGAGAATTGACTATTGAGAGGGTGGAAATGAGGACAACTTCAAAATTCTGGCTCTTAAATTTTGCAATCATTTACCTACTACACAGTGCACATTTATTCATTAAGTGTCCACAACGTTGATCATAAAACTTTTACATGATTTCTTGGCACCAAGTCTTTCAACCAGGAGCAAATGCATTTGCTTGGTTCGTTGTCAATCTGTTTTATATTGAAATGAAGTAACATACATACAAGTATTGATCCACATCCACATGCATGCATCACTTGTAGTTTCTTAACAACCATAGATCATACATAGATGAGTAGTAATCGTTCCACGAAAAATAGATGATGACTACTAGCAATAATAATTATTCTCTGTTCCTTGGGTTTATTCAGGATATTGGCAAACAGGCAGTCAGCTCAGAGGTCACGAGTTAGGAAGCTGCAGTACATCTCGGAGCTTGAACGGAGTGTCACCGGTCTCCAGGTGATAACCACTTCTCTTCTGACGATCTTGAGACAGCCATTCACATTCACAAGCATTCACAAGCAGCACGCACTTGAGACAGCCATTCACATTCTGAGATCCGATCCGATCCATCTGTCTGACGATCTTCTCTCTGCCGTTGCTAAATAATTAACCTGACTGCAGATGGAGGTGTCAGCGCTGTCCCCTCGCGTGGCCTTCCTGGATCACCAGCGGTCACTGCTCACCGTTGGCAACAGCCATCTCAAGCAAAGAATCGCCGCACTCGCCCAAGACAAGATCTTCAAAGATGGTATGTAGTATGTACTGTATGCTATTAATTGCTATCAGAATCAGATCATTCTGTTCACTTTCACTAGACAGACTAGACAGGCACAGTAATGAATGATTAGGGTGTCGATTAAATTTTAAACTGATCGCAAGCATGCATATGCAAAAACGCAGCTCATCAAGAGGCACTGAAGAAGGAGATCGAGCGGCTACGCCAAGTGTACCAGCAGCAGCAGCAGATCAAGGTGGCCACCACTGGCGGCGCCGACATCGCCACGGCCGCCTCCATGCAGGCCAGGCAAGAGCTGCTCGCGTGCGAGGGCGCCGCCATTCGATAGCGGGAGGCGTCCATGGTGGGCAGATGAACCAGCAGCACCAATCCTGTCCTGGGGTTTCTCCTTTTCTGAGGGAATTATTCATCGTGCGTGGAAATTCACGCGCCTGTTAGTAGCTTAATCTTTGTGCAGTCTGATCAATATATGTTGGCTTCTTTGCTGCTTCTTAATTAATTCGTATTTTGGGATGTATTCTCCTCATCCTAGCAAAAGAATGTCGTGCAGGGATGGGGAGTTGTTGTGAATGAATGTATTTGGTTATTTGGATGTTGGTAAAGATATGATTTTTCCAAATGTGATTGGTTGCTTCAAGTATGTAGTGTTCAAGCCATTCTTGTACAACGTAACTGCAAATGTCGTGCATTTGGTGTATGTAAACATAAAGAGATGTATAGGGACCATAACATTGTCCCCAATGTCTGCTAGAAATATTCCTAGAACTCACTGGTATTTTGAAGGAATTTTGGCGTCACAATGCGATGATGATGACAATTGCACATGGAAAATTGGTGAATACTCAGTCCTTGCTAAAATATAAGGATTTTTGGTTGTTATAAGTCAAACAATTCTAAGTTTATGGTATTTCAAGATGTTGACCGTAGTTCACTTGTGTGTCCTCTTCTTATGAATCATCAATAACTTTTAAGTTATTGAGATTGCAAATGTGAAAACTATATGAATAAATTTATCTTGAAAAATACTTTCATAAAACTATACATATATCATTATTCTATAAATACTTTTATAAAAATAAGAGGTCGAAGTTGTATTTGGGAGACCGTATCGCCGTTCAAAACATCATCTAATTCTATATAGAGGGTACGTAAGTACTCAAATGTCCTAGGTTACCGTGTCTAGTTAGGAGTGTAGAGGCGAAGTTGGTGGCTAAGGTCTCTCGTATCCTAGAATCAAAATCATGTAGATAAAGCTTTGCTAGGCTCAACAAATTGTCCACATTAAAATCACAAAAACGAGTCTCTTGGACTAAAAAGGCCGAGCAAACAAGCAATTGAGAGCTTGCGTCTATCAAGCTCTTCAAGTAGCCAATCAATAATATCATTGGAACAATCTACTTGATAGTAATGCTTGTTTGTAATTCCAAATTTGTGCCTCCTCTTCTTTGGATCAATATTCTCATTTTCCATTTCCAATTTGGAAATATCATTCTTCTCACAAAATCCATACACGTCATATCTAATAGTTTTTCCCACTTCTCTCTTCTAAGCTTATCCAATTCGCACGCATCTAGTGTCTCTCTCACATTTCATAGCATTCCCTATGTCTTGATCCTCTTCCACTGCATGTGATTCCTAATATAGTTAACATGAGATGCACCAACAACATTTAGTAACATAGAAACCTTAGTAAAAAAAATCACTAACCCCTTCACGCTTTCTCACAATAGTCACAAGAGCTAATTGGAGTTGATGAGCAAAACAATGAACATAATAAGCTGAACCATACATCTTTGATCTTTCTCATGATCAATGATTGTAAGCCATTGAGCTCACCTCTCTCATATTGCTAGCACCGTTGTGTCCTTGGCCTCTAACTTTGTAGGTCTCTAACCTTGTACAGGACGTATGCGAGGAATCAGCCAAAACCGTCCTAGGCTGTTTTTTCTTTTTCAGGGTTTCAAATTGCTCCAAATTCAATCTCTTTTCTTCTCTCTCTCTTTTTTTTTATTTACACATTTTTTCCAATTCATCTTTAACCCTCCTATCTTCTTTTTTCTTCGCGGCCAACAGAATGCTACTTGGATGTTGATGCTCGGAGAAGAAGTAGCAGCGGTGTGTTTAGTAGCGCCGGGAAGGAAAGCGGGGCGGAGGGGAGCGCCAGGAAATAAACATGCTCTCATTGTGATTTGGACTGTGGGATTTGATTCCGACTGCAGCGTGGGCCTTGATGTAGAGAGGTTGGTTTCCTCGCGTCGACGGGCCACGCGCTGGGCTCTCTGTAAATATTCGGGCCATGTCGTGCCCGGCCCCTTCGCCGTTTGCCGTGTGGTCCGCGTCCGTCCGTGGAAATGGGGCAGATCAGTCACCGAGAGACGACTGGTTCGCTGGCAGCGACGTGCAGTGCAGGTGCGGGATACGCGGCCTTCTCCTGCCGTTATACGTGTACGTACACGTGTCTAGAGAAATCACACACAACAGTTCCTTACCTTTTCTTTTTGCAGTAGTATAGAAGTACTGTACTAAATCTGCGCCTTGACATGTGCCAGTTCCCAAACCTGCCGGATATGCAAACAGTTCCTTGCCGCTTTTGGCCTGCCTCCTCCTTTCCTCAAAAAAAATATAAATTATCTGGATTCCATACATTAAAAAAATTATATGTTAAATTATACATAAAATTTATATAAGAAAAATAGAATTGTAGCTACGAGAAGCTACGTTCGATTAATTTGTTATGAGAAAAAAAGAACGGGCTATCGCGGTATCCCGTGAATGGTGACAGATTTTTTTTCGGCCGGCCTGCCTGCCGCGTCTCGGTCTCTCTGTCCCGAGCCAGACCTTCTCCATTCATGGCGGCATCAGCGCCCATTCCTGCACGGCACTAAACAACAACACTAGTAAGTATATCCAGTCATATCCCACTGTTGGCGTCCCGCTCTTCCTTCCACTCGCTGCCCGTGGCCGTGCGTGACAATGCCCACGCGTCTCCCTCTCCTGCTCCTCTTCCTCGCCGGCGCCGCGCATGGCCGCAGCGGCATCTCTTTATCCGACGACGACGGAGGCGGGCACTCCCTCCTCCCCGTCCCCGCCGGCAGCAGCGATGATGATGATGGTGCCGCCGCCGCGACGACGACGGTCCTCCTCCGGCTCCCGTCGTCGGCGTCGGCGGGGGAGGCCTGCGAGATGACGTACGGCTTCCTTCCCTGCACCGACGCACGCCGCGCTCGGCAACCTCTTCCTCGTCCTCGCCTACGGCTTCCTCATGTTCAAGGCCGCCACCTACCTCTCCGCCGGCAGCGAGCTGCTGCTCCAGATCCTTGGCCCCGGCATCGTCGGTGGCCTCTTCCTCCCCATCCTCGGCGCTCTACCCGACGCAATGCTCATCCTTGGTGCGTACTGTACTATTACGTCTCTGCTTCCATTCTAGTACGAGTAATAATATATAACCGCCGGCATTCCTTGGCGTCCGCACCGTACCATGAGATCCGCCGCCGTCAACGCTTCACTAGCTAGTAATTACTACTATTTGGCGCTTCGTAGTTGCATGTTACTTTACTCTTCTGCTCATAAACAAAAAGCTCGTGTTTGTCCGTTTCGAAAACCCGAAAGGTTGTCGTTCGTCAGATAGACGATAGGCGGAAAAGTGAAAACCATGGACGACGTTGTTGGATACGCATTGTCAGCGTCAAATAATTTCTGGGAATCAATCAGTGGTGATGCACAAGCTCCGTTATAGCGTCCAACAAATGCGTGCTCTGTTCTTCGTGAAAATACGTACTCGATCAATACATAGGAGTATATATTACTATTTATTTATGATAACGACGAGATGAGCCGAGCATGCAGCAGTGTTCACTGTTCGGTACACTTCTCTGAAAGTTCAGTACGGTCGTGGTAGCTTTGAAAGTTCATGCCTCCTTTGGTGACTGTAGCATGCATGAAGCTATTGTTTCGGTGGCTTCACTGGCTCCATCTCCTGTGCACTAGTCGGAGCCGAGAGGAAATCCACCGTACCAAACTAGCTCCCAATTTGGTCAAAGTTTTGTGTGTACTCAAAGCATAATACGTTTCTTTTGAGCTGCTATAACATGCAAATTTAACTCAATTAGCAAGCAATCGATCGATTACCATGTTCTTCATCTCTGATTTGAGTGCTTATAAACACAGTTCATCTGTTTCTCCATCACAATTGTATCGTACGTGACCTCATTGTACATGCAGATCCTTTGACTTGTTGTTTTCATGTTTTCAGTCTCTGGGCTCTCAGGCACTAAAGAGGTTGCGCAAAGCCAGGTCTTGATTGGAATGGGCCTGCTTGCAGGTTCAACAGTCATGCTTTTGACCCTTCTCTGGGGATCTTGTGTTGTTGTTGGCAAATGTGATTTGTCTGAGAATTCAACTGCAACTGATTCTCAAGATACAAAAGGCTTCAGTCTTTTTGGTATTCTGGATATTCTCTCTGTTCTTCCTCCTTTCGGTTCTATTCTTTTTTTTGTGAAATCTTTCGGTTCTATTCAACTGGGGCATCACTCATGATACATCTGTATTTAAGGATCATCGTCGTTGTAGCTCAAGACAGAAGGCAAGGTTACTCAGGGTCTAAGTCTAACCAGGAAACAAGAAATTTAGTTCAGTTTCTACAACTATACTGCAACTGCCTGCCTGTCAACACTTAATTTTTTTTTGTATTATGTCCTTATAACATTTGCTAAATACCTTATGCATTTTTGCAGGCTCTGGTGTTTCTACTGATGTGCAGACCAGCTATGCTGCAAGAATCATGGGGATATCTGTGCTTCCCTTTATTATTGTTCAGATACCCCAAATTTTTAAGCTTCATTCTGGTCATCGTTTGACTGTCCTGCTTGGACTTATTGTTGCAGCTCTACTTGTGCTTGCTTATTGCTTATATCAGGTATTGTGCTGATCTCTGGAAACTTTGAAATCTACATCTTGGAAACTTCTTTAATTCAACGTTTCCATATATAATTAGGGTGACTATTTTTCAAGTGACTGAAACCAGCTCATTGTCATACTATCCTTGCCCTTGGAACTGCATTAACTACCTCAAACCATATTTAGTTTGGCTTATGACTAGTTTTGTGGTTGAAAATTAAGTTAGTTAAGAAGCTGAGACATTGGCAAAATTGATATAATTGTTGTAAGCAGTTTTATTGGGAAAAAGGTTGAAAAAGTTTATTTAACAAGACACTTGATAAAATCTAGAAATCATTGATTTGAACCAGGAGAAATGTGGCTCCGTACCATCCAAACCTGACTAGGTTTTCTCTAGATCATTCCTGCAACTTTTTTATCAGGAATTTATTTACTGCTAAAGTTCTAAGTTTCTGGAGTTTTGTTGCTGACTTTTTGTCAGGAATTCTTTTACTGCTAAATTTCTGCGCTATTCTGGATATCTGTCGCTGTTACTACACTATGGATAAATGTGCTTTCTGTAGTAGAATCTACTGTGCTTTTTCTTCTCAATAGATATCGATATTCCTTTCTTGAAGTGTCCATTTTTATCTGTATGCAATTTTCATCACTGTCTGTACCTTTCTCAAACAGATCTTTCAGCCATGGATCCAGAGAAGGAGGTTAGAATATGCAGGACTAAAGCACGTTATGTCTGGACTTCTAAGGCATGCTCAGATGCACGTTTTTGGTCGTCTTATTCATGAAGATGGAACACCGAATATACCTGTGATCGAGAAGTATGTCCTGGCACCCACCTCATCTTTCTGCTGTTTTTTCACAAATGTGAATCTTTCAGAACCGAGATCCAATAAAAAAACAATTGCAGGTTGTTTCATATGATTGATCTGGACAATGACGGAAAACTTGAGCGTGGCGAACTGCAAGCTTTTATCATTGGTGTTAAGTTCGAAGATATTGACTTGGATAGTAACCTAGCTGTAGATCAAGTCATGGCAGACTTTGATACATCACAAAATTTTGTCATTGAAAAGGGGGAGTTTATCGACGGAATTTTGAGATGGCTAGAAGAAGCGAAACGCTCGGTTGTTACCTCCGGTTCCTACTCGAATAAGTTTCTGCAAGATTTTCACACGGTACGTTTTTCAGTTTGCATGTTTATCAAGTTAGTTTGTTCTTCATGGGTAGTACTTAAGTTGCATCAATCAACGTCCTGTGTATTTTTGCAGAGAACTAGGGATGAGCATAATCTGCTGGTTGGAAAGGACGATGACGATGGTGAAGCTATTGAAAATCCAACCTGGACCAGCTTTAAGGCCATTTTACTTTTGCTCCTGGGAACTACAATGGCAGCAGCATTTGCAGACCCGCTTGTTGATGCCGTGCACAATTTTTCAAATGCTACAAGCATCCCTTCGTTTTTCATCTCGTTCATTATTGCAATGCCGCTGGCTACCAATTCCAGTGAGGCTGTCTCAGCAATCATATTTGCTAGCCGGAAGAAGCAGCGGACTCTGTCACTAACATTCTCTAAGGTATGTCAGCTGAACATAAGTACCCCAAAACAATTGCAACTTTGTGAATGCCTTTTGCATCTCTGTCATAAGTTTCAGACGACATTCCATGTGATTGTGAATTGTGATGACATCCCTTTTAACAACTGCAGGTCTACGGTGGGGTGACCATGAACAACACGCTGTGCCTGGCCGTGTTCTTGGGCCTCGTCTACGTGCGGGGTTTGACGTGGGATTTCTCCTCAGAGGTCCTCGTCATCTTCCTCGTCTGCACCATAATGGGCCTCTTCACCAGCTTCCGGACAAACTTCCCACTCTGGACGTGTTTCGTGGCCTATCTGCTGTACCCATTGTCCCTCGCCATCGTCTACGTCCTTGACTTCAAGTTCGGCTGGTCATAGACCTGCATGCTCGTCTGATGCTTAGCTTGTAACGTATTACACATATGTTGATATATAACGTACGTACACTGTTTAACGTTATACGATGGACAACACATCAGGTTCTCCATACGAATTACGGCTCTGTTGCATACTCAGTCCCAAAATCAGTATCGTTCTTGCTTCATGCGGAGTTAAATATGTTTAATTCAATCAAATATATATAAGAAAATATTAATATTTATAGTACATAATTAGTATCACTAGGTAGATCGTCGAGGTCTTGTGTAAATGTAGTTGAATTGACATCAATATACCTGTGTTGGGTGGATTAGAGTAGAATTTAAACTAAATTACACTCAATTCACCTGAACACGCGTGAATTGAGGTAATTCGATAACATCCAAACAAGATCTCTATTTTTATAATAAATCTATTTCAAAATATGAATGTTGCTAATAATTTTTATAAACTAGTTAAATTTTAAAAAGTTTAACCCACAAACCTTTTATTAGGATGGATGGAGTACTTTACTCCACTCGTGTATGGGCTTTTTTGAACTTCAAAAAACGTAAATCTTTATGGATAGACTTGGGCCCAATATTACTTCTCTCGACCTACATAAGTGTTCGAAGTTCATTGGTGGCTAAACTTGGGCACGACTAAAATCTTATGTGACATAAGAAAACCAGAAGTTCTTGATAACTATAACTATTTAAAAATTAAAATTGTGTATCTATGTTTGCTATCTATTTCGTTTTGTAACATAATATTTGTACAAACGCACTCTATTCAATTGTGATATAACCAATTGCTCTACATGATTTACTTTCATATAGTTGAAAAGGACCCTTAGAGTTGGTTGGACCATTAGTTACGGGACCCGACTGGTAATCAAACCAGCAAGATCGTTGGTTTATTGGGTCACTAGTTCAACTATTAAAAATTGATTGAACCACTAAGGTTGTTGGTTCATTGCTAAGATGTAAGTGTTAATATGAATATGTTGAACGTTATACAATTAGCAATGTTTATGCCATTCTCTATTTTTGTCATTATAGGTCTTTTGGACATCCTAGGCACATAGCAAGTGCTTAGTTTTTCTTTGAAAAACTAGGTGCAACATCCCCTCACGTGCTCCACTTGGAAGGTAAGGTGAGGTTCATGATTCACTGCTAAGGTGTAAGTGTTAATATGAATATGCTGAACGTTATACAATTAGCAATGTTTATGTCATTCTCTATTTTTGTCATTATAGATCTTTTGGACATCCTAGGCACATAGCAAGTGCTTAGTTTTTGAAAAACTAGTGCAACATCACCTCAGGTGCTCCAGTTGGAAGGTAAGGTGAGGTTCATGGTTATTCTTCTCCAACCCTCTGTCTTCCTAGACCGGAAAGGCCCAGTGCTCCTTCACCAAAGAGCTATGGTGCACCTAGTATGAGCAATCTAATACTCTATAGGATTCTCCTTTTCATGTCTTTTCTTTCAAGATTCTTCCATTTGATTTCTTGAACTTCTTTCTTGTCTTATATGGTCTTCAAGTTAGCTTCTTGACCTTTGCTTGAGGTGTTGATCACTTTATTTTCAATGTACCCTTGCTCAAGTCCATTCTTGCACTCATAGGACCAAATCCTTGTGCACTAACAAACAACATTAGTCCCTATGGTCATGTTGTCACTCAATGACCAAAATCACTAATGTTTCTTGCTAGATGAAATTTTCCTTACACTAGCTTCACGAGAGAGATATTCTACCTTTGCAAGAAAAAATGCTCTAGTTGAGAAGAGTATTCTGAAATCTAGAATTTGGATTTATGTTCTAGATGCCCACAATTGGTCAAGGTACTTGTAGGACAAGCTATAGAAAGGTATTGCGAGACAACCAAAAGTAGAATGTAAAAGAGGCACTTTATTGCTTAGTCTAGCTTTTGTGGAAGCTTTAACATTTTATGGACTGGTTGTGGCACTTGCACTTTTATTTGTGAACCCTTTTGTTTAATCTAAAATTGAAAATAAGCCCTTTAGATTACACTTTTAAATTTTAAAGTATATTGGTATTTTCTTATGTAATTCTAAGTATATCAATACTTACTCCTATTTACTATATATTATTTTTTTGTATTATTTTATAAATTTGTGTTTATTGGGGACAACATACAATACCCTAGGAACCCCAAGAAGGGCTAATTTGAGCATGATCAGTTTAGAGGATGTGCTCACCCTCTTCCTTGCTTCCCATTCTTAGTTTAGGACATTGGAAATTATTTACCTTTTATTTTAAGAATTTGAGGAACATATCAATAAAGTAGATCTTTCACATGTCAAATGAGATCTAAGATTTAATCTAAAAGAAATTATTGGACTGAAGCTATTTGCATTAAAAAACCAATAAAAAAGGACGAGGGAATTAAGTGATATTTCCCATTCTTTGTTTGTCCTATCTATAAGAGGAGAGCATATTAAAAACGTAGCCCATTCTTTTGTTTTTTAGCTCACTGGCCACTCACTAGCTAGGAGTTTCGGGCTTAATATTGATATTCTAGCAATAATTCTAATAAATCTAACTGTAGTGGCTGGTGTATGGATTTTTTAAAGGGAGTGCATGTTAGTTGTCTATTCAAGAATAGATTGGATCTATATAGGTGCACTAATGTTTTTTTTTAGTTTTTTGATAAATAAGAAAAGGTGCACGATTCTTAACGAATTACTTTTGAATAAATTTACAGATCATATGGAAGAACCATTGCATTTCACGGTTCACTGGTAAATTTTCCTTGATTCTCTATGGACCAATAATGTGAGACCATTGACATAGTTAAAGCTAAACTGATTGAAGTCCAGGCACAAAGGATTCTCAAAATGCTTCAAACGGAAATAACTAATGTGAAATTTATTTGATATAGCACTCATATCGTTAAAATAGTTTAAAATATTTACTAGAAGGGCGCACAACCCTTTTCCATTGCCAAATGGATGATCTATGTATAAAAAGGAGATTTTTTTTTGGATTCGATGAAAAAATAAAAGAAATTCTATCAATTTTATTTTTCCATTAACTTAGTTTGTTTTTCTTAATGAAACTAAAATTATTAACTAACAAAGCTAAGACAAATAAAGAAATAACTTTGCTAGGAAGAGTCCTCTTAATTAATAATCGTCTAGTCTTATATAAATTTGGGTATAGTCATATAGTTTAGAATAAAAATAATAATGTAGTTTTAGAATATTAATGTTTCAGTTTCATTATACTTCTGGCTTCATGAAAGCATATTGTAGATTCTTAAGTAAAATATTCTAATATCAGAGGAATAATATTCGAGGTTTAGTACAACAGTATTATATTACAACCTTAGAGAAAAAAAAATACTAGTTCAAGGACATATTCTAGATTTACTAGAATAATATTTCCAATTTAGGAGAATAATAGTTTGGTCGAAGAAAGGAAATTAAATTCAAGTTTAATTAGGAGGGAACTCCAGGAGGCATTGTACAGCCTTCCGTCTATTTCGGTTCTGTGATTTTTTTTTGTCGGGGATGGATGGGCTCACACTCACCCAATTTTTCATAATTTGGCCTTTTTTTGAACTATTTTCACATTTAGACCCTGGAGGAACTATTTCCGGTTTTGGATCCAGGGGGTCGGCGCCGTGGCCCATGGCGCCGAGATAACACATCTCGGTGCCATGCCCCACGACGCCGAGCGTTGAGCCCGCATCCAGCACGGCAGCCGACGTGGCAGGCTCGTCAGCGCCGCAGAGCATGGCACTGAGCTCGGCGCCACACGGCACGGCGCCGAGCTCGGCGCCAGAGAGCACGGCGCCGAGCTCTGTTCCTTATATTCCAGCTAGCTTTCCCACCCACCCGAGGCTTCATCCATTTGTTCTTCCTTGCTCTCGGGTTTTTTCTCTCCTCCACCCACCTAACCTCTTTGAATCGACATTTTGGACCTTGGAAACTTGGATTTGATCCACCGATCTTCGAGACCAAGGTATCCTTCTTCCCCTCCTCATTTTTTACGCATCGATTCGGTCTATATTAGGTGTATTTTGAAACCCTAGTTAGATTTTAACTTAGGGTTTGGGACGATTATTGATTTGTTATTTGCATTTTGTAACCATAGGATGCCAAGGCGTGGGAAAACTAATAAAGCAAGGTATTCTCTGTTAGGTTTATTTTTTGTTCTAATTGTTTCGGTTACTAGAACAATTTTTTTTTCATTTGTAGGAAGGGCCCGTTGACCGACATCGCATTCGATCCAAAGCCTCTGCCGAGTGGTGTTCCGGTTCCAATGTGCTTTTGCGGTGATCCTTACAAGGTAGAGATTTCTGAGGATCATGAAACCTATAGCAGAGATATTGGATGTGTTCAAATTATGCTTTTCAGCCTACACTTGCTCAACGTCGTACTAACTTAATGGTGAGAATCTACTCTTATACGGAAATCAATTTATATCATATTAAATAATGATTTTATTTTGTGTGCCTAACTTCTGCATGATTTACAGACCCCTCCACCGCTCTGTGACTTTGAGCAGTGGATCGACACTGAGATCAAGGAGTCCGACAAACGTCTTCTGCAAGGTATGAAGGACTGGGACGCGGAGCATTGAGTGGCCTATGAGAAGATACTGAAACAGGAGGCAGCTGAGAAGGAGCACAAGAAAGAGGAGGAAGAGAGAAGAGGTGCAACCTACAGGGAGGAGAGGGACAAGAAGGTTGAGCGCGCCCGCCGTGCGAAGGCGGCGATGGAGCAGAATCCTAATGCGATGAGGAAGAGAATGTGGCCTCGTTGCACTCAGTAGTTCTATGTTTTATCCATGAATAACGGCATGTATTGTTAAACTTTTAGTTGTGTTATCATGTACCGCACTTTAAGTTTAGGGAATTAGGTTATCAACTATGTTATGCACTTTAATTGTGGTAGTTATCAATACATGTATAAATGTAACATATATTTCATGGAAAAAATTCGCCAGAATTTCGCTTGTATATGGAGCATCCACAATGACAAATAGAGACAACATCATATGATCCAACATATATTCATCCAAATAGCACAAGACAACCATATAGTTCACCATCATCACACAATACGAATAATTCATAATGTCCATACAATCCAAATGGTCCATAAAGTCCATACAATTCAAATAGTCCATAAAGTCCATAAAATCCGAGTTCAGAATATGCTAATAGCGAAGCACAAGACAACCACAAATACTCGAAACGTCCATACATGCTAGTAGTGAACCACTAGCTCAACTCCACATCGTCACTGCCTCCTAGACTTACCCTTACCCTTACCAAAATCGTCGGTGTCTGGAGTGTAGTGAACTGGCGGACGTCGTCTCCTAGTTCCTATAGGCTGCGAAGGCTGAGTCAAAGGAGCATCATGTAGCTGGGACAGTCCAAGTTCTTGAAATCTGTCGTCGTCCTCGTCGTCCTCTGTGGCGTCACATTGGAAAGTATCTTGAGTACCACGAGAGGAGCTCTGTCCGTCGTAACCTACAATTTCACGTATCAATTAAATGTATATATAAGTACATTTGTGTGTATGAAAGAAAGACACTTAACTAGACGACATGTAATGAAAGTTTACCTCTGTGAGAAGAAGTACCGAGTCCTATAGTTCTCTCCCTCTGTGTTCTCTGTGGACTCGCTACATACTCCATCGCCGCGCTAGTCCCGCAACCACAACGAGCCGCAGCTCGACGCAATCTACGTGCTAGCCTCTGTGATAACAACATGAGCATATTAAGCATTGTAATATATGCATTGTCGATGAGATAGTCATTGTGTTGATGAGCACTTACTCCAAGAAAGTTGTTGAGCGTAGCCTCGTCCACGTTCGTCCACGTTCAATTTCCACTACAGACTGTTTTAGCGCGTTGCCCTGCAAAAAGAGACAAATTGTAGTCATAATGGTAGTAATATACAACACATTGCCATGAAGAAATTACAGAACTTTTTAAAGATCACTTACCACTCAGTCCAAGACAGGTGCAGCCTCGACAATCATCCCTTGTCTTGCTTCAAGATCATAGGACGTGTCTTCGTCATCTGAAGAATCAATGTCTGCGTAGTCTGTACTTGTCCATTGAGCCTTCAACTTTGTTCGTGTCACTGTCCGGTGCCAAGTTAGGTACTGGAGAAAGTTGTAGTCGTTGTGTGACGTCTCGTTTTCATACACATTGTCATTCCACTTGTCTCAAGCTTCCATGTGCTCACGGTGTAGCGTCTCAAACTCCACCGTCTTCTTCTGTTTCTGACGATCAATCCTGAAATATGTACACTATGTCAACTACATCAACTACATCAACTAAATCAACTAGTTCAACTAAATGGACTAGATTTACTACATCAACTAAATCAGCTAGATCAACTATGTCAACTACAATAACTAAATCAACTACATGAACTATGTCAACTAGAACAACTAAATCAGCTATGTGGTAAAGTAGATAAACTAAATCAACTATTATGTGTCACTCTCTGAGGAAGGTGGTACTTACTTATGCAGCTCCACGGAAGTCGAATACGGCGGGACTGGCCACTCCTGAGCCTTGCCAAACTGTCGTGCCACTCTTTGAGGAATGTGGTAGTCAACAGCATAGAAGCATATGAGCGGACATATCATCATGTACAGGTCCTCGTCCGCGCCACACATGTTGCTCAAGCCAAACTGTCCCATATTTAGTTCCTTGCACGGCTCCCAAGTCACCTAAAAAAGAGGAATTGAAGGGCATAAGTTGCAACAAGCAAAAGGTATAAGAATGAGTAAATAACAATATACAATGAACTCATCATCGAAGCTGTAAGTCCATCCAGCTCGTTGGAGTACGCACGTGCTGTCCTTGAGTAGGGGGCCGTCACCTGGTCGTATAGATGTGCATATGTAGGAAGACGGCGAGGATTGTTTACCACGAACCAGGGCCGAGGTTCAAGAAGTGTGGGCCGGCCAACCGGTAAACAAGACCACATCCACAGCTGAAGAAGGTACACGCAGCCCCCAATGGAAGCGGTCTTGGCACCTCGTCGACAAGCCTCGCAAAGGTTGCGATACAGGAACGCCAATACTGCAGAACCCCAGCTGTACGTGCCTGCGGTGTCCCAATTACCCAAGCAAGGGAGGTACATCCATGACGATGTGTCTCCTGTCGCATCAGGGAAGAGTACACACCCAAACAAGTGCAACACCCATGCTCTGCAGTAGTATCCAACTGTGACATCGTCTGCGTCATCCGGACATTCACCAAAGGCAGACCTGAGCCAAGGAATGGAAACACCTGTGCTGCGGGTATGCGTCGCCTCTAGAGGTAGTGGTCTCCCAAGGAACTCCTCCACTCTCTCTCTCTCCAACCTTCAGACCTGCAGTGCCCAATGACAGGAATACCTCTAATGGAGAGACCAAGCCACTTCTGCATGTCCTCAAGACTGATAGTCATCTCTCCATAAGGTAGGTGGAAACTATGAGTTTCCGGCCTCCACCTACAGAACATAGATAAGTAATGATGTTAGTTACATTGCAAAGAAACAGTGGGTAGTAATAAATTAGTATTGGACATGGTTATACCTATCGACCAAAGCTGTGATCGCCGGGGGTTGATGACAGGCAACCCACGGCGAACTTGATACGATACAACGTCTAGTCCAGCCCTCTCTAGTAAGGGCGTGTACCTTTCGTCGTACCGCATCTCGTGGAACTTGTCATGGGTTCGAGGATGAAGAGGAGCCAATACCTGCAACCATTTCAAGTGTTTTAACGTAAGTACCACAAAATTAGCCCATATGCTTAAGCAAGATAAATTGCAGTTATTACCTCCCCCCGGAAATGCATCGTCCTCGGTGGCTCGCCTCGTAGCACGGATCGAGGAGGTCGAAACTCGCCATCCTGTTGGAGGAAAAGGAAATTGTCAATAACAAATTAAATTGCATGCATAAATATTAGAAAGCAAACATAGAGTAAACATTTATAAATAGTGTAACATATATCTATAACTATTGTCACCTGACTAGGCGCCCAAGTGCATGTACGTGCATTGTGCCCAAGTCTGCCACATTTGCTACATTGGTTTTGCTCGGGGTCAGTAAGAAAGGGTGTTGCTCTTCCCCTCCTTGTTCTTCCTGAAACCTGATCCATGACCATCTTGTATCTCGTCCTCTTCCTAGTTCCACGTTTGTCCCAACGAGCACCTAGGTCAGCAATATATTTCGGGCCATGGTATGGTGGCCACTGCTCCTCCTCTAGGTAAGGCTCGAAACGAGGATTCCAAGTAAGTACAAGGTTGTCAACACTTAGCTCTCGTGGCATCCTACTCTCATATGCATAGTTGCGATGTTGAGCTACTGCAATATAATGAGAACATGGAGAGTGGTACTGCCTTGGTTTCCACACATGCATGAGAAATTACTAAGAACCACAATATAAGCCCTTGAAGGTAGAACCTCACCATCAGAGGTTGTCCAACCCCTTTCTATGACCTCATACTTTCCCGTGCTATGGTCAAAGCAATGAACATCATGTGTTCTAGCCTTCTCCTTTGCCCTATGAAGATGGTGTTTTGGTTTAGGTGCCCATATCTGATTCTTGCTCTGTAGTGTCATTGCTGCTACATGCCGGTCATTGAACCATGCAACACACCTAAAGAAAGTAAATAACACAACGGCATTGACAGGCATGGCCCGTATACCCTTGAGCACACTATTAAATGACTCGGCCATGTTGCTAGTTTGAAATTCATACCTCCACCTGCCATCATCGTAGGCCCTTGACCATTTATCTTTTTGACTCATCAAACCATGTAGCCACTGCCTACCTTCTGCATTTGTTGCTGTCTTTAGCAGCTCCAACTTCTCTTCGAAGTAGCAGATCTCAAGCATGCGAGCAACCTCCTCGAACATGTGGAAGTTGTTCTTTGAACTGTCCTTCCGGAGTAAATTCTCTGCAAGGTGGCGAGTGCACCAACGGTGATGCAATGGTGCATACCCCGGAATCTGCTTCTGTATGGCACTAAGTATACCCTGGTGTCTGTCAGATATGACACCAACCTCTCTCCCAGGGCCTACAACATGTATCCAAACAAGCCGCAAGAACCAGCCCCAGCTGTCTTTATTCTCCCTCTCTACCAAAGCAAATGCTAATGGAACCAATGCATTGTCCGCGTCACAACCAATGGCTATCAACATTGTGCCCATGTACTTGCCAAGAAGAAAAGTACCATCAATGGACAACACAGGACGACAATGCCTAAAGGCTTGGACACACTGAGGAAAGCACCAGAATGCACGGAAGAATATCTCTCTATCGTCCTTCCATTCATTTGGTTTTGGGATGTACTCGTAATGCATGCCCGGATTAGCTGTCTTGATTGCATTGAACAATGCAGACAGCTTCTCGTATCCCTCCTCCCAATCACCATATATCATCTTCCAGGCACGTTGCTTTGCCCTCCATGCTTTGCCATAGCTCACCTCATAATGAAAATGCTTCTCAACTAGGTCCATGAGCGCCTTCACTCTTAAATTAGGTTGTTTCTGCAGTGTTGTGTAAAATTTTCTAGCAATAAGGGTAGAGATCAACTGTCGATGCTTCTCTTTTAGATCCGTCATTGCACAAGTATGTGGATCTACAATTTTGGTGATCTTGAACTTTGCATTGTCCTTCTGTTTCCTCGCGCATACCCTCCAATTGCAATCATTTTTCTGACATACCACTGTGTAACGGCGTTCCACATAAGAATGCTGCATCTTGAACGGCCTTTTACGTTTCACAGAATACTCCTGTAACCACCTTCTCAATGTTGGCAAGTCCTTGGAGATCATGCCCTTAAAAAATTCTATGCTTTCCCCATCATCAGGGGCTTCTAGACCCTCTTCTTCTCTTCCTCCTGCATAAGCACCATGAGAGTGTCTGAGATCGCTAAACTCATGCACTAGTGGATCAATATCGGGACAACACTGCCTCATGAGCTCAATCTCTTGTTCACTCAATGCAGCCACAGGACGTTCATCATCGGAATGAACAACTCTTGCGTCCCCATAAGGCTCCTCACCATCATCAATCTAAACATCAACACTATTAGATGCGTAGCTTGTATGCACCGCGATGGCTGGTGAAGGCATATGAGGACAGCCAACATTATCAGGAATGTCTCCTACATTAGAACCATAAATGAGGATTCCATCATTGGAACAAAATATTACAAGTATGGGTGGATAAGAAAACGTAAAGTGTTACTACAACACTTACTTGGATGATTTTGGGTCAAAGGGATCTCCTGAGGGGCCGCAGCAACATGAGGTGCACCAACATTATGGCAGATTCCAACCTCATTTGGAGCGGATTGCGCATCGGGCACCACAACCACATCTTCCACATGCACCTCTGGATTGGGTAACGGAGGATCACATGGTAACGGATCGTATTGTGGTGGTGAGAAGCCATGAAGAGATGAATGTCCAATAGGGGATGAATGTCCAAGAGGGGTGGGCTCATTGGAGAGCTTCCGCACAACTAAATCCAAACATTGAAATTCATTTTTCATCACCGTTTTGACATATGTCTCTCATTGAGCCTCGGATGAGATTGGGACCAACCGCCTAAAAATTTGGCCTGATTTACCATAGTGAACTAGCCCCTCAACTGAGATGGAATTGCACTGAAGCTCATCACGAGCCCTACCAAACAACTCCGAAAAAACGACCGCTCATCGAACATAAGAGGCACCCTTTGCATTCCAACAAAACTGATATTATAAAATCCATATTCCTCCACAGTTCCTCCATGGTACAAGTTGACTAGGTTATCCATCTAGTTGATATAGACAACACGAAGGTTATTACTAAGGGTAAACTAAATTATAAATAAAATAACTATCCATGTACTTGTGTATTTGTCAATCTATCTATTTAGCAAACTACCTAACTATCTATGAATGAGCTAACTATGTAACTATGTAACTATCTATCTATCACACTATCTAACTAACTATCTATCTAACTATCTAACTAACAATCTAACTATCGATAAACTAAATAATTAATGAGCTAAGTATCAATTTATCTATCTACTACTATCTAAGTTTGTAGCTAGAATTTGCTAACTAAACTTGACAACAACAAAAAATACTTGCACAGGGAGAGGAGCACGGCAGGAAGTGGCAACCTCGGAGAAGAGCGGCCTCTGCCGCGGCATTACTGCCGCAGCGGCCCTCAGGCCGGCCGAGGCCCGGAGGCCGGCCACCCTCGCCGCAGCGGTTGGTGGGCGATTTCGGCGACGAGGGCGGCCACGGAGGACGGGCGGCGACAAGCTCGGCGAGGACGGCCACGAACTCGGCGAGGACGACCACGGAGCCGCCGGTCGACGGCGAGGCCCGGGGACGGCGGCCGACGGCGAGGAGGGCGGGTCGACGGCGGCGTTGTTCGTGCTGAGTGAGCAGAGAGCAGGCGAGATTGCTAGACGCGCGGGCGAGAGGAACCTGCGCGCAGGGGATACGCAGCAGCTCGGCGCCCTGATCCCTGGCGCCGAGGTCGGCGCCCTGGCTTGTGGCGTTGAGCTCGGCTCCTTGATCCCTGGCGCCGAGGTCGGCGCCCAGATCCACGGCGTCGACCCCCTGCCATGTCAGCTGCCGCGCTGGATCGGGTCTCAATACTCGGCACCACAGGGTACGGTGTTGAGCTGTGTAAACTCAACGCCATGGGCCATGGCGCCGACCCCCAGGGTCCAAATCTGGGAATAGTTTCTCCAGTAGTCCAATTGTGAAATTGTTTAAAAAAAGAGCTAAATTGTAAAAAATTGGGTCACACTCACTCGGATCGCTCTAGGACTTCTTCCCACGATCGCCCCATCTGTTTTTTTCAGCTGCCCGTTTGACGCCGCTCTTTACTGGAGCTTCCGAGCTTGAGATCTGCTTGGGCATAGGGAGAATTGCTTATTTGGCCCTCAAAAAAGTTCGGTTACTTATTTGACCTTTTTTTTTTAAGTTGCTTATTTGGCCTCAAAGTAAAATTTTGTTACTTCGATGGCCTTCTGTTAGTTTTGAGGGGTTAACGGTGTTAAGTGACATGTAAAATGACCAGTTTGCCCCTGCGTGAAAAAAATAAAAAACAGAGTCTTGCTTGTTACGAACTGGTAATTATTTTATTACTAAAAATTCAAGTAACTTGATCACCATGCGTGCATGTCTTTGGTGCCGTAAAAATTTTACTCCTAATTAACCGTAAAGCTAATTAAGGAAGTTAATGATTTATAGATGGACATGAAAAGGGCAAACTTTTCCACTGCAATTATAACCATAAATTCCTATAATTTGGAAAGTAATGATCTTTTTTTTCTAATGGATGGATATATGGTACTAATTATTATTAAATTTGAAGTTTGGACTGTAGTATTTTTCGGACCTATTAGATGATCCAACGATTATAACATGGCAGTAGAGTAGTAATTTGGTGATTTGCAATAGTAATTTCCGAGGAAATAATATAAATTCATACTAAATATAAATCATCCAGCGGGAGTAAGAATCCATCCTATGATCATACTTTTTGGCTGAAACATTGAACTGCAAATCAGTGAAGTAGAAGTAAATAAACAAAATTCATCAATACAAAATTCTGCACAAGAGTCAAAATCGTTCCATCTGTGGAATGCTCCGGATCAAGACGAGGGAACAGATCCGCGCCCTGCATCCGGGCGCTGCCGCCTGAGCACCACATCAAGAAGAGGGAGCAGATCCCCGCCGGCACCGGTGAAGGGGAGCAGAGCCGCAGCCGATCGGGGCCAGCGGGTTGCGTGGACGAATGCGCCGCCACCGGTCACGCAGAGGGAGGGGGCATCGTCGAAGCCTGGTGGAGAGCACAGCCACGCCCGAAGTCAACCGGCACCACCTCCATGAACTGGATCAAACGGGAAGTTGTTGGCGAGATGCAGTCGGCCGGTGGAGGAAGGTGGGGGGCCGCGTCCACCGGTCGAGGAGGGTGGGGCGTCGCCATCGTGGAGAAGAAGTCGCCGCCGGTGGGGACGAAGGAGGCTCCGACGCCGATGGGGATGGGAACCGCCAGCCGCCGGAGCCGCCCCGCCCTTCTCTCGCCCCAAGTCGCTGGAGCCGCTGGCCGTACCGTCCTGGCCGCGCCGGACCGCACCTGCGCCTGGACTTGCGCGCGCGCGAGGCACAAGCACGGCGGCGGCGCCTCCTGGACGGCGACGCTGGACGAGACAGGAGAAAACCGGGGGGGCCAGCTGATCTGCAGGTGGGGGCGTTGGGGGCGGCTGATCTGCAGGTGGGGGCGTCGGGGCCGACTGCTGCAACACGGTTGGGGCGGCAGCGTCATGGCCATCGGCCATGGCCATGACCAACCGGTCCCCCTAGGGCCACCGCGAGGAGGAAGGGGCCCTGCAGCCGACGGATCAGGGCGTGGGGGCGGCAGGGCCGGCAGATCTCAAGGTGGGGGTGGCGGCGCCGTCCGCTGCAGGCCGGCTGGAGCGGCGGCGGGATCGTCGTGCGCCATCGGCGTCGCGACCTTTCTTTTCTTTCTTTTTCTTTCGCGTGCGTACGAATAGGAGACGAGGCCGAGCGGTTCCTGCTGCGTGGTTGAAGTAAAGAAAAGGGCAACTTTGTCTTTTCGCGTGTGATGGAGTGGAACTAACGTGAAGACCTGACGGAATCTAACATAGGGCCATAGAAGTAACGAAATTTTACTCTGGGGCTAAATAAGCAACTTCGAAAAAAAAAGACTAAATAAGTAACTTAACTTTTTTTCAGGGTCAAATAAGCAATTCTCTCTTGGGCATATGGTGCAGACGCGGATGGTTGTCCCTAGAGAGAACGGCTAGCTCTCTCGCAGGTTGCTTTGGAGGCGTATATCTTCCACCTTGCACGTTTTGCTCGTTGCGACCTCAACCACGCATGCACCGAATGGCCATGCATATGCATCTATCATTCGGCTGCTGCAGCGAGCGACCTGAGATGCTAGCTAGCTAGGCCACAACCATTGATCTCCGTGCGCTCGCCGCACGTGCACCTCGTTGCTGCGGGATCTATACCCTCACCAAATCGACCCACCTCATGGCCCGCCTGACCTCCATGTTGATCATGCATGTCGTGGTGTAGGATGATACTCCCTATGTTCTGGAAAAAATAGATTCATAAAATTATCCAAGTCAATTTTTTAAAATTTTCATTAACTTTTTTTTGAAAAAAAATAAGATTTATAGTATCAAATTAGTTTCATTAGATTTACTATAGAATATATTTTCACATAGTGCTCATTTTATGTTATAAATATTTTTTTTCTATAAAGTTAGTCAAAGTTAAAAAAAATTTAATGGAAAGGAATTCTAAAAATTGATTTATTCATGGACGAAGAGAGTACTACCTCTCTCACGAAAACGATCCAACTATGTTATGCATGCTAGTTAAAATGTTGACTAGTTTTCTGGTTACATTTATGGCTCTAATTTAATTTATTATGAAAATACATTTTGTAATTAATCTAATAATGTTTATTTGATATTATGCATATTTATATTTTTATTTATAATTGGTCAAACTTGATTAACAAAACCATAACATTAACCATAACATTGTTTTAGACTTACGTTTTTTTAGACAGAGAGTACTCCAACTGTTCAATGCCGACTTGATGTGGTCACAAGTTCAAAAAAAATAGAGAGATAGCTTAGCTTTAGAGAAGTTTCTGCAGAATGTTTATAGTTTGAGAGGCTAAATTAATTTGAAGTTTACATATTGAAGTTTGCATGGAGTTGCTCTAAGAGGAGGATAAGTTCCCAGTTAGGGACAAAAAGACCTTTGTACTCCAGGATAACAATATTCCAATCTAAGAAAGTGTTCTAGATTCCTGATAAGAACATTCTAAGATTTAGGAGAATAATGTTGCAGGAATAGAAAAATTTGGGTCCAGAGAACAACATTCTAGTCAAGAATAGAAAATTTTGTTCTAATGGAAAATAAAAGAAATAGTACTCCTTTCATTCCAAATTATAAGTCGCTTTGAATTTTTTCATCTTATGTATCTAACATATTATTATATCTAGATACATAACAATATAGATGCACCGAAAAACCCAAAGATAATTTGTAAAAGATGGAGTATATTTTATACTTAGGTGAATAACATTTTTAATCCATGCAATCTAGAATTATAGAGTAAAAAATTATTAATAGATAGAAATATAAAGAAAGAAAGAAAAAATCAATGTAATCGTGGAAATAAAAAATAAAATAAAAGGAAATAATAATATTTTTTTGAGGTAAAGTGACAGGTCTCAATCATGTATCCGAGATGGGTCTCTCTAACCGTGATAGGGTAACAATAGCTCACACAGGCTGCACTGCTGCAGGAATGGGAAGGAATTGAAAACTAATGCCATGTTTGCATACACCTTATGCAACTGTGCTGTGTGGCAGCAGACCTGCGCTACGAGAAATCGGACTCGCTGTTTATTGTCACAATGAGCGAGTTGCGCAGTGAAAGGAGCCATTGATACCACGAGACCTTTGGCCAGATTTTTTCAATTATTCTCGTAGTGAGGTGGCCAAAAATTCGAGTTTAATCAGTTCCAAACAAGATAGAAATAAGTTGTGGGTAGAGAGTTGGTCAGGATCCCATTCGCATGGAATTATATCCGAATATTGCCTTTTACCATATTTTAGTGGCAAAAATTTGATATGGGACATTGAAAGTGACCTCCGATCCGCTTGTTGTTGAACATGCAAAATTAAGTAGTTTGTTGATAGACACTCTGTTTTTTGTCAAATTTGCTGGTGGACACTTAGACTTAATAAAATATTCATTTCTAGATTTTAAGGAGAGAGAAGAGTGGTGAAATATCTTTTATACCATGCCTCTTTCTTCAACATTAGTGGTCTATGCAATCATTCCAAAGAGAGGAAGAATTTTGACAATAATAGGAGGCAATAGTATGTAGCATGAAAACAGCAACCAAAAAAGAAATTACTTCCAAATATTAAACTCAATTTCAATGGAAGGACCTTACAAGAAAACAAGATGGTCCCATCTCCGAGTCACCTTCTTCGAAGAATACCTCAAACTTAAAGATTACCCAGATATGGATGCAATGGTAGCTGAAGCAAAT
Source organism: Microstegium vimineum (assembly GCA_022036555.1). Taxonomy (NCBI): domain Eukaryota; kingdom Viridiplantae; phylum Streptophyta; class Magnoliopsida; order Poales; family Poaceae; genus Microstegium; species Microstegium vimineum. Next base: position 36,397,387 of record CM039121.1, on the reverse strand, counting down.
ACGATGGATGGGTAGTCTAAAAAATATTAGTTGATGGTGGAAGCTCCGCAGACATTATATTTGCATCTACATTGGATGATATGTAAATTGACCGTAAAGTATTGGGGAAAAAAGAAAACTTATTGTAAGGCTTTGGCAGTAAAATAATTTATTCAATTGGAAGATAGTGCTTTCAGTACCTTTCAAAATAGTAGGCAATGCAAACACAAAGCAAATAGCCTTTGACGTAGACATGTACTACGTATACAATGCTATCTTTGGTAGAGGAAGTATAAATGCATTTGAGGCAATTCTAAGTTACTCATACTTGTGCATGAAAATGTCAGCCATGAACAGCGTGATCAAAGTTTATGGCAATCAAACAGAAGCATGCAAGAAATATTGCAAAAGATTCTTCTCCCGGACAAAAGAACATCCACTTTCTAGCAATCTCCGAAGAAGACGAAAAAGAATAAACGGAAAATGTGAAGCCTCAACCAAAAGCACAACCCTCCGAAGATACTATAAAGGCGTGTTTGAAACTGCTCCACATACTTTACTCTACAAACTCTATTGTAGAGCAGCTCTAAAAAAAAACTAGAGTTCGTGGAGTACCTTTTTAGGTGCTCTCACAACTTCACTTTTTTTTCTGGAGCTGCGTTCGTGGAGCTAAAACCGTTTGGCTAAAAAACATGGAGCAGAGCTGAAAAACATGGAGCGAAGCAGTCCCAAACAGCCCCTAAGAAAGTACCACTTGACACATTAGTTTCAGAAAGACATGTAATAATCGGAACCAAACTATCTCAAGAAGAGGAAGGTAAACTCATCCAGTTCCTTTGAAGCAACAAAGATGTCTTCGCATTGTCATCAGCAGAGGTAATTGAGAACAAGTTAGATATTGATCCAAACTTCAGACAGAAAAACAAAAGTTGAGAAAACTCTCAAAAGATCGAATACATGCTGCAAAAGTCGAAGTCCAAAGACTGCACGATGCCAAAGTAATAGGAGAAGTGCAATTTACGACCTGACTAGCAAACAATGTCATGGTCAATATTTATATAATATCTATCATACAATTATAAGTTATATAAAGTAATTTGCATTAGTAAATAAATAAAGTATTAAAATGATTTACAACAAATATACCATGTTCAAACTAAAGTAGAAAATACTAAAAAATAATTTATTATTTTTCATCATTAATAATATTAAATTAATGTTAAAATCTATTTATAGATATACTATTGAATAGTTTCAATGCATTGTTATAGTAATATAAAAATAAATAAATAGTCACTAGTAATGGGGAGAAAACTTTTTAAATAGATTTATTATAATCTTTTCTTCGCGGATATAGACTAGTGGATGATATTCTATATATTTGCCAAAATGTTAGTCGTTTTCGCTTCCTGAAAATAACTTTGATTAAATATATATTTAAAAAATTAATATTTATGATATATAATTAGTATCATTGATAGATATTTATGTCTAATTTTTTTAATAAACTTATTTAGAGATAGAAATATTACATGCATTTTTATTTTTTATAAAATTAAGTTAAATTTAATTTATCGACACGTAAATCATGGAGACAAACATTTAAAGACGGAAAGAGTAAATCTAGAATTGAATAAAAAATACTAAAAAAACTGAAATAGGATACCTCTGTTTAGTATAAAAGGATACGTCGGTGGAGCTCAACTTCAAGTCTGAATAGTAGAACCCAAGGTCAGCGCGTCTGGAGACCCAGCGACAAACACCGCGGCAGGGACCCATGCGTAAAGCTTTGTTCAAGGTTAGTTTCAAAAAAAGAAAGAAAGAAAGGAAAAAAAAAAGCTTTCTTCAAGGTTCATGCTCCAGCTTCTTGCGGACTCCATTGGAGATTGGACCTCCGAGTCTCCGACCACAATTTACCAATCAATCAATGTGATCTCCATGAGAGAAAAGGATAATTAACATAAAGAGCACATGCATGCATCGTAAGGACGGTGAACAGGTCGGACCCTCAGCTTGTGTATGTCACAGCAATGGCCGACCAGACCAGCACAACGACAAAGCTCGCGTCTTGTAAACGTGCACCTTCAACTGCTCTGTAAACTAGGTCATCTCTGTTATACCTGACTCGATTTTATTTAACTCCATCCCTCTCATTAAAAATAATGTTTCTTTTATTTTTAGTACCATATTTGACCATTTATTTTATTATTTTTTAAAATTATAAAATAAAGAAATTATTATTAAAGTATCTCCAATGATAAAATAAGTAATAACAGCATAAATAATATTTCTAAAAAATTTTAAATAAAATGAACGGTCAGACAAGATGTTATAGAGTTCAAAACGTCGTTTTTAATGAAACAGGAAAGTACGTTTGAAGACGCTTTTTCCTTCCCAAGAAGTGTTTTTTCAATCCAAACCCATGGGGATCAGGACTTTAGGAGGAATAGATTGAGGGGAATAAATTTCCTGTAAGTCAAAATCTTCCTCAATCCGGTCTAATATAATCCTCGGCCTAATCCCCGTAGTCTAGGGATGAAACAAAACAAAAAGAGTTTTGTTACACACGAATAAACAATGGGACGTGACGTTTTCAGCTCAATCATTTTTGCATAAGCGGTTAGCTAGTCTTGCTTGCTAAAGCCAAAAAGTCAAGAAAACAGTTAAAAGTAAGGCTAATACTCTTTATATAGCCTTCTGTCAGTATACTTAAGCTGGCTGCAGTCAGCTTCTCCTCTTTTCACACATTGGTTAAATAAGGATAGCTGTCATTAAAGTCTCGGGAGTTTTGGTGTGAGAGTGTGACCGTGTGACCTTGTATCCTCAGCCGTACCTAGTGACCTCTAATTGTTTTATTAAAAGCAGATGAAACTCCCTTTTATTAGAAAAAAAATACGGAGTATACTCCGTAGTTCTTAATTAATTATTAGGGTGTGCAAATTTTTTGTTCCTCCTTGTAACGTTTGTTCCACCAAAAGTGCATGATTTATCTTTACTTAGGCGCAAAATTTCCATTTTCATGTATTTGTATCTTTTTCACCTAGACAAACTTTTGTGTTACTCAAATAACTGATCATCGCATAGTCTGTTCTAGAAGGTGGATCGTTTAATTTACAACTGACCTCACTAATTATTAGAGCATCTCCAATATAGACTCTTTATATATTTCTTAAATCATAGTAATGTCCCATTTAGATCCTTGGAATTGAATTTATTTTAATAATCATAATTTAAAGACATATTAACTAAGCTAATATGAATTATATTTATATATTATTATTCACTATATGAGAGACATATTTATTTATTGTATTTCTATCATAGGACAGTGAGTTTGAAGCCATAGAATGGTAATCTATAGAATAAATTTCATCTCTCACTCTATGAATTTGAGATAAATTTATATGTGAACTTTAGAAAGTAGTGGAATGTCAAATTCTAAACAAAATAGTAATTTATTAAAGTAGATTTCAATTGAAAATGTAAATATAGATATAATCTATTTTGAATTTCTCACTAGCTAAAGACGGAGAGTAAAGATGGTTTTATAGAATACACGTAAGATATAAAAGAAATGTTGGAGAGTATAGATATATAGAAAACGATTTTTACTCAAATAACTCTCTAAACAATGATTTGAAATGTATTTTAGAAAAAAAAAACTCAAGGGATGCTCTCACATTGGAAGGACAAACAGTCGGGAGGTCAAAAGAAAGAGAATAAGCCTCCTCACATAAGACATGTTAAACGCATGTTTTATAATTACTATATAAAAAAGATTATAGTCTACAGTACTCGTTATGAGAAAGCTTATAAAACCAGCACCACCGTGCAGAGGCTAGCAATGAGGCAGAGTAGTGGAGTGGAGGTGAGGTAGCGATGGCCATGGACCAGCTAGCCATGCCCATGCTCCTGTCCACCGACTCAGCCGCCGCCGTCATGGTGCTCCTTTCCGTGGCCATACTTGTTGTTGGCCTCAAGCACTTGCTCTCGTCATCAAGGCGGCGGCTTCCCCCGAGCCCGCCGCGTCTCCCGGTGATCGGTCACCTCCACCTGCTGCGTCCACCGGTGCACCGCACCTTCCACGAGCTCGCGGCGCGGCTGGGGGCGCCGCTGATGCACATCCGCCTCGGCTCCACGCACTGCGTGGTGGCCGGCACGGCCGACGTGGCCAGGGAGCTGATCCGCGACCACGACGCCACCATCTCGGGGCGGCCGGTCTCGGTGCTGTCCCGCCTCTTCTCCTACGGCTCCGCCGGGTTCGCGTTCACGCCCAACAGCCCGCACTGGCGCTTCCTCCGGCGGCTGTGCGTCTCCGAGGTGCTCGGCCCGCGCACCGTGGAGGAGCTGCGCCACGTCCGACGCGGCAGCCTGGCGTCGCTGCTGCAGGCCGTGCTGGCGGCGTCGTCGTCGGCGGTGCCGGTGGACCTCACCCGCGAGCTCATCCGCTTCTCCAACACCGCCATCATCCGGATGGTGGCCAGCGACGTGGCCGTCACCGACGAGGCGCAGGAGCTGGTGAAACAGGTGACGGAGCTGCTCGGCGCCTTCAACCTGGAGGACTACGTCCCCCTGTGCCGCAGCTGGGACCTCCAGGGCCTCCGCAGAAAGGCCACCGTCGTCCACCGCCGGTTCGACGCCGTGTTGGAGCAGATGATCACGCACAAGGAGGCGGCCAGAGACAGGGAGCGTTGTGTTGGAGCAGATGATCAGGGGCGGCCGGCGACGTGCAAGCAGCAGCGCAACAAGGACCTGCTCGACATCCTTCTGGACAAGGCGGAGGACGTGACGGCGGAGGTGAAGCTCACCAGGGACAACATGAAAGCCTTCATCATTGTAAGTAAACGTGCAAGAAGGTTAATTAATAGCGTGCTTCAGTTCATTAATTAACGAATAAAACGGCGCGATCATCGCCGCACAGGACGTGGTGACCGCTGGGTCAGACTCGTCGGCGGCGACGGTGGAGTGGATGCTAGCGGAGCTGATGAACCACCCGGAGGCCCTAGGCAAGGTACGGGCCGAGATCGACGCGGTGGTGGGCGGGGGCAGGATCGTGAGCGAGGCGGACCTGCCGAGGCTGCCGTACCTACAGGCGACATTCAAGGAGACGCTGCGGCTGCACCCGGGTGCGCCGATCGCGCACCGCCAGTCGACGGCCGAGATGGTGGTCCGCGGCTTCACGGTGCCGCCGGACACGGCGGTGTTCATCAACCTCTGGGCCATCGGCCGCGACGCGTCCTTCTGGGAGGACCCGCTGGCGTTCATGCCGGAGCGCTTCATGCCCGGCGGCGCCTCCGAGGGGCTCGACCCCCGCGGCCAGCAGCAGTTCCAGTTCATTCCCTTCGGCAGCGGCCGCCGGGGATGCCCTGGCATGGGGCTCGCGCAGCAGTCCGTGCCCGCGGTGCTCGCGGCCCTCGTGCAGTGCTTTGATTGGGCCGCTGCCGACGGCGGGACGGCGGCGATCGGTATGGATGAGTCCGACGTCGGCCTGGTGTGCGCTCGCAAGCACCCGCTTCTGCTCCGTCCCACCGCTCGTCTCAACCCGTTCCCGGCAATCGTCTGAACCTGTTCCCTGTATGCCGGCTGCCTTGCCGATCGCTATCCTATAGTATATATCTATATGTACATGCGTCCTAAAAATAAGTCTCCCTTCATTCTAAATTACAAGCAAAACATATCAAGTTTGATTAAAACTATATAAAAATTATAAAGATTTATGATAACAAATAGGTATATTATGAAAATATAATTGATGAAGAATCTAATGATACTTAGTTGACATTATAAATGTATTATATTATTGTATAAGTTTGGTCAAACTTAAAATGTTTTGACCTTCTAAGATTATTGAAATGCCTTATGATTTAGGATGAAAGTAGTACTCTACTCATTTGACCCTGAGTTTAACCACTTGTCTTATTAAAAAAATTATATAAATATAATTAAATTTAAATTATTTTTAAAGAATTTTTATTACTAAAGCAAGTCATAACAAAAAAATAATATTTTGCAAAAAAAAAAGCAAAGGTCAAATTTAATGTACAAAAGCTAAATAAACTGTAATTTGAACGGAGTTAGTACATTTCAGATGCAAAGCAAAGCGCGCGCCGCGCCCATTCCTTTGCTGATCATCTAACTAGCACGGCTGGCGCGCTACGCTGCGCCGGCTCTTAACATATGACAGCCGGCTCTTGACATATGACAAATGGGGATTGAGTGTTGGTTCTAATTTGTATTCCCAGGCAAACTCACTAATATTAAGACTATTTTACCTATGAGTGTACAAACCTTGAAAACGTAATACGCAAAAGAAACTAAAATAATAGAAATTGCATTGTTTTGTTCAAACAAACATGGTGATGGTATGGACGAAATGTTGAGTCCAGGTAGATACATTTTCAAAGAGGATACAAATAAAATAGATTTCAGCTAAACTTGCTCAATGTGGTTGACAGCATAAAAAATATTAACAACCTGGAAGTATAAATCCTGACACATCAAGCGATTATGTGTATGTGTACATGAAGGAAGAAACTAATCTTTGGAGGAAGAACATCAGACCATTTCACCGTCATTACAAATAGTAAAAAAAAGCTATAGTAGAAGCTATTAACATGTCCTTACAAATAGTAAAATGAACAATGAAAAATTAGGATCCAGCCTCCTTTCCCATCTTCCAAAATAGTTTGTATGAACTCATCAAGCAGCCGAGGTTTTTTCTGAAACAATAGGATGATGTTTAGGAACCACAAACATGTGCAATAGCAGCACTTTGTATTGGCCAAAAGAATGTAAATATATTAACCGCGTATGAAACAAAGAAGGGAAGTATTTATAAATGAACATCAAAGGTCCATCAACTGGCTTGAAACCATACCTATTGCACTTGGTTTTCAAATGAACTTTTATGCAAGGTGGACAGAGTCACAGAGAAGACTAAAAGTACTCGACAATTATCGAATGTTCAGCTATGCCAAAATTCAGGAGCTGGAATATATGTACTACCTTAATGTATCAATATGTTGTTGTCTGAAAATGTGATCTAAGAACAGTACAAAAATGGTAAATAGAAAAGCCCACAAACTAAAAATGCAGTAAGTGTTTCCTCACAACAGTACAAATATAAGAACAGTGCCATACCTGAGGCTTATGTGGTGCATGTTACCTAGGTATACTGAAAAGTGTTCCTGCAAGGATTGCAACGTATTAATTAGTAGTGTTACTAAAGTGACTCTGTCCTAGTAGAATGAAACAGCCTCAACCTTTATTGGTTGCGCCTTCATAGGTGTGAGAACCAGTTGCTTAGAGGTGAAAAATTGAATGGTATAATGCAAGAATAATGAATTTGAGCATAGCACTGTTATGCTGATAACACATTGGGAGAAAAATAGTTTATTCAATATTTTTCTTTGCAAATTAGCAGTTCAAAAAAATTTAATACATCCATTTTTTGCTCTGAAAATTTTTAGCTCAACTGAAAAGATTTATAGGTAACACATGGTCCTTTTATCATGCCTAATAAATTATGTTATTGAAAAATTAAAATACTCTGAATATTTCTTTTGCATCTTTTGGTCACCCACGGATACTGTTGTTTAGGAAGTAGATTAACCTTTTATTATCCAAATTCTTGTGTTGTTGTAGTAACCATAAAAAGTAGTCGAAATCTGTAGTTGGAAATTATATCAGATAAAAGTGTGACCTCTCTAGAGGTCTGACCTTGAGCACAATTTTTATTGGCTGTTAGGTTATCCATTTTGCATAAAATAGATGAGTACTTCTGAAACCAAAAGATTTGTAGTCTACAAATCATACCAGCTGGCACGACTCCTGAAACTTGGTAAATTCTGTTCGTGGTGCTTGTGGGGAGTAAAAAACATGCTTCCTCATTTCTCGTGTTCTGTACATGGAAGGCACCAATAAATTGATCTAAGTCAAAAACTTAACCGGATGTAGATCAGAAGGAACATTTTTTAAAACAAAGATCAGAAGGAACATGGAAACTAAAAGAGAGAGAAAAATGCACATGTAAGTACCTAGATGAAAGTTCAGGTACTGCCCAAAATGGTATAGTTTTTTATCAGTGGAACGGCCCAAGTGGTGTAAGGGCTGAATAAAATAGGTGAACTAAGAAAAGGATAGTTAACTATTAAACATGCAAATATGAATGTGCTAGGTCTTACCCTATGTGTAGAAATATAAAAAGATTCTGGAATCTTGGAGTAGCTACATAAAAGGAAAAGGGAATCTGACACTCAAATTAGAGTACTATGAGTATGAAACACATCCACATGTATTATACACAATGCAAGAGGCCAGTTAACCTTTCGATGAAGAAAATGACTGATGCAAGAGGTTTAGGCTATTACATAACTGATTCTTACTGGATGTTTTTAGATAATTAAAAGCTGTGCTTATTCACTATTCAGTAAGGTATACTGAACATATATCTTTTGAATACCGGAAAGAATGAGTACAGATCATTCGGTTGCAGGCATCTATGCTCTATCTACGTCAAAGTGGATTACCAATGGATGAGAAAATAATATATGAATGGGAGTGAAGTGGATGTCTAAATGGAACCTTGTGATATGTCAATCAATAAACATACATGCATATGAGGCTAGAGTATTAGAGAATAATGTGTGCGTTGGTAAGTCTTTGAACAAACTACCCAAATACACATAATTGTATTGCATCAGATGGGAGAACAATAGGTACCTGACAGATAGATGCCGAGGCGCACATGCACAAAACTGTTGAACAAAGAAAGTTAGCAGAAATATATTAAAAAAATATAAATATCTTTCGACTGCAGCTCAAATTAAACTAAAAACGTTGGCATGTGAAATTGACATATTATGAACATTCTAAGAATATATAAGGTAATGGAAAAGACCAACGACCATCACAGTTATGCGGGATGATGGTCATAAATTGCAGCTGGTGTAACTTGAGAAATCGTATACCAACTACACTCAGCCATGTAATAACTCACTGAAATTACTATCTCTGATGAAGAGCTCAATGGAAACTAAATATTTATACATCTGTTTTAGTGGTGCACCATCGAAGCAATTCTATTTGAATTTAAAAAATGGGGTAGTCTGCCAAAAAAAAAAGACGAACATGTAACACGATGAAGGCTAAATATTCTGTGAATATATGTTTCATAACAAAGCTGCAAACAAATGTGAGACAATATTTACCCTGTTATCCAACTGTATTGTTTTAGCGGCTGTGACATCCTATCAAAAATTACAATGGCAAGGTATGAGAGAGCAATGGATTAATAACTAAATCAAACAACATCGGTCACCCCAGTTGAGGCTAGAAGAAGATAGAGGTCATGAGTTATCAAATAGAAATTACTTAGCTGAACTGCTAATCGATCCCATCCTCGGAGAAGATGGACAGTGGAGCAGCAATCATTAGACGCCAAACCCTAGAACACGAATCCAAGTCATTCTGGGCAGGAATTAGATAGGCAAACAAAAAATAGCCTAATTGGAGCGTCATCAAACATCAGATCGAGATCGAGATTGAGATCGAGGAGGGGCAAACCTGAGAGTTGGGATGACAGTGGAGCGTCATCAAACATCAGATCGAGATCGAGATTGAGATCGAGGAGGGGCAAACCTGAGAGTTGGGATGACAGTGAGGCCCATGCTGACGGCAGAGATGAAGATGACGACGGCCTCCTGGTAGCGCTGCCGCCCTATTCCCGCCCGTTCCCCCAGACGTCGTCGTTGCGACCACCGCATCGGCGCGTGCCGCCAGAGTGGTGAGGAATCGGTGGTGGAGAGATGCACGTTCGGGCTCGGCATCCGCGTGCGCGGTAGACGGGGAGGGGAAAATGACCAAGACGGAGGCGGCGAGGCGGAGCGAGGTCGGGCACGGCATCCGCGTGCGCGCGCGGTAGACGGGGAGGGAAGAAGGACCAAGACGGAAGCGGCGAGGCGGAGGGAGGTAGAGCGCGGCATCCCGTGCGCGGTTGACGGGGAGGGGAAAGGGCCAAGGCGGAGGCGGTGAGCGGAGCGAGATGTTTTTTTTTTTCTTTGCTTTGACGGGCTGAGTTAGGCCGTCCGAAGTCTTTTTTAGAGAAGGAATCGAGAGGCGTTGGCAGAATTGGGCCGCGTGGCATGAAAGGACAAGCCAACAGTTGCAGAATCAAGGGGAGAGCTCCAATTAATTGGTGCATGATATCTATCTTATCTTATTAGTTGAAACATGGGTGAACAATGTACAGCCGACTCCCTAGATTCGTTGTGATTCCGCGCAGCGGTTGCAAAGTTTTAGATTTCAGAATCAGAATATAAAGTTTGAGATATGTTCCTACAAAGTTTGGAAACTTGGAGTGTAAGTTTAATTACAAAGTTTCCAAGTTGTACAAAAGTTTTATAGCATATTATATGCCTTAGGTGTATATCCACAACAGACGGTTTACACTTTGCTTAAGAGTTGTCTTCCTTGCATTAGCCCGCTTTTGTTGCGCCCCTCCGTCGCCGCTGCCCCTCCTTGTCATCGCACCCCCACCCCCACCTACCTCTCTAGCGGGAGCGGAGCTCCAACGTAACCCTAGCGTGCTTGCGGCCGCCATCTTCCACTCCCCTGTCCTGACTTGGCCTGACCATCAAGCTCCACCCATGGAACTCCAGCGACCTGGCCGTGGAGCTTTGTCCATGGAGCTCTCCCGCCTCGACATGACTCAGTCGCCTCCACTACCGCTAGAGCCCTAACTGCCTAGCCACCGTCCCCACCGTCTAGCTGGCCTGTCTTCCCTCAGCTCGAAGCCATTCTTCTAAGCCTGTCGGAGTTTGGGAAGAACGGGATGGAGCAGGCGCAGGGGTGCAGGTGGGTGTAGGGAGGAGCTTGCCAGAGTTGAGCGCGATTGTGGTCGCTGAGGAGGAGGTGCTGGAGATGAGAAGGTACGGCGCGAGCTCGTGAGCTGGTGATTGCCACGAAGGTGAAAAATCAGTCGTATGCCCTCGAGTAATTATGATATGCTTTAGAAATATCACAACTTGATAGTAAAACGGTCCTAAGTTCAAATTACCAAAAAATGTTTCAATATAATAGTATAAAGTTTCTAATTTTAGTGTGCAAATTTTGAAATTAGCAAGTGTAATACCCTGGTGTTACTCGATAATTAATCGTTGTAACACCGCAGTGTTACTTCATAATTAATTATATTAAACCGTGGTAGCTCTTTTGACATGTTGGAGCACCAGCAACCAGGTGGAATTGAGCACTTTTGGAAAAAGTTTTGAAAGTAAAGTTGGATAGTACTTTGGATAAGCTTTCCGAAATATCTCACAATAAAATAATAAAAAATAATTATGATATGATATTTTTATCCGACAACAAAACAACTTAAAATAGAATCAATCAGTTTATCAGCTATAGCGTCGGTTAGAGTTTGGATGGAAGAGTCGGTCTCTCGAAAAAGTCTCACCCAAAACTTCTGGTCCCCTATCGAAGGTTGACTTCGGGGTTAGGCCACAACTTCTACCTACTATCACAGCTGACTTTAGCTTGGAAAGTTGCGACTTTACCCGAAATGTCCGGTTAGATGAACGAGAGTCCCGGTCTTTGCGAGAAAAAAAATAGTTTTTTGAACCTGAGCACTTTGACGAGAGGTTGGTCGAAATCGGAGGTCTGGTTTGGACGGTTTTTAGGGAGATTTCAAAATAGTCAAAGCCTTGTGCATTTGTCCCAGCCTCTGGCCGCGTCCATGCCGCTTGTGTGGCCGCACAATGCCGCCGTCCTTGCTTCACTTCTCACGGTCACCGCCCATGCTACGTTGCTCCCCGCCTTGCCTTCTTCTACACGGCCCCGAGCTCCTCCCCATGCCTTGCGTTCTTTCTCTCGCCCTGCTGTTCGTCATGGGCACGGCCACTATGACTGAGCAGAGCAAGCTGGCCGTCTCCAAGCTCCTGCGGCCGCTCGTTATTCCTCCTCCATCCCTTCGACCCTTCCCCGCCGTGTGCTCCACTCCCGCCCCGGACGAGGACTCCTTCGTCTCCCGCTCGCCCTCTCTCTCGGCCTCCCCACTTGTTTTGCTGTTCGTCCCGCCGCCATGGCCGCCAGTCAAGCTCGAGCACCGCCTTGTTCTACCTTCTCGAGCCTCCTGGCACCAAATCGCCACCACCACCAGCTTCGCCACCTTCCTCCGCCCCTGTTGCGCACCCCCGCCGGGCTCGCCACCAGGCACAGCCGTGCTTAAGTAGTCTATAATAAGGTAGGTCACATTGAAATAAAATTATTCTCTATCTCTAATCCTGCACAAGATCAAAAGAGAGAGGAGTAAAAAAATATTATTTTTTATTTTTTTATGGATAGTCCATATGCTTATATGGTTACAATTTGCTATGAACTAGTCTTACCATTTTTCAGCTAACTGGTAAGCATTATTATATTAATGGTTATGAACTTCTTTTGAGCAATAACAACCACAGTGTATATGGACCAAGTAGTCTATATGTACAACTTTTGTGTCAGTAGACCATAACTATTATTTTTGCCACAATGTATATGAACCTTTCACGATGCCGAAAGTGAGAGAGAGGGAGAAGGAACAAAGGATAATATTTCTTTATTCCTTACGGGTAGTCCAAATACTATTGTAACACCTGAAAGTTTGAATTTTGAAAATAGATTGAATTTGATTTAATTTGAATTTTTGTGCTCATGAAAATTTAGGTAAATAAAAACATTTTCATCAAATTAAAGTTTATCTTTAGTCTAGCAACATGTTTAAGCATTCATGCCTCTGCATAATACTTTTTATGTTGTTTGGTTTTACAAGACTCAAAGGATTTCAAATTGCGTTTCGAAAAGTGTTTTTGAAAATCAAAACAAAAATAAATAAATAAAAGGAAAAGATCAAAACTCTCTTCCTCTCCCTCTCTTTGATTTTGGCCTGCTGGAAACCAGCTCGGTCCTCCCTCCTTCTCTCCCCGCATGGGCTTGGCCCAACGCCCCCACTTCTCCTTCGCTCGGCCCAGTACGCCGGCCTTGGCCTAGCTCCCGCACACAGAACCGCCTTCCTCTCCTCTCTCTGACCACGCGAGCCCACGCTGTCAGCAGCTTCTCCCTCCTCGTGGTGTCCCAATCGGGACTCTGCCGAAGCAGAGTCCGGCTCCACCCGAGAGCTGCCTTGGCGTGCGCATCACGCCAGGACTCCCTCCTTCCCCTTTAAATAGCGCCGCAATCCCCGCCCGCACCATCTCCATCTACAATCGCCTACCCTACCCCAGCGCCCACAGACGCACCTCGCAGACGAGTTGAGCACGCTGCCGCCGCCATTGACGCCTCAGAAGCTCCCTCGGTCCGCCGCTAGCCCTCCACCTCCTTCGGAACAAGGTTTGGGACCCATATAACCCTATGACCCGCTCGGTTTTGTGTTTCCTTGACTGTACAGTCTTGCCACCATGAGCAGGGAGCCGCCGACCACTGCTTCTCATCGCCAGACACCTCCATCCGCCTCCGGCCACATCTGAAACCTTGGGTTAGTTCGCGTGTTCCCCCTCTTGCTCCTTGTATCCTCCCCATTCGAAGTCGTGGCCTCTAGGGCCGAATCCGTGCGCCGGTGAGCTTCCCTATCGCCGGCAATGTCCGCCACAGCGTCGCCCTCCCCTGTTCCCCCGATGGGGAATCCCATCTCTCTCCCTCCATCTATTCTGAGCCATCCATCTAGGATCCAATGGCTCACGTGAGCCGATACCCCTTCGCGGGTAACAATTGCTAAAGAGACCCTGATCTGTTTCTTATTCAACCCGCCGTCCATGGAGTACTCTGCCTTTACGCTTTCTTCTCTGAAAAGCGTAATCTCCATCAGATCTGTTTTTATTCGAAAATAAATGAAAAATCTTATTTACAGAATTTCCATCTGATTTGAAAAGCTTATAAAATCTTCGTTTTAAATCCGATTCAATCCGTTCCAGTTGCGTTAGATTCGTAATTTCAAGATCTATCTAATGGTACAGTTTTAATCTATGTTAAAGCATTTTGAAAATAAAGTTTAGATTAATTCTTTTTAATCAATTAATCTTATATAGAAATATAGTTTAATTCATAACCTCTACGTTCTAGATCTGTTTTGTCCCGTTCTAGTTGCGTTGGTTTTGTAACGTAATAATCTTCATGATAGTAACAATATTAATCCTGTTTTAATATTCCAAATAAAATGATAATTGATTAATCTATATTCAATGGGTTTCCAATTAAAATGGATTAGGGTTTCCACCTCGGTTTTTCATAAAACAAAATGTATTTAGTTTAAATCTTGTTTTCTAATAAAATATTATGTGACTTAACTTAATTTGGATATTTCTCTAAAGTATCCAATATATGCTTTCTATATAGATAAAATAAATGAAGTCTAGTTTTCTTTTAAAAGCTAAATCTTTCGGTAGTTGTTTCTTTTCGTTATAGATCCGATTAGCGTGATTCTCGCGTCTGCGTGATCGTAGCAATACGTAGAATTATTTTAAACCTTTTTCATTGATTGGTGTACTATTCTAAAGTAGATATATTGTATGCTTTGTATGATTGTTCAGATGCTTGTGTGGTGTTTATGATCTTGTCCAATCGGTGAGATTTACGAGGAGATTAAGAAGAAGTCATCAGAAGATCGAGAATCAAGTGAAGAAAGGATCTAAGAGTTTAAGGCAAGTATAATATGGGATCATCCTTGTTACCTATTCACAATTCACCTAGTCATGATTGCATGTGTCTCAATTGACCCCTATTTAGATCTTTACCATAGCTTGTTACCTTGTACCTTGTCACCTTGGGTTTCTATGCATATGGGTATCTTTGCTATGCTTTACAAGATGAATATTGAATCGAATATTGATTAATGATATATGCAACAATGAGATAAAATTGACTTTTGTAGCAACATGGAATAGGACCCCACTGTAGGGCAAAAGCTGGGACTTAAATGCAACCATGAGTGCTATAATGGCTCTGGCTTTAGTTAAGTATGAAGTTTGGACTAGCATGCTTGTGGTTCGTGAAAGACACCTTTGCCGAGATGGTTATGGGGTATACCTTGTATGGGGACCGCTGCGGGTGGTACCATCGGGGTGTCCCATATACCCCTTTGCATTGGGTCCGTAGGGTCCGCTACATGCTAGGAAGAGCTTTTGAAAGACTTCGTAGTGTACCCTGCCCGCTCACCTCGGCAGTGTTATGGGAGTTATAAACCCGGGCATATGGGCTACACGGCTTGTGGGTAAAGTGCGTAACCTCTGCAGAGTGTAAAACTATCATGATAGCCGTGCTCACGGTCACGAGCGGCCTGCAAAACTCACAGTGTAGATGATCATGTTGTTTAATTGTTAATGTTGATTATTAATCTTATCATGTGGTTATTAATTGGGTTGTGCATAACTAAAGCTAAGTGTTGGTAAAACTTGACCAAGCTAAAAGCAACCGCAGTAAGCCAGTGTCAGTCTTTTGAGCTTCATAACCCTATGTTATTTTTGCTGAGTACTTTAAGTGCTCACCCTTGCCTTATCAACCATATCAGATTGCAAAGAGCAAGAGTTAAAGAAGTTAGGCTTGTGATCAACCAGTCAGTTGTCCCTGTGAAGTTGGAGCCTTCGCCTGAAGATCAGAGTCGTCTTCCCGTTGTTTGCTGTGTTGAGGTTATCCTTTGACCTTATATGTTATGTATTTAAGTATTGTCTTTTGATACTTACTTAATTTGTGGTTATATGTGATATTTGACTTCCTGGGTTCATATATGGTGTATATTCGGTTTTGACCTTAAAACTGGGTGTGACAACTATAGATACCTTTTGCTATAGGCTGCTATATGGATCACTTCTATAATATTTTAACTAACATATAATAACTATATACTAGTTTGTAGCAACATTATGATTGCTTGAGGACGAGGGGGAACCCGTCACCACATGGCACGGTGTCGTCGGAACACTTTTAGCTAGGCCGTATATCAGGAACATTAGCCTTCGAGAAGTACCGGTGTGTGTTTGGGATGGCCAAGCTGAATATACATCGATTTCAATCACCCCTGTTCTCGGATATGAATATCACTTGTTCGTATCACTGCCATCTTAGTCAATATTCCCTTTAAGACATTGCAAGGATCTTATAGAGTAAAAACATATTAAGTTTAACCAAAAAATAAAAAAGAAATAAAAATTTATGGCATTAAAAAGTCATATTATGAAAATATAATTGATAAAGAATCTATTGATACTTAGTTGATATCATAAATATTATTATATTATCATATAAATTTGGTGACTGCTAACACTTTGAATATATGGATACATTATTAATATTTTTTCTTTGCAAAAAACAACAATATTTCACTTGGTAAATCTCGTATTTTGCCAACTCCTAAAATAATATGTCAAGGTAAAAAATAGTCTCTCTTCAATAGTTTACTATTTTGAACTTGACAAAATAAAAAAAAAGAACGCATATGAGATTTTTTTTTCCCGAGAGAAGAGGCGGCAGTGAAAGAAAAGAAGATGCCAAGTTGTCTCAGATTGATATATTTGCCAAGTGAAGAGTAAGATATGTCAAGTTGTTTTGCTAAACTGTTGAGACTATTTTTTTACCAATAATAAATATATGTTAAGTTGAGATAGTAAACTTTTTTTTTTGGAACAGTTGAGATAGCAAACTCTTGAAGATGCTATAGCCCCCTTATATCCTTGATAGTCAGGAGACTACTCTCAACTAGTCCAGTAAATTTCGCAAAGTATATTGTACGTGTACTAAGGGTTTATTCCCCCAGGTAAATGGATACTGGAGCTAATTGTTATCGTGTGTGCATATCTCGTGGTGGGCTCTGTGAGGTTAAATTGGATGGTTTTGCCGTAACAAGTTTTTAATATGGGAGTACAAAGTTTTAAATACTATATAGTAGCAACATTTTAATTATTAGTACAAAGTTTTTAATTATTTTGTGCTATTAATCAATGGTCATGTGTTTAAATGGGCCTGCAATCTGGCCTATCAGGATTGCTGCTAGCTCTTGGGCTGCTAGCTGGGTCAGATACGTGAAAAGCCCGATCCACTTCTTCCCCATGCGTTGGTAGTGTGTGCGTCACGCTTGGTAGCTGTACTCGCGCATCGCTAATGGACGGCAACGCGTTTGCGGATCGTTGCTGATCAAGCACTCTACAGAACCACCTGTATAGCATGGCTCTACTCTATGTTTCTTTAGCTACGCTGCTCTTCAAATAAATGCAGCTTTACTCAAAAAGAAAGATAAAGTTACAAGAGTGCTATGAAGTTAGATGGAGTAACTTCAAAAAATCTATAGAACGGAGTTTGTGAAGCGGCCAATCACACTGTTATAATAACTTTAAAACAAAAAAGTTAGATGTCTTAACACAACTCTACGCTGAGAAGCGCCTAGGTGTGTGTATAACTTTATATAGGTATGCATGATGTTTTTTCCATTTGATTTAATTTCCCGTTCTGGAAAGCATTGGAGTACATTACAGTGGGTTGTTTAATTGAAACATTCTCTTAAGTTAGCTAGTTAATTTCGGTATAAATATTGCTTTCCTATATATACGTGTTCTATAGGGCTCCGGTTCGATCTCCTGCAATGCGGCAGTCAACTTGCCGACCCCCTTCTCCCCACGCAGATTACAAACGGGACAGTCCCCGCGCAGCCCACGAGATTTCCAGCCCACGTGAGCAACGTCCATGTTTCTTGCCCCTTCTGGCCTCCTCCCCTCGTATTCCTTTCCTTCTTGTGCTCTTTTAATTTTCCTTTCTTTTATTTATTATTTATTTTTTCTCTTTCTTTTCTTTCTAGTCTATTATTTATTTTTTCTACTTTTCTCTTTTGTTCTTTTGTTGTGTTCTATTATTCTTGTCATCTTTTTTATTTTTCTTTCTTTTCATATTTTTTTATTTTTTATTTTATTTCTTTTCTTCTATTTCTTTGTTATTTTGGTTTTGTTTAATGTTTTGGCTGAATTTTATTATTTTATTTACATTTTTTATTTATTTTTAACTCTAATTATTTTTCCTATGTTCTATAAGTCTTTTATTAATTATTTCCTTCTAAAATTATTTATTGTTTATATTTTATAGCATTTGTTATTATTTTTTTCTTTCACTCTTTTTCCTCTTATTTATTTTAGTTTAATTAATTGTTTAAATTAGTGTTTTCATTTCTTTTCATGTTCTATTTTTTATTTGAATCAGTTATGATGTGCATGTGGGGTTCATAAAGTATATATGATGTTCTATTATGTACATTCAGATGTTTATATAGTATAAATGTGATTTCTATGATGTATCTTTATGATGTTCGTATAGTATATATGTAGTGTTCTAAAATATATTATGTAATGCTCATGAAATTTATTATGTGATGTTGATAAAATTTACTTGTGATGTCCATATATTACACCGTGATGTTGTATTATGTAATTTAGGTGTTCGCGCTATAAAAATATGGTGTTCTATAATGTATTTCTATGATGTTCACATAATATACATGAAGTGTTATAAAATATACTATGTAATGTTCACGAAATATATATGTGATGTTCTACGATGTATTTTGTTTATTCAATTAGTATTCATGTGATGTTCTTTAATTTTTCTGTTATTACATAGTATTTTATTTTTATTCATTTTTCTTTTTATGCTTTGTTTTTTTTATATATTTTATTTCTATATCCGTACCGGCGCCAAAGAAAATAACTGACGGGTCGATATTTACTTCATTTTTCTACTTCATGTTTCTGATATTTATTACGGTTGCGGAGGCTATATACAGTTATGTGATTTTTATTTCATTCCGATAATTATACTTGACGCCAAAGAAAATATCCGATTACGGGTTGGGCAGTTCCGATCCATAAAAACCGACGGACGGCGTGCTTGCTGTGTGCATGCAAATAATTAAAGGCGAGAAACAAACTCCGGTATACGACTTGCCGTTCACTTGTAACAAATCCTGCTGCTCCGATGACCGATCGATCGATGGGCAGAGAGAGAGAGAGAGGCACATACCTGCCGGGCTATGACGCGATACCAGACCCCGTGTACTGCATCACCGACTTCGTGGGCTTCTTCTAGTATTCCTGTGGATTAGCCGGTGGCTCCGCCTTCCACCTGGCCAAGGGCATCCGTGACTCGGCCAGGGGTGCCCGCCTAGCCGGCGCCGTCCAAGCGGTCCGCGCCAACTCGCTCCGCGTCGCCGCTGCAGTCGCTCCCACCGACGGGGCAGTCAGCCGGTCACTGCGGATCCAACAGCTACGGGCTTTAAACAAGTTTCCACGGTACACTTCGTCAGCTGTGATGGGCCTTGGCCCAGCAAGAGCATCAATCGCTAGTGCTTTTTGGCGCGTCAGCTCGCGTTTTTGGCGCGAGGCCACGGCAGCGAGCGCCCTCTCCGTATTCCAGCGCGAGGAAAAAAAGGAGAGGCGATCGTCTGGAGCTGGAGCAGGTCCCCTTCCATGGCAAGTGTGTCCCTCTTCATTCTAGTTTGTTCCTATGTGTTCGATTGCAACTACACTTCTCTTTTCTCTTCACACCAATCTTACCCAAATTGCTAGGGTTGATTACTAATTTGGTTGCTTTTGTCCTCTATGGTTGTACCAAAATAAAATCTGCATATTTAAGATGGAAGATTGAAGGATACATCAACTTGTCCACATTGAAAAGAAATCTGCATATTTAACATGGAAGAAAAAAGGTTTGTAATGCCTAGATTAACTGCACTTCCTTTGCCACCGAATCAAATACTCATGTCATAATTTTTTTTTCTTGCAACAGAGAAGGTGTGCTTCCTGGTTTGTTACCTCAAGTTGGAATGGAGTTCAGTACTGTAGATGAGGCTTGGATGTATTGGATTAGCTATGGAGGTCAAATTGGTTTTGAGGTTAGAAAAAGGTACGCAAAGAAAAGAAAGGATGGGAAGGTTCAGTCTTGTAGATTTGTGTGTGCAAATGAGGGCCATAGGAAACAAGATAAAAGAGATCATGTAACAAAGTGTCCAAGAGCGGAAACTAGAACTCATTGTAAAGTTTACATGGGCCTTGTAATGGATCGAGAGAAGGAAAACTATAAGGTGTCTGATCTGATTTTGGAACACAATCACATCCTTCATTTGCCACAGACCTCGCACTTGATGGTGTCTCAAAGAAAGATTTCAGAGTTACAAGGTTTTGAAATTGAGACAGCTGATGATGCTGGAATTGGTCCTAAAGCTGCACATGAATTGGCTAGTCTCCAAGTTGGTGGCTCACTTAATTTAAGTTACACACTTCGTGATCACAAGAACTATTTAAGAGGCAAGCGCCAACGAGAGATGGCATATGGTCAAGCAGGAAGTATGCTTATGTATTTTCAAGAAAAAACTGCTGTTCAATATGCACTGCATATGGACCGGGAAGAACAAATAGCAAATATATTTTGGGTCGATGCTAAAATGCTCACTGATTATGCTTATTTTGGTGATGTTGTTAGCTTCGACACTACATTTGGAACAAACAAGGAGAGCAGACCTTTTGGTGTTTTTGTTGGATTCAATCATTTTAGGGAAACTGTGGTTTTTGGTGCCGCTCTTATGTATGATGAAACTTTTGAGTCCTTCAAGTGGCTATTTGAGACATTCTTAAAAGCACATAATGGCAAGCACCCTAAAACAATTTATACAAATCAGGATGCTGCAATGGGAAAAGCTGTCCATGAAGTGTTTTCAGAGACATGGCATTGTTTGTGTACCTTACACATTATGCAGAATGCTGTTAAACATCTAGCTGAACCCAAAAAGATGAATCAAGTACTTCTTCTGAAGATGTAGTTGACGAGGACATCGAAGAAGAACCAAATATCCTTGCAGATTTTAGTGCATGTATGTATGAATATGAAGATGAAGAAACATTCAAAAATGCATTTGACATCATGAGGACAAAGGTGAAGAAGCAAACTTGGTTGGATAATATATATAAGGTGAAAGAAAAATAGGCTGAGTGTTATATGAAAGATGTGTTCACATTAGGGATGAGAAGTACACAATTAAGTGAGAGTCTGAATAGTGAACTGAAAAGGCATTTCAAATCAGATTTTGATATCATTCGATTTTTGAAACATTTTGAAAGGGTGGTGAAAAGTAAAAGAAATAAGGAGTTGAATTCTAAATTTGAATCAAGAAAAAAATTACCTAGAATCAAAATGAGGATACCTATGTTATTGCAAGCTAGCAAGTTGTACACACCTATCATATTTGAAGCTTTTCAAGGTGAATATGAAAGGTCCATGGCAGCGTGCCCTTTGGCATTGGAAAGCAACAATGAATATCTTGTTTCAATTGGGAGTCTTGATGAAGATTTTAGATATGAGAAAGAGTACAAAGTCATTGGTGATCCTGTACAACAAACTAGTACATGCAGTTGTGGTTAATTCAACAGAATTGGAATATTATGTGGTCATGCTATACAAGTCCTTGATTTGATGAATATCTAATATCTCCCTGCTCACTATATAGTGAAGCGATGGACAAAAGAAGCACGTAGTGGAGTAATACAAGACAACCAAGGTCGAAATATAATAGAGAACCCAAAGTTAGATGAGACACTTTAGTACAAATCTATGACTCGCAAATTTCTCAACTTGGCACAGCGAGCTACCAACCATCCAGGATGTTGCTTGATAGTACATGACACACTTGATATCCTTAGAAAAAAATTGAAGAAGAAATCAATGGCTGCACTACCCCAACTGTTGATCGAGTCACGGATCCCCCAAATGTTACTCATGTAAGTAATTTGGTGAGTACAACATGCTTGAAAAAAAAGGAGGTGGAAACAAAAACTTCGAAGCGCAAAAGAACTTGGCTTGATAAGAAGCGCAAGTGTAAAGGGAAGGGAACCAAGAAAAATGAGAAAGGTTCAAAGGTATGTACTACCACAAATTATATTGGATTCTCTGTAGTTGTATTAATGAAAAATTGTTATCTGATTCTCTTCTTCTATTATTACAAGGAACAACAAGCTGTTAAAGAGTCACTGGATGATGGTGTAGCAGCAGAAAATGTTTGGCCTAGTACTTCTTGTCCCAAGGAAGGGATGTCTCAACCTTACATGGCCATTCATAGCTACTCTCATATATTGACAGTAAGATTTTAAAACTATGATCTTTCACATTTCTAGTGAGGATATGAACAAAGTTTAATTATAGTTCTTTTATTTTGCAGGAAACAACAACTACTGATTTCAATGTTGAATTCTAAGTAATAGAGCTAGTTCTGGAGAATAGCTTTTGGTATTTTGGTTGAAGTGTAAAGTTCAGCCTGTTTAATTATAACAGATGCCAGAAAACAATAGTGTATTTTGTCAAGCCTGTGAACTTGCTGAAATCAGTAATACATGCTTTGTTCTGAACATGTCTGAGTACAATTTATTCCACAATTGCAGTCTGTACAGCTTGCCTATTTTTTCCTGGTACAAATTTGCACAAATTTGCTAGTTACAAATTTACAGTACAAAAATGCTAATTACAACTTTACAAAACAAAATTGCTATTTTCTTCATGTATGCTCCCCAACCATGATTCTTCCTGTATGCTTCCAATGCAGAACATATACACCCTGAACAACTAGATAAAGGGGGTTGTGCCTCCCAGGTCCAGAAGCACAGAGGTCAAGAACATGGTCTCCTAGTCTAACATCAAGTGCTAATATAGCAGCTCCAGCAGCATCAATTCCATAGATCTGCAATTCATTGAAAATATGTTCAGCTGAAGCAAATGGATGAAAATAAAAAACATGATAACAATTGCCATGCAAGGTAAATTTGTAAGAACTTGGCTGTGTGTGATCTCAGATGGCGAACACCGGAATTTTTCTCTCTAAAAAATAGGGCAAATTTATAGACAAAGATACATTGGAGAAGTTTACATGTGCATCATCAGACAACACATGCCATCGATTTTTACTAGCCTGGCATACTTGGAAAGAAATTAGAGTAGCAACAAACAAAAGAGCATAATGCAAGGAACTGCACAACAGCCTGAAAACTGCAGGGTCCAGGCCATTCCCGCTGAGGAGCTCGAGGAAGGCGGCCAGCAGCAGCTGGGAGGCCGTCTGTCGCTCTCCTCCGCGGTCGGAAACGGAACCTTCTGGAAAATCTGGCTCTTCCATCCTCTCCGGGCCGATTTCGCCGAGAAGGAACTGCACAGCAGCCTGAAACTGCAGAAACAACATCAAAACGGAAGCCGAGCTCATCTCATCTGGAATGACTTGTGCGCAATCGAACCTGGAGCTTAGAGGATGGGAGGTGCCTCGGTGCCCAAGACCTGGCGCCGACACCGCCTCAGGGAAGGCCGACACCACCGCAGGGAAGACCCGCCGCCGACGCGCAAACAACCTGCAACTTGTTCTGTTGCCCCGCGCGGCCGGAGGCCAAGGCAGGCAGGCAGCTCGCTGCCTCCGCCCGGATGGGCTGGAATGGGCCGCTCATTCTGGCCTGCTACGTCCCTTTAGTGAGGTTATCGTTGGATCGGCAGTGACCGGCTGAGATTGAGCGACTGCACGGCGCCGTCGGTGGGAGCGACTGCAGACGATTCCGTTCCGCGCCTACAGCACCGGGTTCACCGCCATCGAGGCCGCTGTGTCCTCCGCGCGCGGCAAGGAGGACATATGGAGCTCCGTCGCCGCGTCCGCCGCCACATTGGGTCTGCACGGCATGCGCCGGGGTGGCGCTCCCGCCGCCGCCCGATGCGCGCTGCTCGGGATTACGGGCGTCTTCGTGATGGCGGGCTGCGATCACGTTGCTTGTAATTATGATCCTCGTTCTGTTTTGAACTTATTATGGTGATGAGAGACAGCCAGTGTGATTCCTAGATCTTTTTGTTTTCTTTTTGTTTTTGCTTTGCAATTCAAAAGCGGATGGAGAGACAGCCAGTGTGATTCCTAGATCTTTTTGTTTTTTTTTGTTTCGCCGACGGTCCTGTTTGTTTTGTTGAAAAGTCAGGCGGAAGAGTATTATTGATTTATTATGAAAAAAAATACTATATCATAACCAATAAACATAATAGTAAGTTAAAAAAAAAACACGGCAATCAAATTACGTTAAAAAGACATCAAGAGCCGTTATCTCAACGAGCGTCAGCTCGATGTGCAGTCCTACATGCCATCCAGCCGCTGTACTGCCTGTAAAAGTACCCCTAGTTCACTACCACCGCTCTCTCCCGGCCTTGTGCTCTGTCGCTCTCTGCGGCTGTGTTATTGCGGCCTCCAACCCCATTAAGCGCCTACATCTCCTTAATTCCGTGCTGTTTCCTGATAGAGAAATGTTGCATAGCTGTACTCTCCTCGCTCGTCTATACAGTACCTGATTTGAGAGCTCTGGGCACCAGATCTGAAACCTCTCGTCTCGTGCATTGGTTGTATAGCATTTGAACAAGTCGTGTTATTACGATGAACAAGGAGAATGTCGTCAAGGTGCAGGTGTGTGAGCTTTGCTTCTTCTCTACTCAACCACCATTCTTTCTTCTTGTTTTGGCTGCAATTTTCCTCCGCAGGTGGAGGCAGCTTTGCTTGTGTTTGCAGCATGTGTTCCCTTCCAATTCTCCTTCCTGGCTGCGGCAGTCGTTTCATGTGTTTGTTTCTTGAAAACCATTTTTGTTTTGCTGTGTTGGTGCCGTTCCTCAATCATTCATTCATTCTCAGACTTTGGTGCTGAGAGTCAACATACACTGTGATGGGTGCGAGAAGAAGGTCAAGAAGACCCTCCACAAGATCGATGGTACGTACAAGAAAAAAAAACTCATCTTTTGCAACAGCGATTTGCTTGTTTTTCTTTCTCAACGTTTGCTTCGCATTTTCTGACGGAGACGCGACGACATTGTTCTGTACTGTAGGTGTCTACAAGAGCAGCATTGACGCCGAACAGGGGAAGGTGACGGTGTCCGGCTTGCTGGATCCGGACACCATCATCAGTAAGCTCAAAAAGTCCGGCAAGCCCGCGCTGCTGTGGGGTTCCAAGCCTGGCGTGCCACAGAATGTCCACCATGGTGGTGGCGGTTCCAAGAAGGACGGCGGCAGCGGCAAAGCCCAGAAGGGCGGAGCGGGAGGTGGCAATCACAAGGGGTTAGTGGTGGCGGTGGCAAGGATACGAAGATGGTAATGCCACAGCCAACTCCGCAACAGCTCCAGCAGCTGCAGCAGCAGTTGCAGCAGATGAAGGGATTGAGACTTCCGCCGCAGCTCTTGGGCGGCAATATGCCGGCGTTCACCAAGGACCCCAAGTCCGTCAAGTTCGCCCTCCCGAGGATGACTTCGACGACGACAACGGCAGCGAATTCGACGATGAGTTCGACGACTTCGATGACGACGACGACGATTTCTACGACGACCCCAAGATGATAATGAAGCCCATGGCCGCCGGCGGGGGCGACAAGAAGGGCGGCAAGAAGGGTGGCGGCGGGAACGAGATCCCGACGCAGACCAAGGGAAACGGCCAGAGCCACAACGGCGGTGGTAATAAAAACGGGGGTGCGAAGGGAGGCGCCCCGGGCGGCGGAAATCAATGGGCCCAGGGGAAGAAGGGCGGTGGCGCTGGCGCCGGTGTCGGCGGACCCATGTACGGCATGGTGCCTCAACAGGCATGATGAGGCCAAACATGATCGGTGGTGGTGCCGGCTTCCTCGGTACAGGGCAGGTGCGCGGCGCACCCATGAGTATGCCGCCGATAGGCCATCCGACCATGGGTATGATGCATCAGGGTGGCGCCGGCGCCGGCGCCGGTGGTGCCGTACGGGGCATGCCAGTGCCAGGGCTCTACCAGGGAGGCGGCGGCATGCCGTCGGGCGTCGAGATGCTGCAGGCTGCTGCTGCGGCCGGGAACCCCATGGCAAACATGGCCTTGATGCAACAGCAGCAGATGATGATGATGAATGGCCATGGGCACCACCACGGCCATGGCAGCGCAGGGTACCCGTCAATGGGCTACGGCTATGGCCGCCCACCACCGATGCATTACCCCATTGGGTACTCAATGCCGCCCCATTCGCATTACGGGGATTACAACATCTTCAGTGACGACAACCCGAACAGCTGCTCGGTGATGTGAGGGGGAGAGAGAAGACGGTGCCGGTCAGTTGTTATGCTTCATCTTGCTGGCTTGCTGCCCAAGGTCAGAGGTGATCAACATCGTCATGGTTGAAAGTTGAAACACCGTGGCTCAATCATCAGTGTACTTTGAGTGCCAGCTAGAATTTATCATTTTTCCTTTTCTCTTCTCTTTCTCTTTTTGTCCTTCTTTGGAAAAAGAAACTTCCTTGAATGCGAAGTTTGGTATAGTAATTTATGGATAGTCTTAATAATGGAAGAGATGAGCCTTTATAGCCACAGCCGCCATTCAATTGGGGTGGGGTTTGTGGGCTGTGGTTTCATAAGGTGTACTGAATGAAGAAGAACAATGTTGTTAATCCCAGTAAATCAGTGTGCATATGATGTGGTTCACATTCTAACTATGTAATGGTCATGGAAGTTCAACTTATGTGATAGCCAGCTAATCTTTAGTGCATTCAGATCTTTGAAGTTGGATGAATCATGAATAATAATAGATGAATCATGAATAACACGTAGATATATGCCTTTTTAGATTTAGTGTTCATTGGGTAGGGATCCAAATTCTTGTAAAAACGTTTTAGGTCTAGATTCTCTCAAGAAACATTTAATGTGATGAATCCGGTCGGTAGGCTAAATCCTAATTCACAAGGAGATATATATTTTCTTTAAAATTTATATAAATAAAAGTATGCTTAAAAAATCTATTTTTTCTGGATGAGGAATAAATTGAACACAACCCATTTTAGTTTGTTACAGTAAAAAAGGATTACAATTGGGAAAAAATTGGTAGCTCATAAGTGCATCAAAGAGTCTTAAATGATTCTATGCGAAATCACCATGTTCTGGTTTCTAACTTTTGTCAAAGAAACAAGGAACTGAAACGTTTCAGATTCAAGGAGCTGAACACCATTTGGAGCCGTTTCTAATGATTCACATGAGGAACGGATCCAATTCTAACATCCAAATGGGCCTTCAGTTAACATTACCTTTTAAACATTGAATTCATGCAATCTGTTTTCATGTATGTCTTGTTCCATTTCCTTACACCACTTGAACATAAGTGGCAGAAAATTTCATAACAAACTTGGGGCGATTTCTGTTGGTGACACACATGACAGGGTGGAGAGCTATAAACTGTGTTATTATGACAGCAGAAATGTCTCCTCTGGGCGATATCAAATGTACTTTGTTTCACTCTACTCGCATTGCTAATGCTGAAGATGCTAAATTTCCCATTTCTGTGAGAAACTCAATCCAATGTAACAAATGGAGCAAGTCAAGACAAGGATATGTTTTTCCAGAGATATTCGTTCATTACACTTTTCATTTGCAGAAATTGTCAAGACATCGACTGTATGCCACATGTTTCTCTCTGATTTCCAGCAGGTACAAATATAATTCATTTGATTTGGTTCTCATACTCGAGTGTGCACGATTTTAACAAGTTTTGGTGTCAGTCTAGACAAATTTGGATTGCCGTCCACTCCAGGCACATGTTCCTGAAACTGAGCAGTATATTAACAGTAACAGGGTGCCCTTTGCTGTGGTATCTAAACGAATGAAATCGAGTGGAGTAAAAAACATTCTTGGTAGCATATGTTTATTCTATTCACATGGTGTTTGATCGATGGGACTGTCAGGCATGGACGAACAGCAATGATCACCATTCCAGGAGATTAGATTATTTGTATACCATCATTAAGAACGCTACCGAGGAGCTTAAATTATCTTAAGACATCCTCAATAGCTAGTTCATAAACTAACAGTTTTTCTTTTCGTATTTTACATAAGAGAGAGAAAAGCTACTTCTTCAACAGCTAAGCTCACACACATTCTAAATTTTTGTCACTACCAAAATTTATAAGTTCTTTTAGTCAAGTGAAATTTTTTTAGTGTTTTTTTATTAAAAATTTAGTATAAACTTTCGCTACTAAATATCGCCTGATGAGGATTCCTATGTGTCATGACTAGTAGTGTTTTGCAAATTATTTTAAAACACTATGAGAAGTCTATCATTTTAGTAGTGATGAGAATATTAAGTGGACCTAATTATATTATGGGTATTGATAAAAGCTAATATTAAGTGGACCTAATTATATTATGGGTGAGGTTGGCTTAATTGCTAGTGCCCTTAAACAGTAATGCAGCTTCGCCATGATGACGCTTTACCTTGGAACAGTGTCAGCATGTGGTTTATTCAATTTCCTGTCAGATTCTTCGGTCCCGTCACCGGGTTCTGGATTCTTTAATTTCTGTTCAAAGTTTATACTATCTTTGCAAACGCTTCGTAGTTGGCGACGGCATTCTGTGTGGATGGATGTGGATATTTGGCTCGTTCGCTAGATTCAGCGATACATAACTACCTCATGCAATTGTTTTTCTGAAATAGTATTTCTTTTAGAGATGGGGTGATTCTGATGACTGATTAGAAACACTGTCTGGAAAATCTCGTACAGTTATTAGTACTAAAAAATCAGAAATGTTTCTACTGATCTTCTTCAACCAAGAACTAGAAATCAAACCATAATGTACCATATTTTTCATGCCAAGAAAGGCCTTATTAATTAGTTGGTCCAAGTGTGGGTCAAAAGAATAGGTGCCGGCCATGAACGAGTTCGGGGCCATGTTTTGAGGTGCACTGAATCATTGCAGCGCAAAAGGACTTGTTGCTATGCATAGGCTGTGCAGCTGGTGCTGGTAGCTGTCCATGTAGTGGCAGGAACCGGGAAGGAGGATTGGTGTGGGGTGCTGCATTTCATAATGACCCCTTGAACCCTTTTGGGCCCCTGTAGATCGACTGGAATGATCCCGCCATGCCTTAATACGGGGGACACGGTGAGCTCAATGCCACCTCAATTTAAATTTGAACTAGGCTGGTTCCTACGAGAGGGTTTCTTCGAGTTGGTTAAAGAGAGTTGGTCAGAAGCACAAGGTGGACATACTCCTTTAGATAAATGGCAGACTAAGATTCACAGAGTTCGCCAATTTCTAAGGGGTTGGGCAAAAAATATATGTGCTACCAATAAAAAAGAGAAGAGTCAGTTGCTTGACAAATTAAATATGCTAGATAAGAAAGTGGAAAATTCTCCACTCAATCAGGATGAATTGAACTTAAAGCATTTAATAAACGAAAGACTGACACATTTACTGAGAGAAGAAAAATTAAAATGGTACCAAAGAGCGAAAATTAAAAACTTATTAGAAGGTGATGCCAATACTAAATACTTCCACTTGGTGGCCAATGGAAAACATAGGAAGTCTCGTATCTTCCGGTTAGAGCAGGAGGAGGGTTTGATTCAAGGCGAAAAAGAGCTACGAGAGTATATAACGAAATATTACAAAAGGCTTTTCGGCCCATCGAAAAGTATTCCAATGTCGTTAGATGAATCTCGTAATGATGATATCCCTCAAGTCTCTATGCAGGAAAATGAAATGTTAGTAGCACAATTCTCAGAGGAAGAGGTTAAGGAAGCAATTTCCCAAATGAAACATAATACAGCACCAGGGTCAGATGGTTTCCCGGCTGAGTTTTATCAAGTCTTTTGAAATGTTATAAAGGAGGACTTGATGGCTCTGTTTAGGGAATTCCATGAGGGATCTTTGGCACTCAACTCATTAAACTTCGGAGCAATTATTCTCCTTCCAAAGAGTAAAGAAGCTAACCAGATACATCAATACAGACCTATATGTTTGCTTAATGTTAGCTTCAAAATTTTTACCAAAGTGCTTACTAACAGGATCACCAAGGTAGCTGAAAAATTTTATCAAACCATCGCAAACAGCTTTTCTACCTGGTCGAAACATCATGGAAGGGGCAGTTATTTTACACGAGACTATCCATGAACTACACACTAAGAAAAAAGATGGTATTGTTCTTAAAATTGACTTTGAAAAGGCCTATGATAAAGTTAATTGGGATTTTTTACATTTATGTTTAAGAATGAAGGGCTTTGACCCGATCTGGTGTAATTGGATTACGAAAGCAGTCCAAGGTGGAAATATTTCTATTAAAGTGAATGATGATTTGGGCCCTAATTTCCAGACCAATAAAGGACTTAGACAGGGTGATCCTTTATCTCCTATTCTTTTTAATATTGTAGTGAATATGTTAGCAATCATTCTAAATAGGGCCAAACAAGACAATTTAATAAGGGGAGTAATTCCACACTTACTAGAGGAGGGATTGTCTATCCTACAATATGCAGATGACACAGTTATATTTTTGGATCATGATTTAGAATTATCAAAGAACATGAAATTGTTGCTTTGTGTTTTTGAACAATTATCTGGTCTAAAAATTAACTTCCATAAAAATGAAATCTTCTGTTTCGGTCAAGCAAAGGATTGTGAGATACAATATTCGCAGCTCTTTGGTTACAAAATTGGTGCTTTCCTCTTTAAATATCTAGGCATCCCAATACATTATAGAAAACTTTCCAATAGAGATTGGAAGCAGATCGAGGAGAGATTTGAGAAAAAATTAAGCAGCTGGAAAGGAAAACTTCTCTCATCAGGAGAGAGACTTGTGCTGATTAATTCAGTCCTATCCAGTTTGCCTATGTTTATGATGTCCTTTTTTGAAATACCAAGAGGGGTTCTCAAAAAGTTAGATTTTTACAGCAGTATGAAGATCACAAAAAAATATAGATTGATTAAGTGACACATTTTATGTCAGTCAAAAGAACAGGGTGGAATGGGTGTGCTAAATCTAGACTTACAAAATAAATGCCTTTTGAGTAAATGGCTTTTTAAGCTATGCAATGAGAATGGAATGTGGCAAGAATTGATTAGAAACAAGTATCTAAAAAATAAATCGTTGACCCAAATCGAGAAGAAAGCTGGAGATTCCCATTTTTAGAGTAGTCTTATGGGTGTCAAGAATCAATTCCTTAGATTAGGTCGCTATAAATTAAATAGCGATACCCAAATCAGTTTCTGGGAGGATATTTGGTTAGACAACCAACCTTTTAAAAATTAATACCCAGATCTTTATAGTATTGTACGTAGAAAGCATGCAACGGTCGTCGAGGTTTTTGCAATCTACTCCCCTAAATTTTTCTTTTAGAAGGGCTTTAATAGGGAATAAATTGTCTCAATGGCATGAGCTAGTTGCACGTCTTTTACACATTAACCTGGGTAAGAAATCATACAAATTTATCTGGCAGCTCCATAAGTATGAGTTCTTTTCAATTCAGTCAATGTACAATCATCTTGTCAATAATGGGGTTAAAGTTACACAAGAGATTTGGCGAATGAAACTCCCTTTGAAAATCAAGATTTTTTTGTGGTTCCTAAAAAAAGGGTTATACTCACGAAGGATAATTTGGCCAAAAGGAATTGGAATGGTAGTAAGGTTTGCAGCTTTTGCAGTAGCCTAGAAACCATAAATCATTTATTCTTTGATTGTATTGTTGCCAAGTCTCTATGGCGTATGGTTCACTGGGCTTTTGGTTTAAGACCGCCTAGGGACATAGCACATATGTTTGGAGGGTGGTATAAATCGGTCCAACAAAAACCAAATCTCTTATTATTGACAGGTGCAACAGCAATTTGTTGGGTTATCTGGCTCACAAGGAATGATATGGTGTTTAATAAATGTCAACCAAAAACTTTTTTGCAGGTACTCTTCAGGGCGACTTACTGGCTCCGCTTTTGAGCTCCATTGCAATGGTTGGATGAACATAGGGTGCTTATCCAAGATGCATGCAGAAACTTAGAGTCTATTGCTATGTTTATTTTTGCTTCAAATGGCTGGAACTTTAGTTATCGCCTTGGGATTTAATTTGTACCTTATGAATTTTGTTTGGAGTGAGTTTGTAATAAGCTTGGTCTGATGCTTCTTTCTTGTGAGAAGCTGAAGCCGGAACTTTTAGTTCTGTTATCTAAAAAAAAGGAATAATGTGCTGGTGCTCCACGCGGCAGCGGCAGAGAGGCTGACAGGTCGGGTCAGATGATCGATAAAAAAAAAAGAGAAGAGAGCACTTCAAGGATAAAACATGATACAGGTGCCAGTGCTTCATATTTTAAACTAGGTTTCTAGTAGAAACTAGTGTTCATATTTATTATGGTCCCAAATTAGTTTAGTACAAAAATACAGTTTGTAATTAATATAATGATGTTTTGTTGATACTATCTCTGTCGCTATAAGAATGTAACTATGGTAAGTTAAAGTGTTTCACGTGTGATTAGATTTTTAGCAAATGCTATTCACATTTATAGCTCTAAATTAATTTATTATAAAAATACATTTCATAATTATTCTAATGATGATTATTTGATATAAAAAATGTTTTTATTTTTAATCTATAATTGATCAAAATTGGTATACTAAATCATAATACTATTCTAGAATTGTGGAGTATTATAAATATTTATATCTTTTGTATATAATCTATCAAATTTAACATACTAAACTATGACAACATTTTAGAATTGTATTTTTTGGGACGGAAGTAATAATTTTGTAGGATCTGAATGTTGTTAATAAAAAATATGAAATCTTCAGAACAAAGGATAAGTATCTTAGAATGGTACATATTTTGTGTGTTGAATCCAACTGTACCCACAGGAATTGTGTTGACTCCAAATTCGTAGAAAGCTTTCCTTTTCTTGGAGTATTTATGTATCCTAGATGATAGATCAAATCCTACAATTTTCCTTTGCAACACCCGAACAACCATTTCAGTTCTCGAGTATTTTTGGCACTTGCATTTTGCTAAAATCATAATGTGTTCTCTTCGAGCCATCATGTCAAAATATTAGAAAGGAGACGAGGTTGTAAGGGATGAAGTCTCCAATGCCAAAAGCTTTACTAAACTGGTTGGTCCACAAAGAACTCAGATAAATTGCTTTTGACATGCACAAATATCACATCGCAGGCCTATATATGTATGTCCACTGTGAGTCCTAGCGCATGTCTAGTTGGAGTTGGAGATCTCTTGAGTCACGTCACTAATGAGAATACAACGTGGAACCTTTGGATACAACTATGAAAGCTAAAAACAAGGTGGGTTTGTTTCAATATCTGCATAATAATATAAGTAAAAATTGTTGTTAGTTAATGTCATTGTGTTTTAGTGTGGTGAGGAACAACGACGGTGATGATGTAAACATAGAAAATATGTTTTCTATGGCCTCTACAACAGATGGGGTGCCGATACACCATACATAAGATTGATCTTGGAATGTAAGCTCATTCAATCAAATTTTGGGTTCACCAACAACCCAACAATGCCACATTGTAAAGATCATAATTGTTCTATCCAGTGTGATTAAGGCCCATGAGTACTTGATGAAAATCTTGTTTGATAAGCTTTCAAATGGGCTTGGTCTCAATATAATATCAAGTCAACAAGGCCCCCAAATCATCACAATTTATTGTTGTTGTTTCTATCGGGTGCTACAGTGTTGCCTTAGGCATGGTAATCACCATTGGGATCCTAGCTGAAATTTGATTACTTCCTAACCATGTGAACAACACTCCAAGAAAGCTCTAGAACGTCCTCCCTAAAAGGATCATGATGCCCAAGAGGGTGGTGAATTGGGCTTTTCTAAATTTCTAAAGCAATAATTAACTCCTAACTCTAAAAGCCAATCACCCCTAGTGCCTAGCAAAGTGTTCTAGTGTTCTAAGGTACAAAGACTAACAACTATGGGGGATATTACCTCCGTATACCTCCATGGATCTATTTGGACCCTTCGTCAAGGATAGCCCAGCTCGCAAGGCCCTACAACACGCGGCCAACTTGTCGTGCTCACCAGGGACTCTCTAGAAGCCTTGCTCGCCAAGAAAGATCCTAGAGATAGACTCGGATCCCTTGCCTTGAGGGATCTCCCTGCCGCGCGGGGCGTGCTACGCTTGGTGTTCGTCCTCAGGCACGAGTAACCGTGACACGGAGCTCTCAGCCTACTGCACCGCAGCATGCTCGAGAAGAACACGTATCTCCTCACGAGCCTGGCGGCCCTCGAGAGTCGAAGGCGCCGGCATATTTCGGAGGATTATCGCCGCGGAGGTGAGGTTCTAGCTAGCCCGGGAAAAGTGAGGAGGAGGAGGATCGCCCCCATCCTCGATGATGCGCCGATTCACGTCCCGCGCCCTTCACCGGGTGGGGCTACGCTCGGCGCGAGGCTCCTGCTCCTGCTCGACGGCCTCTCGCTGTTGCGGAAGCCGCTCTCACTCCCCCTCATGCTCCCTCTCACGCCCTCGGAGCGGCGTGGGGGGGGGGGGGGACGGGGCCTGCCCGCGGGGGCCGG
This sequence comes from Microstegium vimineum, assembly GCA_022036555.1. Classification (NCBI taxonomy): domain Eukaryota; kingdom Viridiplantae; phylum Streptophyta; class Magnoliopsida; order Poales; family Poaceae; genus Microstegium; species Microstegium vimineum. The sequence goes on along the minus strand of CM039121.1, from coordinate 36,363,063 downwards.
GCTCCGCCCCTACCGATAGGGTGCAGACTTGAGAGTTCCCCATGTATTTGGTTTTGAGTAATTGATGAAACCTACCTAAGTACTAACCTTGATCTCTAAGTGTGAATCATGAGATAGGTTGATACATGCCATGTGATGGAGCTAATGGATCAAGTGGTGTGAAGGCAAAGGTGATATAGGAAGCATTTTCGGTTTGATGATCAAGACATCATAGAGGGTATGATCACATTTAGGATAGATAGCCATACTATCAAGGAGGGAGCTCTCGTGTTTAATTGCGGTTATCATGTGCCACTAGGTTCATTGCATTGCATCTAAAATCAAATGAACTAATGAAAGAACCAACTTAATTCTAAGAAATTGTGAACTAAAAGCTAACACACGTGCACAAGTGTTGAGATCACTTAGTGTTAGCCCTTGGAAGCTTGGGAGAAGTTGGAGAAGTGTTTCGGCTGAGAAAGAAGGTCCGGACAGAGGTCCGGACGCTAGGGTTTGGTCGGGTCTGGACCATCGGCAATGAGTCCGGAGGCAGACCCTAGGCTGTGTTGTGGACAGAGGTCCGGACGTGCGTCCGGAGTGTTTGCCCTCTCTGGATCGTCTCTGTGTGAAGTCCCGACGGGCGTTGTTGTCCGGACACCTGACTCCAGACGCGGCGTCCGGAGAGAGGGTGCTCTCAGGTGGTTTCGGGGAGGTTTCAGCCGAGTTCCGGACGCTGGTAAGCGTTGGTCCGGAGTGTCGTCCGGACGCGTCCGGAGACACGTGACGATCAGTAGTTAACGTGGGAAAGAACCGTTTGAAAGGGGGCAGTGACCGGACACATGTACATGGGTCCGGACCGCGCAATTGCGCGCGTCCGGAGTGACGACAGAAGCTCTGTCTATGCTGGTGAGGGGCGTTCGGACGCTGTTTTTTGTCCGGACCCTCACTGTTGCTTGCGTCCGGAGTACGCGCAGAAAGTGGAAAATAGAGGGAAAACAGCTAGTTCTTTGAGGGAGCTATATATATGTGTTTGGCCGACCCTTGGGGCACTCTCTTGCACTCCTACTTCACTCACACACTTGTGCTTGCTTGAGATTGCTCCAACCACTCATCCTCTTAACATAATTGATCATTTCATGAGAGATTGAGTAAACCAAGTGCATTGCTCTATTGATTGCATACTAGTGGCACTTGGTGATCATCGTCATCGCAGGAGCTGTTGTTATTATTGGAGGTTGCCACCTCCTAGACGGCTTGGTGCGACGAAGATCGTTGAGCGGTGGAAGGTGTTTATCTCCAGCTCCGATCGGTGGATTTGTGAGGGGTTCTTGAACCTTCCCCGTGGGAGTTTGCAAAAGGTATCTCTAGTGGATTACGCGTAGCTAGTGGATCCCTATCTTGTGTTGGTTTTGCGGCATCCGGTGACGGGTTTGGCATGTGATGCCAATTAGCGTGTGAACCTCTAAGTAGGTGTATCGCAACAACGAGGACTACCTTGTTGGCAAACAAGTGAACCTCGGTAAAAAATCTTGTGTCTCATTGTTTCTCTATCAAGGATCCATCTTGTGCTTGATTGATTGATTATCTATTGGTATATCTCTCTGTGGCGGTATAACCTTCCTAATTCTAGCTTTGCACTTTACTTTCTTTACATTCTTGCAAAGTAGAGATTCTAGCTTAGCTTGTGTAGCTTAGCCTTGTAGTTCTAGTTCTCTAGCTCTCGTGTGTGACATAGGTTATTTCTTGCTAGTGACTAGAATTGTGGTAGTTGGCTTGCGAACCCTTTTAGTGCTAGTTCAAACTCGCTTTACGCCATGTTTTATTCTAACAAGTTTGTTTGGTGTTGTTGTAGAAATTTTAAATAGGCTATTCACCCCCCTCTAGCCATTCTTAGACCTTTCAAGTGGTATCGGAGCCGGTACACCGTTTTATTTGAGGCTTAATATCCCACGGTGTTAAAATGGCTCAAATCAACAACACCAAGAGGCCACCCAAGTTTGATGGCACCAATTATAGTTATTGGAAGGCATTGATGACCACCCATATCAAATCAATCAACCGGAAGATATGGTTGGTGGTTGACAAGAAGTTTGAGGTGGTGAATGAGGAGGCACCCACCGCGGCCGAGGAGGAGAAGCTCCAAAACAATGACATTGCATTGAGTGCCATCCATGATGCAATCTCAAAAGAAGTCTTTGAGAAAATCAAGTACATTGAGAGTGCTCATGATGCATGGAAGAAGCTAGAAGAGTCATATGAAGGGACTCAATCCATGAAGGGGGTCAAGGCATATATCTTGAAGGAGAAGTTTGCAAGCTTCAAAATGAAGGAAGATGAAAATGTGCCAGATATGTTCAATAGGCTTGAGGTGCTTGTCAATGACCTCAAGTCACTTAGAGAGAAAGTGGAGAATAAGGACTTCTCATTCAAATTTTTGAGGAGTCTTCCCTCAAGATTTAAAATGTTAGTCACTCTATTGGTGAGGAGTGGATTGGACACTATGACACCAAACCAAGTTCTTGGTGAGGTGATTACCGATGACACCTTTAGAGAAGACAAGGACAAGATGAGAGAGAAGAAGGAGAAGAAAGATGAGAAGAAGGATGACAAGAAGAAGAGTGTGGAATTCAAAGCCACATCATCATCAATAGGCAAAGCTAAGATCAAGTATGATGAATCAAGCAATGATGAAAGCTCAAGCAATAGTGATGAAGATGAAGAAGAGATGGCTCTATTTGTCAAGAAATTTGGCAAGTTTATGAATAAGAAGGGCTATAGAGCAAGAAAGAAGAAGAACACCTTCAAGAACAATGAGAAGGATAGAAGATGCTTCAAGTGCAATAGCAAGAATCATCTCATTGTAGATTTCCCTCATCATAGTGACAATGAAGATGAGAAGAAGAGCAACAAAAAGAAGGACAAGAAAGAGAGCAAGATGACCTTCAAGAAAAAGAAGAAGGGAGGCTCATATGTTGTCACTTGGGACAGTGATGATTTCACAAGTGATGATGATTCAAGTGATGATGAGAAGAGATCAAGAAAGAAGAAGGCTCTTGCAAGCATTGCTATGAAGGACAAGATCTCTCTCTTTGACACTCCATCGGCATGCTTCATGGCTAAGTCTACTAAGGTATAATCCGATGATGAGTGTGATTCTAGTGATGATGATGATGATAAACACACCAAAGATGAACTAATTGACATGTTGGAAGATGCTAAGACTCATTTTGACATCAAGAGAAAGGAGTGCAAAGCATTGCGAAAAGAGCTAGAAGCTCTCAAGCAATCCTTTAATGAGCTCAACCGCTTTCATGAGAGGCTAGAGGTAGCCCATGAGAAGATTGGGAAAGCTCACTCTAAGCTTGAAAAATCTCACTCATCTCTAGTTGAACAAAAGGAGAAAGTGCATGTTTCAACAAATGACATGGGATCAACTTGTGACATAATAAATGAATCATTGTATGAACCCATCATCATCACTCCAACTAACCCTTCTTGTAGCACTTCTAACTCTACCTCTTCTACTAGAGATGGTTTCACTTGTGATGCTTCACTAATGGTTGAGAATGAGACTCTTAAGGAGTTTGGTAAGCTCACTCTAGACTTAGGCAATGCCTATGGTGGAGACGCTCGCTTGCTTAAGTGCTTGGGTAGCCAAAGGTTCCCCCTTTGCAAAAATCGATTGGGCTACACCCCTAAGAAAGGCAAGGCGGCCTTTGCAACTCCAAAGCCTCTCTTTGTGAAGAGAAATGGTTGGTTTTGCACTAGTTGCAAGAAAGTAGGGCATGATGAGCAATATTGCAAACTAAATCAAAGCAAGATAAAATTTACAAGTGCATCTATTCGTTTTGATTCTAGTTATGTGCTTACCAAGGGCAAGAAAGGTGTGATAGCTAAGTACATGGGTACACCCAATGAGAGCGCAAAGAAGAAAGCTATTTGGGTACCTAAGTCCTTAGTCACTAACTTTGAAGGACCCAAACAACAATGGGTACCTAAGAAGAATTGAATCTTTTGTAGGTCAATTATAAAGCTGGAGGGAGGCATTGGGTGCTTGATAATGGGTGCACTCAACATATGACCGGAGATTCAAGAATGTTCAACTCTATCAAGCAAAATGATTGCAATGGGATTGAATCTATCACATTTGGTGACAATGGGAAAGGCAAAGTCAAAGGGCTTGGTAAGATTGCTATATCAAATGACATGAGCATATCAAATGTGTTGCTAGTAGAGAGCTTGAACTTCAACTTGCTATCTGTAGCTCAACTTTGTGATCTTGGTTTCAAGTGCATCTTTGGAGTTGAGGATGTAGTGATCATAAGTGTAGATGGCTCTAACTTGATTTTCAAAGGATTTACATATGAGAATCTATACTTGGTTGATTTCAATGCTAGTGAAACCCAATTGTCAACTTGCTTGCTATCCAAATCTAGCATGGGTTGGTTATGGCATAGAAGGTTTGGTCATGTGGGGATGAGGCAATTGAACAAATTTGTTAAGCATGATCTAGTGAGAGGCTTGAAGGATGTGGTCTTTGAAAAAGATAAGCTATGTAGCTCTAGTCAAGCCGGCAAACAAGTTGGAAACACTCACCCTAGTAAGAGCATGATGAGTACTTGCAAACTATTTGAGCTCTTGCACATGGACTTGTTTGGACCAACCGCATATACAAGCATTGGTGGAAACAAATATGGCTTTGTGATAGTTGATGACTTCACTAGATATACATGGGTATTCTTCTTGAGTGACAAGAGTGACACATTTGATACATTCAAGATCTTTGTCAAGAGATGCCAAAATGAATTTGAAACAACTATCAAGAAAGTGAGAAGTGACAATAGTAGTGAGTTCAAGAATACAAGAGTTGATGAGCTATGTGATGAATATGGGATCAAACATCAATTCTCGGCCAAATATACACCTCAATCAAATGGGCTTGTTGAGAGGAAGAATAGGACACTCATTGATATGGCAAGATCTATGTTTAGTGAATACAATGTGAGTGATTCTTTTTGGGCCGAAGCTATCAACACGACTTGCTACTATAGCAACCGACTCTATTGCCACAAGAGGCTTGAGAAGAAACCTTATGAGCTATTGAATGGAAGAAAGCCAAATATTGCATAATTTAGAGTGTTTGGTTGCAAATGCTATATCTTGAAGAAAGGTGCAAGTTTAAGCAAATTTGAGAAGAAATGTGATGAAGGCTTCCTACTTGGTTACTCAACTACAACCAAAGCATATAGAGTATGGAATCTTACTCATGGCATAGTTGAGGAGGTACACGATGTGGAGTTTGATGAAACAAATGGCTCTCAAGATGAAAGTGATAATCATGATGATGTGAGAGGTGAACCATTGGCCAATGCAATGAAGAACATGGATATTGGGGACATTAGGCCGAGGCAAGTGGATGATGAGCAAGACAATGACTATCTAGTGCTTGCTCCATCCAATGAGCAAATCAATGACAATCAAGCTAGTTCATCCTCTTCAACTCAAGATCAACAAGAGGCTAGTTCATCATCTCAATCCAATGACCAACCAAGTACAAGCAATCAACTTCCAACTCTCCAACATATATCTATTGAAAGGGATCATCCTTTGGATCATATTATTTGAGATATCGGTGTGCAAACAAGATCAAGATTGGCTTCATTTTCTGAACACTACTCATTTGTATACTCCATTGAGCCAACAAAGATTGAAGAAGCTTTGCAAGATATTGATTGGGTGAATGCTATGCATGAAGAGCTCAACAACTTCACTAGAAATCAAGTTTGGGAGCTAGTTGAGAGACCAAAGAACCACAACGTTATTGGCACTAGATGAGTCTTTCGAAACAAACAAGATCAAGATGGAATAGTGGTGAGAAACAAAACAAGACTAGTTGCACAAGGGTACACTCAAGTAGAGGGTCTTGACTTTGGAGAAACTTATGCACCGGTGGCAAGGCTAGAAGCAATTAGGATTCTGTTAGCTTATGCTTGTGCTCAAAACATCAAGTTGTATCAAATGGATGTGAAGAGTGCATTTCTCAATGGGTACATCAATGAATTGGTATATGTTGAACAACCACCCGGATTTGAAGATGACAAGAAATCCAACCATGTGTACAATCTTAGAAAGGCATTGCATGGTTTGAAGCAAGCACCTAGAGCATGGTATGAGAGGTTGAGGGACTTACTCCTCTCTAAGGGATTCATTATGGTCAAGGTTGATACTACCCTATTCACCAAGAAGATTGGAAAGGACTTCTTTGTGTTGCAAATCTATGTGGATGACATTATCTTTGGATCAACCAATCAAGAGTTTTGTGAAGAGTTTGGCAACATGATGGCTTATGAATTTGAGATTTTTATGATTGGAGAGCTTAGCTACTTCCTTGGTCTTCAAGTCAAACAAATGAAGAATGAGACTTTTGTTAGTCAAGGCAAGTACATCAAGGACATGCTCAAGAAGTTCAATCTAGATGAGGCAAAGTCAATTAGCACACCAATGGGAACAAATGGCAACTTGGATAGTGATGCTAGTGGCAACATGGTAGCTCAAAAGCTATATAGATCAATGATTGGTAGCTTGCTTTATGTGACCGTATCAAGACCGAATGTCATGTTTAGTGTATGCATGTGTGCAAGATTTCAAGCATCTCCTAGAGAGAGTCATTTGAAGGCCACAAAGAGGATATTGAGATACTTGAAGCATACACCAAATGTCGGGTTGTGGTATCCTAAAGGATCAAACTTTGAGTTAATTGGATACTCCGACTCGGATTATGCGGGTTGCAAGATAGAAAGGAAGAGCACATCGGGCACATGCCAATTGCTTGGAAGACCACTTGTCTCATGGTCATCAAAGAAGCAAAATAGTGTGGCACTCTCTACCACTAAAGCCGAATACATTAGTGCGGGGAGTTGTTGTGCACAAATACTTTGGATGAAAGCTACTTTGAATGATTTTGGAGTCAAATTCAAGAAGGTGCCATTGCTATGTGATAATTAAAGTGCAATTAAGCTAACCAACAACCCGGTTCGACACTCAAGAACAAAGCATATTGATGTCCGCCACCATTTCATTAGAGATCATCAATTGAAAGGGGACATTACAATAGAGAGTGTGGGCACCGAAGATCAATTGGCCGATATCTTCACCAAGCCACTAGATGAGAAAAGCTTTTGCAAGCTAAGGAATGAGTTGAACATACTTGATTTCTCCAACATGAGTTGATGCACCCCCACTTATATGACATGCCTCTACTCTAACAAAGCAAGGTACAAGTTGATTGAAAGCATTCATGCATACTTTGCTAGGACTTGTGTAGAGCATATAGACATCACTCATGATTCTAGGCTCATTCATGAAAACCAAAATGTTTTTGATGCTTATATGGTGCCACTATATCTTCCATGACTTGATATGATCTAGTGGTAGCATATGACTTGTTGATGGGCTTGCAATCCCAGTGTTTGATCTATGTCTATGAGCTTAAGTGTTTAATTCAACATAGGGAAGATAACCATCTTAGCATGTGTGAACAAGCTTGTCTATGGTTTAAACCGAATTAAATATCTTGGGCAAGTAGCTTAGTTCAAACCAAAGTTGAAAATCTTTCACCCTATCTCACACTAAGGGGGAGTAAAATTTGAATATCTATAATCGGTCCCACCTTTTTGTGTCAATTGGATGACAAAGGGGAGAAAATTATGGAAAATATATAAAATTGACCAAAGAGGGGTGATATATGGGGAGAAAATGAAAGATAAAGGGGAGAAAATGAAAAATCAATTTTGAAAGAGAACACACAAATAGGGGGAGCAAGCTCATGAACACCTTGTTGCATTTGAATGCTTGCATCCTCATATGTATTGTTGCACAAGTACTTAAATTCAATATTTATGCTTGTGTGGTGTTTGCTAGTGATGTAAATTGAATGATGATTGATCAACTAGCATGCATAGGTTTTTAGCTTAGACTCACATGTGTTCTTCAAGTGGTTGTATTTTCAAGTGGTGTCGAACTAATTATGGTGCTAAGTGTGATTTAAAATTCCGCACTCCGATGGTATCACACTTCAAAGGTCTACTCTTAAACCTTAGCATCATTTGGTAGATATTTTCTCTCCCACATTGTTTATCTATGCATATGTGCTAAACTTGAACCAAACTCTAGAGGCACATATGTAGGGGGAGATAATAACTACCAAACCGAATTTGTGTGACTTGTCCAAAATTTAAAATCTTTGAACAAAATGCTTGGACAAGCAACTCAAGTTCAAAATGATTATATTTCATATCTTTATGGAAAGGTTGTCATCAATTACCAAAAAGGGGGAGATTGAGAGTCCCCATGTGTTTGGTTTTGAGTAATTGATGAAACCTACCTAAGTACTAACCTTGATCTCTAAGTATGAATCATGAGATAGGTTGGTACATGCCATGTGATGGAGCTAATGAATTAAAGGTGATGATGGCAAGGCTCTAGCATGGTGGTGCAAAGGAAGGTGGAAAAGGATTCAAGACAAAGGTGAAATAGGAATCCATTTTCGGTTTGGTGATCAAGACACCATAGAGGGTGTGATCACATTTAGGATAGATAGCCGTACTATCAAGAAGGGAGCTCACGTGTTTGATTACGGTTATCATGTGCCACTAGGTTCATTGCATTGCATCTAAAATCAATTGAACTAGTGAAACAACCAACTAATTCCAAGATAAATGTGAACTAAAAGCTAACACACGTGCACAAGTGTTGAGATCACTTAGTGTTCTCTTGGAAGCTTGGAGAAGTTGGAGAAGTGTTTGGCAGCTCAAAAGAGCTTCAGACAGAGGTCCGGACGCAGGGTGTGTGGCCGGTCCGGACCATCGGAGATGGGTCCGGAGGCATACCCTAGCCTGGCTGTGCTGGCGTGAGGGATCCGGACGCTGGATGCTGTCCGGACGTAGAGCTCCGGATGCGCGTCCGGAGGCGTGGCCCTCTCTGTTGTTATCTGGTGTGTTGATCCGAACGCAGGCGTTGGTCCGGATGGATGAACCGGACATGCGTCCGGAGTGGAAGAAGTGAAGAAGGTGCTCTCGGGTTCTCTGGAATTTATTTCCGGACCCGATGAATAGTGAGTCCGGACCCTATGAACAGTAGAGTCCGGAGCTATGTGGCGAGGAGTGACAAGCGCAGGAAGCTAGCTGTTTGAATGGGAGGCTGATCGGACGCATGTGGCATGGTCCGGACGACGCGTTGCGCGCGTCCAGAGGCTGCGTCTGGAGTTCTACTCAGAGCCGTTGGCGCTCGGCTGTTGGTGGGTCCGGACGCAGTTGATGGTCCGGACCCCCTGTGAAAAGTGCGTCCGGAGGCACGCAGAGAAGAGAAAAGTGGGTGGAAACGGCTAGTGTGTTTGTGTGGGCTATATATAGTTGTATGGTTGGCCCTTTGAGGCAGCTCTTGCACTTTTTCATCACTCACACTCTAGTGCTCACTTGTGAGAGCCTCCACCACTCATCTCTTTGATACACTTGCTAATTTCATGAGAGATTGAGTGAACCAAGTGCATTTCTTGATTGATTGCATACTAGTGGCACTTGGTGATCGTCGTCTTCGCGGAAGCTCTTGTTATTCTTGGAGGTTGCCACCTCCTAGACAGCTTGGAGCGACGAGGATCGTTGAGCGGAGGAAGTTGTTTGTCTCCGGCTCCGATTGGTGGATTGTGAGGGGTTCTTGAACCTTCCCCGCGGGAGTTTGCAAAAGTTATCTCTAGTGGATTGCTCGTAGCTTGTGGATCCCTATCTTGTGTTGGTTTTGCGACACCCGGTGACGGGTTTGACGTGTGATGCCAATTAGCGCGTGAACCTCCAAGTAGGTGAATCGCTACAACGAGGAGTAGCTTGTTGGCAAACAAGTGAACCTCGGTAAAAAATATTGTGTCCCATTGTCTCTACCGAGGATTCTTATTGTGTTTAATTAGGTTATCTATTGGCTCATCTCTTCTCGACGGTATAACCTTTCTAACTCTAGCTTTGCACTTACATTCTTACAAAGTAGAGAGTCTAGCTTAGTCTTGTAGCTCTAGTTCACTAGCTCTTGTGTGTGACATAGGTTATCTTGCTAGTAGCTAGAATTGGTAGGTGGCTTGCCTAACCTTAGTGCTAGTGCAAACTTGCTTTTCGTCGTGTTTTATTCTAACAAGTTTGCCTAAGTGTTGGTGTAGAAAATTTTAATAGGCTATTCACCCCCCCTCTAGCCATATTGAGACCTTTCACCGTCCCCGCCGAGGGGTGCGACACGTGGCTGCCGTTGGCAAGGTTAGCCAAGACGTCAGGCGGGATGAGGGCCAAGTCGTAGCCCACCCCCGTGCATACGAAGTCCAGACTCCCGAAGAAGACGTGGGAGCCCGGCTTGAAGCGGACGTGCCTGCCGACCCCCTTGGGCGGGGCCAGCTGCGATCCATGGGTCCCGACCATGTTGTGCAGGCCGAATGGCAATGCGGTGGGGGAGCATGGACGACCGGCCATCTGGTACTCGATATGACGCGCGGAGTTCCCCTACCTGGCGCACCAACAGTCGGTGTCTGGAAACTGGGGCTCTCAACACTGACGAGTAAATTTGTTACCGCGCGTCTAGCACGAGATGGTGACCTAGATGAACATGAACGATCTAGACTGGTTCGGGCGGAATGTCCCTACGTCCAATGTTCGATGATGTGCTGCTAGCTCCTTTGAATGTAGAAGGGGGCTACAATGTTCGCGAGAGAGGAGGCAGACCTCCAAGTCTCTGTGTGTGTGTGAGTGTCTTCTGTCTCGTGTGTCTACTGCGAACGAGAGGAGGCAGAACCCTTTTCTAGGGGTTCCAGGTCCCCCCTTTATAGTACATGGGAGATCGGGTTACAAGCTACCCGGCTGGGGCTAGGCAGAGAGAGGGGGGGGGGGGGGGGAGAAAGGTTAAGCTACTGATGCCATAAGTCTTTTGTCCCTGTCGGTCGTGCCCTTGTGTCATCGCCTGGACTGGGCGGAGGTTGTCAGCGGCGTGGCCTTCCCTATAGAGCATGGCCCCTGCCCTGTTCTTGATCGGACGGCGGTGATGCCCCCGATCCCTTTGACACTCTGTGAGAGGGGCACAGTGGAGGACTGGACGGGGGCGTAACGGGCATGTCGCACAGTGACAGGGGTCCGTCCACTATACGACACGTGTATGCGTTCCGGCCTAGCGGACGGTGAGGTCTCCCCGTACGGGAGCCCTATTTGGCTCTGTTACCCATGTCGGAGTAGTTGAGGAGGGGCGAGCGACTTTCCCTGTTCCTCTGTACCGCGTTCCTTCTGGTGGAGGCCTTTCGCGTGGGTCGACAAGTGCGGACAAGGACGGCGGGGTCGAGTGCCTGAGGCACGCTTCATCCGACCCTGGGGGTCAGGCGATGCGGAGAAGGGTCGGAGCGTCCCCCTGGCCTTCGAGGGCCGGAGAGGGTCACCCTAGTGTCTAGCTGGCGGGCCTGACCCTTCGGGGGGGGGGGGGGAGGTGGAGATGTGGACGGGGCTGCGGTTTCGACCCTTGGTGGAGTGGGAGTTACTTTGCACTCGTCCGATCCCAGGGGGTCGGGCAAGGCGGAGGTCCAGCTGAGCTGCGGGCTGCAGGGATGCCATTTAGGAGGAGGCCAGTTGGCCGGCTTTGTTGGGTTCAATGGGTTGTATTTGCCTGCGAATTTATTTGGGCCTTTGGCCTATCGAAAGATGGGGGCCTTTTGTGGCACCTGGTACATTTTGCCCCCGATAAAATTATTAGAAAATTTTGAAGATGATATTATTTATTGCTTCCAATTTTTTAGTTAAAAACATATTTTTAGGAAAAAATATTAGATACTCTAGTCGGGCTCTAATAACTAGCTAAACTATTACAGCTCATAGTAACTACATTCTTTTTACCGACATAATGCTGCGTGCATGCACTTCCTTTGCCGCGATTTTGTACTGGTTTCTCATCTTTTCGTTCTCGATTGCACGAGAGAATTCGAGTCCGCAACCGATCATCCATGCCGACTTCGCTAGCCACTTACACCACAGTTCATTCATATCTAGCCATGCACAAAGACACAGATGAGCTGCCCAAAACTTTGATAAGCTAACTTCGGTCTTCAGCGACTTCAACCTGATGGTCTAGTCGAATGTAATAAATTAAATTTGCATTTTGTATATCTCATACCCAGTTTCATTTTCAATAATGTCCAAGTATAGGTAGGTCAGTATTAGAACCCTAGGATCTCCTAGGTCCAGATGGACCAGATCTAACGGGTAAACAAGTAAGGGTGTGTTCTTTTTTTATAAAGTAAGAGTGTGTTTAGTTCCCCATCAAATATAAAATGTAAAATGCAAAATGTCAACTACTTTGGATTGATAAAATACAAAATGCCAAATTTTTTATGGGTGTATTTAGTTCCATCCAAAATGTCAAATTTTTCATGGGATGAGTAAGGGTTGCACCATTTTTGAGTTTATTTTGGCCTCTTGAGTCCAAAATCTAAAATAGAGAATGAACTGCTTTATCAAATTTTTTGAGTGGTGTTTAATTACATTTTGCGAAATGATGAGTCAAACCTAAATTTTTTTGATGAAACAGGGAACTAAACATCCCTAAATCCGAAAAGGAGAGGAAGGTGATAAGTTAGCGTTTTCCGTCATTTGCCACGCATCCTTCACTAGATCGGCTAGGGTTTGTTGGTGGAGAGTACGGCTTAGACTAACCACGTAAATAGAGCCATTCACCCTATCTCATTATATAGCGTAGTGTAACGATGATATACTGACGCGTCCCCAATCAGGCACAAGCTCAAGACCCAAATAGCTATGGGGCCATCTTGGTGAGAGATCAATACAACAGTGAGTACTTCATCCTCTTTGATCCCCTGAATAACGATGTAATTTTGTCCAAGTGCAGATCTGTCATGACAGCATCAATGCCTGTAATTTTCGTTAAACGGGAGAGTTAAGGTTCCACAACCTGTGGTTCACTGATCACGAATCCTGTAAGTTACCGTAAATCAAACTTTTGGCATGCATTAGAATAGCTGACCAGATCCAGCAACAGATACACTATGGCATATCATTCTCTTCTGTTAGTCTCAAGCTTTCCCTCTTATCTTGTGATTTACTTTAAAGTTTAAATCTGATGCTTGGGTAACCTAATATTAGTATCATTTTAGCCCATTTTAATGTAATATATTATCTAGCCCATATGCTAATCTGTAGCTAATGCATTCTTAGCAGGACTGCAGGAGTTAATTAGGCGTTGGAAATTTTTTATCCCTAGCGGTGCAGTGTGCTAGTACAATGTGCTATGTGCAGGCTGTGCTCGTGGCTTGTGTGAAAGCAAGGAGGAGACAAGGGTCACATGGGGTCTGCGGCAAGGTGGGCCCCTCACATGCAGTTTTGGCTGCGAGCCTTGCCATGCCGCTGTTCGCTGTACCACCGCCCTCTCCCTCCTCTCCCTCACTCGGTCACTCACTTCCCTCTTGAGCAGCACAGCACAGGCACAGAGCAGGCTCGCTTCACAGCACAGCACAGTCACTGCAACTGTGTTAGTGCTTTGGAAGTCAGATATTATTGCGGCCTCCAACCCCCCACCATTAAGCGCCTACACCCCTCCCCTCTGCTTCCTTCCTGAGAGAGAAATGTTTGATATCTGCTCCCTCCTCGTTCCCCTCTGATTTGAGAGCTCGGGCACACACCAGATCTGAATCCTCTTGTGCCTTTGCCTTTGGGTGTAGCATCCATTCAGCTAGTAGAGGTGCTGTTCCTGTTCCAGGATGAGCAAGGAGGATGTCCTCAAGGTGCAGGTGTGTGAGCCATTTGCTGGCCTCTTCTCAACTCCACCACCCTTCTTCTTGCCTTGTTTTTTTTGCTGCCATTTTCTCTCATCAGGCAGGTGGAGGCAGCTTTGCTTGTGTTTGCAGCATGTGTTCCCTTTCTCCTGCCTTGTTTGCTGTTGTCTCTTGAAATGAAAACCCCTCTGTTCTGTTGTTTCTCTTGACGTTTTCCTCTCCTCGTTCCAGACTCTGATGCTGAGAGTCAACATACACTGTGATGGGTGCGAGAAGAAGGTCAAGAAGACCCTCCACAAGATCGATGGTACGTACAAGGGAAAAAAACTCATCTTTTGCAACAGCGATTTGCCTGTTTTTTTCCCCTTTTCTTTCTCAACGTTTGCTTTGCATTTTCTGACGGAAACTTGACGAATTTGATCTGTACTGTAGGTGTCTACCAGAGTAGCATTGACGCTGAACACGGGAAGGTGACGGTGTACGGCTTGGTGGATCCGGACACCATCATCAGGAAGCTCAACAAGGCCGGCAAGCCGGCGCAGCTGTGGGGTTCCAAGCCCGGCGTCCCTCAGAACGCCCACCATGGTGGCGGCGGTGGCGGGGGCAAGGGTCATTCCAAGGACGCCGGCGGTGGTAAGGGCCATTCCAAGGACGCCGGCGGTGGCAAGGGCCATTCCAAGGATGCCGGCGGCGGCAAGGCCCAGAAGGGCGGTGGCGGTGCGGGTGGCGGCGGTCACAAGGGTGCTGGCGGCGGCGGCGGTGGGGGCGGGGGCGGAGGCGGAGGCGGAGGCAAGGATCCTAAGATGGTGATGCCGCAGCCAACGCCGCAGCAGCTCCAGCAGCTGCATCAGCAGTTGCAGATGAAGGGGCTGAAGCTCCCGCCGCAGCTCTTGGGGGGCAACCTGCCGGCGTTCCCTGCGGCGGGGCCGTTGAAGAACCCCAAGTCTGTCAAGTTCGCCCTCCCTGAGGATAACTTCGACGACGACGACGGCAGCGAGTTCGACGATGAGTTCGACGACGAGTTCGATGACGACGAGGACTACTATGACGACGACGGCTTCGACGACGATCTCTACGACGACCCCAAGATGATGATGAAGCCCATGGCTATGCCGCCGCCGCCGGCGGCCGTCGGGGGCGACAAGAAGGGCGGCGACGGCAAGAAGGGTGGAGGCGGCGGGAACGAGATCCCGGTGCAGATCAAGGGAGGCGGTGGGCAGCCGCACAATGCCAAGGGAGGCGCTCCGGCCGGCGGGAGCCACCTGGGCCAGGGGAAGAAGGGCGGTGGCGGTGGCGCCGTCGGTATCGGTGGCCCGATGGGCGGGATGCTGCCTCAGCAGGCCATGATGAGGCCTAACATGCTGGGTGGTGCCGGTGCCGGCTTCCCCGGTACGGCGCAGATGGGCGGCGGACCTATGGGCATGCCGATGGGCCACCCGCACATGGGTGGTATGATGCAGCAGGGTGGCGGCGGCGGTGGCGGTGGCATGCCGGGCCTGGGATTCTACCAGGGAAGTGCCAACGGTGGCGGCGGCGGCGGCGGCGGCATGCATTCTGGGGCGGAGATGCTTCAGGCCGCCGCGGCAGCCGGGAACCCCATGGCGCAGCAGCAGTACCTGGCCCTGTTACAGCAGCAGCAGCAACAGCAGCAGCAGATGATGCTGCAGCACGGGAACGGCGGAGCAGGAGGGTACCCGGCGGCGATGGGCTACGGCTATGGCCGGCCACCGATGCATTACCCGATGGGGTACCCAATGCCCCCGCACTCGCATGCCGATAATTACAACATCTTCAGCGACGAGAACCCCAACAGCTGCTCACTCATGTAATCAGTGATCGGCAGGGGATACCCAAATGAAACCATCTCAAGGAGCTCAATGGTCACTGCTGATCACCGATGGACATCGCAAGGTTGAATTGAAACACCGTGAAATCAATCAATCGTCAATTCAGTATACTTGGGATGAGTCATAGCTAGAATCTATCTATCCATCTTTCCCTTTCCTCTTTTCTCTCAAGCTTATTTTCGCCTTTCTTTCAAAAAAGGAACTTCCTTGAATGCGAAGTTAGGTATAGTAATTATGAATAGTTTTCATCATAAGAGGAGAGGAGGAATGGGGCCTTGATAGCCACCCACCCAATAGGGGTGGTTCGCTTTCTTCCCTTCTGGCTTCATAAAGGTGTACTGATGGTAGAATAATGTTGTCAATCTCAGTAAATCAGTGTGTGCATATGTCCAAGTTTCTCTTCTAACTATATATATAATGGTAATTTATGTTTATCAGAGTCAACTAATTTGTGGAGCATGCAGTATTCCAGTTGGATACTTACCACATATACAGTGCACACTTGGTACTTTCATCTTGTTTCTGAGGCTATCACTGAGCCCTTAATGATGTACTCCTATTCCTATATATGTTCGTTTCTTGATCTCATGAAGCCAGCCATGCACTCGAATAAAGACCAAGAGGAAGAATATGGGAGCCTAAAGAACAAAAATTTTGCCGAGATCCTGTGTACTAGTGTTTTTAACTTTGTGAAGTAGTTGATTGTTGAGTTTTCTTTTTAGATAATGGAAAACTTCTAGCTTCAGTCTTCACGAAAGAGGCATCAATCTACAAAATTAGTATAGCGCAAACAAACAAACAAGTGTTTTAACATGGTTAATACGAAATTTAAAAACCATCCACTGAAAACACTGAATTTCATTACTTTGTACAAATTGGCACAAGTAATTCTTATGGTCTTCAATGCACTGCAACGGAACCTAGAAGTAAAGCTAGTAGTCTGTCGCTTTTAATATAACATTGCAAATAAATTTTGTTTGCCCAATATAAAACACAAAATTGCCCAATAAACTCAGCTCTTGTCAATAACAAGATCTAGAGTTATGACCTCTTACTCGACCGAGAATTAAATAAATATTTTGAACTCCGTGGAGGTCGAATGGATAATACAAAGTACACATCACGATAGAAAAGATTTGCAATAATGATACTCAAAAAGATTTGGCATAATGACATAAAAAGTTGTTGGGTAATTTCTGATTTACTAAGTGTTGACGCCAATTCGGGTCACCACCAATAGGAGCTAGATTGTCTGGAGGCCTAACACTTAGTGAAGGGAGTTTCTAATGGCAAGGCTGACTAGCAAGTCGACGAGATCGATTAGGCGCACGTTCTTCGTCTGATAGACCCATGGACACCTTCCGGGAAGACCCGTCGATAAGATGCATGGTGAGAGTGTTTTAGGATCGGCAAGGCCACCGTCAAGAGATGAGTGTCACACCCGTTTTTAAGAAAAAAAAACAAGTGCATAAAAGGCTTATGTGCACCCTAGAAATAGTCGCACACATGAGTTGACAAATTATAAAAAGTACCATCACAGTGCTTATTACATAACGAATAAATATTCAATACAGAGTCTGGAACAAATAAACTGAAACTACGACGACAACTTCTGCGGAAGCTCCAAAGGGACTGGTTGACTGGTTGACTCCAAGTCTAGTACTCATTGCGGTAATCATCAACCCAATCTTCATCTTTGGTGTTGAAATGCAAGGGTGAGCACATACGTACTCAACAAATATAACACGGGGTTCATGAAGCTCAAAAGGGTATGCATGGTTCATAGCGGTGAGCATTTTAAGTAGATCAAATTCATATTAATATCAACAATTGCCAAGGTAATTTGCATAAGCTCAAATATCCATGATCATAAAGTAAATGACAATGATACAATAAATAAATAACACTTGCATAAGCCACATAGAAATAAGAACCCAATAATTCTGTGAGTTTTCCGAGCCGCTCGTGTCCGTGAGCACGGATATCATGATAGTTTTTAACTCTGATCAGAGGTGTACAACTTTACCCACGAGTCGTGTTGCCTAGATGCCCGGGTTAATTACTCCCAAAACACTGCCAAGGTGAGCGGGCAGGGTACACTATGAAGCCTTCCAAGGGTTCGTGTAACAAGTCAGGGCCGCAAGGTTCGTGGCAGGGGGATGTAGAGCCAACCTGTCTACGGTCACACTCCTTCATGGCTATGCCCATAGATTAGGAACCACACTATACCCGTCTTGGTACGCTCCTATTTGCGCCATAAAGGTAACCACTGAACAAGCTAGAAAAGGTCCCCATACTGAGCTAAAGCCAGAGCCATATAGCCCTGGTGGTTGTACTGTATATCCCAGCTTTTGCCGACAGATAAGCTCCTATAATCCAATGTTGCTAAAAAACGAGTTTTATCGTTATTGCATATAGTCATTAACAAATTAAGATCATGTACATCTGGTATGAGCACTAGCAACTAATCATATATGGTGGATCAAATCATAGGTGTCAAGGTAATCAGGATTTCAATCTCTAGGATCAAACTATGGTAAACAAGGGATATCATGCATATGAATTATATTAATTGTGAATAGGACAACAAGGATAATCCCATGTTATACTTGCCTTCTTCGAAAAACTCTTGCTGATCCTGCTGGTCTTGATCAAGGAAAAACTCCGGCTCTTCAACCGGCTGCTCAACGTCTAAATCGATCAACAATCAACACCATTCAACCAACGGACAAACATACACGAAGCAAACAAGACTATGATTAGAACAGTACACCAACAGTAATAAAACAAGATGAAAAGTTTATAAAACTGATCTACGTATCACTACGTTCACAACGATGTTTCGTGCACGAAAAACGGAGCTAAAACGACGAATTTATGAATTAAACAAGTTTTCCTATAGAAAGATATTAAATTAAATCTAATCACGAAATTAAACTTTTTAAATCTCACTAACAGTAGCACTAACATGTAGATAATTTTATTACGAATCTAACGCAATTTGAATGGGTGAAAACGGATTTAAAACGAGTAAGTTATAGGGTTTTCAAATTCAGTGGCAATCCTGTAAATAAAGATTTTCTTTTTATTTTGAATAAATCAAATGCCGAAAGGAAAATACGGTTTCCCGAGAGAGAAGCGCAGAGACCAAGGGCGCCTTAGGACTGCGGCTTGAGACTTTAGTCTCTCCAGGGTCTCTTTAGCAAAATGGCAAAACGAAGGGGTATCTTGGATCCACCACCGTTGGATCTCATCTGGCCGGTTCAGATTAGAAGGGAGGGGAAGAACAGAGAGGGTCCGGCCGGTAACAGGAGCCGGCGCGGCGGCGCTCCATTGCCGAAGCAGCGAAGCTCGGCGACGCAATTGCGTAGGGGCCTACGGGCCACCAAATCGAGCACCGAAAAGTCCAGGAGACAGAGAGAGAAAACGCGAACTCACCTAGGGTGATTTCGGCGACTCGTGGAGCACGGAGGCGGCTGGCGACGCGACGGAGCGAGTGCGGACTCCCTGCGAACGATGGTGAGTCGAGGTGAACACTCAGAGGCAAAATTGAGTGTGGGGTAGGGATCACGGAGTCCCAAACCTTGCTTGGGAGGAAGAGAACGGCCCGCGGGTGACTGCAGAGCTCGGGACGATGCTAATGGCGGCGGCGGTGCGAGCTAGGGCGAACCGAATAGATGGGAATAGGGAGGCGGTGGAGTATGCGGGTTGCTATAGGAGGCTTACGCCGTGCGGATTATGGGATAAAATCCCAAGAAATTCGGGAAGGGAGAGAAGGAATCGGGGTCCGATTCTGCTGTGCTCGGCTTGGACTCAACGAAGGCAGGGGAGGGGAGAGCTGATGAGCGGGTCCGCGGTGTCAGCGGCACAGGGAGGGACAAAGGGAGGCGCTCCAGGCTGAGCTCGCTGCTGGGCCAAGGAGCTGGGCCGGCTTGGGCCATGCGCAGAAGAAGAGGGGCACTGGGCCGAGTAAAGAGAAGGAGCTGATGCCGAGGCCCAAAGGAAGAAAAGGGGAAGGAGGGATCTGCCCCGAGTTGGGCCAGCCGGGCCAAAATGAGAAAGAATGATGGAGAGGGAAAAGAAATGTTTTTCCTATTTCCAGAATTGATTTTATAAATCCTTTTTCAAAACAATTTCAAAAACAGGTTTGGATTCTTTTCAAAATCACTCATACAAAAACAATAGGTGCACCAACATGTATGCTCAGTTATGTTTCTACATGATAATTTTAATTCACCAAAACATTTATAGTTTTAATTATATTAAATGCATAACAAAGAAAGCATAACTAGATCAATTTAGCACTTTTCAAAATAATGCAAATTTTGGGGTGTTACAATGCGTCAGGCAGCAAGAGGCTGGAAGGGCTTGAGATAGAAGATAAAAAGTAATAGGTGTATTTTGATGATTAGATAGATGACAACTCAATCGGCTATGTACCCCTTATTTTATAGGGGGTACGGGTGGTCTTATCCCATTGGAAAACTAATGTGGTACTATTATTACATCACTTATAGAGTTTTTCTTAGGTTGGCCTAAACCTGTCTTGGGCCAATTTAAATTGGCATGAGCCCAATTTCAATGTCAACACTAACCCTCGTACTTTACCGCTATTATAATTTCTCTAGCTAAACTATCTTTTGCAAGGACGACCCTAAAATATCAATTAAAAATTTCTATTTAAAGAGTTGTTTTCATATGCCATATTTCCCACATAATCTTAACTCAGTATTGACAAAATGTTTATACATAGTCTTAACTGCGAAAATAGTCAAAATACCATCTGATGAATATTGTACACTAAAGGATACAAACCCTCACATTTAGAATAATAAAAACCCACACAAGTAGCAATACCGTGTCAATCAGTTAGCTTAGTTTACTACTAAAGGTCTCTTGAAGTAGTCATAAGTAGTAATGCCTTGAACGAAGCATCTCTGCTACTGTTTTATGTTTTCCATAAATAATATCAAACAACGAAGGGTATAAAGCTTGGGTACCTAACCACTTGTTCTTCCAAAACCTAATTTAGTGTCCACTGCAGATTTTTGAATCACCCGAGATTTAGAAATTAATCATTCATGCCCATGAGGCTCGACCAGATCGTTAGTCCCGCATTTTATTTCTAACTTGACTTAAAGTAATAATTCTAACTTCTAAGGTATTCTTTGGAACAAATATTGCCATATGCACTCGTTGAACAACTTAAAAAATCTATTTTACTAGAAATTCTTTTGTTATGCATATTTAAGTTTTTGAATTTCTAACCCTTGTCTTTTTTTGGCTAACACTAAGAGCAACTTCAACAATTTGGCTATTCTTGTTATAGAGCTATTTCAAAATTAGTATAGAAAACGTAGACCCTAACAAATGTGTTTTTTACTTTGTAAAATGGGAAGTTGGTTATCCCTCAATTTTCAGTGGTCATATATAGCCAACTACAGATACTCACTATCCAACTTTATAAAATAGTAAGGCTGTAGTGAACATCTTTTCTTTTTTAGGAGTTTTTTATTTTATAAAATGACTAAATAATAAAATTTGGCTACTAATTTTAGCCAAGCTGTTGCAGTTACTCTAAATATACCATTTAACTAAACAATACTTCCTTTTATATTGGTCATTTTGTCAAAAAAAACCTTAACAGATAATAAAAATCAAATTAATTAGAACAAGCCTACATCTTACTAACAAGATTTTTCTTTCCAACCACATAACCTCTTCTTTATTCTATTATCTATGGCCTTCCAATCTTTCTTTAGTTGTTAAGTTTTGTATAGTACATTGGAATAACCAAATAGCAAACAGGATAAAGAGACATTTTTTTCGGCCAAATAACCGTGAATTGTGAATCATACTCTTACCTGACTCAGAGCAGAAACTTTCACTTTTATGTAAGCTAATTTAGATCTGGCAATTGTTTCACATAATAAATGTTTTTGGAGATTCTTCTAGAAAAATTGGAGTTTATTGGAAATGAGCTAAATCCGACAATTGAACTGAACTGACTTTTACTATATTAAGGAAACCCTTTGTTACTGATTATATACAGGCATCTAGCATTGTATTTGGTTTTCGTACTAGAATTATGGGGTTAGAACACAAACTTGGGTAGGCATCTAGCACCTGAGTAGTAAACTAACGGTAACAGGGTGTCACTCCTTTTAATGTCTGAGTACACGAATGCATATGCTTATATTCTTCTATTCGCATATGGTAGTAGTTGTATATTTGGTGATACTTGTGGCGAATTGCAGGTCCAGCTCCTCTGCATTTCATGATGCTTTGATCCGTACAAGGGCGCCGAATTATATTTGCTGGGGACCGGCAGGCATGGACTAACACTAACAGCAATGATCATCGCTGGATGGGTTAAGATTTCCATCATTAAACACGTCTCCAGATCGATGGGATTAAACTAACAGAGGTCGCCATGACGAGGCTTGCCATGGAACGTACGACAACCAATTCTCTGTTTCTTTTTGTCTTTTTGGTTTTGCCACTTTGTTTATTGAGGGGCTTTTTTGTTTTTTTTTTGTTTTTTTTTGAGGGGCTGTGAGCCCCATTTGATACGGTTTCAATGTGCCATTTTTTATTTTTGATCCTCTAATACAAAGTAGAACTCTTTTTGTGGCTAACGTCACTTTGTGCAGCTAGTCCAGTGGATTCGAATTCAGAAAGAATGTATGTGAGAAGGAGAAGGTAATTCGGATAAGGAACATCATTTCTCCTGTTTTCTTGCAGAAATCAAGAATCGAAACAACCTGTCAGACAGGATTTATTCGGTTTCTAGAAGGAAACAATCCAAAATGCATGGAAGAATGTCCCAGGAAGCTTTTGCTCTCCTAGTAGAAAAGTTAAAAAAGCCTACTTCCTCTGTTAAAAAAATATACATTTTCATTTTCAAGAAGTCAACTAATTTAAATTTAACTAAGTTTATAAAAAATGTGAAAATATGTATACCACACTATAAAAAAACATATTTCATGATTAATTTAATAATATTTATTTGGTATTATAAATGCTAATTTAATATAGATTAGATCGAATATGAACTTGCTTAAGGAAACAATAAGCACACTTCTTTTGACGGGAAATATATAGGTCAAAAGAATAGCTACCGGCATTAGCTAGTTGGGCCACAATTCGAGGGTGCGCTGAACCATTGCATAACCAAGGATTCATTTCCCTGTTAGATCCTCCCCTCTAAATTTTCGAGCTCTAAACTTTAGAGCATCTCCAAAAGATTTTATATTCTTTCTAAATGTTAGGAATAGATATTTTGGTAAAAAACTATATTCCAACAGCTTATCCAAATGATCATCTAAATATAGCCATCCTCTATTCCGAATGTTTCGCTAGCCAAATATGGAAGACGAGAATGACTCTAGAGTGTGCGTAAGATATGGAAAAGCTGTTGGAAAATGAAAAGATATACAAAGCGATTTTATGCAAATGACTATCTAAATGATAATTTAGAGAGTGGAATTTAGAAAAACTCTTGGAGATGCTCTTATAGCTAAAGTTCTAAATAGGTGTTCTAAAGTTAGCTCTAAATTTTAGCTCACCTTATATTAGAACTTTAGACATAAAAAATAATCTAAAATACTCTAAATTTTAGAACCCTCTAAAATTTAGAGGTAAAAATCCAAACAGGGTCTTAAGAAACCAAAGGATTCATTTCCATCATACTTGCTCCCTGCCATTAAGAACGTTATTCTCATTTCTCAAAGGGTTAATATTTTCAACTCTAACAAAATATATACAGTAGAATATTAATATTTATGGTGCATAATAAGTATTAGTACTTTAATCTGTTGAATATATTTTTATATATAATAAATGTTGTTAATATTTTTTATAAACCTTATCAAACTTCAGTTGAATATATTTTTATACATAATAAATGTTGTTATTATTTTTTACAAACCTAATCAAACTCATCCCGAATAAGTTGATAGTGGACCTACTTTAAGCATACCAACAACCTTAATGCAAGGCCCACGACCCACTACGATCGCTCTCCCAACTTGGCCGGTATGGCACGCACCACCCACCTCGACCACTCCTCGTGAGCACGCCGACAAAACCAGGGGCAGATGGTGCATTTAATTCACCTGCCCCCGATGGGATGCTGTCACGCCACGTCACCGTCTGGGTCAGAAAAGGACGATTGTTCCTCAGACCATCGCGTTCTTAGGACAAAGCGTTATCCTTTAGACCGCCTGCATGGACATGAAAACCCTCAATCACAGGCACGTCAGGCACAACATGACATTGTCTCCATCTACTTAACTTGACATATGGGTGTAATATTCCACCCACTATAGGCGTGGGATGCATGACCCAAAGCTGATCCATCCCAGATCGACCAAGCGAGAGGGAGCCTCAACCTTGACTCGATGGATCAAGGTCAACCCTATCACCACCACGAGAGTTGGTAGTGAAGGACGAATGTAATTCCACCATCTTGACACTAGGGCGCTAGATAACGGGCAGGAGGACAAAGGCTATGACATGCACTTGAAAGTTCTTGTTTGATTTTGGTAATTGAGTGACAACTTAGGTGAACTAGTATGTGCTTAAGTGATATACATAGTAGATTAGTTCACATGAGATTGTGTGATGAAGGAGCTTATTGCACATGAGACATGACATGGAGTCATGTAACAAAGGTGGAGAAGATCAAGATGAGACTTGGCTTGATGGATCGGTGGCAAGTGTGAAGGACAAGAGTGATGCTTGGCGCCGATGGACCGACGCAACAGTGAAGAGCAAGTGAGGTCAAGATCAATGAACCAATATGGTCACATGATGATATGAAGTGGATCATATCATTTTGTGATAGGTTGGTGCATGTGTTACATCAACATTGAAGAAGATGGAATGGAATGCGCAAGGAAAATGTATAACTTGTAGGACATTTCATTTAACCAGTCATAGGTGTGTAGAAAAGTTTATGATTGGGTTTAGGATAGATGGTCGTACTATCAAGAGGGGCAAACTTGTTTGCATATCGTTCATCTAGTTCCACTCGAGTGATCTAACATTGCGATGCATTAGGATCGAGTGGCGTGCTGAGAGCAAGTGAAAATATTTTGAAAATGTATGTGAAAATGCTAACACAGATGCACATGGTGGTGTACACTTGGTGGTGTTGGCAGATTTGCAAAGAAAAATGTGTTGGAATTCAAGTGGATCAACTCGAGAAGTTAGAGACAATTTAGAGCTCATTGAGGAGCACCAGATGCTACCCCAAAGGGGCACTGGACATGTCTGGTGAGAAACCGCAGTGATGGTCTGGTTGATGAGTGAGCACCGGATGCTAAGAGTGTTCGGTGAGGGGTCACCGGATGCGTCTGATGCACATAGGTTGTCTCTCGAACCTTACTATAAAGCATCAGATGTTGTGCACCGGACGCGACACTCGAGGTGGTCGTGTGTCCGGTGGTTGTGAGGTGTTGTGCACGTTGAGTGCATCGGACGTTGGGTGTGTCCAGTGAGGGTCACGAAACGCGTCTGGTGCGGAAAAACTCTCTTTGGATGCTTACTAGAAAACCACCAGACGCTGCAGCGATGTGATTCCAGTGCTACACCGAACGCGTCCGGTGAGGCCACAGACTGTCCACGTTTGGTCGACAGGCTGTCCACCGGCAAGCCTTGGCGAGGAGCAGTGGCGTTGGAAGTTTCTATGGAGGCGCTACCGTGGGTGGCAGACTGTCCGCACTCTACGAGTAGACAGTCTGCCGATGAGTTTTTAAACCCCTACGGCTAGTTTGCTGTGATCATTGGATTGTCCGCGCCCCTTGGGAAGAATGTTCGCCGAGCTGTTGGAAAGGGAAAACAACTAGTTTTTCCCTCCCTCTATAAATAGTTGGGTGGTCGGCCCTTAGGGCAGGTTGAGCACCTTGGGGATGTGTTTCCTTTGGTTGTTCTTGGCATAGGAGCCCTCTAACTCACTTGTGCTTCCTAGTGTGTGAATTAATAGTAAGTGAGTGATCTCTAGTGCATTGCTTTGGCACTAGGTGATCATGTTGCAAGCTGATGGTGCTTGTTACTCTTGGAGGTTGCCACCTCCTAGACGGCTTGGTGATTGTGGCTCCATCAAAGCCCGCAAGGAGATTGTGCGGCGCTCCAGAGAAGAGCTTGTGAGGGGTGTTGTGCTCACCCTGCTGGGGATCGTGAAGAACAACTCTAGTTGAGCGTGTCATTGAGTGCCCTCATCTTGTGTTGGCTAGGCGACATCCCTTGATTGGGTTAGGCGAGTGAGGCCTATAAAAATTCATAAACCTTCAAGTGAGTGAGCCGGCACAACGGGGACTAGCTTGGTGGCTATTGGTATATTTTATCCACACTCAAGTTATCTGCAAGCGTACAGATAAGATACCGATATAGCACTTCACCGAGATAAACCAGTTTTAATATCGAACCCAAAGGAACGGTTGGATTACTTAAGTCTAATAGCTTAATCCCTGAGTCTCTAACAAGGTCTGAGAAGTTAAAAGAAAGGAGGAATCACTAAGGCTTTCTGGTTATATTTTATCTTAATGTATTTATTAAGGTTCAATTGGGGGAATTATCTTAGTAAGCCACAAATAGAGTATGACTCAACTAATTAATTATCTAACCTGTGAGGTCCTATAAACGGGAGGTGGACTATAGAAGATTCAACAGAGCTATAAGAGTCATATCTATGAGCTACCACAAAGTCCGGAATATAGGGCACATCTATGAGCTAACAAGTCTAAGCACCACGCTTACACTATAAAAGCAACCTTACTCCTAGGCGTGACTAGAAATAAAGTAATCAAAAGAGAATCATAGACCAAATAGAACAATAATAAAATAATGCAAACTTACGTGTAAACAGAAGTTGACCACCAAAGTGAATCTTAGATGAAAGATCGGGGTTAGCGATCTTGAATCCACATGTACAAGGCGTAAAAGCAGCACCGATAGCCTGACACTTCCTCCAAGTATCTGCCTTACCTCTCTCTCTTCTAATTCTAATATAAGACTAGATTCTAATCCTAATACTAGAGGGAGAACTAGTCTTCTTCTTGATAGCTGGCCCTAAAGAGGTTATCCATTCGAGTGACACCTCTGATCCTAAATGGAGATCTAAATTATGAATTATAGGATGCTTCTAGGAGAGGTCTACCTCTTTATTTATAGTCCGGTGGGATGAACCGCTGCCCATGGATCGAAGCCGACTTAGGAAATGGTTTAGATTGGATCTAAAGGTCGGATGGGAGGCGATGTAATGGAGGAGGACTCAACCTCCTCTATGCTAGGCCGACCAACCTAGGGGTGGGGCCGGTCGGCCCCCTTTGGCCTGTTTTAGCCTCCGCTTTGTTCCAGCGCCCTCTAGTGTCTTCTAGAGTGTTCTAGTGCAGGTTTCCGATCGGTTTGCACAGGGAGTCATGTTGGAGTAGGATTATTCTCCATAATAATTCCTATTTAGTCCTTGGAAAGTATAGATTCACCAAAATTTTGTAATTCTATTAGTTTAACCCTTAAACATATGTTGAGTGATGGTTTCAATATGTTCTAGATTCTTCCCAAGTTGAATTGCATAGCAGTCTTGATATCTTTCTCATCGGGGCTCCAAATATGGCAAATGATAGGTCTATTTCGATCCTCGCGATGAGCTCTACACAATAGTATACTCCAATTTCTTATTTAAGATACTTTTATATAGTGAAACTTGAATATCATGCAAAACAAGTGAGAACACCACAACTCGTGGAACTTATTAGGATCAAACCCTAAAACTATGCTTTATAATCTATTTCTTATCATTTCATGCAATAGTTAATGGTTATATTTGGAGTTTTGTGTCCATCAACAGTGGCAACCAAGTGAACCTTGAGAAAAAAATCACCGTGTCAACCTTATCTCTATCTTCTTGGTGGTTTGCATTCTCCATTCACTATCTTGTATTTACTTGTTTATACTTGTGATAGTGATTAGTTGTTGCTCTTATAATTAGTTAAACTTGTGTAGCTTGCTAGTTACCTTTTAGCTTGTGTAGCATAGAAGTAGCTCTTGCATGACTAATTGGCTTGTGTAGCTTTATTAGTCACATTGCTTAGTTTGTGTAGCTTAAGTAATTTAAGATCTCTATTGATGGTACAAAAGACTCACTTTTACACCATCAAAACACCGTCAACAGGCTCGGTATGGAAGGAAGAACCACAAATCATGAACATAATATTATTAAATAACTAGTTCCACATGTCAATTGAGTATATTTATGCAGGTGATGATAAATGGGGAACTTGGGAGCCTGTGGGGCCCAATTAGGGGGTCAGCTAACCCCACCTTGGGCCCACCAGGGCTCCCATGGCCCTAGGATCTAAGTGACACATCCCAGAGTGAAGATCCACCCTTGGATTCACTCTATGCTTTCTATCAACAGTTCAAGATCAAAGCACATGGATCCATGAGCCCACAAAGAACCAATTTACCGTGACACTTCCAGAGCATGTCACATACATTGTGGCCATGCTCCACGAGAAAGGAGGAGCTTGGAGGGCTCAACACCAGGTCGACCAACCTGGCAAATGGGCCTAGAGGCCACCACTAAGCCCCCTGACTAGTGGGGACACCTTCTAGAAGAAGGGGGAGGTCCCCACCAGTCATACGAGGGTCGGTCGACATGGCCTTGGTGCCGCTGGACCTCCCTGAGGTCTCCACCACCTCCCTGCATGCCTCCATGCCCCAGAGTGATCACCCTTGATCTATGGCGGTTACAATGACGGTTTGATCCAATGGAGCACAATGAAGATGGCGCCAATTGCTGACGTGGAGATGGAGTAGCCCCCACTCCACCTCCACTATAAATAGAGGGTCACACTCCCCTTTCACATAATGAAGATTCAAGGCTCAAGTGAAGATTAGTGTAGTTTCACTCTTTAGTAGTGTAGTCTAGTGTGGGAGTTAGAGTCGAGTTGAGCTTGCCTTGGGGTCTCTGGAGTCGTCTTTTGGAGAGTCCAGTATAGCTCTTGTACCTTTCCCTTTATAGTAAGACTTGCTTATTTATCAATATATATCCTTTCTTTACTTTACTTATCTTGTGCAATAGTATACTTGTTATAATATTGTTGTGTCTTATCTTAGTCTATAGAGTTGTTATAGTGTAGATTGTTATCCTGTGATTCCACACTTGGGTACGATCAACGCCTGTTATAGGGTGCTCTAGTTGGCCTGACATATCTCAATTAGAGTAGTGAGATAGAGTGTAAGTGTGGTGCTTATACACTAGCTTGCCTTTGGTTGCCGCGTGTCGCACGGTTCGAGCGGATGCCAGCAGGAAGTGACAGCCCTGTCTGTGCCTTTGATCCCCGCCACCTGTTGTGGGCATGTTCTTAAAAGGTACGGCTCCCATAAAATAGTGGCCACTTCGGATAGGGGTTTTGTCCTCCTATTCTTTGTCTACTGCCTAGTACTTTCAAGATGGGTAGATGCAATCTATAGTATATCATCTTTGTGTCTAAGTTAAGTCATAGGAGTAAAGTCTGGATCTTAGGAGTCCTATACTCACT
Source organism: Microstegium vimineum (assembly GCA_022036555.1). NCBI lineage: Eukaryota > Viridiplantae > Streptophyta > Magnoliopsida > Poales > Poaceae > Microstegium > Microstegium vimineum. The sequence goes on along the minus strand of CM039121.1, from coordinate 36,333,892 downwards.
CGTTGTCCTCCTAGCTAGCTATACTTACTCGTTATCTTCTGTTTATCTTTCTTGATCTATCTTCATCACCTTCCTTTATATATATCGTTTACCCCCTATCGCCAGTTGATAGGTAAGTTGAGGTAACTATAAAGATCTCTTCTCTATAAACTTTCCTAGCTATCACTTTCCCTTGGGCTAAATATAAATTATGATACCTTGGAATACTCCTGGGTGAAGTGCTACAATGGTATATTCTATGCGCTTGCGGAATTATCCAATAGACATAAGAAATACCCCTACATGCATTTCTGGCGCCATTGCTCAGGATGGGGTCAAGCTCCGTTCTTAGTGGTTACGTTTAGAAATGTCAACAAGTATTTTTGGCACCGTTGCCAGGGTGTTAACATCGTATTTTGGTACGGTCAGATATGCACTTATGGGCCCGTAGCAGGCCTTCCGAGGAGATATCCAAGATGGGCCCGAAAGATCGACTAAGGAAATATGAGATCATGGAGAGATCTTTCGGCCGATTTCAACAGAACGTACGCGACAATCTCAGGGATGGAGTGGATTGAGGCCCAAGTTATGTTTTGTTTCCTTATTATTAGGACTTGCGTGATGGCCGGTTAGGGTACATGCTATGTTCTATAAATAGCAAGACTTAGGGAATGAGGAAGACATCCAATCAATCAAATACACAACTAGTACTTACTTTCCGGCCTTCGGCCAACCCTAGGAGTAGGAGTAGAATAGATTTCGGTGAACCTTCGACGGACCGGGCTGCATCGGCTTGATCAACCTCCTGTTTGCTTGTAAGATTAGCCTCGGTTCATGTCTTGTTTGTACGACTGTATTGTGTAACTCGTGCAAGCTCGATATGAGCTAGTTATCTGTTTGAATCTATTATTCATGGGGCTGCATTGCTTCAATCTCACATGAATCGGGGCTTCGAGCTAGTTATCAGCTCTATTAGATTGGCGATCTAATAGATTCATTAAGTTATCGATATTGTCTGTTATGTTTTGTTTAATCTATTGCTACAATATCATGCCCAATCTCAACTGATCGATTGGCCTGCGCTTTATTTTCTATTTTGATCTATTGCCTCCAATGCATTTACCTTCATATTTAGAGAGGCGATAGATCTAAGATCATATCGGCTAATCCTTTGGTTGCGGTTGTCACATGTTGCGGGTTCGAGACATATATTCAGTTATTAGATTGGTTTGAGGGTGGTTGGATCTGATTCAACATACGTGGTACGACTGCATCTACCGGACCCCACTGCCATGTGTGTTGGGTTATGTCTGTCCAAACTTAGATCCGTCCGAGGCTGGATGTATGGATCTTGTTCAAGCTTCATGGATCCCATATCGGCTAACGTAGCCGATCTGGTTGCGCTTCAATCATACGTGCATGTACTTTATTGTCTTAATCTATCGGATCTATTGAATGTACTAGACGTGGCCTGGCTTGTTTACTTTTATGCCTGCATGGAAACACCCCAATGCTAGTAAATAGGTCAGGTTATCGGGATAATTGTCATCATGGCTACATGAAAACACACCTCTGTTGATGATGTTCAGTAGATTTGGTAGTTTGATGTCGATAATGTTACGTGTGTCGCATTTTTACCTTATTCTTGTCATATAATCGGCTAACCATGTACTTTATATTTGATATCCGGTGACAGCCGTTTGTATACCATTCTTATGTTTCACACTGCTCGGAGTTGACTCTTTAGTCAATATCCTATATTCATCGGCTATATGAGAGCCGCACACTCATGGAACTTTCTGGCAACAACCGGCAAGTTCCATAATTTGACATTTCATCTCCTTGTCAATTGCAGGTCAAATTGACTGACATGCCTAAGATCGATCCCCAAAGTGGCTTGAGCTGCTTTAGAGGTTTAGGAGATCAAGCTCTGCTGTTGCACGGTCTCTGCAGGCCTTACGCAGTGCTGACGCAAGAAGACCCCATTTTTGGCGTCAACACATTTTGGCACACCCAATGGGACCATAATCGTCAAACATGGACAAAGGCAAGGCTAGAGTCTCATACCCAACCCAAGACGAGAGGCTAAGGGCCCTCGATCTAGACTCCCGGATGATCGAGGAAGAATTCCAGGAAATCTTGCGAAGGATGGAGAGACAAAGAGCCCTGCTCATCTTGGTTGGGGTAGTCGATCCACCTAGAGCCGAGTACCTGCCTGCTGCTCAGGCCAGGTGGAGGCGTCAGAACAAAAAAGACAAAGAGAAGAAACCGCTAACAGAACATTCCAGAGCTGGAGAGCTGGTCGACGTGCATGAGAATTGTCCGTTCTTCGCATACTGCCTCATCAAGAATCTGGAGTTGCCTACTAGGGATAATTGTCTTGGGTGCAACGAATGGTTTGAAGAAAACAGGAGGCTCCAAGGTGACGGCCGATTCACTCGGGGACAAGTGGAATACAAGGAGAGGAATTGGTGTGTCATCGAAGATGGTGTTCTTGGTTGGCCCAATACTGAGGTTGTCAGCATAGACCCTCGACAAGGCCAGCCTAATGAGCACAAAGCATCTCAGAGTCCTAGAAGGCTAACCAAGACCCAGAAGAGGAGAGTCTGGCATCAGAGGGCTGACAGGCGGCATCACGAGGCAGCAGGTCACGCTGCTAGCTTCTTCATGCCTGTGGAGTTCAAGGCACCGGTGGATACCGAAGTCTATTCTGACTTCGATTAGTCAGAGTTTGGAGAGCAGACCGGTGCACTCACGCATGCATTCCAGACGGTCTTCAGCAAACCTACGAGGCATAGGCAACTGAAGGCACTATACATCCAAGGATACATCAACGAGAGATTTGTCCGGAGGATACTGATCGATGGTGGTGCCTCCATCAACCTGATGCCAGCTCACATCATTCCAAAACTAGGGCTGGAATCTAAGAAGCTCTTCAAGACAGATCTGGCACTTAGTGACTTCAGAGGGAGGACATCCGAAGCCCGGGGGGTTCTACAGGTGGAGTTGATAGTCGGCAGCAAAACTCTGTTGACAACTTTCTTCCTCATTGACGGAGATAGTTCGTACAATCTGCTCTTGGGAAGAGATTGGATTCATGCCAACTGTTGCATCCCATATACAATGCATCTGGTTGCAGTACAATGGCTGGACAATGATGAACTAGAAGTCATTCTGGCCGATGATTCAATTTTTATAGCAACCGTTGACCCTGCTCACTGGGTTTTGGAGGACTATGCTTATGACTGCTTTTCGGGCAGAAGGTTGCAGGAAGACCTCACTACTCTCAACATTGTGTGTCAATAGTTGACCCGAGGAGTCGGCTTGAACGAAGTAGAATGACAAATATCAATGATGGCGAAGGCAAGCTGGGCAAGAGGTTTGAATCGGCTGGCGAGCTGAATGGTGACAAACCTAGGCCGACTCACAACAACACTAGACCAGACCCCAAGTTGAGAGAGGATTTGATTGCTCTGTTAAGAGAGGATGAGGGTTACTTCGCTTGGGGATACTGCAGATGCCTGGTCTTGACCAAGAGTTAGTCGGATATCGTCGGCCGATCGAAGGAGAATGTCGGCCAGTTAAGCAGCAACCCGGAAGGATCAAAGCTGACATCATAGCCGATCTGAAAAAACTAAAGTCACTCGGCTCTACGAGGCAAAATTCATTCGGCAGAGCAAATATGCCGAGTGGACCGCCAACGTGATCCCTGTGTATGAAGGATGGAAAAACGAGAGTTTGCACCAATTTTAGGGACCTCAACAAGGCTACCCCGATGGATGGATACCCAATGCTGGTGGCCGATATGCCAGTTGATGTGGCATAAGTTTTATGGATGGTCATCCTGGGTAAAATCAAATCTTCATGGCAGAGGAGGATGTACATAAGACTGCATTCAGACGTCCTGGTGCGTTGGGATTGTACGATTGGGTAGCTATAACCTTCGGGTTAAGGAATGCCGACACAACTTATTAGAGATCTATCTTTCGTAAGTTGATCGGCAAAATCTACATTGACGATGTGGCGGTAAAAGTCCAAGGAATACCGAGAGCACCTTGAAGATCTCAGAGCCACCTTAGGGCGTGCAAAGAAACATGGTTTGAGGATGAATCCTCACAAGTGTGCTTTCGGAGCAATGCCTAGGAAGTTTCTAGACTTCTCGGTACATGAACAAGGCATCGAGGTTAGTCAGAAGAGTTTTGACAAGGCCGTTCCACCAACCACAAAGACCGAGTTGCAATCTCTAATCGGCTAGACCAATTTATTAGATGGTTCATATCAAACTTGTCAACCAAAATCCTGCCATTCTCGGTCCTACTGAAACTAAAGGATCAGCAAGAATTCAGCTGGAGCAGCGAACAATAGGAGGCTTTCAAGGAGATAGTAGTACTAATTACCCCACAGATGGGAAAGCCTTTTAAATTGTGCGTAAAAGCTGATGACCATACTATTGGATCAGCTTTGATATAAGCGTTCGAAAGGGAGGAGATAGTAGTCTTTGAGCCGGGGACTACTCGATCCCGAAACAAGATACCCTCCCACAGAGAAGTCATGCCTATGCTTGGACTTTTTCTGCACGAAGCTGCGCCATCATCCGAGTGCATGGTGGTGTCAAAGTTCGACGTTGTCAAGCACATGTTATCAAAGTCTATTCTGATGGTGGAATCGGCGGATTAGTCCTTACGGGTCGGCCGAGGCGATCAAAGGGCTAGAGGATAGCCAACTTTGTCACTCACCGTCATGAGAAGGAAATCATTTTGGTGGATATGGCTCCACTAGCACCGTTCTTTGATGGACCTACCCGCGAGTGAGGCAGGAGCATTGGGGTCGTCTCGGCACCGCCTCGGGGGGCAAGTCTTAGGTATGCTTCCCCGGTTAGGCCGACAACTGCCGATAACCAGACCAGATGTGAAACTTTTCCCAAAGAGTCTTGGTTGGGGATTAGTTGGTCACACGGCCTATGTGAATGCAAGAACGAGTGTTGGAGCATGATGGAGATTGTCATAGGCTGCTTGGTTCCTTCTCTCGTATCGGCGTCAAACGGGTCTCTGGGGGCTAAGATAAATGTTGACAGGGCAGAAAGGCTCAAAGGGGGTTTGGTTTGGAAAGTCATCCTGCTCATTGGAGCTAAGGACAGTAAACATGGCGGATGGACACTAAACCAGGAGAACCCATACCAGACTGCGAAAAGCGTCCCGGATGAGGCTTATGGAATTCTAGAGGAAGAAAAGTATTCTGGAAACCTTGAGGGGGACATTTTGGATGCACTACTCCAGTGTATGAGCCGACACATCATAGTCGGTCAGGATGGGTAGCCGGTATGATTCATATCGCCTTCAGCGCAACAATGGTCAGCCTGAAGTTGGTGTTAGCCGATACGGTGTATCGCCTTTAGATAAAAAATATATAAATAAAAAGAGAAGGGATGAGGCACGGTTCAAGCAAAAACAGAACACCTTGATGACATGGAGACAACATTACCCACGCGATGGTCATGCCAGGGGAAGGAGGTATCTACAACCATGGGGTGTATTTACAAAAAGGGTCAACTTATATTCCAAAGACAAGCAGGTGATCAGTTCGTCCACGGGCATCACTTTAGCGATGGCCTGCCTCATTAGTTGAAATTTCCCCATCATCACAAGGAAGTCGTGCCTTGTATGGGTGCTGGTGAAGCCTAGACCTACGACGTCGGAGATACCTGTGCCGGCGACCTCTGCTCCAGAGAGAGAAAAGGTGGCTCCATAAGCAATGGAGTGGAAGATCAAGTCCCGGACGTGCATTGATATGTGAGTAAGGCGCTGTTCTGGGGTCGAGCCATGAGAATTGAGGGAGTCCACCAGCACATTTATTGTGTCGGAGAGGTGGGTGAATTTTGACAGAACACCAGAGAGGTACATCAGTCGAGATAGCTGATGTGATCAGGGCAGATCTAATCGGTCAAGGTTGCGGTAATAAGGATCAGTACCAAAGCAATTCACAGAGTCTGAAGGCATACCTTCTGCCTTGGCATTGAAGGAACCCAGGAGCATCAGGGTATTCGTAATGGTGGTTTTGGCTGATACCAACTCTCCCTCCAAGAGAAACGACCTTTTGTGTTCCTCGTGAAGAAGACGCCTATCCACCAAGACGCCTTGGAAGAGATCCCACAGGTCGTCATCCGAGAGTGACGCGATGGGGGTAGAGCTCGACTCACCAACATTAGAACTGAAAGACGGCCAGACTTCCAATAGGATGAATCATATGGAGAGGTAGCAATTGCTTACCTAAAGAGCCAGTATCGTGGCGGCTACAGAACACTGCCGGAAGAGCTGATCGTTGGACGTTTGCCGGAGTTCACCATGAGGAGCGCTTCGGCGAAATAGGAGGAAAGGGGGATATGCACTGGATACTGCTTCAAGGACGACTAACTAATATTTATGACATCAGCATAAATAGGAGAGATGTCTATTCGGTGGGCTGAAGTAAAGTCCGCTACAGGGGAAATCGGCTAAGTAGCCGATCGAAGTTTTGGATGGCGAGGTGTGAATCGACTAATCACAGCTCATGAGAAGCTCGACGATATCAAGAGCACGGAATGGTGGTCTCGTTCAGGTAAAAAACAAAACTAAAATCATAATGACCATCATGAGATGCACGAGACACTTCAAGATTATTGTGTTGATTCATGCCTAATACAAACTAATTGCCGAGGAACACTTTGTTTACAATGTCCTCGGCACGGGTCATGTCGACTATCGCCTCGCCATGCTCCTGGAAGGTTTCTTGTAGATCTTCATGATCTAGGGGGCCCTCACACCTGGGAAATCCAGGCGCTACTATCGGGAGTTGGTAGTTGGTGGCGGCTTCGGCGACAGTAAGGGCAGCGACAGCTCCGTGACGAATGCCATGAAGAGCGATCTCTCGGATCTAGCATGGAATATCCTGAACGCGTTCAGGATATTGCCTTGAGCATTCATGGCGTTGGCGGCGGTTTAGGCTATGTAGCGTAGGTTCTCTAGTTGCACCATCAGTGCTGTCAAAATAGAGGATGAAGAAGAGGCATTGGAGATCTGAGGCAGATAAGTATGCATTACCTGCCGCTTGACCGTCGGCTTCAGAGAGTCGACGCCTCATCTCGGCAGTCTCATCCTCGGTGGCGTCGAAGGCCACTTGGTGGGCATCGGATAAATTTTGGAGACACCCCACTTCTTTGGTTGATTTCGAGTATGCTTCACAGAGTCGGCAGCGCTCTTCCATCACAGAGTGGTAGGCCGCCAGATTAGCACTACCAAGGTTGGAGTCAGACGCTGAAGCTTCGCCGCTACTCGCAGATCTGAAAGGAGCGAATAAATCAGTGGACGAGTGATAACTGTACCAAGAGGAAAGCTTGGAAGTGGGTGAAGGATCGATCACCGTGTCATGCGCAGTTGTCGACGGGAAGAAGCCTCCGACAACGGCCCTTTGGCCGGGCACTTCTGAAAGCCCAAGTTTGGTTTTGGTTAATTGATGAAACCTATGGACTAACCCTATTACTAAGTGCATGATCAAGATAGCGTAATCCACCTTGACAAATGGAGCTAGATGAAGGATCATGATGGATCAAGTGCTCCATGTCTAAGGAAAAGAAGAAAGAGAAAAACAAAAATGGGATCAAGGCAAAGGTATATCATAGGGCCATTTTTGGTTTAGTGATCAAGACACTATAGAGAGTGTGATCACGTTAAGGATAGATAGCCGTACTATCAAGAAGGGAAAACTCGTGTCGATTGCGGTTATCATGTGCCACTAGGTCATTTGCATTGCATATCTAAAACGAACCTAAGTGACATGAAAATGAATCAAATCCAGGAAAATTAAATGAAAAGGCTAACATGTGAGCACAAGGCTTGGATCACATGGTGTTAGGATATGGAAGCTTGGAGAAGAAGAAGCAACTCGTTTGGACAAAGAGAAGAGGTCCGAACGCAGGGTCCGGACGCTAGGGATGCTCGGTCCGGACTAACGCGTATGCGTCCGGTAGCATACCCTGGCTCGGCTGACAACACATAGGTGGTCCGGACGCAGATGTGTGTCCGAATGCTAGACTCCGGACATGTCGTCCGGAGGTTGGAGCTTACTGTACTACTCGATTGAAGTCATCCGGACGCCAAGTTTGGTCCAGATGCGTCACTCTGGACTAGCGTCCGGGCGCTCGAAGCTCTCTGGACTCTCTCTGTGTGGAGTCTGGACGCAAGGCGAAATGGTCCGGACCCCCCACTATTCATAGCATCCGAATACACGTGGACGACTTAGGCAAAGGCACGAAGGAACTAATTTAAATCACAGAGGGTCTAGACGCGCGGACAATGGTCCGGACCCCCTACCTACGAGCGTCCGGAGCTCCCCAGTGAGCTGAGAAAAAGGAGACAAACGGCTAGCTTGGCTTGGTTGGCTATATAAATGTTTTGGCTGGCTCCTAGGGCCATCTCTCTCGCCTCTCCTTCATTCTCACACATTGTGCTTGCTTGAGAAGGCCCCCCAACTCATCTCTCTTTGCTTTGCTTGCTAATTCATGAGAGTTTGAGTGAACCAAGTGCTTGATCATTGTATTGCATCTTAGTGGCACTTGGTCATCGTCATCGCCGCGGGATTTCTTGTTATTCTTGGTGTTTGCCAACACCTAGACGGCTTGGGCGATTGACGAAGTTTCGACGCGTATTAGTGATTGTTCGTGGCCGGCTTCGACGATTATGAGAGGGCTTGTACCCACCTCGGTGGAGCGCCAAAGGGTAACTCTAGTGGATTGCTCGTGTCATTGAGTTACTCTCATTTGGGTGGATTCTTGTGGCGCCCGAGTAGTGGGCTAGGCTTGTGATTGCCTATTAGCCACCGAATCACCACTTGAGTAGTCGACACAACGGGGACTAACTTGGTGGCAACCAAGTGAACCTCGGGAGAAAAATATTTGTGTCATCTTGTCTCCCGGCTACTCATTGGTTTTCATTATGATTGATTCTTCATATTGACATCCTTTGATCACAAGGCATCGTTATAACAATCACCTCTATCTTTGTATTTACATTCCTTCATATCTTGCTTAGCTAGCTTGAGTATCTTGTAGGTTGTTTTGTTAGCTCTCTTGTTAGTTGTTCTTGCTAGCTTGTGTTAAGTGCTTTAGGTTCTTGCTATTGTTTGTTAGGCACTTAACTAACTAGAATTACTTGGATAGGTGGCTTTTAACCCCTAGTAGAGCTAGAGCAAAAAGCTTCGCTTAAGTGTTAATCTAACCTTTGGTCTAGTGATTTGTAGAATTTTATTAGGCTATTCACCCCCCTCTAGCCATCTAGGACCTTTCAAGTTGTATCAAAGCCGTGGTCACCGCTATTATCAAGGCTTAACAACCTTCGGTGTTAGTGATGGCTCAAATATCATTCAACCATGTGGGAAGCAAACCGCCAATGTTTGATGGCACCTGATTTGATTATTGGAAGAGAAAAATGAAGATGCATCTAGGCTCAATTCATGAGAAGGTGTGGAGTGTGACCGAAAAGGACTATGTCATTCTTGATGAGGATAGTCCCACACCTAGAGAGAAAGAGAACCGTCAATGCAACACCATGGCACTAAATGTCATATACAATGGCATTGATTCCAAGGTGTTTGAACAAATCAAGGATCTTGAAAGAGCAAGTGAAGTGTGGAAGAGACTAGAAAATACATATGATAGCACTTCAACGGTGAAGAATGCCAAGTTGTACATGCTCAAGGACAAGCTATCTCATTTCAAGATGAAGGATGATGAGTCCATCCTGGAGATGTTTCATAGGCTCCAAGTGATCATCAATGATCTCAAGAGCTTGGGTGAGAAGGTGAAGGATGAAGACTTCTCAAACCTGTTTCTTGGTTGTTTGCCCAAGAAATACAAAACCTTGAGGCAAATAATTAGAAGAGATGGTTTGACAAAGATCACTCCTAATGAAGTACTTAGAGAGATCATGACCGAAGAGCAATACAATGAAGAAAGTGATGAAGAAGAGGTCAAGGAAGAAGAGAAGAAGAAGAGCTTAGCATTCAAGGCTTCATCATCCAAGGGCTAGAGAAAAGCAAGAAAGCAAGACTCAAGTGATGATGAAGATGCAAGTGATATTGATGATGAGATGATGGCCCTCTTTGTCTGCAAGTTTGGCAAATTCATGAAGAAGAAGGGTTATTGTGCTAGAAAGAGAAGAGATAACTTCAAGAGCAAAGAATATGTGAAGAGATGCTACAAGTGCAAGAGCACCGATCATATGATTGCGGATTGTCCCAATCATAGTGATGATGATGCGAAGAAGAAGAGCAAGCATGACAAGAAGGAGAAGAAGCTATCATTCACCAAGAAGAAGAAGGGTGAATCATATATGGTGACTTGGGATAGTAGTGATTCCTTCGATGATGATTCTAGTGATGATGAGAGGAAGAAGACCAAGAAGAAGGCATTGTCAAGCATTGCTATGAACAACAAGCCATCCATCTTCAACACTCCATCACGCTTCATGGCTAAGCCATCTAAGGTACAATCTTGTGATGATAGTGATAGTGATGATGATAGTAGTGATGATGAGGAGGAGTACTCCATGGAGGAACTCATAGACATGATGAAGCAAACTTATGTTTGTTTTGAAAAACAAAGAGGAATGAGTGCAAAGAATTGAACAAGAAGCTTAAGACTCTTGAACAATCCTTTGATGAGCTCAATGGCTCTCATGAGAGGCTAATGGAAGCCCATGAGAAGCTTGAGAGGACTCACAAGAAGCTTGAAAAGGCTCACTCCTCCCTCCTTGATCAAAACAAGGATAAGGTTGTTGTATCATGTGACATTGGAGTAACTTGTGATATTCTAGATGAATCATTTTTCACTCCTATCATTGTTGCACCAACCAACACTAGCACTTCCACATGCACTTCCACTAGTGAGAGCTCAAAGGTTAATGCTACACTAGTGAGTGAAAATGAAAAATTGAAAAATGATGTTAATGAACTAACTCATGCTTTGAGTAAGGCATATGGTGGAGATGCCCGCTTGCTAAAGTGCTTGGGTATCCAAAGGTTCTCCCTTAGCAAAGAGGGATTGGGCTATACCCCCAAGAAAGGCAAGGCGGCCTTTGTGACTCCAAATCCTAGCTTTGTGAGAAGTAATGGTCGGTTTTGCAATAGGTGCAAGTAAGTGGGACATGTAGACCAATATTGCAAGCTTAACATGAGCCAAACAAAGTTTGCTAAAGCTACCTCTATCCATTTTGATTCATGTTATATTCTTACCAAGGGTAGAGATGGTATCATGGCTAAGTATGTTGGTACACCCATTGTTGGCCCAAAGAAGAAGGCAATTTGGGTGCCAAAATCCTTAGTCACTAACTTTGGAGGACCCAAACAAGTGTGGGTACCTAAGAAGAACTAATTTGCTTTGTAGGTAAATTACAAAGCCGGAGGAAGGCATTGGGTGCTTGATAGTGGGTGCACTGAACATATGACTGGGGATTTTAGAATGTTCAAATCAATCAACTTCAACACCAATGATGGCATTGATAGTATTACTTTTGGTGATAATGGTAAGGGCAAGGTCAAGGGTCTTGGTAAGATTGCAATATCCAATGACTTGAGCATATCAAATGTCTTGCTAGTTGAGAGCTTGAACTTCAATTTGCTATCTATGGCTCAATTGTGTGATCTTGGATTCAAATGCATATTTCGGGTAGATGATGTTGAGATCATTAGTGTAGATGGTTCAAACTTGATATTCAAGAGCTTTAGATATGAGAACCTCTACCCAGTTGATTTCAATGCTAGTGAGTCTCAATTGTCAACTTGCTTGCTCACTAAATCAAGTATGGGTTGGTTATGGCATAGAAGACTTGGTCATGTTGGCATTAAGCAATTGAATAGATTCATCAAGCATGACTTAGTAAGAGGCTTGAAAGATGTTGTGTTTGAGAAGGACAAACTTTGTAGCTCTTGTCAAGCCGGCAAACAAGTTGGAAACACCCATCCAAAGAAGAGCATGATGAGCACTAGTAGAGCATTTGAGTTGTTGCACATGGACTTATTTGGACCAACAACATACACAAGTATTGGAGGCAACAAGTATGGATTTGTGATAGTGGATGATCTTACAATATACACTTGAGTATTTTTTCTCAATGACAAGAGTGATACATTTGCTACATTCAAATCTTTTGTCAAGAGATGTCACAATGAGTTTGAGACCACCATCAAGAAAGTAAGAAGTGACAATGGTAGTCAATTCAAGAATACAAGAGTTGAAGAGCTATGTGATGAGCTTGGAATCAAGCATCAATTCTCGGCCAAGTACACTCCTCAATCAAATGGCCTTGTTGAAAGGAAGAATAGAACATTGATTGATATGACAAGGTCTATGCTTAGTGAGTACAATGTGAGTCACTCCTTTTGGGCCGAAGCTATCAACACCGCTTGCTATTCTAGCAACCGTTAATATTGTCACCCATTAATGGAGAAGACACCATATGAGCTATTGAATGGAAGAAAGCCCAACATTGCATACTTTAGAGTGTTTGGTTGCAAATCCTATATCTTGAAGAAAGGCACAAGACTTGGGAAGTTTGACAAGAAATGTGATGAAGGGTTCTTACTTGGTTACTCAACCACAAGCAAAGCCTATAGAGTGTGGAATTCGGCTAGTGGTATACTTGAGGAGGTTCATGATGTTGAATTTGATGAAACCAATGGCTCACAAGTTGAAAATGAGAATCTAGAAGATGTGAGTGGACCTCAATTGTCAAAGGCTATGAAGAACATGGATATTGGTGACATTAGGCCAAGACAAGTGATTGACATTGAAGATGACAAAGATCAAGTGCTCAACTCACCTAATGTACAAGCTAGTGGTTCTCAAGTGCAAGATCAACAAGTTGCTAGTTCATCTCAACCAAGCTCAAGTAATCAAGTCCCTATCCTCCAACCAACTAACATTACAAGAGATCACCCCATTGATCAAATAGTTCGTGACATAGCAAGTGGTGTGCAAACAAGATCAAGATTGGCATCCTTTTGTGAACACTATTCATTTGTATCATCCATAGAGCCAACAAAGATTGAAGAAGCCTTAGAAGATCTTGATTGGGTCAATGCAATGCATGAAGAGCTCAACAATTTCACAAGAAATCAAGTTTGGGAGCTAGTTGAAAGACCCAAGAACTACAATGTGATTGGCACATGATGGGTATTTAGAAACAAGCAAGATCAAGATGGTATAGTTGTGAGAAACAAAGGAAGATTGGTAACTCAAGGTTACACTCAAGTAGAAGGTCTTGACTTTGGAGAAACTTATGCACCGGTTGCAAGATTAGAGGCAATTAGAATTCTATTAGCCTATGCTTGTGCCCACAATATCAAGCTATATCAAATGGATGTGAAGAGTGAATTTCTCAATGGATATATCAATGAGTTAGTATATGTTGAGGAACCTCCCGGTTTTGAAGATGACAAGAAGCCCAACTATGTGTACATATTGAGAAAGGCTTTCTATGGCTTGAAGCAAGCACCTAGAGCATGGTATGAAAGATTGAGGGATTTCCTCTTATCCAAAGGGTTCATCATGGGGAAGGTTGATACTACTCTCTTCACCAAGAAGCTTGGCAAGGATCTATTTGTGCTACAAATCTATGTTGATGATATGATATTCGGTTCAACCAATCAAGATTTTTGTGAAGAGTTTGGCAAAATGATGACAAATGAGTTTGAAATATTAATGATTGGTGAACTTAGCTACTTCCTTGGACTTCAAATCAAGCAATTGAAGAATGACACCTTTGTGAGTCAAGGCAAGTACATCAAAGACATGATGAAGAAGTTTGGCCTAGAAGATTCAAAAGGCATTAACACTCCAATGGGCACTATTGGACACTTGGATAGTGATGCTAGTGGCAATATGGTGGATCAAAAGTTGTATCGGTCTATGATTGGAAGCCTACTCTATGTGACCGCTTCAAGGCCGGATGTCATGTTTAGTGTATGCATGTGTGCAGGGGCGGGCCCAATGGGTAGTCCAGGTAGGCCCAGGACTACCCTGGAATTCGGCCCAAAAGTTTTTTAGTACTCATTTCAGCCCATAAAAAATTGGCCCAGTCCAACAGAGACAGGGAAGGCCGGCCCCCTCCCTTTGACGCTTCCCTCCTAAGTCTCGACCGGCCCTCACGAGTGAGGCACAGTGCGGGTCAGGATGCGCGACCGAGGGAGAGGAGGAGAGGAGCCGAGGAGCTAGCTGGCCGCCGCCACCAGCCAATCCGCCGCGGCGCCGCCCCAGGCCCGCACCCCGCCGGCCTTCCAGTGGCTGCCAAGCACAGGCGGCCTGGGCACCTGGCCAGCCCCTGCATGGTTGCTCGCCTGCTCCTCAGTCCTCCACTCCTCGCGACCTCGCCAGTCCGCCGGCGGCCGGCCTGCTCCCGGGACGGCGCCACGGCGGCCGCCCGGAGCCCGCCTCATCCTGCCAGCGCCCAGAGGTCGCTGCAACACTGCTCCTAATCAGTTTCTGAATTCCTCTGTTGGTGAGTTCACTACTGTTTTATACTAACTGTTAGTATTAGGGTTTTGATTTTGCAAAATGATTGGAATGTAAAGACTTAGGGATTGTAGATCTATCAGTTGCGAGCCTAGAATTGAGTGAAATTTCTTGTAATTTTTCAGGAAGCTGAGACATGAAAAAAATCAAATATAGCATTTCTTTTTCAGAAGCATGAGGCAAAAAAAGTGGCAACTTGTGCTGCACCAAATCCAGTTGTTGATGAAGAGTTGTCCATTCCTGTTGTAGAAGATCCTCTAATTGTGACTAATGAAAGTGCCATTGTAGTCAGTGTGGATGAAAGGACAGAAACACCTACAGTCAGTTTGCCTACAGCAACAGATCCTACTACAGATCCTACAGTAACAGGGACAGAAACTCCAGTTGTTGATGTTGATTCCCTTGAGCATGACCCGGGTCTAAGGAGCCATATTTCAACCTTTGATGTGAATGAACAAGATTCGATCAGAAGAAGGTACATTTTAAAAGGCCCATGTCATCTTTATGCCTATAATTATCCATCCAGAAAAATATATGGTAAAGATCGTCGCTTTAGTTTTGTTTGGTTTCATAAGTATCATTTGATTGAATATAGCGTAGAGAAGGATGAAGCATATTGCTTCTATTGTTATTTGTTTGGTAAAGAAAGTGGTAAATTTATTACGGATGGTTGGCATAATTGGAATATGGGAACTGTATCACTTGACAAACATGAGTCTTCAACTTCACACAAGTTTGCTCAAGAGAAATACAACTTATTTGTGAAAAAGTGTACAAAAATTGATATGGTCATCGACAAGGTGTTAGAGAAGGATCGAGTTGATTACAAGGCTAGGTTGACTTATTCACTTCGATGTTTGAGGTTCCTTTTGCATCAAGGATTGGCTTGTCGTGGTCATGATGAAACTGAGAAATCTAACAATAGAGTGAACTTCCTTGAACTTTTGAATTGTCTTGCAGGAATTAGTGAAGAGGTGAACAAAGTGGTTCTGAAAAATGCCCCAGGTAATTGCATTTTGACCTCCCCTCGCATACAAAAGCAAATTATTAGATGTTGCTCTGAGGAAACCACTAGATGCATACTTGAAGAACTTGGGGATGACTACTATGCAATTCTAGCTGATGAATTTAGTGATATATCACATAAAGAACAATTGGTTGTTTGTTTGCGTTATGTTGATAAACGTGGAAGTGTTTGTGAAAGGTTCCTTGGAGTAGTTCATGTTCCTGACACCACTTCTTTGGAACTTAAAACAGCTATTCAATCTTTACTCACTAGTCATCACTTGACACTTAGTTCTTGTCGTGGGCAAGGATATGATGGGGCTAGTAACATGAAAGGAGAGGTTAAGGGGCTGAAAACATTGATAATGAAAGAGTCTCCTTCTGCTTATTATGTGCATTGTTTTGCACATCAACTCCAATTAGTGCTTGTTGCTGTTGCTAAGGGAGATGTTGGGGCTAGTACTTTTTTTGCTCAAGTTTCACGCTTGCTGAATATTGTTGGGGTTTCTTGCAAACGCCATGATATGCTTCGAGATGTTAGAGCACGAAAATTGAAGAAAGCACTTGAATTGGGTGAAATAGAAAGTGGAAGTGGATTAAAGCAAGAGATGGGATTGGCTAGGCCTGGTGACACTAGGTGGGGTTCTCATTATAAAATTGTTTTGCATATCATTGACATGTATTCTACCATTCGAAAAGTACTGATAGCTCTTGGAAAGGATCCAACACAAAGAGATGATTGGCCAAACATACATGCTATGGTTCTGACTTTAGAGTCATTTGAGTTTGTTTTCAATGCCCACTTGATTCTTGTGATTCTTGGGTACACAAATGAGTTGTCTCAATCTTTGCAAAAGCGAGACCAAGATATTGTTAATGCAATGACACTTGTTGGTGTGGCAAAAAGAAGGTTCCAACAATTGAGGTCTGATGGGTGGGAAGATTTCTTAGAAAATGTTAAATCATTTTGCATCAAATATTCTATTGATGTTCCTGCATTGGATAGCAAATATGAGCCTCATGGAAGATCACATCGCTTTTATCCCGTACAAACAATTGATGATCACTATAGAAGAGAAGTGTATATTGGTATTATTGATAGAATTCATCAAGAGCTTGAGAATCGATTTGATGAGGTTAGTAGGGAGTTGCTTATTTGTATGTCAGCATTGAATCCCTCCAATTCATTTGCCTCATTTGATGCTTAGAAAATCCATAAGCTTGCAACTTTTTATCCCAAAGATTTTTCAAGTTCTGATTTGAGAACACTTGAAATTCAACTTGGCACATATATCGAAGATGTGAGAATGGATGATAGAGTTGAAGGACTGAACAACCTTGGTGAGCTCTCTATCAAGCTTGTTGACACAAAGAAACATGAATTATATGGTTTGGTGTACTCAGTCCTTAAATTGGCATTGATCTTACCGGTGGCGACAGCAAGTGTTGAAAGAGTATTCTCTGCATTGTGTTTAGTGAAGAATAAGGTAAGAAATAGTATGAGTGATATGTTATTGAATGATTGTTCGGTTACCTTTATTGAGCGTGACATATTTTCCACTGTAAGTGAGGATGACATAGTTCATGCTTTCATGGCAATGAGAAAGTGCAAAGCAAAAGCCTTGAACTAGAACTTGTATCAAGACTGACTTGTATTGCAGTCTCTTATTTATGTAAGAGTAAGACCTTATCTTATGTATACAATCTATTTGTGCAAGATTTGGACCTATTTATGTAAGTTTGAACCTTTTAATTGTGTTATCGCAATTTGGTTAATTTATAACCATTTTATCGAACTTTTTCTTTGATTTTGGCTGCGTTGCATATGCAATTTTTTGACTAAGACTACCCTGATTTCAATTTCTGGGTCCGCCACTTCATGTGTGCAAGATTCCAAGCCTCTCCAAGAGAAAGTCACTTGAAGGCTACAAAAAGAATATTGAGATACCTAAAGCTTACACAAGATGTTGGATTGTGGTATCCCAAGGGGTCAAACATTGAATTGATTGGATATTTGGACTACGACTACGCAGGATGCAAGGTTGATAGGAAGAGCACATCAGGCACATGTCAAATACTAGTGAAAGGATCAAGATGCCCAAGAGGGGGGGTGAATTGGGCTTGTTTTAAATTTCTAAAGCAAATATAAAAACCTATCAAATGCCAATCACCCCCTAGTGCCTACCGTCCGTGTGTCCTAGCTAGAAAGCGGTAGCAGTTCATAGGAATTAAAAACAACCTAAGCAATTCTAGTAGGAAATGTAAAAACAAGACGGAAAGTAATGCGGAAATGTAAAGAGCTAGGGAGAAGAAAATCTCATTGACACAGTGATTTTTTTCCCGAGGTATCGAGGTGTCGACACACCCCCCTAGTCCTCGTTGGAGCACCTCGCAAGGTATCGCTCCCCCTCTACCTGCGCAAGGGTAGAGTGCTCTCTACGGGCTGATTCTTCGCCACTCCGGCTCGGTGAATCGCCCACAACCAATCACAAGAGCTTGGAGAAGAGCCGCCAACAATCTCCCGACGGTCACTTCCTTCGAACACCACCAAACCGTCTAGGTGCTGTCGAACACCAAGAGTAACAAGCACAAGACCTTCACTTGACCCACTCAAGGCTAGGAAGGTGGATGGATGCACACAAGTCACTCCTAATCACTCTTGGAGGGAAGAACAAGATGAACTCTCTCTAATCTCTCCCTCACTAGTCTCTTGGCCTCCAAAAGATTTCTCAAGGTGTCACCAGCTAAAACAATGGCCAAGAGTCCCTCTAAGGACTAAGGGGGTAACTATAAATAGTCCCCACCTCCAAAACTAGCCATTTTTTTTACTTTTTCTTCTCTCTGCGTAGCCACCGGACTAGTCCGGAGCTCACACCATCGGACCATGCACACTGGTCCGAAGCTCACTCTCGTTTCAAACTCAGGCACCGTCGGACTACTCTGCTTGGTCCAACGCACTGGTCCGACGCTCTGGTCCGGAGCCTCGGTGCTCTGAGTGAAAACCTTTTTCTCTTTTACACACCACCGGACCACTCTCCTTGGTCCGGTGCCCTGGTCCGACGCTCTGGTCTGGAGCCAGGGGGCTCTCTGCATAAACCCAAACCCCTGTTATTAGGCGTCGGACTAGCCGTTGGACGAACCGTTGGACTGGTCCGGAGCCTTCTGTCTCTCGGAACCAAGCCACCGGACCACTCTCCTATGGTCCGGTGCTTTCTAGACAGGTGGTCCGGAGCTCCTCGAGCTGAGAATCTGCCTAAGTCAGGGACCGTCGGACCACTCTCCTATGGTCCGACGCCCACTAAGCAGAGTGGTCCAGAGCCTCTTTCTCTCTCTTTTTCAACCGTTTTCACTGAGGTTTCTAAAGGGATTTTGCTCCTACCATTTCTAGGGTTTACCAAGGGCTGAAAGCAAGGTCTCTAGGACTAGTTGTGACAAGTGTGCATATACCCACTTTCCTAAACTCTCCTAGGTCAAGCTACTAACCTCATACTCCCCTTTATAGTATGGCCAAAGGAAAAACAAAAGCCCTAGCTATACTTAGTGCCCTTCTCAACCTTATGGCACTAAGGACTAGCCTAGTCTTCGTCATGTATCTCCATCCTTTGCAACTGAAACGATTTCCATCTTGGGGGCATGAATATCCATTAAGCCCATTCAAAATGCATCACTCATGATCTAACATAAAAGACTTTGTCTCTGCAAAACACACGTTTGTCATAGTGATCTAGTATTGTCGTTAATCGCCTAAACATAAGGGTCCATGATTCTACAATCTCCCCCTTTTAGGTGATTGACGACAATACAAGCTCGAGTAGAAAATAAAGAGTGAATTATGATAAGAGAAGGCATGACTTGACATGAGATAGGCATGGGTTAGTAATAAGAAGGACAAGTACATGCCTAACCATTCAAGCCATGACAAGCACAATAGATATGAAATGAGCATAGTACTTGATTTCAAAAAAGGATATGCTATAGCCAAAAGATCAGAGATTAGCGCAGAAGCAATATAGCATAACCAAGTGACATGATATATATATCGATGAAAGTTCACACATGTCACACAACCATCAAGTCTCAACCATCACACATATCATACAATGCATTAAGACGGTAAACGTGATGCATGATGCAATAGAGTTTATACACAACAAAAGAACGAGTCCTACTAGCTCCCCCTAAAGCTAGCCCATCTACTCGACTCTCCCTCTCCCCCTTTGGCGTCGAAACACCTAAACTAAGCGTCTGGAGGTGGAGTGGAAGCAGCCGTGGACCGGTCGAGCACCCTGAAAGCTGCCAGATAAGTCTCATCATCTGAATCCTCCCCGTGAGTGTCTGTAGCTGGTAGGGAAGCGGTCTGGGGGTCGGAAGCTGACAGGTCTGCTGCGGTCGAAGACTCGGGAGCAGTAGCTGGAGAAGCAGTAGGAGCGGTAACCGGTGCCAGTGTCTCTGCGGGAGCCTCAGGAGCTGCGGTGTCCGGTTGTGCCTCATGCACTGACTCGACTGGAGTCTGAAGAACCGGAGACTACACAGGCTGTACTGGAGTGGAGGTGACAACTGTAGCATCGGTAGCAACTGCAGCTGTAGGAGGAGTAGACACGGCTGGAGCCCGACTGTCGTGTGTAGCCTCGGAGGAAGCTACTGAGGAACGGTGCTGATCGGCTGTCGGTGCAACGAGCTCGGCCTCAACCTCTGCTGCTATCTGAGGACCAGTGGGGGACGGCTGACCGGTAATGTCACTGAAGGACGCTGACAGATCTCTAGTAGTAGCACCTATCATAGCGGTAAGTGGAGTGAAACCTGTAGTGAGAGGGGTGAACTGCTAAGTGGGTCCAAAGGTGTCCAACCACTGAGTCATCTGAGTCACCGGTGTCTGGAACAGGGTGGTCAATCCGGCACCCTAAAGTCTACTGGACTGTATGGCTGGGGTGGGAGTGACTGACTAACCGGCGGAGCTCGTAGGGGCCACTGAGGGGCCAACTGAGGGTCCTACTGAGAGCTGTGGCCCTCCTAGCTGCCCAACTGATTGTGAGGGCTGAGACGTGCTCATCATCTGTATCTGTGGAGCTGCAGGGAACTCTAGAGGAGGAGCGCCAGTCCACTTCATCATGTGGGCCATAAAGGCCATGTTCTGCTGCTGCAGCTGCTGGGACTGTAACTGAAGGCGCTGAGACTCTAGCTGCATAGCGAGCATCTGTCGCTGCATCTCGAAGTGACGCTCCTCTGACTGTCGCTGCATCTCGTCCTGTCGCTGCTGGACCTGTGTAACTGCAGTGATGAGAGAGCTCTGCTGCTTATTCATTCTGTCAAGGAGCTTGAGCATCATCGTCTCAGTGGCAGAGGCAGAGCCACTAGCCTCAGTGTCGTGAGCCCATGGGGGCATCTATGGAACTGGCTGGAAATCGGCGTCTGAGCTGTCTGAAGTATCCTCAGGAGTCACATCAGCTCCAGTATCTAGTCCATGGAGCTCCTGCTGCTCAACACCGTGAATTGCCTCATCCTGAGCATCAACCTCTGCTCTGTCAGCTGGTGCTGTCCTCTCTCTGACAAGACGGAGGACACGGTTTCCAAACCGGCTATCAAACGACCCTAGGACTCTGTAATCTGGGAAAGTAGTCGGCGACTGATCCAGTAGTGCGCGGAGTCCAGGGTTCGCTCCCTCTAGCTCAATAACAATAATCGAAGAAATCCAGTGAGCATAGGGAAACTGTCATCGGGCCCTCATGCCATCTGCTATCACATCCTCTATCTCTGACACAAGAAAATCTGCAACATCGAATGGTGTCTGAGATACCAGGGCCTGAAGGAGAAGCTGCTGCATGTTGGTCAGAACTTCCTTGTAACCCGTGCGAGGAAGTAGAGTACGACGGAGGACCTCGATCAACCTGTGAACGGTGGGTCTGAGCTCTGCTGGGCTACGCCTGGAGCCCTCTAAGAAGGGTGGCTTGAACAGAGGAGCCACCTCCTGCACTGACAAAGTACGGCCACCTCGAGCTCTGCGAGGCACTGATGCTCCTCAGTAGCACTCGTAGTGTAAGTCAAGCTCACCACCCTGCTAGCGAAGGCGAAAGATCTCTCTGAGTCTGGTCAAATATAGCCTGTAGCGCTCGCCTTTGAACGTGTACTGCACAAACTTGTGCTCCAGATCCACCCATACTGAAGCATAGAATTCTCTGACCCATCTCTCTATATAGTTACCAGAACGCCCGAGTAAATCGGCGAGTCCCGGTAGGTAAGTCAAGAACGGCCTGATCTCCTCACCTGCTAGCTCAACTATGCTCTCTAAGGAGCGAACCCTGTGTGGTCGTATCTGAATGCTGGTCAGCTGAGCTGCTCGATAGAAGTCCTCCATGAGAGGTGTATGCCATCCTGGTGAGGCTCTGGGGTCTCTCTGATCCGGACACCACTTCTCTAGAGCAACAAATCTGAGTTTCTTCACTTGCTTTGCCGTAAGATTCCTCAGATCGAGGTGAATTGAGGCTGCAGCTATGGTGGGAGCCGCTGACTGAGGTGACTCAGCTGACTGAGAGCGGGTGGAACGCCCCCAGGAACTAGGTGCCAACGGTGTACCCAGGGCCTCTGTGACAAGCTCTGGCTCCTGTGGAGTGTCCTCAGTGTGTGACCCAGCTGGAGGAGAAGAGGGAAGATCCCGCGGAGGGGTGCCGAGTCTCACGGTACCTCGGCGACCGCCTCGCTTTGCACGGTCCGCTGCATCAGCCACTGCCTCGGCTTTCTCAGCCTCTGTGAGCTTGCGCTTCTTCTTCTTGGCTTTCTCAACAACGGGCTTCTTGCCCTTATCACGGGAGGGACGTGGAGGTGGATGAGCATCATCACCGGACCCAGCTGCACGAGCACGAGTACTGCGAGTCATACTGAAACAATCACAGAACCACGGCCCACTGACAACTGTCAAACACAAGTGCCACTGCCACAAGAACCACTGACAGATCACTGCAAGTACAACTGACAGAGGGGCCTCCAAGCCACTGGACTGAACCTCTGAGGCTTTGCCTCAATCCTTACTCGCGAGCTTTGCCCCGAGTTTAACTGCCACTGACTGCTGCTAGATAGAATAGACAGGGTATACATAAGCATATATAAAATCTAGAGATAAGAATCCATATAGAAGCAAACATCTAGATAAGTAATAGAATGAAAGCTGACATGATACCTGAGGTAAGAAAGCGTAGCTATTCAGAGCAATGTCAAGTACCAAAGCACTCTCCGAAAGAGATATACCAGCTGCGAATTACAATTGGCAATTGATTTAGTGAATTGGATTGAATATGGATAAATGATTTTCAAGGAATAATACTAGGTCATAACTCAATTAACGACTCGACAAAACGCGATATCGTAAAAGAAGATCATACCCTAGTGAGAAGTAGCGGGTCGTTGACGACGGAACGAAATCGGTCGCGAACAAAGACGTCGAAGACGATGACGATGAAAGGAATTCGTTCGAGGACGAACGCGTCGAAAACCGAAATCGCCTAGGGTTAGGGCAAACCCTAGCTCCTCTGAGTTTTGCAGGCAATGTCAAAGGGAAGAATGAGGTAAACCCTAGGGCTGGCAAGGAGGTGATGGAGCAGCGCAGTTCACCGGCGGCGAGGTGGAGGACGGCGGCGCGGGGGCGATGGAGTGGTGGAGACGGCTGCGCTGGCGGTGGAAGGCGCTGCTGCGGCAAGGAGAAGGTGGCAGAGTGGTGGCGGCGCAGGTGGAGGGAGCTCTCCGGCAGCAATGGCGCGGCGGCGTAGGTAGGGCAGAGCGGCGGCGGAGCAGGCACGACAGTTGTACGGACGGCGGACGAGAGACAGTGAAGAAACAGAGCCGCACGCGGGGGGGGGGTTATCTGCAAATTTTCAAAGCGTCGGACCACTCCGCTTGGTCCGGTGGCTGGTCCAACGGGTGGTCCGACGGTACCAGAGAAAGAGAAACAAAGAGCAACTGACCACCGGACTACTGTGTCGGACGACTCACCAGACTAGTCCGATGGAGCACCGGACTGGTCCGACGGTGCAAGGATAGGATTTATAGAGGCACCAGACAACTTGTCATTGGTCCGGTGGAGCGTCGGACACTGGTCCGACAGATTTTGTGGCTGGAGAAAATTTATGCAGCAAGGGTCGAGGTGTCGGACCACTGCGTCGGACCAATGCAGAGTGGTCCGGAGGGTGGTCCGGTGCTTAATTTTGCTCTGAATTTTCCTATTTTTCTCTCCAATCTTTTCTCTTAGCCTAGTACCAACATAAAAGAGCAGAGAGGAACACTTGTTGGACTTAACATAAGAACCATCTCTCAAACCCTCAATTTTAGAAGTAGTTTGCCATAGGCTAGGATTAGTTTTTATAAGAAAATAGTTCAATAAAGCTCCAAGGGTCACCTTAGGGGCACAAGAGGGGTTTTAGCTGAAGCTAGAGCGTTGAATTGCTCCCCCTAAGTGTTGAACCTAAAGATGACCAATAAACTTAACGGAAAAGAAATGAAGAAGCAACACTTATGCATATGCAATGCAAAACGGAATTTGAAACTAGGTTGCTTGCAAGTTTAAACCGCGGTTAAGCTTTGTCACACGCTTTGAGGGCGGTTATCTTAACCGTGTTAGCCAAGCCTATGTGCATTACCAAATTAAACATGTTATATTACATATGAATGCATGATTCACACAAGCTCATCTTTTAGTGAAGTTAGAGTGATCAAGCACATTCAACTCGCTTCTCAACCTACAAAAGGTTGTTTCATCGAGCGGTTTAGTGAAGATATCCGCCAATTGATCTTCGTTTTTAACTCCAACTAATGTGATGTCTTTCCTAGCCACATGATCTCTAGGAAAGTGATGGCGAATATCAATGTGCTTGGTGCGAGAGTGTTGAACCGGGTTGTTAGCAATCTTTACGGCGCTTTCATTATCACACAAAAGTGGAACTTCTTTTAAAAACACGCCGTAATTAAAGAGTGTTTGGGTCATATATAAGATTTGTGCACAACTTGCTCCCATGGCAATGTATTCCGCCTCGGTGGTTGACAATGCCACACTGTTTTGCTTCTTTGAGGACCAATAAACAAGTGATCTTCCTAGCATGTGGCACCCGCCAGAGGTACTCTTCCTATCAACCTTACACCCGGCGTAATCCGAATCGGAATAGCCAACTAGTTGGAAGGGAGCTCCTTTGGGATACCAAAGACCCATGCTAGGGGTGTGCCTTAAGTACCTAAGGATTCTTTTAACCGCACAAAGATGCGACTCCTTAGGGTTTGCTTGAAACCTAGCACACATACACACACTAAACATGATATCCGGCCTAGAAGCGGTGAGGTAAAGTAAACTACCGATCATAGAACGATAAAGAGTTTGGTCAATCGGTTTACCTCCCTCATCGAGATCGAGATGCCCATTAGTTGGCATTGGGGTCTTGATTGGCTTACAATCCTCCATCTTGAACTTCTTAAGTAGATCATAAGTGTACTTTTCTTGAGAGATGAAGGTCCCTTCTCTCATTTGCTTCACTTGAAAGCCAAGGAAGAAGGTTAGCTCGCCAATCATTGACATCTCGAACTCCTTGGACATCAAGTCACCAAACTCCTTGCAATGGTCTTGGTTTGTTGACCCAAATATAATGTCATCGACATATACTTGGCAAACAAAGATGTCTCCATTAAGCTTCTTGGTGAATAGTGTAGTGTCGACGATCCCGATCTTGAAGCCCTTCTTGATTAGGAAGTTCCTTAGCCTCTCATAGCAAGCTCTTGGAGCTTGCTTTAATCCGTAGAGTGCCTTGGACAACCTATACACATGATTAGGCAAGTTTGGGTCTTCAAACCCGGGAGGTTGTGAGACATAGACAAGTTCATTAATGAAACCATTTAAGAAAGCGCTCTTCACATCCATTTGAAAGAGCTTCATTTTGTGATGTGAAGCATATGCCAAAAGGATATGAATGGCTTCAAGTCTTGCAACCGGAGCAAAGGTCTCTCCAAAATCGAGTCCTTCTACTTGAGAGAACCCCTTTGCCACCAATCTTGCTTTGTTCCTCACAACCACGCCTTGATAATCTTGCTTGTTCCTAAACACCCACTTGGTGCCAATGATTCTTGCATCCTTTGGCTTCTCTTCAAGTGTCCACACTTGGTTCCGGGTGAAGTTGTTGAGTTCTTCATGCATGGCATTCACCCAATCTGGATCCGCAAGTGCTTCTTCTACACTAGTAGGCTCAACAAAGGAAACAAACGAGTGATGTTCAACATAAGATGCAAGTCTAGAGCGAGTCATTACTCCCTTTGATGGACTCCCTATGATTTGATCATGGGGGTGAGCTTGAAGGATGGATGTTGATTTTCTATTTGTCTCTTGAGGAGGAGGATGTGGTGCTTCAACATTGCTTGCTCCGGCCTCGGCTTGATCTTGAGGAATGTGAGTGTCTTCTTGAGCTTCTCTCACTTGATCTCCTTCATCAACTTGAGGCGTGTGAGGTGGAGAAGGATCTTGATTTGCTTCATCTTCAACTTCTTCCACCTCTTGCGGGTTGATAGCACCAATTGGCATATTCTTCATTGCCTCCCTCAAGGGTTCATCACCTACATCAATATCCTCAAGCGCTCCTTGGGAGCCATTAGTTTCATCAAACTCCAAGTCATACGTTTCTTCAACTAAGCCGGTGGCTTTGTTAAATACACGGTATGCCTTGGATTTAAGTGAATAACCAACAAGGAAACCAATGTCACACCGTCGTTGGAATTTACCCAAGTGTTGGCGCTTCTTGTAGATGTACACCTTGCAACCAAACACCCGAAAGAATGAAATATCCGGCTTCTTCCCATTGACAAGCTCATAGGGGGTCTTCTTTAATAGCCTTTGGACAAAGAGACGGTTTGCCGCATAGCAAGCGGTGTTGATTGCCTCCGCCCAAAACTTCTCGGGAGTGTTGTACTCATCAAGCATAGACCTTGCTAGAGTTATGAGTGTCCGGTTCTTCCTCTCTACGACACCATTTTGTTGTGGAGTATATGTGGCGGACACCTCATGCTTGATCCCAACTTCATCACAATAGTCTTCAATCTTTGTGTTCACAAATTCGGTGCTATTGTCACTTCTAATCTTCTTGATCTTCACATCAAATTCATTTTGAGCTCTTGTAGCAAACTTCTTGAAGATGCCTTGTGTCTCTCCCTTGTCTTGAAGAAAGAACACCCAAGTGTACCGAGAGTAGTCATCCACTACCACTAAGCAATAGAGATTTCCTCCAAGACTAGCATAGGTGGTAGGGCCAAATAAGTCCATGTGTAGCAACTCTAGGACTCTTGAGGTTGACATGAAAGCTTTGGTTGGATGAGTGTTTGCCACTTGTTTGCCGGCTTGACATGCACTACAAAGTTTGTCCTTCTCAAACACCACATCCTTGATTCCTCTAACCATTTCCTTCTTGACAAGTTTCTTCAAGGTTGACATGCCCACATGAGCTAATCTTCTATGTCATAGCCAACCCAAAGAATTCTTGGAGAATAGACACGCTTGCAAGTTTGCTTCATTGGAAGTGAAGTCCACTAAGTAGAGGTTGTTGTGCCAGAACCCTTTGAATATCATTGATGAATCTTCAATCTTGGTCACAATCACCTCATTTGGTGTGAAGAGACAATGAAACCCGAGATCACAAAGTTGACCAACCGATAGCAAGTTGAAGCTCAATGATTGTACTAGCAAGACATTTGAGATTGATTGATCTTGGGAGATAGCCACTTTGCCTAAGCCTTGAACTTTGCCCTTTGAATTATCCCCAAAAGTAATCTTGTGTTGATTTGCACAATCCTCATCAAGTGCGGTGAACATCCGGGGGTTGCCGGTCATGTGTTGAGTGAAACCACTATCAATTACCCAATGGCTCCCACCGGTCTTGTAGTTCACCTACACACAAGCAACTTGAAGTTAAGCTTGTTGTTTGGGAACCCCCTTAGTGCGGGGCCCCATTGCCTTGTCAACCAACTCCTTAGCAACCCAAAGAACCCTAGGTTTGTTCTTCATTGGTGGTCCAAGAAACACCACAAGTGGTCTACCCTTGGAATCTTTGTTGATGACATAGTGAGCATCATGAGCAAATGGCCTAGTGTGCTTGGGCAAGGTCTTGGGAAGTGGAGTCTTGCATTGAAATGATAGATGACCAATTTGTCCACATCCAAAACACCTCTTAGGCTTGGGCTTTGGCTTCTCTTGATTGTAGCCATTGTACTTGTTCTTGTAGTAGTTCTTGGCTTCAATCTTGACCTTGGCCTTCATCACTTGGTTCTCCTTGTACCCAATACCGGTCTTGTCACTCTTCATGACGGTGCTCATTAAAAGCTCACTTTGGAGATTATGGCCTTTGGTGAACTTTTCAAGGCCACTTGTAAGCTTGGTCTTGTCATTCTTGAGCTTGGCAATTTCTTCTCGAAGAGAGTTGATCAAAGTGATAGCATCTTTGTCTTCTTCTTGAGCCGGCTTGATGGTGAAGGGCTTGTTTGCCTTGAGGTTGATTAGCTCTTCCTTGAGCTTTGAGTTCTCTTCACTCATCTTCACATAATCATCATACTTGTCGGCTTCTACAACTCTCTTGCCCTTGCACTTGGCACTTTGCTCAAGAGCCACATCATCAAGCTCGATATCACAAGAGGTAGCACTTGCACACTTAGCACACGGGTTAGTAGCAACATGTGTAAGATCTTGAGTAAGTAATTCATTTGCTACCACTAGTGTGCCATGATCATTTTTCACTTGGTTGTAGTCATCTTTTAGCAAGTTAAACCTTGTGAGGAGCTCTTGGGATGACCTCTCAAGCTTATCATGTTTCTCATTGGCTTGCTTAAGAGAGGCTTTGAGCTCCCTAGTGCTAGATGTGAGAGAGTTAATCTCAAGCTTCAAATCATCATTAGCACTAGACAAGTTATCAAGCTTATCATGCAAGTTTTCCTTGATTTCAAGAAGTTTGTCATTTTTACTCTTGTACTTCCTTATGATGCTAGCATATTTGTTGCAAATTTTAATTAGCTCATCATAGGAAGGTGCTTCTTCATCATCACTATCATCACTAGAGAGGTCATCACCATCATCCTCTTTTTGTACCTTCTTGTCACCTTTAGCCATAAGGCATAGGTGTGTAGAGGATGAGCCCGGCGATGAAGGAGGAGGTGGCGATGGAATCGAAGAACCAATCACCAAAGAGGCCACCTTCTCTTCTTCACTCTCATCATCGGAGGAGTCGCTTGAATCATCAATGTCGGTGAGCCAATCACCCACAATGTAAGCCTTGCCATCCTTCTTCTTCTTGTGGAAGTTGAAGTTCTTCTTATTTTTGTATGGCTTGTCTTGCTTCTTGTCATCATCACTTGAGTCATCATTGCCGCCCTTGTTCTTCTTGAAGTTCTTGAACTTGTTGTTCTTGAACTTGTCTTTCTTCTCTTCGGGACACGCATGGGCTAGATGACCAAGAGTGCCGCAATTGTAGCACTTCATTTGGGAGATTGGCTTCCTTGAAGAGCTTGTGAAGAATTTCTTCTTCTTTGAGTCAAACTTGACTCCATTCTTGTGTAGCCTCTTCAACATCTTGGCGGTCTTCTTCACCATGAGAGCGATGTTGTCTTCATCATCATCATCACTTGTACTCTCAACGACATATTGAATCTTGCACTTCTCCTTGGAAGATGCCTTGAGAGCCAAGTCCTTCTTCTCCTCCTTCTCTTTCTTCTTGGAGGATGATGAAGTTCCATCATTGATCTTCATGTACATCTCATGAGCATTGATCTTGCCCAACACTTGCGTTGGTGTAGCTGCGGAGAGATCGCCTTGATGAAGGACTGTGACGATGTGGCTATACTTGTCTATTGGAAGGACACAAAGTATCTTGCGCACCACATCGGCCGGTGTCATTTGAGAGAGCCCAAGGCCATTCAACTCCTCTACAAGCACATTCAAGCGAGAGTACATTTCATTAGCATTTTCATGAGATAGCATGGTGAAAGCATTTAACTTAGCAATGATAAGGTGATAGCGCTCTTCTCTTTCACATTTAGTGCCCTCGTGTAGAGCACAAATGTTTGTCCAAATCTCATGCGCGGTTTTGCAATTCCGCACACGGTTGAACACATCCTTGCAAATGCCACGGAAAAGAATATTCTTTGCCTTAGCATTGTTCTTCTCAAAGTATGGGTCCTCGGCGAACACCGATCCACCTTGGGTGGCGGCTTTGTGAACGCCGACATCCACGGCCTCAAGGTAGGCCTCCATCCGCACTTTCCAATATGGAAAGTCATCCCCATAGAACATGGGTGGCGGTCCATCCCCATGGGACATCTTGCTCTAGGCGGTGAAGCCTAAATTAGAGCAACAAGGCTCTGATACCAATTGAAAGGATGCAAGGTTGATAGGAAGAGCACATCAGGCACATGTCAAATACTAGTGAAAGGATCAAGATGCCCAAGAGGGGGGGGGGGGTGAATTGGGCTTGTTTTAAATTTCTAAAGCAAATATAAAAACCTATCAAATGCCAATCACCCCCTAGTGCCTACCGTCCGTGTGTCCTAGCTAGAAAGCGGTAGCAGTTCATAGGAATTAAAAACAACCTAAGCAATTCTAGTAGGAAACGTAAAAACAAGACGGAAAGTAATGCGGAAATGTAAAGAGCTAGGGAGAAGAAAATCTCATTGACACAGCGATTTTTTTCCCGAGGTATCAAGGTGTCGACACCCCCCCTAGTCCTCGTTGGAGCACCTCGCAAGGTATCGCTCCCCCTCTACCCGCGCAAGGGTAGAGTGCTCTCTACGGGCTGATTCTTCGCCACTCCGGCTCGGTGAATCGCCCACAACCGATCACAAGAGCTTGGAGAAGAGCCGCCAACAATCTCCCGGCGGTCACTTCCTCCGAACACCACCAAACCGTCTAGGTTCTGTCGAACACCAAGAGTAACAAGCACAAGACCTTCACTTGACCCACTCAAGGCTAGGAAGGTGGATGGATGCACACAAGTCACTCCTAATCACTCTAGGAGGGAAGAACAAGATGAACTCTCTCTAATCTCTCCCTCACTAGTCTCTTGGCTCTCCAAAAGATTTCTCAAGGTGTCACCAGCTGAAACAATGGCCAAGAGTCCCTCTAAGGACTAAGGGGGCAACTATAAATAGAACCTCCAAAACTGGCCGTTTTTTTACTTTTTCTTCTCTCTGCGTAGCCACCGGACTAGTCCGGAGCTCACACCACCGGACCATGCACACTGGTCCGGAGCTCACTCTCGTTTCAATCTCAGGCACCGTGGGACTACTCTGCTTGGTCTGACGCACTGGTCCGACGCTCTGGTTCGGAGCCTCGGTGCTCTCTGAGTGAAAACCTTTTTCTCTTTTACACACCACCGGACCACTCTCCTTGGTCCGGTGCCCTGGTCCGACGCTCTGGTCCGGAGCCAGGGGCCTCTCTGCATAAACCCAAACCCCTGTCATTAGGCGTCGGACTAGTCCGGAGCCTTCTGTCTCTCTGAACCAAGCCACCGGACCACTCTCCTATGGTCCGGTGCTTTCCAGACAGGTGGTCCGGAGCTCCTCGAGCTGAGAATCTACCTAAGTCAGGGACCGTCGGACCACTCTCCTATGGTCCGACGCCCACTAAGCAGAGTGGTCCGGAGCCTCTTTCTCTCTCTTTTTCAACCGTTTTCACTGAGGTTTCTAAAGGGATTTTGCTCCTACCATTTCTAGGGTTTACCAAGGGCTGAAAGCAAGGTCTCTAGGACTAGTTGTGACAAGTGTGCATATACCCACTTTCCTAAACTCTCATACGTCAAGCTACTAACCTCATACTCCCCTTTATAGTACGGTCAAAGGAAAAACAAAAGCCCTAGCTATACTTAGTGCCCTTCTCAACCTTATGGCACTAAGGACTAGCCTAGTCTTCGTCGTGTATCTCCATCCTTTGCAACTGAAATGATTTCCATCTTGGGGGCATGAATATCCATTAAGCCCATTCAAAATGCATCACTCATGATCTAACATAAAAGACTTTGTCTCTGCAAAACACACGTTAGTCATAGTGATCTAGTATTGTCGTTAATCGCCTAAACATGAGGGTCCATGATTCTACAACTAGGCATGTCACTTGTTTCTTGGTCATCAAAGAAGCAAAATAGTGTTGCACTCTCTATCGCCGAAATGGAATACATAAGTGCGGGTAGTTGTTGTGCTCAATTGCTTTGGACGAAGGCAACTTTGAATGACTATGGAATCCAATTCAAGCAAGTGCCATTGCTATGTGACAATGAAAGTGCGGTGAAGCTAACCAACAATCCGGTTCAACATTCAAGAACCAAGCACATTGACATAAGGCACCACTTCATAAGGGATCATCAACAAAAGGGTGATATCACAATTACAAGTGTTGGCACCAATGATCAACTTGCTGACATATTCACCAAGCCATTAGATGAGAAGAGATTTTGCAAGCTAAGAAATGAGTTGAACATTCTTGATTATTCAAACATGTGTTGATGCACCCCATATATATGACATGCCTCTCCTTCGAGCAAAGCAAGGTAAAAGTTGATTGACATGTCATTCATCCACTATTAGGACTTGTTAATGCATCTAGACATCAACTCATTAGGCTCATTCATGAAAAATCAAAAGATTTTGATGTTCATATGGTACCACTATTGTGTCTATGCTTATATGATCTAGTGGTAGCATATGACATGTTTGTAGGCTTGCAATCCTAGTGTTTGATCTAGAATATGAACTTCAAATGTTTAGCTCAACATGGGCAAGATAACCATTCTAGGATGTGTGAACAAGCTTGTCCATGGTTTAAACCGAGTTAAATACTTTGGGGGCAAGTAATATAGATTGAACCACAACTAAGCTTCTCTCCAATAATCCTACTTTGAGCACATCTTTTATGATAATAGATGACAAAGGGGGAGAAGTAAGAAGAAGTAATATTTTGAAAATTTTGAAAATGAAAGCACACAAGTAGGGGGAGCAAGCCTATGAATGAAGTTGTTGCATATCCTTGTGCATTCATAAGTGCTTTCTTGCATATGTACATATATTCATGACATGCTTGTGTGGTGAAGGCTAGAAACTTAAATTGACTTGTTGCTTGAAGTACTAGCATGCTTAGGTCTTAGCCTAATTCTACTTGAGCTATGCTTTCCAAGTGGTATTTCAAGTTTGCTCTCAAGTGGTTTCTAGGCATTCATAAGGATGGTTTTATATGGCACTCCGATTGGTATCATGCTTCAAAGGTCCATCCTCTATACCTTAGCATCATTTGGTAGCATTCACTCTCCCACAATTGATATTCATGCATATGTGATCAAAATGAACCAAACTCATATATCACATATGTAGGGGGAGCTAATACTACCAAAGTTGAATTTTTTTCATTCAATATATTCATTTGTGAAAGGTTGTCATCAATTACCAAAAAGGGGGAGGTTGAAAGCCCAAGTTTGGTTTTGGTTAATTGATGAAACCTATGGACTAACCCTATTACTAAGTGCATGATCAAGATAGGGTAATCCACCTTGACAAATGGAGCTAGATGAAGGATCACGATGGATCAAGTGCTCCATGTCTAAGGAAAAGAAGAAAGAGAAAAAACAAAAATGGGATCAAGGCAAAGGTATATCATAGGGCCATTTTTGGTTTAGTGATCAAGACACTATAGAGAGTGTGATCACGTTTAGGATAGATAGCTGTACTATCAAGAAGGGAAAACTCGTGTCGATTGCAGTTATCATGTGCCACTAGGTCATTTGCATTGCATATCTAAAACGAACCTAAGTGACATGAAAATGAATCAAATCCAAGAAAATTAAATGAAAAGGCTAACATGTGAGCACAAGGCTTGGATCACATGGTGTTAGCATATGGAAGCTTGGAGAAGAAGAAGAAACTCGTTTGGACAAAGAGAAGAGGTCCGGACGTAGGGTCCGGACGCTAGGGATGCTCGGTCCGGACTAACGCGTATACGTCCGGTAGCATACCCTGGCTCGGCTGACAGCGCACAGGTGGTCCGGACGCAGATGTGTGTCCGGACGCATCGTCCGGAGGTTGGAGCTTACTGTACTGCTCAGTTGAAGTCATCCGGACGCCAAGTTTGGTCCGGACGTGGCACTCTGGACTAGCGTCCGGGCGCTCGGAGCTCTCTGGACTCTCTTTGTGGAGTCCGGACGCAAGGCGAAATGGTCCGGACCCCCCACTATTCACAGCGTCTGGAGACACATGGACGACTCAGGCGAAGGCGCGAAGGAACTGATTTAAATCACAGAGGGTCTGGACGCGCGAATAATGGTCCGGACCCCCTACCTGCGAGCGTCCGGAGCTCCCCAGTGAGCTGAGAAAAAGGAGACAAATGGCTAGCTTGGCTTGGTTGGCTATATAAGCGTTTTGGCTGGCTCCTAGGGCCATCTCTCGCACCTCTCCTTCATTCTCACACATTGTGCTTGCTTGAGAAGGCCCCCAACTCATCTCTCTTTGCTTTGCTTGCTAATTCATGAGAGTTTGATGTAACACCCAAAATTTTCTTGCATTTAAAATAGTTGAAAATGATTTATTAATGAATTGTGTGAGCATTTCATTTAGGGAAATAATAAAATTTATTGAATTAAAATCAACTCCTAGTTTATTAACAAGTTGATGCATACATGCTGCTGCATGATTTTTATTGTGATGAATGTGTTTGCAAAGCATTGTTCAAATGAATTAGTGGTATGAAGTATCTACAAGTGCTTCGCCATTGTTGTTTTCCTTGTGCGTCGCTCTTATGGCATCGCCGGTTTCGCAATGGGAAGCCGCCGCTGCCGTTCGCCGTTCTGCGTCGTTGACGTCTCGGAGCCGGCACCGTACCCACCCGCTCTGCGGTGAGTTTCGTCGCTCCTCCTTCTTTCTTCCTTCCTCTGAGATGGTTACTCATCGTTGATTCAACCGTGCAGTCGCGTTTCTCCATGCACGAACACCGCCGTCCGCCATACCCGTGCCGCCGAGACCTCTGAGTCGTTGTTGTCGCGTCTCTGTGCTTGGTGAGCTTCGCCTCTCCCCTCTTTTCCTCAGTACCTTCAATTTGGCGAATCGCGGCCCCTATGGCCCTGCCCGCGTGCACCCTATGCCGTCGACCATGGCACGCCGCCGGGCAAGCCCCTGCTCTCATGTCAGCACATTAGCGAGTGCACTGTTGGGTTCGCCGTCACCCCCTCTTTCTCCCCATGCACTCAAATTTTGAAACGGAGGCCATATGGTCGTTTTCAGTGCACTCCGGCGAGCTTCAGGCCGCCGGCAATGGCAGCTGCCGTGGAGCTAGACAGCTCCTCTGTTCTGGCCGGCTGGACTCTTTCTCTCTCCCTCTCTTCTATTTCGATCCGTCGAATTCTAATCCAACGGCTCAGGCTTGCCGATACCCTGTAAGGACCTGATTAGCCTAGGGGGGGTGAATAGGCCTGTTTAAAAACAAAATTGACACTTGCTGTCAGCACAGGGCCGGCACTGCCGGGGTGGCCGGCACTGCTGGTCTCCGGGGCAGCAGTGCTGGTCACCTGAACAAAATTGAGCACAATTCAAAATGTAAAACTAGAATGGAAATTGTGGCTGAATCAAAACCTTCCTAGAGGTGTAGGGAACCTCTAGCACCACCTGAAAGTGGTAGCAACACACATATAGAGTAGATCGGGTCCAAATCCTAGAAATCACCTTGCACACAAGATATATGAAAGTAAAGTAACAAGCACACGGTGACACAAGATTTGACCCGTGGTCCAGCTCACCACTTAGGCTTGCCTACGTCCACGTTGTTGAGGTATGCCACACAAGGCTCAAGCTCACCACAAAGGCTTGCTCTTTCCTCAGTTTCATGTCAAGGGAATGAACCCTTGAGATGAGGGGCAATGTATTAGCAAATTGGTGGTGTTACAAAGCTCCCTTGGCTGCCACACAAGTTGGCAAGCTCAAGGGCGACGCCTAGCCGGCTAGGAGCAAAGCTTCAAGTGTAACAAACTCCAACCGACGACCACCACGCGAACCAAATGCTTGTAGGAGTTGAAGATCCGAGGGAGAAGCTTCTTCTCAAGCTTGGAGGCTCAATCTCTCAAAGGTTGATTGGAAATCAATGGGGGAGAGTGGTTGAGCACCAAGGGGGAATGGAGAGCAAGAAGAGAGCTCCTCTTTCTGTTTTCTGCAAAGTGTGAGAGTGAGAATTGGCAGAACTAGCCTTTGGGGGGAAGTGAGGAGGTGTTTAAATACCCCTCACTGCCAACAGGCTGAACAAGTGGCGGCAGTGCCGGCCTGGGCAGAATAGCAAGGTATAGATCTTCAAGTAGCTGGCTAATTTGCCCACTATGTATGTGGTGGTGTGATGTATTTGGATATATATTGCATTTGGTTCACTTGTTGGCATGCGTGTTGAATCCCTCTTAATAGTATGGCATACCTAACTCAATTTCAAAGTATAAAAGAATTTAAACTCCTTTGAGCTTGTTGTCATGCACTTTTGTAATTGGAGGGGTCCGCCAACCTGTTCATGAACCTCCTTAAGTTTAACTTGCTTGTCATACTTGTACAATCTCATTAGTTCTCTAATTGCGTTGTCATGTCACCAAAACCCACTTAAGGCTTG
Organism: Microstegium vimineum; assembly: GCA_022036555.1. Taxonomy (NCBI): domain Eukaryota; kingdom Viridiplantae; phylum Streptophyta; class Magnoliopsida; order Poales; family Poaceae; genus Microstegium; species Microstegium vimineum. The sequence continues at coordinate 36,297,755 of CM039121.1, read as the reverse complement.
ATTGCACTTTCAATCTCCCCCTTTTTGGTGATTGATGACAACACACTTAGAGCTTACAAAAGTGAAGTATAATCTGAGACAATGCAAGTCATGGGTGTAGGAGCTCCCCCTAAATGTGTGAATGAGAATTTGAATTTCCAAATTTGGCATGAAAAGCCAAAATTCACACATTGGACTGAAATAGGGCTCCCCCTACATCCATGGCTGCTGTGGGGTGCTAAAAAAGTGTTACAAGAATATACGTGTTGACACCGTTTTTCAACACGTGTCAAATAGGCTGAGGCTTGACTGGTCAGCGGCCGTTCTCCATCGGCATCGGGAGTTGATAGTGCCGATTGAAGAGTGCTGCGGGAAGACTAAGTGTGTTGCCGATGGAGGTTGGATGATCTTTGCCGACAAAGGTCAATTGGTGAAGTCTTGCTGAAGCTGATTGCCGATGAAGAGTCATTACCGATGGCCGATGAAAAGTCATTGTCGATTGCCGATGAGCTGCTATTGCCGATTGACAATGAAGGGCCCTTGCCGATTGGCGATAAAGAGCCCTTGCCGATTGCCGATAAGGGGTCATTGTTGATTGCCGATAAAGGGTAGTTGCCGATTAGGAATGATCGGTGAAGATGGTTACCAGCACAAGGTCGCTAATTGGGAGATGTTGCCGATTGCCGATCGGGAAAGTATTGCCGATGCCGATGGGTGTGACAACACTTGGTGGCGGCAGAAGACTATAGGTGGCCAAAGAAGGAAGTTGCAGGGATCTGCCGATGGAAAGCTTCCATCGAGGAAAAGTATAAGGAAACTGGTGTTTTGTACCAGTATTATTATAGTAGTTTGAGTCCGACTCTTGCATGAGTCGTTTATTTTCCTTTAAAATAGGTGTGTTTGTTTAGGATATAAATATTGTTATCCGGCTCCTGCGCAAGTCAGTTTCCTTTAAAATAGGAATTTGTTTTTGGAAGGATATGTGTCGTCTTTGTACAACTCTCCATGCGGGAGTATAAATATGTGCCCAAGGGCTATGGAATAAAAAACAATCCAATCAAAAAACAAACCAATTTTATCTTATTCTACCTTTTTATCGCAATTTACCTTCTACTGCATTAGTTATAGTTTTCAACGAGTTCTTTCAAGCTTTTGACGGGCTGCATCACCTTGATCTCTGTCAAATTTTTGCTAGTGCCGCGTGGGAGTACCTCTAGGCTTTGGCAATCCGGGCGCATCGCTGTTTGCTTCGTCTAGCTCTGCTCTAGTTACCCTTGATCAATTTGAGCCTTGACGTCCGGGCGCATCGCTATCGTCTCGTTCAGTTTGTTCTAGTTATCATCCTTGTCGATTGATTTGTCAAATCGACTGGCACGCCTCCAGAATACCGAGCTTTGGGTAATAGCCCGAGGTGTTCACAGATCTGACGCTTTTTGTGTCAACACCTCTTTTGGCACGCCCAGTGGGACACGATTATATAAATATATTTATCATGACTAATCCAAGGAGTGTCATTGGAGTCTCCACAGCAGATTTGACAGGTCATCAGAAACAGGCTCTAGAGCGGGCAATGGAGGAATACAAGCGCTCATATCTTAGATCCTTCAGCCTAAACGGGATCGGCGAAGCAGTACAGAAGCAAGATCTGCTGTCGCCGCGGCAGATCACTTTCAACGCCGATCCTGGTAAAATACAAGAGATGGTTAATTCTGCATTCAATGATGTATTAATTAGCCAATCCAAGGTGATGTCCGATGCTGTATGCAATGCCTTCAAGCAAACTTTCAAGGGGCAGACACCATATTATGTTGGTCCAGAGTATCGTCAACTCGGATTGACATCTGCTACAATCCCATCGGCGGTTCCAAGGGTGTTTTCACCGATTTTGAACCAATCTGCAGATGAGATTATGCCACCGAGATCAAGCCCACCAAGATCCACTCAGGTGAATACAAATCTGGTGGCCTCAAGAATGTCTGGACCGGTGATCCAGAGTCAGCCAACTTCTGCCAACTGGTGGGGATACGGTATGTCTCCAAGTCCATCTGCTGATTCCAGATTGGTCCAAGTTAACCATGCGGGGTGGGAGGTTCCTATGGCATCGGTAACATCCGTACAGCCGATGGTCCTAGTGATGCATTACGCTACGTCTTCTCCAGCGGTGCAGTTGCCGACAGGGAATCTGCAAACGGCGACACCCAAAGTACCGTGCGCCCGACCATCGGCAAATCACTTGCCGGTACAACAAAGCCCAGCTGCTGCCAGTCAGCCCATGGTGGCAATGAATTATCCGGCGCCACAAGGACAAGCCTCGGCTGGCTATCAGTCACCAACAGCTGCTTGGCCGGTGCAGCAAGGTGTGCTGATTGCCAATCAACCTGTATCGGCAATCACTGCTCAAGTTGTGGTACCTGTGAGTCCAAGCAATCATCCAAGGGTACAACAAGAACAAGCGTCAGCCGGTTATCAGCTATCGGCGAATGCTTGGCCGATGCAACAAGATGCGCCGATAGTTAATCAGCCTACATCGGTAAGCTCTTGGCCGATGCGATCAACCATGTCGAGCGTCAGTCAGCCTACATCGGCCGTAGCTGTTCAACCCACGGTGGCTACAAATCAGATCTACCATCCCAGGATACAAGGGTTGCAAGCCTCAGCTGGCTATCAGTCACCGGCAACTGCCTGGCCGATGCAACAAGGTGTGCCGATTGCCAATCAATCTGCATTGGCAATGACCGCTCAAGATGTGGTACCCACAGGTCAAGGCGATCATTCTAGGGTACGAGAACGACATATCTCAGCTGGCAATCAATCGATGGTGAATTCCCAGCCGATGTAAAGCGTGTTACATGCCAGTGAATCTGCATCGGCAATAGTCGCTCCGCCTATGGTACTTGCAGATCAACGCCATCATCCGAAGGTACAAGGGTTGCAAGAGTCAGCCAGTTATCAGCCATCGGTAAACCACGTACCGATGACACCTAACGCAGGTTGGATCAGTCAATCATCGATTCGGCAGCAATACGTGCAGCCTGAGCACCAAATGACGGGGGTTCCGCAGCATTGTCCAGCGAGTCCTCAGAATGAAGTATCGGTATATCAACCGATAAGTACTACACTACAATACTCGCAGGAAAGAGTGTACAATGAGACATCGGTACAACAACCGATAAATGCAATAAATATAACGCCACAGCACAAGCTAGCAACGGTGCAAGATTACTCATCGGCAGCAAAGCCGATGCATGGTGTTATTATGACTAGTGCTGTGCATGCGCCAGTCATCCCAAGTGCTTTGATGACAAGATCTAGAGAGACAGATCAGCATACTCGACCGGCAGGTATCCAGAACTGCTCATCAGTTAATCAGCCGGTGCACAATATTCAGCAAATTGGTGTTACTGATGTATTGGTTGCCCTGATTTGCTCGCCATAGAGATATGAAGTACATCAACTAGTGGACATCCAGAGTGGCCCATCGGTCAGTCAACCGATACACAATATTCAACAGGTTGGTGCTGTCAATGAGCCGATCGCTCCGGCCTACTTAATGCAAAGATGTGAAGAGGTGCATCAATCTACTCAATCAGTAAGCGTCCAGGATTGCTCATCGGTTAGATAGCCGATGCATGATGTCCGACAGATTGGTGCTGCTAATGTATCAATTGCTCCGGCTTGCTCACTACGGAAACACGAAGGGATGCATCCATCTGCTTAGCTAGAGAGCGAATCTACGCGTCGGCAAGACCAAGACACGGAAGCGCTATTGGCCGGAGAAATGGAGGTTTCAAACTCGGACGGAGAGCCAAGTATCGGCGATGCTAAATTGGAAAGTTTCACCTTTGACATCACCGAAGCCGATCAAAATGTCAAGTCATTTGAACCCAAGAAGACTTGGAGCGCAAGAGTGCTTTTTGTTGGACAAGGGAACTCCGAGTCAGATGAGGAGGAGAACATCGGCACTGTTGAATGGGTGAAAGATGGGGAGCCGATACCTTGTGCGCTCGGCCGGAATAGGGTTGGGAAGTTCACCTTCGACGTCACGAAGGCCGATGGGATATTTGACTTATTGCTCCAGGAAGGGCGAATTAGGCTAGCCCCGAATCAAGTAATTCCATCGGCCGAGGAACTCAATAAGATCAGGTACTGCAAGTGGCACAATACAACTTCTCACAGTACCAACGACTGCAGAGTGTTCAGGCAGCAGTTGCAGTAGGAAATTAACTCTGGACGGATCCAATTTGAAAATCCTAAAATCCAAAAAACGAAGGAAATTGATCAGCGCCCGTTTCCAAATAATATGGTGGAAGCCGGTGGAAGGACTAAGGTGCTGACATTGGACGCTGCTAGAAAGAGTGCATCGGTAGATCCTGATCATCAGGTGGCTGAGCGTGACGTTGGAAAGTTTGCCGATGACAGGAGAGGCAAGAGAATTGCCGATAAAGGTGCTTGCGTCAGCAGGGCTCCTGGTATAGTGATCACGCACAAGCTACCAAGGCGGGACTATCGGCAATCGCGAGATGAACGATATCGGCAGGAAGAAAAAGAACATCGGGAGTGGCTTCGTCGGAAAAATCATTGGAAGTGTCCCTTCTTCATTCACTGTTGGGAAGAAGGCATTAAGCTACCCACTGCCGATGACTGTCCTGAATGCAACGGGTATCACACTGCCGATCGGTCAAGTAAGCCTTGTTTGGAGGATCGGGCATCTAGGTGCGCCAAGCCGCTCAGAGAGAGGAGATCGGTACATAACCAACTGGGGGGCAAGCTTAATGCCCATAGCAGGTTTGGAGGGCAGGTTGATCAAGGGGAGAGCAAGGGGCCGACCAAGACAAAAACACTAAATGAAGAAGTGCTCTCCAGAAATTCAAACATCGGAAGAAATACCGATGTAAGTAATGAAAGGCAGCACCAGCCTGTCTGGAAAAACAAACTCCCTCAGTGGTGCCCTAAGGGTTTAACAAAAACCCAAAAAAGGAGAATTCAGCGCCAACGCCGCAGTGACCTGTACGATGATACCGGACTCTCAAAGGAGAAGCAGTGGAAGCCAAAGCGCAAGGATGGAGATCCATCGGCAGACAACGATATTTTGCCGATGGTCTAATCGAGGTCAATCTTGGACATGTTGGCTTGAAGGCCGTACTCAGCAAGCCGGCGATTCCGATTATCATACTTTGGGGGTACCTACCGATGGTTTGTGTATGGAACTCCGTACTGCCGATAAATTCGTTATCTGCCAGGAGATGGTTGTAAGAATGATTCTGCTGTGCTTGCGCATGATAACTAAGTGTGCGTTCTGGGAGTTACTCGTGCTTTTTGGTGGGCCTATCGGCATTGTCCTAATTCTGATCCGATGGAAGTATGAAGCCTCGTTGCCGATTATTGTTACAATCGAGCTAAATACTAGGGTCCGTTAATGAGTTGGGATTACTCAAGATTTTAACCGATTCGATAAGTTATGGTATCGGTGATGATTGCCGATGACTGGGTGAACGAGTTTGCCGATGGTACTCTGGCGTGGAGATTGATTCTACCGATTGGGATTATTTGGAAGTAGTTTCCTAATCAAGTCCTTGTCAGATGAGGCAATCTGCTCCCAACAAAGCATACATTCCAGAAAACTCTCGAAGGAGTCGACGTATGGCGTGCTCGTTTGGATGCCGATGAAAAGAAATTATAATATATCGATAAAAACGTGTAAACATTATATTACAAGGCCCAGAGTCAAGTATCAGAGGTACATTGTTGCCGATACACAAATTACAACAAGGTGTGAATAACTGATATCGCACGCAGGCGAATCTATTCTATCTCGTCGATCTCCTTGGCGTCAGCATCGGCAGAGCCCTCAACCGGCTTGATTTTCTTCTTCCATAAGATGGCTTGTCGGGCGTTCTGGTCCCTCTCTTGCCGCAGAACCCTGATGACATCGGATAATTGGGCTCTCTGCTGGTCGGTTGTGGTCAGGTCCTCTTCAACCTTTTGTAACTCGGCTAACAGCTCTTTTTTTTTGGCTGATAGCCAAGTAATTTCTTGATCGAGGCCGTGGATGGAGGCTTCTGCCTGGCCGATGCCCTTGTGCTTTTCATCGGCAATATTCTTGAACTTAAGCTTCTCTTCCTCGCTCTTGGATTGAGCGGCCCTATCGGCAATGCGACGAGAAAGCCGCTGGTATTGAATTTGCTTGATGTCGAGGAAGGTTGCCTGGAGAAGGGTTTCTGCCATATCGGCTGGGAGATGACTTTGGATGTCTTTGAAAGCAATCCTTGCTGCCGATGAGTCTTGAATGAGCTGGGATGTGTCTTGTAGCAGCAAGGAAAGCAGTGCCTCAAGCTTGGTCTTGATCTCTGCCGATAGAGCTGGGACAGAGCTCTCTTCCTCCTCGTCATCGGGTTATGTCAACCGAGAAGGAAAACAGGTTGTCTGCTTGGAGGGGGCCTTGGCGTCTATCTTCATCCTACGGGTTGAGGCTGAAGGAGAAAAGACTATCTGGAAAATCTTGGGCCTGAACACAGAGGAGTTAAAATATGCCGATCGAAAGATTATACTAGAATTTTCAAGTGGTTAACTTACCATCTTGAAGCGGATTTCTTGCCCAGGACTTGGCATGTTAGAGGGCCCAACCTCGTCTTGAACATCGGCAGCAGTTGCCGATGACTGAGCTTCTGCCAGGGGAGCAGTCGACACCGTCGGTGATGGTGGTATTGTCGTTGGCGTTGCTTCCGGTGTGATGCTTGGTTGTGGCAGTGATGCCGCTCTTTCATCGGAGTCTTCGGTTGGTACCGATGCCAATATTGCCTTTGCTGCTACGACGGGTGGAGTTGTCTTATCAGCGACTTCGGCTGACGACGCCGATACTATTGCTTCGGCTGCTGTAGGTACAGTCGCATCATCAGGGACATCGGCTGATGGTACCGATGCCGATGCCATTATGGGGGTTTCTTCGTTCGGAGCTTCGGCTGACGGTGCCGATGCCGATGTCGCCTCTGCCGCTGCAGCAGATGGAACTGTCTCTTGAATGAGGACGTCGTCCATCGATTGATCTGGGATAGGAGCCGATGGAGTTTTCGCCGACGATGCGCCAACAGTTGGTGGTTCAACTCGTGCCGATGACGAAGATGGGCTAGCCAGCCTCAAGCGCCTCTTCTTCCTTGGCACGGCAGCCGAACTTGGAGGTGCATGTTTTCTTGGAGCAGTTGCCAATGACCTCATAGCCTGAAAATATTCGGTACAAGTTATGTAAAAATAAAATATTGCCGATGAGACTTTATGTAATCGGCGAGTGAAGATGAGTTTACTGCAAACACCCGCGTCAGGGCAGCAGCAGCGGCCGATGTAGCCTTGGCGTTTATAGGTGTCGATGGAGGTACCTGTTGAGGAGTGAAGGCACCTAACGAGGAGGCTTTGTTACCGATGAGTGATATGGGACTCATCATTCGGAGTTTGAAGGGTTTGCCGCTCCTGCTCGTCGGAGGAATTGGATCGTCAACCTGTTAAGTATGAAGGGGTCAGACACCAATGACAAAGGTAAAGTAATAAGGAATGCATCGGAATAAAACTCATTGCATCATCGGGGACGATGTGATCGGCGTCAATCATGTGCCGATAATAGTGTGACGACTTGGCGAACAGTTGGCACCTCCATTCTTGCCACCAAGACTTGTACTCATTTGTAATAAAGGAGGTTGGTAACCAAGAGGACAGGTCAAGGTCTGATACATCGGCGTGGGGAGGAAGGTTGACAACCTTGTTCTAGTCTAAAGCGCTGGAAAATGTCTGCCTGGGCTTCACTACCTTTGAATAGCAAAGCTTGATCGACAGTTGACCGAACGCCAGCTGTCTTGCCGCTACCGATGGGTAGTAGAACTCAAATGATGGAGGGGCGTTCTTTCCCGATCCGAAGATATTCACTGGGATAGCTCGAGGAATGATGCTGGCCTTCATAATTATCTGGTTCTCAGGCACGTTCCCATCGGTAAGGTTAAATAGCAATGGGAACTGGTTGTCTACATCGGCATATGGCCACCAGAGCCGTTCTGTGGCGGAATTCCATTGTAAAACTTCTGAAAAAATAGACCGAATTGCTCTGCATCGGCATCGGTCCCTGGCAGCACTATGGTGGCCTCTCCAAAGTTGAGTGGAGGGCGAGTTGCCGATTCATCCTCCCCACACTGGTGGTCTTCTGGTATGTCTCTCGGGAAACGTTGAGCGAACAAGTCAAGCTGGAGCGCTTTCTGCATATGTGCGTTCAGCCACATGTTGATAAACCACCAGGGGCCTCCAAGGTTGCCGATGTGTTTGCCTAGCAGCAACTTCTGGGATATTTGATGGAGGAGACGATATACCGATCCTAGAAGATATCTGCCCAAGGGAAGCCTTGTCCCATCGGCAAGCAGCTCAGCTGCTGGGAGGTACATGGTAGTGGGTCCAACTGCCCTACCGCAGAAGATGAATTTGTCCAGCCTCATGTTCAGGAAGGTGGCATGCTCTCTCTGGTTTACCGATCCCGTTTTCTGGTATTCCTGAATGTAACCCGTCCAACCGCCGATGTTCCGGGTATTTACTCTGTGCTCAGCTTTCCTACTGAATAAGGAGGAGGTGTCGGCAGAGGAGATGTCTAGGCCGGTCAGCATGTGGACATCGGCAAGAGTGGGGGTGGCTGGTCCATGTCGGAATAAGAAAGCGTTCAAGGTGTCTGACCAGAAGTAGGAGGCGGATATTAACATGTTCTCGTTCTTTTCCATGTCGGCAATAGAGAGCCTGATACATTGGTCCAAGCTGCGCTCTTGCCAGTAAACTTGCTGCGCCCTGGCGACCCTAAGGTACCAGTTCTTCCACCATTTGGTGGGCTTGGGCCATGATTGGAATGTATCCTTCCACAATCCTAAACCAAAACATTCAGATCTAAGTGGGATCCGGTTGGTTTCTGCGTTGATTATATAACTGGGATCTGGATTCCCCATGGGACCTAAGCAACTGAAGGTGGAACCGGTAAGCGGAATCACTACCTTGTCGTACAGTTCCTAAGATTAAAAGGAAAAGACGAGGAGCAGTCAGAAAAGGAACGGAGACAGATCCAGATTCGTGCGAAAATTGGCAGGAGGCTGGATTGGGAAGAGAATAAGTCTTACCTTTGGGATGTCGACCTGGATCGCCATTGGAGTCGAAGGAGTGCTTGCAGTTCGTCTTCAGATTGTAGAAAGGGTGCTCGAGCACGTATTCTTCAGAGACGGCTAGAGGTTGAAGGTGAAGGCAGGAAGGTGAAAGTAGGAATGAGCTCGGGGTAAAAAGGGCGTGTGAATCCCGGTGATTTTTATAAGCCTGTTTAGGGGCATTTTTGGGTTCTGTTTCACATTGTGCAGGAATATGGAGAAACCCGTGGTGGATACGCGCGGTGATCGAGGTGGTCTGCAACTGCTTGTGCTACAATCGAGGGATTTTATTATTAAATTGCAGTTCCACACGCGGGGATCGAGGAAACCGTACGTCTATCTCGGAGGTAACGGCTACAGCAACGGCTACAGTAGAGAGAATTTCGGAACGTAAAGTATTATACGCTCTGAAACTGGGGGGCATGTGTTGACACCGTTTTTCGACACGTGTCAAATAGGCTGAGGCTTGACTGGTCAGCGGCCGTTCTCCATCGGCATCGGGAGTTGATAGTGCCGATGGAAGAGTGCTGCGGGAAGACTAAGTGTGTTGTCGATGGAGGCTGGATGATCTTTGCCGACAAAGGTCAATTGGTGATGTCTTGCTGAAGCTGATTGCCGATGAAGAGTCATTACCGATGGCCGATGAAGAGTCATTGCCGATTGCCGATGAGCTGCTATTGCCGATTGACAATGAAGGGTCCTTGCCGATTGGCGATAAAGAGCCCTTGCCGATTGCCGATAAGGGGTCATTGTTGATTGCCGATAAAGGGTAGTTGCCGATTAGGAATGATCGGTGAAGACGGTTACCAGCACAAGGTCGCTAATTGGGAGATGTTGCCGATTGCCGATCGGGAAAGTATTGCCGATGTCGATGGGCGTGACAGCACTTGGTGGCGGCAGAAGACTACAGGTGGCCAAAGAAGGAAGTTGCAGGGATCTGCCGATGGAAAGCTTCCATCGAGGAAAAGTATAAGGAAACTGGTGTTTTGTACCAGTATTATTATAGTAGTTTGAGTCCGACTCTTGCATGAGTCGTTTATTTTCCTTTAAAATAGGTGTGTTTGTTTAGGAAATAAATATTGTTATCCGGCTCCTGCGCGAGTCAGTTTCCTTTAAAATAGGAGTTTGTTTTAGGAAGGATATGTGTCGTCTTTGTACAACTCTCCATGCGGGAGTATAAATATGTGCCGAGGGCTATGGAATAAAAAACAATCCAATCAAAAAACAAACCAATTTTATCTTATTCTACCTTTTTATCGCAATTTACCTTCTACTGCATTAGTTATAGTTTTCAACGAGTTCTTTCAAGCTTTCGACGGGCTGCATCACCTTGATCTCTGTCAAATTCTTGCTAGTTCCGCGTGGGAGTACCTCTAGGCTTTGGCAATCCGGGTGCATCGCTGTTTGCCTCGTCTAGCTCTGCTCTAGTTACCATTGATCAATTTGAGCCTTGACGTCCGGGCGCGTCGCTGTCGTCTCGTTCAGTTTATTCTAGTTATCATCCTTGTCGATTGATTGGTCAAATCAACTGGCACGCCTCCGGAATACCGAGCTTTGGGTAATAGCCCGAGGTGTTCACAGATCTAACGCTTTTTGTGTCAACAATACGTGAAGCATATGAACCTGTCTCAACACAAATCAGAGTGCTTGCTGTCAGAGCAGGCCGGCACTGTCGGGCTGGAGGCCAGCACTGCCGGCCTTGCTGCTGGTAGCAAGCCTGCGGAAGCACAAGCACAACCACACAACACACTATAAATAAAACTGAAAGTAAACTAAGACAAGCAAGATATATAAGAGAGAGTACATGTCCACAAATAACACAAACGAGTACCTAAGTGACAATATTACAATAAAATAGATTTGAATGTTGCTCTCTCATCTCACAAACTAAGAACTGAAAGTTAAGATAACTAGCAGCAGCTGCTCCTCCATGACCGTCGAAGATGTTGTACCCCCTTCACTTAGTAATTCTCCCCCTTTTGCAACAAGTCACCAAAAATAGAGAAGAACAAAGCAAAGAGATACAAACTAGTCGTTGTCCTCCTCCATGTGGTCCTCATCATCATCTTCATCTTCCTCATCATCTTCCTCATCATCATCTGGAGGTGAAGAGAAGTGAATACCAGGAGCTGAAGCACGCTTGCTCAACCTCCTAGTCTGGGGCTGCTGAGTCTCCTCCTCATCATCTGAATCACCACCATCATATGTGGACTCCTCACTGAGCTCTGGTGGAGGTGTAGGTGGAGGAATCTGTCTGAGGCCCTGCTCCTGTCTAAGCTGCCTGATATCTAGTCTGGTCTGGTAAGCATGGTTGTTGGCATAACAGATGCCACTGAAGATCTTCTTCAAAATACTTCTAAGCTTACCCTTCTTCCTGCCTCTGGTAGCTGCTCTAGAGGACTCAGGAAGGTTAGGAGCTGCTGCCCTGGTCCTGGTACTGCCCCTGGGAGGTGTCTGAATCTCCTCCTGAACTGTGGAAGAGACAGCCTTCTCTGCTCTGAAGGGTTCATGTGCTGTGTCCTTGTAGAAGATTTTCCCTGTCACCATCTCAATTATGAACATCAGGTAGGGAGCATAAGGAAGCCCCTTCTTGGCATCATCAGCAGCAAGGAAAATCTCATCCCAAAGAAAGCGAGACACATGAAAAGGGTGGAGCTCCACCTCTCATCCTCCTAAGTACATTCTTCGAAAAAGCATAGAGGTTTGAGGCGGATCCCACCTTGGGATAGAGAGTGGTCCTAAAGAGATTGTTCAAAATGTAATATTTGCTCCTTAGCCCCTTCACAAGACCATCTGCATACTGAGGCTCAATGTACAGCTAGGAAATATCCTCATTTGACAGACCTCTCTCATCATGAATGTTAGAGCAGGCTCTGTCATCTTCTCCAAATCCAAGGAGACGGGCAAAAGTCACATAGTCCAATCTGTAGTGCATGCCCTCTGTCATCTAGTGCATTACCATATTCTCCCTGTCCAGATAGTAGGTGGAGTAGAACTGATAGATGATCTCTGAGTTCCACCCATTCTGGAATCCCATCCAGTGATACATGCCAAGATCCCTACACTGATCAATGACCCTGTCAAATACAGGATCTCTCTTGTTCTCCAAGTGCTCCCAATCAACATACTTCATCTTGATGATCTTGGGCCTGGTAGCATGGAACAGGACTGTGAAGTAGTAGTCAGAGTGGAACACATTCCAGAATCTATAGTCAACACCCATGTCTTTTGGCACATCATAGGGATAGATGGCCCTCTGCTCCTATACAGTCCTCCACTAATTCTAATAACCCACCCTTTGCCTGGGCCAGGTGTCCTGAGGCTCTCTAGGAACAATCTCCTCATCAATCTCAGCGAGGTGGTAAGCATTAAACAACCCAAGATCTGGAGGTGTCCAAGGACACACACCATCACTGATTGTTCTTCCTACCATCTACAGCTCACTCTCCCTCCTGATCCTTTCCCTAGGATTCAAGCCATCATTAGCACCATCTTTGCCTCCTCTTCGAACACGGGCCTTTGTCCTTGGCCCCTTTCCTCTAGCACCAGCACTCGATCCACCAGCGTCCCTCTATGCATTTAAAAGAGAGAAGGTTAAGTTGCTGCACTTAGAATAGTAGCTGGAACTCTAGTGGAGAGATTAAGTCAAAATCTAGAGTCAATGGTTGATTAGAGGAGCATATGCATTGGTGCTGCTGCCCAGAGGTCGGCACTGCCGGCCTGGAGGCTAGCACTGCCGCCCTGGTGCAGGCAGCCCCAATACAAGCCTTTCTAATCCGTCATGGAATCTAGGTTTTGACCAAATCTAACTACTAGAGATACATCACCATACATAATGCAACTACTAACAACCTAAATCCCTTCTCAGAAGCCATACATTGCATAGATCGACCCAAGTTAGGGTTTCAAGTTATTACCTTTGAAACAGAAGGAAGGAGACGAAGAAGGCCAGGCTTGAATGGAGCTTGACGCAGGGAGGAAGATCCTCCACACCTCCTCCAATGGCAGCACCTCCAACGGGGCAGCACTGCCGGGGAAGAAGAGAGGGACCTTTGGGCTCCCTAGGTCTCCTTAGGGTTGAGAGAAGAGAGGAGAGGTGTTTCTGTTGAAGGGATATGAGTTGGGATGGAGTCCCCTCGGGCTAGGGTTGGAAAGATAAAGCAAAACCCGAGGGCTAGGACTTGGGCCCTACAGGCTCGGTTCCTTTAAGTCCCGGCACTACCGGCCTATAGCCCGGCACTGCCGGACCCCCCCGGCACTGCTGGCCTAGGAGGCCGGCACTGCTGGCCTGGCCAGGCAGTGAGGCACTATGCCACCTTCATACTATATATTTATGCACTTGTGGACACATACCCCTTGCCATGTGCTGGTCAGTAAGCAAATCAACAACCATACTATGACCAACATATTCAAGTTTCTTTCAAAATGGGTTTTGAAACACATAATTGAAGTTTTCAAAGTTTTGCCTAAGTCGCTAGGTGGACAAACAAATGTGTGCTATAGATCAAACCACGTTACGAGAGTCAAGTATATTCAGCTCACTACGCAAAGCACAAAACCTTGTCTCATCGAGAGGCTTGGTGAAGATATCAGCTAGTTGCTTTTCGGTGCTCAAATAGCGAATTGCGATATCTCCTTTTAATTCGTGGTCTCTCAAGAAGTGATGATGGATGTCTATGTGTTTGGTTCTAGAGTGACTAATCGGGTTGTTTGCAAGTTTGATGGCACTCTTGTTGTCACACAAGAGAGGCACCTTGGTGAATTGACATCCGAAATCTTTTAAGGTTTGCCTCATCCAAAGTAGTTGAGCACAACATGCGCCGGCTGCAACATACTCGGCCTCGGCGGTGGAAAGGGATACACAATTTTGCTTCTTAGAACTCCAAGACACTAGGGACCGTCCAAGGAATTGACACGTCCCCGAAGTGCTTTTTCGGTCTACTTTGCAACCAGCGTAATCGAAATCCGAATACCCAAGTAGATCAAACTTAGAGCCCTTAGGATACCATAAGCCAAGGTTAGGAGTGAAAACTAGATATCTCAAGATTCTCTTAACGACCACTAAGTGGCACTCTTTCGGGTTAGCTTGAAATATAGCACACATGCACACACTAAGCATTATGTCCGGCCTAGATGCACATAAGTAAAGGAGAGAGCCGATCATGGAACGATATACCTTTATGTCCACGGATTTCTCTCCTTCATCAAGATCAAGATGTCCATTAGTTGGCATGGGAGTCTTGATTGGCTTTGCATTCACCATGTCAAACTTTCTCAACATATCATGGGTGTACTTGGTTTGGCATAGAAAAGTCCCTTCCTTGAGTTGCTTGATTTGAAAACCGAGGAAGAACTTTAGCTCACCCATCATAGACATCTCAAATCTCTTAGTCATGATCCTACTAAACTCATCACAAAAGGATTGGTTAGTACTACCAAATATTATGTCATCGACATATATTTGGCACACAAAGATATCATTATTGACTTTATGAGTGAAGAGAGTAGGATCCGCTTTGCCTATTTCAAAGCCTTGTTTGAGTAGAAATTCCTTAAGGCATTCATACCATGCTCTTGGTGCTTGCTTAAGCCCATAGAGCACCTTATGGAGCTTGAAGACATGATGAGGGAACTTGGGATCTTCAAAACTCGGTGGCTGCTCAACATACACCAATTCTTGGATAGGGCCGTTGAGGAATGCACTCTTCACATCCATTTGTCGAAGCTTGAAGTCATGATGGGCAGCATAGGCTAGAAGCATTCGAATTGCTTCAAGTCTAGCCACCAGTGCATATGTTTCTTCAAAGTCCAAGCCCTCCACTTGAGTAAAGCCTTGAGCCACCAATCTTTCCTTGTTCCTTGTCACCACGCCTTGTTCATCTTGCTTGTTGCGGAAGACCCACTTGGTTCCAATCACATTAGTGTTGGGTCTTTCCACCAAGGACCAAACTTGATTTCGCTCAAAGTTGTTGAGCTCTTCTTGCATAGCCATCTCCCAATCCAGATCATCTAGAGCTTGCTCAACCTTGATAGGTTCCAAAGAGGAGACAAAAGAGTAAAACTAAAAAAAAATTGCCAAATGTGAACGAGTAGTTACACCCTTTCGGAGACTCCCAAGTATATTGTCGACGGGATAATCCTTTTGAATTGTTTGCCTCAATCTTGGGTATTCTATGGCTTCTTGTTGTTCAGCTTGGTCATCATAATCATGCTCTTCAAAGATAGGTTGTAGGTTCCTTAGAGTAGCAAGTGAGGGGCTGACTGCTTCCTGTCTGCTGGGGCCAGCAGTGCCGGCCTCAGGGGCAGAGCCCTGACCAGGGAGCACTACTGGCCCATCTTCTTCCAATCTTGGGGCAGTAGCATCACCATCTTGAGGTTCCACTTTTGTGGCCTATACTTCTTGTGGCCTGATGTCACCAATGGCCATGTTCTTGATTGCTTCACATGGTGGTTCCTCATTACCTACAATCACTTGATCAATTTTCTCTATTTGAGAGCCGTTAGATTCATCAAATGTCACGTCTATCACGATTTCAATTTTCCCTAAGGTCTTGTTGAATACACGATAGGCATGCTCATTTGATCCATAACCAAGAAGAAAACCTTCATCAACTTTAGGTGCAAACTTAGAGGTTTTGGGTTTCTTGTTAAGTATGAAACACTTGCACCCAAAAACTCTAAAGTATGACACCTTTGGTTTGTTACCGGTTAGAAGCTCATATGAAGTCTTCTTCAAGATCTTGTGTAAGTAGAGCCGGTTGATGGCATGGCAAGCGGTGTTGACGGCTTCGGCCCAAAAGATATCTGAAGTCTTGCACTCATCTAGCATTGTCCTTGCCATGTCAATGAGTGTCCGGTTCTTCCTCTCTACTACACCATTTTGTTGAGGGGTGTATGGAACTGAAAACTCATGCTTGATGCCCTCATCATCAAGGAACTCTTCCACTTGAGTGTTCTTGAATTCGGTTCCATTGTCACTTCGAACTTTCTTGATTTGGAAACCGAATTCTCTTTGTTCTCTTCTAATGAAGGTTTTCACCTTATCTTGCACTTGTGCCTTATCATACATGAAAAACACCCAAGTGAAACGAGTAAAGTCATCAACAATAACTAAACCATGTTTGTTACCGCCAATGCTTATGTAGGCCACCAGTCCAAAGAGATCCATGTGAATTAGCTCCAATGGTTGCTTGGTGGAGACAATGCTCTTGGATGGGTGAGGTGCACCTACTTGCTTTCCGGCTTGGCAAGCTCTACAAATTCTATCCTTCTCAAAATGAACATTGGTTAGTCCAAGAATGTGTTCATCTTTTAGGAGTTTGGCCAAGTTCCTCATCCCAACATGGGCTAGTCGGCGATGTCATAGCCAACACATGCTAGATTTTGCCACTAAACAAGTCTCAAGCTTAGCTTTACTTTTGTTGAAATCAACTAGGTAGAGCTTGCCCTTCAAACGACCCGTAAAGACAATAGAGGAATCCTCCCTCTTAAAGACTTCCACACCCTTATCCGTAAAGAGATAATTGAAGCCCATCTCACACAATTGAGAAATGGACAACAAGTTGTAACTCAACGAATTCACATGTAATACATTTGAGATGGAATGATCAAGAGTAATAGCAACTTTACCAAGTCCAATCACTTCCCCTTTGGAGTTGTCATCAAAGATGATATTCTCACTTGCATTTGAAGTTGGGGAATATGATGAGAACATACTCCTTTCTCCGGTCATATGATTTGTACATCCACTATCAAGCACCCAACTTGATCCACCGGAGGAGTATGCCTATAGAACAAATTAGTTCCTAGATTTAGGTCCCCAATCAATCTTGGGGCCTTGCATGTTAGTCACAACAATTTTTGGAACCCAAATGTTCATGCTTCTCTTATCATGTTTCTTATCACCCACAAATTCAGCAATGACTTTACCACGGTCATTGCACTTCAACACATAGCATGAGGACAAACTTCCTTGAGGTGACCTTGTCTTGGGTTGATAGGCAAACTTGTTTTTGGCCACCCAAATTGAGTCCTTGGGTTTCTGATAAACCTGCTTTTGCTGGGGCATCCTCTTGGCATGGACTTTGGCTTTAGCTTGATTAGGTGAAGCACTGGTAGCCTTCCCTTTATTGGGGCGTGGTAGTGCCGGCCTTAGGTCCGGCACTGTCAGCCTATGGTCCAGCAGAGCTGGTGTCTGTGCAGTCTTATCTGCACCAATGCTTCCCTTCTTCTCAAACTTGACACACTCAATGCCTTTGACCATTTTTCTACCATTGGTTTTACCTCCTTGAGTGTGACCAAGCCCATATTTAATTGATGGATGCCTTCCATCTTTGTATTGGATTTTCTTGGGCTCAACCTTGTCTTTGTCATTCTTCTTTGAAACTGAGATGATATTGTTGAGCCTTGCCATTTCTTTCTTCATGGCCTCCATGTTGGCAAGGTTAGTGGAATAATCATTCAAATCAATATTATAGCCTTTTCCACAACCTTGACTAGTGGATGGAGAAGAGGCATCATTTGCCTTAGTGAGATGTGAGTTTCTCTCCCAAAGAAGGTTGTATTGTCCCTCAAGCTCTTGATGCTTTTCACTTAAGCCACAATGCTTTTGCTTGAGTTCACTATACTCCTTAGTGAGAGCACGAGCTTCTTTTTCCTTGGCCAAAGCCTTGGTCAAAGAGCTCACCTCACTCCTTTCTAATGCAAGGGCTTCCTCACTAGCAATGTAGAGATCCTCTTGTTTAATAAGAGGCTTTTCTCTAGATGCTAGCTCTTCCTTGGTTGCCTCTAATTCATCCATTAGATTAGGAATAAATATTTTGGTCTTGACATCCATATTTTTAGTTATTTCATTGATTTCTTCATCACTAGATTCATCATCACTAGAGCAATCACTAGAATCACTACTAGAGATGTCTTTGGGGGGAGGAGTTATGGGTTTCGGTTTTAATTTTACCTTCTCACCCTTTGCCATGAGACAAATGTGAGGGGAGCCTTCATCATCATCAGACATGTTGTTGAAGAGCCTTGATGAAGTAGATGGCTTGTGAATGGAAATTGTTGCCATCTCCTCATCCTCACTTGTGGTCTCCTCCGATGAGTCCCACTCATGCCCAATGTGTGCTTCACCCATAAATCTCTTGCTCTTCTTGTGGTCACCCTTGTCTTCCCTCTTGCCTTTGCCAAATTTATTGTCTTTCTCCTTATTTGGGCAATCGGCAATGAAGTGTTCGGTGCTACCACACTTGTAGCAAGTTCTTGACTTCTTGTTGGGGAACCTTCTCTTCATGAGCATGTACCCATTCTTCTTTAGGCCCTTGTTGAATCTTCTTATGAATAGAGCCATGTCATCAATGTTTTCGGCTTGCTCATCTTCACTTTCACCATCACTTGACGTTGGAGCTTCGGGTTGATGCTTGATGGCCTTGGTAGCTTGAGCTTTGCTTGAAGTAGCTTGCTTTCTGTTTTTGGAACAGCTAGGGGCTGATTTCCTTGTGCTCTTGTTTGCCTTGAGAGCCACATCCTTGATCTTTGTGCCCTCCAACCTTGCTTGCATCTCTCCAAGCTTCTTTCTTTCTTGTGCTTCTTCTCTTTGTAGATCAAAAGTGATGACCCTTCCAAGCACATCACTTGGTGTGAAGTACTCGAACTTCTTCTTGTCTCTAATCAATGTCACCATGGTTTCATTTCTTGGGGAGTAGGCTTCAAGCATGATTTTTACAACCTTGTGGTCATTGACTTCTTCTCCACCAAGGCCTCTAATCTTGCCAACAATGGTCATCAATCTATCAAACATTTCTTGTGGCCCTTCACCTTCATTGATCACAAACCGGTTGAGCTTGACCATCAACAAATCAATCTTGGACTGCCTCACTTTGCTCACACCTTCATGTGCAAGATGCAAGGTGTCCCATATCTCCTTGGCAACCTCCAAGCCCATGACCTTGTTGTACGAATCACCATCCAATGCACTTAGCAACACACTAGTTGCTTGTGCGTTGAGTTGTATGCAGCGGAGCTCGGTGGTGGTGGGGCATGTAGGGTCAACCAGAGGATCACATCCTTTGTGAACAATTTCCCAAGCACCGGGGTGAAGACCTACAAGATAAGCTTTCATCAAGTGTTTCTACTTGGCGAAGTTGATCCCATCGAAATGAGGCAACTTGCCGGTGGGAACATGAAATAGAGGTTTATGCTCATGCTTAGAAATGGATGAATAATCAAAGGATATGGTGGAGTATTTCTTGCTGTCGTCATCCTTCTTCTTCTTCTCATCCTTCTTCACAATCTTGGAGGCATGATATGATTCATCATCATCTCCGTCGGAGCTACTTGATTCAACCTCCACTTGAGAGGCTTGTGCTTTGCTCTTCATTAGCTCCTCCTCCTTCGCCTTGAGCTCCTTCTTGAGTGCTCTTTATTCTCTTCTATGGAGCTTCTCGGCAAGCTTCAAGCTTTTGGCTTCAATGATAGCTTTTTCTTCTTTTTACAATTTCTTGCCTTCTCTTCTCAATCTTCTAGCTTCTTTTCTTCTTGCAATCTCTCCAGCGGATATACCAGCAGTGGTCTGGTACTCGTTCGTGTCAGTGCTCTCATCGCTGCTTGAGGTCTCATGCAAGTCCACCTTCTTGGGATCAACCATCAGAATATTTCCCTCTTCGGCCATTACCTCACACGGTTAAGTGTTTCTTGAGGTAACCTAGCTCTGATACCACTTGTAAGGACCTGATTAGCCTAGAGGGGGGGGGGGTGAATAGGCCTGTTTAAAAACAAACTTGACAATTGCTGTCAGCACAGGGTCGGCATTGCTGGGGTGGCCGGCACTGCTGGTCTCTGGGGCAGCAGTCCTGGTCACCTGAATAGAATTGAGCACAATTCAAAATGTAAAACTGGAATGAAAATTGTGGCTGAATCAAAACCTTCCTAGAGGTGTAGGGAACCTCTAGCACCACCTGAAAGTGGTAGCAACACATCTACGGAGTAGATCGGGTCCAAATCCTAGAAATCACCTTGCACACAAGATATATGAAAGTAAAGTAACAAGCACACGGTGACACAAGATTTGACCCGTGGTTCAGCTCGCCACTTAGGCTTGCCTGCGTCCACGTTGTTGAGGTGCGCCACACAAGGCTCAAGCTCGCCACAAAGGCTTGCTCTTTCCTCGGTCTCAAGTCAAGGGAATGAACCCTTGAGATGAGGGGCAATGTATTAGCAAATTGGTGGTGTTACGAACCTCCCTTGGCTGCCATACAAATTGGCAAGCTCAAGGGCGACGCCTAGCCGGCTAAGAGCAAAGCTCCAAGAGTAACAAACTCAAACCGCTGGCCACCACGCGAACCAAATGCTTGTAGGAGTTGAAGATCCGAGGGAGAAGCTTCTTCTCAAGCTTGGAGGCTCAATCTCTCAAAGGTTGATTGGAAATTAATGGGGGAGAGTGGTTGAGCACCAAGGGGGAATGGAGAGCAAGAAGAGAGCTCCTCTTTCTATTTTCTGCGAAGTGTGAGAGTGAGAATTGGCAGAACTAGCCGTTGGGGGAAGTGAGGAGGTGTTTAAATACCCCTCACTGCCAACAGGCTGAACAAGTAGCGGCAGTGCCGGCCTGCCCGACACTGCCGGCCTGGGCAGAATACCAAGGTATAGATCTTCAAGTAGCTGGCTGATTTGCCCACTATGTATGTGGAGGTGTGATGTATTTGGATAAATATTGCATTTCGTTCACTTGTTGGCATGCGTGTTGAATCCCTCTTAATAGTACGGCATACCTAACTCAATTTCAAAGTATAAAAGAATTTAAACTCCTTTGAGCTTATTGCCATGCACTTTTGTAATTGGAGGGGTCCGCCAACCTGTTCATCAACCTCCTTAAGTTTAACCTGCTTGTCATACTTGTACAATCTCATTAGTTCTCTAATTGTGTTGTCATGTCACCAAAACTCACATAACGCTTGATTGCACTTTCATACCCCTTCGCTGCTCTTTTTGCTTAAGAGTCCCTGGAATATTTCATGTTGAACCCTCAGTCCTTGACCATCTCCAATTTCAGAGAAAAATGAAAATTCGTTTTAATTCAAAATCAGTTCAAATTAATTTCAGATTTGCCATCCATTTTGAAATGCTTATAAAATTTGCGTTTTAACTCCGATTTGAACGATTTGAATTGTGTTAGTTTTGTAATGAAATTATCTACATGTTAAACCCACTATTAGTTCTGTTTGGAACATTTAGTTTTCGAGGTTAAGTTTAATTAATGAAAATGCTCTTAGAGAACTTGTTTAAATCTTATCTTTCGCGTTTTAAATCCGTTTTTTGAATTCGCGTTGAAATGTTCGTAGCAGTGCGTAGTACCTGTTTATAAACCTTTTATCTCTGTTTACTGTTGCTGGTGTACTGTTCTAATAGTAGCTTTGTTTGCTTTGTATGTGTGCAATTGGAATGTGTGTTGTTGCAATGCTGTGGTCGAGCTCAGATGGTGAGGAGTTCGGTTGTGAGCAGGAGTTCTATGACCAGCAGCAGGACCATCAGGAGTTTGAGAACCAAGGCAAGTATAGCATGGGACCTACCTTGTTATCCTATTCACCTTAATCATGATTTTATATGCATGTGTTTAACTTGATACCCGTAGTATATTTCCATAGTATTGAAATCCTTTACCTTGATTCCTATGGGTTATGCATAGGTAGATGGCTAGTGCAAAATGAAATGATACATGATCCCTGCCAAATGTTATAATGCTCTGAATGAATTGGTGAACCTGTTTATGGCAATTGGAACATAACCCTTTTGTAACAACTCACTGTTGGCAAAAGCTGGGATTGACAGTGCAACCGTGAGAGCTACATGGCTCTAGCTTTAACTCAGTAATAGGCTCTTTTCTAGCTCCTTAGCGGTTACCCGAAAGGGCGCATTAGGCTCTTGCTGAGCGGGTTATAGTGCGGCCTCTATCCGTTTGAGCGTAGGCTGCGGTCTTTATGCCACTTGGAAGGGGGGCTCTATTTCCCCTTGCCAATCCTAGCGGCCCTAATCTTGTTAGACGAGATTCCATCAAAGGTTTCATAGTGAACCTTACCGACCTTCCTTGGAAGTGGGTCAAGAGGCTGATCCCCTCAGGCGAAAGGGTAAATCATGACTCACGGGTAAAGATGCACAACCTCTGTAGAGTGTTAAAAACTGATATATCAGCCATGCTCACGGTTACGAGCGGCCCAGAAAACTAACGGTTTAATTATAATTAACTTGATCAACCTTTATGTTCCTATTGCTGGTATAATGATGATGCTTATGATTCACTTAACTTTGACAATGATATAAGTGGGATCATTTGGGGCTTAAGCACAACTTGATTAACTAAAAGTGCTAAACGCAGTAAGCCAGTGTCATCCTTTTTGAGCTTCATAACCCCATGTTAGCTTGCTAAGTACGAAGAGTACTTACACTTGTTTTACTTTTCAATCAATTGGATAAAAATCTCGGATAGGTAACAGAAGCAGGAGGCTATGATGACTATCCTGAAGATTTCTAGGCTTGGTCAACTAGTTGACCTTCTTGTGAGACGGAGTTCCATGAGAGCTAGTTGTATCTTCCGCTTGTTTTATTTCTTTATGTAATGGATCTATGTACCCCTTCGCTGCTCTTTTTGTTTAAGAGTACCTGGAATATTTCATGCTCAACCCTCAATCCTTGACTGTCTGCAATTACAGAGAAAAATGAAAATTTGTTTTAATTCGAAATCAGTTCAAATTAATTTCAAATTTGCCATCCATTTTGAAATGCTTATAAAATTTGCGTTTTAACTCTGATTTGAATGATTCGAATTGCGTTAGTTTCGTAATGAAATTATCTACATGTTAAAGCCACTTTTAGTTCTGTTTGGAACATTTAGTTTTCGAGGTTAAGTTTAATTAATGAAAATGCTCTTAGAGAACTTATTTAAATCTTATCCTTCGCGTTTTAAATCCATTTTTCGTGAAATTCGCGTTGAAATGTTCGTAGCAGTGCGTAGTACCTGTTTATAAACCTTTTATCTCTGTTTACTATTGCTGGTGTACTGTTCTAATAGTAGCTTTGTTGCTTTGTATGTGTGCAATTGGAATGTGTGTTGTTGCAATGTTGTGGTCAAGTTCAGACGGTGAGGAGTTCGGTTGTGAGCAGGAGTTCTACGACCAGCAGCAAGACCAACAGGAGTTTGAGAACCAAGGCAGGTATAGCATGGGACCTACCTTGTTATCCTATTCACCTTAATCATGATTTCATATGCATGTGTTTAACTTGATACCCGTAGTATATTTCCATAGTATTGAAATCCTTTACCTTGATTCCTATGGGTTATGCATATGGGTAGATGGCTAGTGGAAAATGAAATGATACATGATCCCTGCCAAATGTTATAATGCTCTGAATGAAATGGTGAACTGTTTATGGCAATTCGAACATAACCCTTTTATAACAACTCACTATTGGCAAAAGCTGGGACTGACAGTGCAACCGTGAGAGCTACATGGCTCTAGCTTTAACTCAGTAATAGGCTCTTTTCTAGCTCGTTAGCGGTTACCCGAAAGGGCGCATTAGGCTCTTGCCGAGCTGGTTATAGTGTGGCCTCTGTCCGTTTGAGCGTAGGTTGCGGTCTTTATGCCACTCGGAAGGGGGGCTCTATTTCCCCTTGCCAATCCTAGCGGCCCTAATCTTGTTAGACGAGATTCCATGAAAGGTTCCATAGTGAACCCTGCCGACCTTCCTTTGAGGTGGGTCAAGAGGCTGATCCCCTCAGGCGAAAGGGTAAATCACGACTCACAGGTAAAGATGCACAACCTCTGCAGAGTGTTAAAAACTGATATATCAGCCATGCTCACGGTTACGAGCGGCCCGGAAAACTGACCATTTAATTATAATTAACTTGATCAACCTTTATGTTCCTATTGCTGGTATAGTGATGATGCTTATGATTCACTTAACTTTGGCAATGATATAAGTGGGATCATTTGGGGCTTAAGCACAACTTGATGTTACTTAATAATTAAAACTTGATTAACTAAAAGTGCTAAACATAGTAAGCCAGTGTCATCCTTTTTGAGCTTCATAACCCCATGTTAGCCTTCTAAGTATGAAGAGTACTTACACTTGTTTTACTTTTCAATCAATTGGATAAAAATCCCGGATGGGTAACAGAAGCAGGAGGCTATGATGACTATCCTACATATTTCTAGGCTTGATCAACCAGTTGACCTTCCTGTGAGATGGTGTTCCATGAGAGCTAGTTGTATCTTCCGCTTGTTTTATTTCTTTATGTAATGGATCTATGTACGCTATGTATTAAACTCTGTGATGATACTATGTAATTTGTGGACTTATGTGTGGATTGTTTCCTGGACACACATAATGTTATACATCCTATTTCGTCCTTGAAATTGGGTGTGACATTTGAGTGAACCAAGTGCTTGATCATTGCATTGCATCTTAGTGGCACTTGGTCATCGTCATCGTTGTGGGATTTCTTGTTATTCTTGGTGTTTGCCAACACCTAGACGACTTGGGCGATTGAGGAAGCTTCGGCGTGTATTGGTGATTGTTCGTGGCCGGCTTCGACGATTGTGAGAGGGCTTGTACCCACCTCGGTGGAGCGCCAAAAAGTAACTCTAGTGGATTGCTCGTGTCATTGATTTACTCTCATTTGGGTGAATTCTTGTGGCGCCCGGGTAGTGGGCTAGGCTTGTGATTTCCTATTAGCCAATCACCACTTGAGTAGTCGACACAACGGGGACTAGCTTGGTGGCAACCAAGTGAACCTCGGGACAAAAATCTTTGTGTTATCTTGTCTCCCGGCTATTCATTGGTTTTCATTGTGATTGATTCTTCATATTGACATCCTTTGATCACAAGGCATCAGTATGTGATTGGTTTTCATTGTTAGCTCTCTTGTTAGTTGTTCTTGCTAGCTTGTGTTAAGTGCTTTAGGTTCTTGCTATTGTTTGTTAGGCACTTAACTAACTAGAATTGCTTGGATAGGTGGCTTTGCACCCTAGTAGAGCTAGAGCAAGAAGCTTCGCTTAAGTGTTAATCTAACCTTTGCTCTAGTGATTTGTAGAAGTTTTATTAGGCTATTCACCCCCCCTCTAGCCATTCCGGTTCCCGACAGTGCGAAGATATTTTGGGAAGGCGAGCCGACTGTTGGTACGACTCTTGGGATTTCTGAAGAAATTTTGGAATAAAACAAGTTTATCCCAAAATTGGGGGGCATGTGTTAACACCGTATTTTGGTACGGTCATATATGCACTTATGGGCCCCTAGCAGGCCTTCGGAGAAGATATCCAAGATGGACCCGAAATATCGACTAAGAAAATATGAGATCATGGTGAGATCGTTCGGCCGATTTCAACAGAACGTGCGCGACGATCTCGGCGATGGAGTGGATTGAGGCCCAAGTCATGTTTTGTTTCCTTATTATTAGGACTTGCATGATGGCCAGTTAGGGTACATGCTATGGTCAATAAATAGCAAGGCTTAGGGAATGAGGAAGACATCCAATCAATCAAATACACAACTAGTAC
Organism: Microstegium vimineum; assembly: GCA_022036555.1. Taxonomy (NCBI): domain Eukaryota; kingdom Viridiplantae; phylum Streptophyta; class Magnoliopsida; order Poales; family Poaceae; genus Microstegium; species Microstegium vimineum. The sequence goes on along the minus strand of CM039121.1, from coordinate 36,272,082 downwards.
TTAGTTTCCGGCCTCCGGTCAACCCTAGGAGTAGGAGTAGAGTAGATTTCGGTGAACCTTCGATGGACCAAGCTGCATCGGCTAGATCGACCTCCTATTTTCTTGTAAGATTAGCCTCAGTTCATGTCTTGTTTGTACGACTGTATTGTGTAACTCGTGCAAGCTCGATATGAGCTAGTTATCTGTTTGAATCTATTATTCATGGGGCTGCATTGCTTCAATCTCACATGAATCGGGGCTTCGAGCTAGTTATCAGCTCTATTAGATTGGCGATCTAATAGATTCATTAAGTTATCGATATTGTCTGTTATGTTTTGTTTAATCTATTGCTACAATATCATGCCCAATCTCAACTGATCGATTGGCCTGCGCTTTATTTTCTATTTTGATCTATTGCCTCCAATGCATTTACCTTCATATTTAGAGAGGCGATAGATCTAAGATCATATCGGCTAATCCTTTGGTTGCGGTTGTCACATGTTGCGGGTTCGAGACATATATTCAGTTATTAGATTGGTTTGAGGGTGGTTGGATCTGATTCAACATACGTGGTACGACTGCATCTACCGGACCCCACTGCCATGTGTGTTGGGTTACGTCTGTCCAAACTTAGATCCGTCCGAGGCTGGATGTATGGATCTTGTTCAAGCTTCATGGATCCCATATCGGCTAACGTAGCCGATATGGTTGCGCTTCAATCATACGATGCATATACTTTATTGTCTTAATCCATCAGATCTATTGAATGTACTAGACGTCGCCTGGCTTGTTTACTTTTATGGCTGCATGGAAACACCCCAATGCTACTAAATTAGTCAGGTTATCGGGTTAATTGTCATCATGGTTGCATGGGAACACACCTCTGTTGATGGTTAATCTTTATCTGATATGTTCAGTAGATTTGGTAGTTTGATGTCGATAATGTTATGCGTGTCACATTTTTACCTTATTGTTGTCGTATAATTGGCTAACCATGTACTTTATATTTGATATCCTGTGATAGCCATTTGTATATAATTCTTATGTTTCACACTGCTCGGAGTTGACTCTTTAGTCAATATCCTATATTCATCGGCTATATGAGAGCTGCACACTCATGGAACTGTCTAGCAACAACCAGTAGGTTCCATAATTTGACGTTTCATCTCCTTGTCAATTGCAGGTCAAATTGAATGGCACACCTAAGATCTATCCCCGAAGTGGCTTGAGCCTCTTTAGAGGTTTAGGAGATCAATCTCTGCTGTTGCACGGTCTCCGCAGGCCTTACGCAGTGCTGATGCCAGAAGACCCTATTTTTGGCGTCAACACGGGGAAAGCATCAGCCTAGGAATTTTTAATAAAGTTGAATCTAGAAGTTACCATCAAATTAGTTATCAATTAGTGTAGGGGCTTACCCCTGTCTTTGTTTCGTTTATTGTGAAGCAAGACAGTGTATGAGCGGTTTTCAATTGCCGAGTAATTACATTGAAGATCCTGAGCACTTGTTGAGGAGATCTAGACTTTGTTAAGTCTCTCCTCAAAGGTTCATCTCAAAATTAGACCCATTCAAGAAAGGAGGCTCAACAGCACGACTCAAGGAAGCAATGACCCAAAAGACGATCTTCGTGTTTTTGGCTCCGTCTGCTGCTAACGTGGCCACTGGACCTGAAGTGAACTTGGGGGATGCCACGTTCGAGCTCAAGCCTGCGCTCATCAACATGGTGCAAGCCAACCCATTCTATGTGAAGCCTCATGAGGATGCCAATGCCCATCTCCAACACTTCATGGAAGTGTGTGGTACCTTGACCGTTAAGGGAGTGATGTCAGACGTCATTCGCCTTCGCCTTTTCCCCTTCTCATTTTTGAGAAAGGCCAAAAAATGGTTCTATGCCATGAAGGACGGTTTTACCACATGGGAGAGGTGCGCCAATGCTTTCCTAAAGAAGTTCTTCCAATGGGCAAAACCAATGCTCTACGGGGGAAGATTTCAAGCTTCCAGCAACAGGCGGATGAGACGATTCCCAAAGCATGGGAACGTCTATAGGAGTACATTCGTGTTGGTCCTCATCATGGGATTGAAGAATGACTCCTTATCCAAGGTTTCTACCATGGCCTGGCAAGCATGGCCCATAGTCATCTTGATGCTACGGCCGGAGGGGCATTCTTTCAACTCAATGTGAGAGATGACAAAGACCTCATGAGAAGATGGTCATGAACCAAAGATGGAATGAGGAATGCCTCCTGCCCAAGAGAAGAGGAATGCACACCATCAATGAGGTGGACATGCTCTTTGCCAAGATAGACCTTCTCATGAAGAAGATAGAAGAAAGCTCTTCCAAGGAAAGAGAGACCATCCAACCACATGCCACCATACGAGCCATTGAAGCTGACCCGTGGTGCGAGCTATGTGGAGAAGACGACCATTCGGGCAACAATTGTCCTAAAGTGAAGGAGGACGTGAACTTCATCAACAACAACAGCAATGGGTATCGATCCCAGCAGCAAGGAGGATGGAACTCACGCCCTTTCTATCAAGGTAACCAAGGTAATAATGTTTATAATAAAAATTCTTACAATAACCAACCTTCTTTAAGAGATCTTGTGCTAGGACAATCTAATATTAATGATAGTATTAATAAAAAGATGATGGTTCATGAAAAGATTCTTGAAAATATAAATGAAAAGATGGATAGCTTTAATTCTGCTATGAAAAACCAATTGAGTCTTAACAAGATGTTAGAAACATAGTTAGCTCAATTAGCAGCGTCTATTCCATCATATGAACAAGGTAAGATCCCTGGGAAACCTGAGGATCCAAATGAAACTATTAACTTGGTCAACACGAGGTTCGGTAAGCCTCCATTAAGATCCAAATGGGGATATCTCCTTGATTCTCCCTTCGTTATCAAGAAGGGAGATCCAGGCCAACCGACGATCGAGTGCACAATCGGACATCAGACGTTCTACAATGCCTTATGTGACCTTGTATCAGGAGTAAACATCATGGCCAAGGTAACGTATGATAACCTATTTAGGGGTCATTTGTTTCCTGCAAATGTTCGTTTGCAGATGGCCGACCAATCATACCGGCATACCGAGGGACTTGCAAAGGACATCCCAGTGAGGATCAAGAATGACGAAGTCCCCACTGACTTCATCATGTTGGACATGGGGAGAAAACAAGATGTTCCTATCATCTTAGGAAGGTCGTTCCTCTACACAATGAATGTGATCATCTATGTGCGATCTGGCCAAATTCACTTCAAGTTCCCAGGAGGGAAGGTAAAGTGTCCATTCAATGGTTATAAAACTAACATGCAGATGAAGACACCCAAGCCCAAAAAAAACACCTCACTACACATATTGGCGGAATCAGCCTCCTAAAGTGTTCAAGAAGAAGGAGCCATGCTGGAGCGAGTGGGAAGAAGAGGCCAAGCGAATGGAGCTCGTTGCCAAGCAAGAAGCCGAAGAAACATGGGCTCGAGTTCAGGAATGGTTGGAGGAGAACAAGGAAGAACCACAGAAAGAAGAGGAGTCATCAGAGGTAATCTTGGACGATGGTTCAAACAAGTAAGTCTCCTCCCCAATCTAGTCTTGTCGGTAGACTTTAAATTTTGTACCCTTGCCAATAGGTTACTTGGTAGCTATCCTTTACTTTATTAATGTTGCATTTCCTCCATGAATAAATATCATAGGTTGTTTAGTTTTAAATTTTTGTCAAAACCCCATATCTTAGCATAATAAAAACTTGAGATTAGCATGACATTAAACTTTGAGCTAATAAAGGCCCAAGGTGGGGTCAACCGACCCCACCATGGTGCCTCATACCATTTGTTGCACCTATAAATCATGTATCTAGCTTTGCTATGTCGAGGTAAGGTGTGGAACATCCATATAGGGGTCGACCGACCTGGCCCTAGCCCCTATACACCATGAGAATTCTTCCCTCTGCATTTGCAATCATCTAGGGTGCACCTTTCTGAGAATTCTGAAATTTTGGTGCATAAACAAATAGAAGACTAGGCTCTAGTCCCTTTTGGTCATGTCATTTTCTCATGGTAGATCTAAGGGCATTCCATGTCTTCTCTTTTCATCACTGATATCAAACTTCTAGCTTCTGATTCTTTTCCTCCTTTAAGCTCATGTCTAGTCAATAAAACAAACAACCAAAAACAATTATAATAGTTTTACATTCGTAGTGCATAATTGCAAGCTTGTCTTAGTTCACACTCCTCTCCACATGATTGGAGACCATACCCCGCAAGGACAACTAACGCTAATGCTAATCCTTGTTGTCTAGTTTGGTTCTTGTATTGTCTTCCTTTTGTAGAAGACTATGAGCCTCCCTCTTGTCCTCACGAGAGAGGGACATCTCATGGTCAAGGGCAGGAGGTAGGCACTCTCACCAACATCTAGATACCTTGCGGATGAAATGAGAAGCAATATCAAGGGTGGTTTGGCAAACTACCCAACTACAAGGTTCCAAGTAGAGGAGACGAAACATAAAGACTTGGTGAGATATGCAATCATACCCACCAAGCTACTAAGTCAAAGGCAAGCTTGGGGGAGGTTTCCTCCCTACTAAGGTAAGTATCTCACCTTTGCATTTGCATTTACATTTTCATATGCTAAAAATACCAAAAATATTTCCTTCTCTTTTATATGTTACATGAACGTTTCTCTTCGTATGGAAATGATGAATAGTTGCTCTGTTAATATTTCCCTAGTGCTGGTCTATAGCTTTGTACTTCTTTAAGTATGAATCACTTGGCTCATATGAAACCATCATGAACTTAAAACTCTGTGGGTTGCAAGTTGAAAGCCCATGTGTTTGTTTTTGAGTAATTGATGAAACCTACTAGTGTACTAATCTTTGTTCTCTAAGTGTATATGATGAGATAGGTTGGTACATGCCATGTGATTGAGCCAAATGGATCAAGGTGTTGATGACAAGGCTCTAGCATGGAAGGATGAAAAGAAAAGGAAAATTGGTTCAAGGCAAAGGTGAAATAGGAACCATTTTTGGTTTGGTGATCAAGACACCATAGAGGGTGTGATCATATTTAGAATAGATAGCCGTACTATCAAGGAGGGAGCTCTTGTGAATGATTACGGTTATCATGTGCCACTAGGTTCATTGCATTGCATTAAAACTTGTGAACTAGTGAGGAGAACCAACTTAATTCCAAGAAAATATGAACTAAAAGCTAACACACGTGCACAAATGCTTGAATCACTTAGTGTTAGCCCTTGGAAGCTTGGAAAAAAGTTTGGAGGTGTTTGGGTAGAAGAAGAAAGTCAGGACCCTAGTACGGATGCTAGGGTGTGGTCGGGTTCAGACCATCGGTGATGCGTCCGGAGGCAAACCCTAGGCTGTCAGTGCTATGAGTAGAGGTCCGGACGCTGGGTGTTGTCCAGAGTGGAGCTCCGGACACGTGTCCGGAGAGGTGGAGCTCTCTGTTGTTCTCTGGTGAGGAGTCCGGACCGTGTCTTGTATGTGGAGGTGGAGCTCCGGACGGTGCATTCGGAGTTCAAGTGCTCTTGGGTGTTTCGGTGAAGAATTCTAAATGATGTGCTTTTTGGTCCGAAGGCGGACTATTCCGCACGTCCAAAGACACGTGGCGAGCTGAGACGAGCGCGGCAAAGAACGGAATCAAACGAGTAGGTAACCGAACGCGTGGCCATTGCTCCGGACCACATGCTTCGCGTGTTCGGAGGTCACGTCCAGAGTCGTTGACAGAGGCTCTGGCTCTGTGCTGGTGAAGGGTCCGAACGTGGCTGATGGTTCGGACCCCCTGTGAAGTTTGCGTCCGGAGGTACGCAGGAAAGCTGAAAATGGGTGAAAATGGCTAGTTTCGTTTGAGGGGCTATATAAGTGATACGGCCGACCCAAGGGGACATCTCTTGCAATTCTACTTCACTCATACACTTGTGCTTGCTTGAGATTGCTTGCACCCACTCATCCTCTTGATAGAATGGCAAATTTCATGAGAGATTGTGTGAACCAAGTGCATTGCTTCTTTGATTTCATACTAGTGGCACTTGGTGATCGTCGTCATCACGGGAGCTCTTGTTATTCTTGGAGTTTGCCAGCTCCTAGACGTCTTGGTGCGACGATGATCGTTGAACGGAGGAAGGTGAATGTCTCCGGCTCCGATCGGTGGATTGTGAGGGATTCTTGAACCTTCCCCGTGGGAGCTTCGCGAAAGGTATCTCTAGTGGATTGCTTGTAGCTTGTGGATCCCTATATTGTGTTGATTGTGTGGCACCCGGTTGCGGGTTAGGCATGTTATGCCTATTAGCGCGTGAATCACCAAGTAGGTGTATCGCTACAACAAGGAGTAGCTTGTTGGAAAACAAGTGAGCCTCGGTAAAAAATCATTGTGTCACTTGTCTCTCTATCGAGGATTCATATTGTGTTCGTTGATTGATTGGATATCTATTGATTGCTACTCTCCATGGCGGTATAACTCTTCCAACTCTAGTTTGTACATTTCTTTCTTTACATTCTTGCAAAGTAGAGTTTCTTAGCTCTCTAGGCTTGTGTAGCTTGTTAGTGCTTTCTAGTTAGCTAGCTTCGTTGTGTGAACTAGTTTATTTCTAGTTAGTAGCTAGAATTGTGGTAGGTGGCTTGCCTAACCGTAGTGCTAGTGCAAACTTGCTTTTACGCCGTTTGTTTTACTAATCTCTTGCCTAGTGTTGTTGTAGAATATTTTAATTAGGCTATTCACCCCTCCCCCCTCTAGCCATTACTAGACCTTTCAAGTGGTATCGGAGCCAGTACACCGTTTCATTTGAGGTTAAACATCCCACGATGTTAAAATGGCTCAAATCAACAACACGAAGAGGCCACCCAAATTTGATAGCACCAATTATAGATATTGGAAGGCATTGATGACCACCTATATCAAATCAATCAACCAGAAGATATGGTTGGTGGTTTACAAGAAGTTTGAGGTGGTGAATGAGGAGGCACCCACCGCGGCCGAAGAAGAAAAGCTCCAAAACAATGATATTGCATTGAGTGCCATTAATGATGCAATCTCTATGGAAGTCTTTGAGCAAATCAAAAACATAGAGAGTGCTCATGATGCTTGGAAGAAGCTAGAAGAGTCATATGAAGGGACTCAATCAATGAAGGGGACCAAAGCATACATCTTGAAAGAAAAGTTTGCAAGCTTCAAGATTAAAGAAGATGAAAATGTGCCGAAAATGTTCAATAGGCTTGAGGTGCTTGTCAATGACCTTAAGTCACTTGGAGAGAAGGTGGAGGACAAGGATTTTTCATTCAAATTTTTGAGGAACCTTCCCTCAAGATTTGAGATGCTAGTCACTCTATTGGTGAGAAGCGGATTGGACACAATGACACCAAACCAAGTCCTTGGTGAGGTGATAACCGATGACACCTTTAGAGATGACAAAGACAAGATGAGAGAAAACAAGGAGAAGAAAGATGAGAAGAAGGAAGACAAGAAGAAGTGTGTGGCATTCAAAGCCACATCATCATCAAGAGGCAAAGCAAAGATCAAGTGTGATGAGTCAAGCAATAATGGAAGCTCAAGTGATAGTAATGATGATGATGAAGAGATGGCTCTATTTGTCAAGAGATTTGGCTAGTTCATGAAGAAGAAGGGCTATAGAGCAAGAAGGAAGAAGAACACCTTCAAGAACAATGAGAAAGATAGAAGATGCTTCAAGTGCAATAGCAAGCATCATCACATTGCGGATTTCCCTCATCATAGTGACAATGAAGATGAGAAGAAGAGCAACAAGAAAGAGAGCAAGATGACCTTCAAGAAGAAAAAGAAGGGAGGCTCATATGTTGTCACTTGGGATAGTGATGCTTCCACAAGTTCAACCAAATCCGTACCATGACGTTGAACCTAGGGCTAAGCACTTCATCAGAGCTCGAATTCCAAAGAAGCTCAAGGAGGGTGCAACCAAGTTCAATGAGCCCAGGTTCGAGGAGGTGGAGAAGGTTGTCATCGAAGCCTCCAAGGACAGCGGGTCCTATGAGGTTCAGAGGGTCCATGACCTACTTACTGTGGTCCTAGGCCCGAGCACCGCGACCGCGTACGTGGAGTGCAGTCAAAGATAAACTAGAACGCGATTCAGGCATGGCAATCTGACGCTTCCTCATACAAGTCGAGGCAGAGGTACAAGGTGGACATCTTTCAAAAGGGCTATGAGCTCGACATGTCTGATATGATCAAGAGCTCGATAAAGGAAGCCTTCATGAGCAACGATTCCGAGATGGTGGCGATGAGGTCACACTTGTTCTGCCAGGCTAGCGTGCCCGTCCCTCCAGCTCCATAAGGGGGGAACGTTCCTCAACTCGAGGATTGCCCGCGCCACCCAATCGATGCCGTCAAGGAGATGACAGAAGTGCGGCTTCTGATTCCATTTGGCAGGAGCAAGAAGATTGAAGTGGGCGAGGGAGTCGTATATCCGACCAACGACATCCCAGAAGCATATCAGGCCCGGTTACCTGAGAACTATGTGCTAGTGACCGTAACGTGTGTTAACCCAGAGCATAAAGAATATGAACAAGATGTTCCCCACCTACAACAACATCGTACCCTTGAAGCAGCCGAATGTGATGACATCTTTTGGATGAAGGACGACCTTGATATCGTGCCAACGACGACAACCTCTGTTGCTGGATCTTGTCCCCCAAAAGGCGACGACGGTGATGAAGAATGTAACACCCCAATTTATAATAATAAATTGGAAGCCAAATATATGTGAACCCAGGATGTCTTGATTCACATATACCTTACAAATTACAATATCATAACACAAACAACGATTAACTTTATTACATCACATGGTGTTCATCACATCATAGCCAACGACATTGTTTATTACAGCGGAATACGTAGTAAAACGAAAACTCCCACCACAGGGACACCGACTGGGGGTACACCCTCCTCAGAAGTCACGGGCATCCTCGGGGAACTCCTCATAGCCTCCAACATCTGGTACCCATCCGGGATTTTTATACAAAGGTGGTGACAACAAGCGTCAGCTCACCATGCTCAGCAAGTATATCTATGGGGATGCAAGCTCAAAAGGCTGACTCTAGTTTAAGCAGTAAGCAATTTTAGTTGGTCAAGTTTTATTAAGTACATAACATATAAAAACATAAGTTTAACCCTTTCCCGATGAATAAGCATAAGCATCAGATTTCCAAGTTAACATCATTTCCATTTTAATGTATAAAAACAGGTAATATGATTGGAAAGATCCAGACCACTCGTGTCCGTGAGCATGCCTATCATGATAGATTTTAGAACTCTGCAGATTTTGTACAACTTTACCCTTGAGTTGTGTTACCCTTTTTCCCGAGATCGCGAGCCTCTTAGCTCACTTCCAAGGTAAGCCGGTAGGGTTCACTACGAAACCTTACACTAGCCACTCTAACAAATTAGTAGCCACGCGAATGGGGCCCCCCTTCGAGACGGCTCTCTAAAAAGACCGCAGCCTCCAAGGCACATCAAGACAGGCAAGAGAACCATTCTTAGCCCAAAGCGCCCCTCTGCGCTACGAGTTAGTAACTACTAACAAGCTAGAGCAAACTAGCTTTACAACTAAGATCAGTGCCATGTAATCCTCAAGGTTGTACGAACTTCCTGGGTTGTCTGTCCCAAATACAAACCTTATAGAGAGGTATTGAAGCATGTGGGAATAAAATGCATCTCCAGCCCCCTCCTTGTCAATTTTAAAAGATTATCATAAACATTTGATCACAGGTTCCAATCTTCCATTAAACAAGTTTATAAAGTAAAGTTGAGCATAGAATTACTTATACAACTAAACTTATCATGCTTAAACCCCCCATAGGTGACAAGGATATGATACAAGTGAACTTAAGTATGTGAAAGGTCCTATCCCAAGGCTAGAGGGGGAGTGAATAGCCTAAATTGAAAACTTAAAAACAAACTCAACAACAAGTTAGATACAAATGAGGCGAAGCTCGTCTTGCACTAGCAAACTAAGGGATGCGAAGCCTTCTAACCACAATTGCTATCCTAATAACTCTAAGATCACTCAAATCCTACTCAAGTCTAGTAGCCCTCTAGGCACAACCTAATAAACTAAGATAAGAATGAATAAGGTAATGCAAAGATAGGGAGAGTGATAATACCGCCGTGTCGAGGTAATGAGCCAATCAAGCGTGCTCCAATCAATACAATCACTCACAATGATGAACAAGATATTGACATTTGATTTTTCACCCGAGGTTCACTAGTTTGCCAACTAGCTACGTCCCCGTTGTGTCGGCTTACTCACTTGGAGGTTCATGCGCAAATTGGCATCACACGCCAAACCCGTCACCGGGTGCCGCACAACCAACACAAGATGAGGGCACTCAAAGACAAGAGCAATTCACTAGAGTTACCTTTGCGATCTCCCGCGGGGAAGGCACAAGAACCCCTCACAATCTTCACTTGTGGTCGACGAAGCACAATCACCAAGCTTCTCGAATCCACACCGCTTGCTCCAAACCGTCTAGGTGATGACAATCACCAAGAGTAACAAGAAACTAGCAGCGGTATCAAATCCCAAGTGCCACTAAGATGAATCACTTCATGCAATGCACTTGATGCACTCAAATCTCTCAAATGAATGAACAATCAACTAAGAGATGAGTGGGAGAGTGAGTCACAAGCTCACAAAGAGTATGCAATGTCCAAGTGTGCAAGAGAGACTCTTTGAACCAGCCACACACCATTTTATAACCTCCTCAAAGAAACTAGCCGTTATTCTCTTTTGGAGCAGCTGAAACGTAGCCACCGGACCACTTTCACTCGCCACCACCGGACCATTGCAGAGTGGTCCGGTGCTTTTGAAAATCCGACCGTTGGCGTGCTGGGAGTGACCACCGGACCATTCTCCTTGGTCCGACGCCTTGATCCGACGCCTGGTCCGACGCTTCTGCCTCAGCCAACATCTGAATCCAGTAAGCACCTGTGCTCCGGACCTGACCTCTGGACTAGTCCACCGGACTAAGCAGAGTGGTCCGGAGCCTCCTCCGAGTCTCGACGTTTTTATGCAGGGAGCACCCGACCACCGGACTCCACCGTCGGACCTCACCACCGGACCATTGCAGAGTGGTCCGGTGCATGTCTTTGTCTTCTGCTGACTGTTGACCAAGCCTCCGGACCACTTGCCTTTGGTCCGGAGCTTCTTTCTTGCTCTGAATTTCTTCTCTTTTGCTTCCCTTGATCTCATGTGCCACCACCAAGTGTTTCACTGACTTGTGCATGTGTGTGGCATATTTTAACAAGTTTTACAAGGGTTGCTCATTAGGTTTTAGATGCAATGCAATTATGATCAACCTAATGGCACTTGATAGTTGTAACCACTAACTATTTTCCCCTCTTAATAGTACGGTTATCTATCCTAAATGTGATCCACCCACTAGGTGTCTTGATCACTAAACCAAAAAGCCCTAGCTTATACCTTTGCCTTGTATAGCTCTTAGGGTCATTCCACTTGCCTTCTTCTCCAAGTGTGAGCTTTAGGTTTCCACCACCTTTGCTTGCTCCATCACTCGTCATCATCTTCAATGAGTGTACTAGACCTACTCAAACACTTAGAGCTAGGTTAGTACTTAGGCTTCATCAATTACCAAAATCACTATGGAGTCTTCAGTATGTCTCTAAGGTTTGAGTAAAATAGACACATGCATATACATTGTGATGATTATTTTGAGTTGCTAGGTAACAAGGAATAACATAGGCTATACTTGCCTTGCTCAAAGTCTTGGTCCTTGTACTGTTCCTGGAACTCCTGCTCCTCAAAAGCCACGCTCTCTACTCGCGGGAATAACATCAACAAGAATTCCATACAATCGTCACATGCAAAGAAGTATAAACAACTATTAGAACAATACACCATACAATAGAAACATATATAAAACTAATCTACACGTTACTAGGAACACATGAGCGCGAGAAACACTCTAATCGGACCTAAAATGAGAAAGTTATGAAAGAAACAAGTTTCAGGTATCTTTTGGTAAATAGAAAACATTTTTCTAAGGTACTAAAACTGAAACCGAGGACTAAAACATAAATAAAGTAAATCTAAAAGGGTTAGATGGCAAGGCTATAGCTGCTGGACTTGCTGGTCTGAAAACAGAGAAAACAGAGGGTTAAAACGTTAAATATAGGGCTTAAAAGAGCTACTTTTGAACTGGTTTAAAAGGATCCGTGATTAACCAGAACAGCAGGGGCAGCAGTGCAAAAGTGCGGTTGCTGTCGGCTGTATGCCGACTGTGTGACACATAGCGGCGCGGGAGTGACAGGGTCCATGCGCACAGCGTGGACCGCGCGCGGGCGCTGGTCCACCGCTCCACGGTGGACCGAGGAGTGGCGTACCCCTTCGCGATCTAATCCTAGCCGTCCACGCCAGATCGGACGGCGCAGGGGTGGATGCGGCGGGCTGGGGCACTGGAGCGGCGCCTGGACGCGGCGTCGCGCCGTGGGCACGCCGTGGGGTGGCTCTGCTTCGCCGCCGAGGCCGCAGAAGGGCGTCGGGGTCCTTTGGTGGCCGTGGTGTGACCACCGGAGCGGCGCAGGGGCGGTGCGGGTGCGACGGGGAGGCCTTGTGGGGAGCCGATGGACGGCAGCGAGGACGCGGATGGCGTGCATGCGGTGGATGCCATGGACGAGTGCTTGGACTCGTCGGCGAGGGTGCGGGTCAGCACTGGGTACGCCGGGGAGACGAGGCGAGGTCTCCAGGACATCGCCGGTAGGTCGACGAAGCGGCTCCCGGGGACAGTGGACAGCAGCGGGGTCGCGGGGTGCTCTGGCCGCGGCGGACACCATGGGCGTGGCGCGGAGCTCCACGGCGGCGGCGTTTCGGGCGGGGATGCGTGACGCCGAGAGGTAGGGGACTCCATGGCGGACACCTTCATGGCCTCGGTGCGGCGGGAAGACCTTACCAGAGGCGAGAAGACGGCGGCGGCAGAGCGTCGGCTTGGCAGCGGCAGAGCAGAGGGTCGGGGGAAGGAAGAGAGGGCTGAGGGGCTCGTTTTATAGGACGAGGAGGGGAAACGGACGGCGCGGGTGCGCCACTTGTGCTGGCGGCGCGGCTGAGTGGCCATTAAGGCCACTCACGGCCGTTACAGGAAGGGGGAGGGACGGCGGCAGCGGCGCCATCTGCACAGCCAGAGCAAGCGGGGCCGAGGTGGCGGTGGCTCAGGGCGACTGACGTGCAGGCCCGAGTGGTCAGCGCCAGCGGGGCCACGCTGGGGGGGAGCTGGCTGGGTCGGCGCGCTGCTGGCAGGTCGAGAGGGGTGCTGGGCTAAGCACGCAAGAAGGAAAGGGGGAGGAGAGGCGCGGGCAGGCCAAGCTGTCGCGGTTGGGCCTGCGCGGGTGGCCGAGGCCCACGCGTTGGCAAGAGCAGAACGGGCTGCGGGTGGAAAGAAAAGGAGGGGGAGAGGGTTGGGCTGGTCTGGTGGGCTAGAAAAGGGGTTAGGGAGAAAAGACAAAAAGAAAAGGTTTTCCTTTTATTTTCAAAAGAAACCAACTCAAATTCAAACCAAAGTTTGAATTCAAGCCAAGCAACCTACCCTACACTCAAGCATAAAAACTATGCACCAGCATGAATGCAACAAAGATAATTTTCAACCCTAAGTTGCTTTTATATTTATGAAATTAATTACTTGATTAATCTAAATATCATGAAAATTGCATAAAAGTAAACAAATTTCCATAGCTTTTTTTTAAAATGATTTTTAGGGTGTTACGACGAAGGCCATGACAAGGACCCGCCAGCTCGTTCACCTCTTGGCAAGAGCCCACCTCAGATCTCGAAAAGTCCGCCTTTGGGCCCGACCATTGAGGCAGGAGGTTCAGGGGCCGCTTCTGGGAGCAACATAATGCCTGCAAGCCAGCCGAGCCCGAGCGGGCCACCTCCACCTCCCGACCTCAGCCTATGGCCCCGACAAATGAGGAGGGGACTCAAGGGGATGCACCAGTGGGATGTACGGAGGGGGAACAGGCGACGCAGACAACGCCAGTGCAGCAAGCCAACAGGGAGTTACGGAGGCGGACAACCCCAAGGACGACTCTACATCGCTCCCATACTCGACTACGTTTCCAAGGTACATTACAGACAAGCACACACAACGTTCAATTCACATTTGTACCTCAATTCACATTCGTACGTTCTATCCTGACTTTTCTAGGCCTGAAGATGATCCTCATCATCTATTTCTGGTGTGTTTAATGATTATTTCGAAAAAAAATAATCATATATGACAAGATGAATATAAGAATATATTCATCTCATATTATTGACATGTTTATAGGTGGCTTGGGCCTATGACGCATGGCCCCACTTTTAAAATATTTCTAGAAGGTTAAATTTCTCTCGACAAGAGTATAAGTCGAGATATTTGCTAATTGAAATAAAATAGGCATGTCAGAAAAGAATGTTAATTTCTACACATACGTGTACAACTTTTTCTCGCTGGATAAAAAAAAACTAACTACCGATATACATGACCTGAGTTGATACGCACAATGTAAATCTAATCTAATCTAATACGTACCTGCTTGCTTGGGGAAGGAGTTGACCGCGGACTTATGGTCCTATATAAATCCACCAAAGACGCAGGCATCGGGGAGTTTTTTTTTATTTTTTTCGAGGGAGCTGCCGACACCTTGCTGCCTCCAGAGCTGACGCACGCCTGCTCCACGCCCTGCTGTTCGGAATAGAAGCCCCTACGCATCCAGCCTCGAGGAAACATAAGCCCCTCGACACCCGCCGTCCCTGCTGTTCAGAACGATAAGCCGCCGCACGCCAAGAAGCAAGCTGTGCTTCTCACCTGATCAGGCCGACGTCGACTTGCTGCTGATCCGGTACTGCCTTCTACACGCACGCCCTGCCACCTCAACCACGGCCATGTCCTCCACGCCAATAGTCGTGTTTCCCGGTAAGCGATCAGTTCATTCATTCCTTTTTGCATGAGTATTGCAATGCAAGACTCGTTGTATCATGTTATTATGAGAAGACCAGTACTTGACAGTGTCAGAACCCTCGCCGCGCGAGGTTGTTGTCAAGTTACTGAAGATTGATAGATACGGAGTCAGTCCCAAGATGGAAAACTTCATCCGTTGCAATGGAGGCCATGCGAGATACGGGAAACCAGAAATCCCAGCTCGTCGTCATCATTACCATCGTGACGCCGGAAGGCTGCCGAGAACGAGAGGCGCGAGATGGGAAACCAGAACCCCTACTCCTCGTCGTCGTCGTTGTGATACCGGGATACTGTGACGCCGAAAGACTGTCGAAGAGCCAGACACGCGAGACGGTAAACACCCGCTCGTCGTCGTCGTCATCATCATTACCATCGTGACGCCGAAAGGCTGCCGAAAAGCCAGACATGCAAGACGGTAAACACCCGCTCGTCGTCGTCATCATCATCGTCGTGACGCCGGGAGGCTGTCCATGTGATCTCATGAGCAAGCATAGTCCAAGTTGCGGATTTGCTACTTCATATAATCTGTTCACTACACGTCTAGTGCCGACGAGGCTAGACAGAGTTACGGCCACACGCCGACGAGGCGAGGTTACCATTCCATCAATACGTCCCAATTAACGGGATTGGACATATGTTGCTAGGCACCGACGAGGCGAAAGCAACTCATACACGTCCGTGTTAATGAAGGCGTTCATGACTGGGCACCGACGAGACGAAAGTCACCCCTTCATTTTCCTCTCATTCCATTTATTCCGACGTGGCGATCGTGATGTCGTGACCAAGCTTCCGCGACACAAAGCCACACTCATAATTACGACGTCATATATCGCATATGGGTAACAATGAGCAACCGAATATTTGACGACCATGAAGCGCAGCTTAATCGGAGGTTTTCTGCAAGCTCCTCTCGCGGATGTAATTAACCGGACGCGCCCAACAGGCCCTGGGAATCGGCGAACTACGCAATCTCCTACAAATCAGACCTCTCCTTAAGCATGACGCAGAAGACAGAAGAAGACATTTTTTCGTTGATCATGTATTTTGTATATTCAAGAAAGAATAAATGAAATATGTGGTTCTCGAATGTGTGGATGTGTCTCTTTACATCTATATTATTTTGTACATGTCTTCGTTCAGTTTTCGACTAAAACAAAATGGCACACCCAGTGAGACCCGATTCTCCTCCCATCTCCGCTGCGCTTCAATGGTCGTCAGATGAAAAAAAAGAGTGCTTGTTCGTGATTGGACAATGCTTGCTCCGAGGACAAACTTCCTGCCTGTTCCACGGTGAAAAAAAAGGCAGTGACCAGCTAAGTAACCTGCAGTTACATGGTTAAAAAAAATGTCTTGCATGCTTATGCCCTACAGACTTCGTTTATGCACAAACAAAAGGGGCAATCGGTGTCCAGGTTGTGTGCGTCATTTCAAAGTGGGGCTCCGTGATTCATGTTAGCTTGAAATTGTAACGGTTCAAAAGTGCCTGGTCCGCTCTTTTTACTGGGTTAAAAAAAAGGGGCACGGCTTGCTAACCAGAACAGCTAGCTGAGGCTTAAAGAGAAAAAAGGATAATATTCCAAGAAAAGCACTTTGTGCTGATATATTGCACGTGAAGCATTCATGAGAAATTTAAGTTATCATATACTTGATTTAATTCCGCGGTGTACTAGCCGAAGGATTCCCTCTCTCGCAGGTGAATCCTTCCTTGCCGTCACCATCGAGGAAGCGATGAAGTTCTCTCCCGCTCCGTGCCTCATTCACTTCGGCACTCACGCTCCCATGGCGGTCTTCACTCATGGAGACAAGACGTACTACCACGCCACGCAAGAGCCCCCGCGCTCCCAGGTCGTGAAGTCAAAGAAGGCGCGCAAACGTGCTGCTGCCAAAGCACGAAAAGAGAGACGAGCTGCTGCCGCTGAGGCTCGTGTGCTTCTTAAGGAGCCTGAGTTGCTCCAAACTGCTCAAGAACACAACTCGGAGTCTCCCGAGATTAAAGTGCTTGAGGCACTTAATGATGCCTCTTACTACTTGTCCCGGTCAATGCTCGACGCACGCTCCAGGGATGACAAGAATGCGCTTCGCAACTATCGAAGAAAGCGAAGAAGCGTTAAGAAGCTCCATGCCAAATTAAGTGCTCGTGTTGTTCTGACCATGATGGCTGAAGCTAAGTCACCTGAGACTGAGTTTCTTGACGTCGTTAAAGATTCTTACGTGCTATCCGTGAAGGCCGAGAGGCCTATAGAACTGAAGAAGCTTGTTAGGCAAGCTATTATGAATGAATTCTGGGCACGCACGTTAAAACGTTCGGCCAAGTTTCCTGAGTGCGGAATTGTGACCCGCACAGAAAATATTCTCCTCCGCTCGCCAATAACGATGGCATCATACCATGTCACGGCTGATTCGGGCCCTGATGAAAATAAGTTTGCTACATCAGCAAATAAAGTATCAACACCTCGTGTGAATGCACCGCCGACAGATCAGCTTCAGCAGCAATTTCAGCAGCTGCAAGCCCAAATGAATGAGTTGCAGAGACAACTCAAAGGTCGTCAACCAACTGCACATGCAGGGGGTGGTCGAAGCCACGTCCCTCCTGCTCGTAACTTTCAAGAGCCAGGGTGGTTTGCACGAACCGGTGGCAGATCGAAGTACCAGGGCCCTGGTCGTTATGGTCATGCTCCTGAACCTTCTCAACAAGCTGGTGGTAGGCACTATGCTACTAACCATCGCCCCCAAAATGATCGAAGAATGCTAGCTCCACGGATTCACCTCCACGCCCGTCTCATACGAGGCAAGCGCCGCTACCTCCTCGCTGGAATTCATGGTGACGCCAAGAATGGAGACCAAGAAATTCTGAGAGAAACTCATAAAGTTCGGAAGGGCAACAACAAGGCCGTGTTCCAAACGCGCCACCAGCCCAACCAAGGCATGCTTCGCAAGATGAGCAGCGCCCGAGAGTTGCACCTACGCAGGTGGCATCTTCGTCAGGACCTCATGAGAACTCGTCATTCTTGCCGACTCCGGCAATCCCACCAAGAGCTCCACGACCACCTACGGCTAATCAACGCAAACGTGAAAAACGTAGGAAGAATCGTCGTGCCATGTACCAAGAGCTGCAAGATCTAGTACTTGGCAGCGTGCATGTACGGGTTCGTCCTGGCGGACAAGTGCACCCCTTCTATGATAAGGTTGCGCTGCGCCTCTCACCCACTTTACTTGAAAATGAGAGGTATAGATTTCTCGTGGATCGCCTTGTGCCAAAACCACGACAACTACAAGGGGACGAGAGGCCAGGTGCGGCCAAAGAAGAGAACCCTTCACGACAACCTTCCCAAAAGGAGTCTTTGGGGGGGGGGGGTCAAAGAAAAATGATATCATTATGAAAGATCCCCATGAAGATGCCCCGCGAGAAAAGTCGCGCTCACCATCTCCAATGAGGGAAATCGAGCAATCAGTGTCGACTGCCCCCCAAACAAGGGAACAGTCTGATAAAATGCAAGTCGAAGATAGGGGGCATGATTCTACCTCCCCTGTTCAAATGGCCCCATGTGGCGCTACGACCGCACATTCTGAAAGTGAGGATAACCCTACTTGGGTGCCTCCACAAGTTACTCATGATTTCTCGTATCCTTCAGACGAGGACATTGTACCTAACCCCAAAGCAACCTTTTCTAATGGTTTGCTTTCAAAACTACGCCGCTGGTCCAAAGGACCTAATTATCAAGAACGAGAAGACATGTCATCAGCTCCATTCTTCCTGATTACCTATGGTGGCTCTAAGTCTGAGGGAGAATTATCTCCACGTGCTTACAAAGAATTACGACTCCAACTCCCTCAGAACCCTGCCTCTTTAGAGAAGATGGCGCAACGCCCGGGTGCTTCGACCCACTTAAAAGGCATTGCTATGCGAAAGATTGGAGATATGGCTCCTGTTGATGGAGACATCAAAGACGGAGAATCAGATGATGAATCTAGCATATGTCTAGAGCAACATACTAATTCACCTCGCTATTCTGAGCTCGCTCATTCTGTAGCATCAGATGAGGAGAGTGAAGATGAAGGTCAGAATACCGTTCCGGCACACGTGGTCACGGATGACACCGGAAAGCAGGTTGAGACAAAAGACGCCAACGAACAAGACGTTGCCAGCCATACTCCACAAAACAAAGGTGGGATTCTTGAGAATCCAAAATACGGAATGCCTCGACATCTTTGGCCCGGGGCAAGTACGTCAGGAGACCATGACACGTCAGTTGATGAGAAGTTGCGTATTCAGCAAACGCAAATAAATAATTTGTCCCCGAAATTTGATCAACTCTTTGATATTTTGACGGGTTCTGGGCACGAGGTACCCCAAACTCCATCAAAGGTCATGGCTGATCAGCAGATAGAAGAGCTAGAAGATGCGGTTCATGTGCACAAGATTAATGAGGTACCTAGGCCTCCACCTCAAATATTGTCCACCTCAAGAGGTGCGACGACTAACATTGCTCCTCCACCGAGCACGATGAGAAATTTCCACACTATTATTGAAGACCTAATTAACAAGAAAATGAGGCAAGTGAATGTCGATCAATCCCCGCAGGCGTCTAATTGTGAGCTAGATAAGCCTTATGAGTCGTGGCATGACTTAGTGCCATTCCCAGCGGGCTGGAATTCACCAAACTTTCGTCAATTCGATGGAACGGGAGATGCACGAGAACATTTGGCATATTTTGAGGCGATGTGTGGTGATACTGCTCGTATCCCTTCGCTCTTGTTGCGACAATTCTCTAGCTCATTGACAGGTGCAGCCTTTCATTGGTACAGTCGCTTGCCAGTTGTCACCATACCTGACTGGAAAACCATGAAGGACTTGTTCAAGGCACACTTCGTGTCAATGAAGAAGGATTTATTAATAATTGAGTTGGTGCAAGTTCGCCAAAAGCGCGATGAAAAAATTGATGACTACATAGTTCGGTTCCGTAACAGCTATGTACGTCTTGCATGTGAGATGGATCCCGAAGATGCAATTGAAATGTGTGTCTATGGAATGCAGCAACAATGGTCGCTGGAAGTATCTCGACGTGAGCCTAAAACATTTAGTGCTCTCAGTTCAGCGGTAGCTGCGACAAAATTAGAGTTTGAAAAATCGCCTCAGATTATGGAACTCTACAAGAATGCTAGCACTTCTGATAATGCCAGGAGGTTTAATTCAACCTTCAAAAGCAATAATAATAATAATAATGGTAGCAAACAGAAGGCCTCCGCTGAGGCTAACACTGCAAGAGTTGAGCCCCCGACACATCAAAGGAGTGTGCCTGTGTTAGGCATGCGAAATAATAATGCTGGTGGCAAGGCACGACCATCTATTCAGGAACTCCTCCGAAAGCAGTACATTTTTCATCGAGAAGTAGTGAAAGTTTTCTTTCAGCAGGTCATGGAGCATGAGTACCTCGTCCTCCCTGAACCAAAGAGGCCAGAACAAGTTAGGATGGTTGACAATCCATTGTATTGTCCTTACCACCGATATGTCGGTCATGTTATTGAAGATTGTGTCGCCTTCAAAGAATGGCTGCAAAGGGCCATCGATGAAAAGAGATTGGCTATCCCGCCTGATGCTGTTAATCCGGATTTTCACGCAGTAAATACAATAACTGCGGATGTGTGCACTATGAATGGAGATGATGAAGATTGGGTTCCACTAGCTCAGGTTTAGCGTCAATTGGAAAGCTTGGAGTTGTCTCGAGAAATAACTATGCAAAATCCTAATCCTTGGCAAACAGTTGCACGTCGTAAGTTGCTGCCAAGACCTATACATCAGCATGATCTGAGATGCAGAAATTCACATTCTGCCAACGTACCTTCACATAGGTGGCATAACCCAAGTCATTGTCGTATGCCACGAAGGTTCGTTCCTAAGTCACAAGGAAACGAATCGTTTCCTCGACAAGGCGGAGCTCTGCCTACACTAGAGCAATTCATGCCCCGTAGTTGGGGCCGGCAACCAGAAGCTCCAAACGACGAGCAACGTGATAATGAGGAGGATGCTATTGTGCATCGTCAGTCTGATGTGACTCCCTGTAATGTGGTCCTTCACTATAATGATAAAACCAGTTCTGAACCCGATGATGGCCTTACACTTCGTGAGCATCAAATGCTTATGAATGAAGGGTCAGCAGAATGTTCTGAAGTTGAAGTTAACATGAATTTGCGAAGTGGTAAGGCCTTGCCAGAACCTCAGAGGCCTCGACCTAGAGGTGATGCTCCTCATGCAAAGGGCACAACCGCTCAAGAAAACACACAAGATACACCTATCAATACGGGGGGAGAACCCCAGAAAATTAACTATAATGTTGTGTCACACCTAAAGCGCATCCCAGCATTATTGAGTGTCTATGATGCGTTGTTGCTAATTCCAGAGCTACGTCATGCCCTCATCAAAGCACTAGAGACTCCTGAAGTCTATGAAGTTACAATGGCCAAACATAGACTTCTTTGCAATGCAAGTGAAGTCAATGAAATCACCTTTTTAGAAGAAGATAAGTTGGTGGAAGATGATAATCATAATCGTCCACTTTACATCGAGGGAAACATAGGCACTGCTCATTTGCGTCGTGTGCTTATTGATCCTGGCTCTGTGGTGAATATCTTGCCAGTCCGAAGCCTTACGCGTGCTGGATTTACATTGGATGACCTCGAACCAACCGAGGTGGTAATATGTGTGTTCAACAACCAGGGAACTTCAGCCTTAGGTTCTATCACCGTGAAGATTCAAATGTCCACTTTTAGTTTCAAAATGCGATTCTCTGTTATCGAGGCAAACACATCATACTCGGCGTTGTTGGGCAGATCATGGATACATAAGTACCAAGTAGTCCCCTCAACACTCCACCAATGTTTGAAGTTCCTTGATAATAAAGGAATCCAACATCGGATCGCTGCAAACGTGTCTCCATATACCATTCATGAGTCGCATCATGCAGATGCAAAATATTACTTTTGAGGTGGGGAGCAGAGTACACAGCAAGGGCGTGTTGCACCAGCTGCTGACATAATGATGACTCCTAGCTTAAAAACATCTTCTGAGGCAGATGCCTTCGACACTCCGTATGCTAGCAGAAGTCAAAGAAAGGAACAAGCTAAAAGGTATGGGAAATCGCCTACGGTTACACCGTCCACTAGCACCCAAAATGCTCCTCCGATGCTAGCTTCAGGGGCTTCAACTACTCCTATCCTCTTAAGGTCTGTTACAGGACCTCAGTTAGCTCTCGGGGCTGAAATAAAAAATTTGTCAATGTTAAAGTCATTAAAATCTGATGACTTGACCAATCTTAATTCTGCAGGCGCTCGAGGAGTCCCCAAACTTCTCATGTCAAAAAGCGACATGCCGCCTCCCTTGATGCTACGCACTGATGTCACAAAAGTGGGAGTTGTAGTTCCTCTAGAAGGGATGGTGCGCCAAAGAGTGGCAGAATTAGAGGATCAACAGAAAGCTATGCTGAAACAGGCCCCGTCAATGTACACATCAGTAACAACACCATTAGATGTGTGGCTGGTTCCTGGCCAAGGAGGATGCAAGTCTCCAATGCTTTTCTACAAAGCGCCTCAGGCATTGCCTTGTGATCCCATCATTGAATTACTAGAAGCCTACTTAGAGACAGAAGCAATTATTTCTACTACAAGAGTTGAACCCAGAATGGTTCGCTTACTTGAAAGGTCAGGAATTAGTCTCCGGCAAAATTACAGACTACCACCACCACCCGCCATATGCGAAGAGTGGTGGGAGGAAACAGAAAAGATCGCAAAGAAAAGTAAAAAGAAGAAGAACAAGATTCAACCGAGGTATGGGTTGGGGTATGCTCCCTCAGACTCGTCAGGAAGCGGGGGCGACGAACATAATACCCCGCGACGAATGACGTGTCACGTGGCATCCGTCATCCCAAATAAAGATGGTATGGATGATGCAGCCTCTGACAACGAGAGTTGTGACCCATACTCCACACTTCACCAACCACGTTCCGTGTGCGCCGCTGCTAATGCCCTACAGACGGTGAGAGACGAGCTATATCTTTTGGAACGGGTCCACGAAAATATGAACGTTGAGCAAGATGAGGTCCTTGGCGCCATTCCTGCTCCTCGGCAATTTGAAGATGGTGTACAACTGACCGTTGATGAGTTAGTTGAGGTCAATCTTGGAACTGAAGATGACCCGCATCCCACTTTTGTGAGCGCCACTCATTAGAAGAGCGTGAAAGTTATCGGACCTTCTTAATGGAGTTTCGGGACTGCTTCGCATGGAATTACAAAGAGATGCCTGGGCTTGATCCGCAAGTTGCTTTTCACGAGCTTGCCATTGACCCTCGATTTCGAGCAGTCAAGCAGCAACCTCGCCGTTTTCGTCCAGAGCTGCAGGATGACATAGTCGCAGAAGTTGATAAATTGATTGTTGCAGGCTTCATAGAAGAGGCGCAGTATCCTCGTTTGCTAGACAACATTGTTCCCGTAATGAAAAAGAATGGTCAGCTGCGGATTTGTGTTGATTATCGTGATCTGAATCGCGCTTTCCCTAAGGATGATTTTCCAATTCCTATCACCGAGATGGTAGTAGATGCTACCACCGGCTATGGTGCCTTGTCCTTTATGGATGGCTCATCCGGTTATAACCAAATTAAGATGGATCCAAAAGATGCGTTTGATACGGCATTTCGAACGCCAAAAGGGAATCTATACTACACCGTTATGACGTTTGGTTTAAAAAATGCGGGTGCAACTTACCAACGTGCCATGACCGTGGTGCTTGATGACCTCATTCACAAGACGGTCGAATGTTATATTGATGACCTCGTTGTTAAAACAAAGGATCGGCAAAATCATCAGGATGATCTACGTATTGTCTTCAACAGACTACGGAGGTATCAACTGAAAATGAACCCGCGTAAATGTGCCTTTGCAGTTCAATCAGGTGTGTTCTTAGGCTTTATTGTCCGCCATCGAGGCATTGAAATTGAGCCAAAGAAAATTAAGGCTATAATTAAAATGCCCCCTCCTCAAAATTTAAGTGACCTTAAATCGTTACAGGGTCACTTGGCATATATTCGACGCTTCATATCTAATCTTTCGGGGCGCACTCAGCCATTCACAAGGCTGATGAGGAAAGGTGTGCTGTTCCAATGGGATGAACAATGCCAAAATGCACTCGACAGCCTTAAAAGGTATTTGCTTAACCCTCCTGTCCTAGCGGCTCCCGTAAGAGGACGCCCACTAATTCTTTATATTGCCACGCAGCCCTCTTCAATAGGCGCCCTACTTGCGCAACATAATGATGAAGGAAAGGAGGTAGCTTGTTACTATTTGAGCCGCACCATGGTAGGTGCTGAACAGAACTACTCACCCATTGAGAAGTTATGTCTGGCCCTCGTGTTTGTGTTAAAGAAGTTGCGACACTATATGCTGGCGCACCAAATTCAGCTTATAGCAAGAACAGACCCAGTAAGGTACGTGCTAAACCAACCAGCCTTAATGGGACGTCTTGGTAAATGGGCTGTGTTTATGATGGAATTTGATATTACTTATGTCCCACAAAAAGCAGTTAAAGGCCAAGCCTTGGCTGATTTTCTTGCAGCACATCCTGTACCAGATGATTCACCACTAGTGATTGATTTACCCGATGAAGAGGTATTTTCCGTCGATGTCGAATCGTCATGGGAATTATACTTTGATGGTGCAAACACACCCTGACGGCACGCCTAGAAAAAGAGCTGGAGCCGGATTAGTGTTCAAGACGCCGCAAGGCAAGACCATCTACCACTCTTTCTCGCTCCTTAAAGAAGAGTGTTCAAATAATGAAGCAGAATATGAGGCTCTTATCTTCGGCCTCTTACTTGCACTTTCTATGGATATTCGGAATTTGCAAGCATATGGTGATTCTCAGCTCATTGTTCGCCAAGTCAACAATATTTACGAGGTACGCAAACCTGAGTTGGTGCCGTATTATGTGGCGGCATGCAAGCTCATGGAGAAATTTCAAAATATTCAAGTTGTACATGTTCCGCGAAGCAAAAATGCTTCTGCTGACACATTGGCTAAACTTGCAGCAGCGCTTGTGCTCCCAGATGGGGAGCCCGCTTAGATAAAGATAGAAGAAAGATGGCTACTACCTGCTGTCTTAGAACTTGTTCCCAAAGAATATGAAGTCAATCAGGTGGCGACGATGATTGTGGAACAAGATGATTGGCGTAAGCCATTCATTGATTATTTTAATCATGGCACTTGGCCAGATGATCTCGTAGAAAGACGTCGTCTACAACAACGCTTGCCAGCATATATCTATAAGGTCGGGATCTTGTACCGACGATCGTTTGGTCAAGAAATACTTCTACGGTGCGTCTTGAGAAAAGAAGCTGATCAAATATTACAAGAGATGCACCATGGAGTATCACAGGATGTATCACAGGATCAGGTTGGCTGGGTACTATTGGCCAAAAATTATGGCTGATTGCCTTAGAACAGCTAAGTCTTGTCACAATTGTCACAGGATCAGCCCATATGCGTCCTAATGAGCTCCCACCTTGGAGGCCCATTAGAAACCCTAAACCTAGTCTAATTTAGGTCCAACCCAAATTAGGCTTCCAGCCCTTTAAGCATGCGACCCTATGGGCTCGCGTGCACATAGACATGGCCCGAGTACTCCTACTCGACCAATAGTTGATAGTGTACTCTAGCAAGGCGGGTCAACTCCTATGTATATGCTACGATCATATCGGACAAACCACCACAAAACCACATACGTGTTATATATTCCCTTGCCTAACGATATTTGGTCCAACTCGTGGGTTAACACTTAACCCAAGCACGGCTATGCATTTCATGATCTAATCATTCGAGTGGTCCAGTGATATCTCTCTCATATGGAGAGTGGCAAATCCTTTCTCGATCGACTATCTTGATCAACTATCAACATCGACTATCTTGATCGACTATGTCTCATAGCATGTTTCCCAACAAACCCGAAAGCTACCTTTATAACTACCCAGTCACAGAGTAGCGTTTGGTAGTCCCTAAGTAGGTTGTTTCACATCTTGAGTACATATGGAAATCTCAGGTCTAAGGACATAACGTACATGATGTGTAAAGAGACAATCTCATGTCGGGTCAGTCCAGCCCTATGTCATACATGTACCCACATTATTAGTTTGACATCTCTATGTCTATGACTTGTGAAACATAGTCATCAACTAATAATGTGCTGATCTAATATTCCTATGTGTCCTCACATGAACTCTGATCAGGGACTACTTTTAGAATAACCATACAAGTAAAAGAGTTTCACAAACAATTCACATAATTGCTAATCGATACAAGTTGCTTTAATGGATATTCATTGAACTCATAACATGTCATGGAAACAAGGAAATACAATCATCTCTATGATTATCTCTAGGGCATATTCCCAACAATTACGACCAACATATTCAAAGAATTCAATCATGTTTGAATTAGCAAATGTACACGTATCGTATGGTGAAAGCATAATCGGATCGGCTATTTAGCCGATACAGGGTCCATGAGGCACCGAACAAGATCTATTTGCTTAATTACAGTTAGATCTAAGATTAAACAAACTTCGCCTAACATACTTGACAGCGGGTTCGAAAATACAACTGATAACAAGTACATTAAAACAAATCTGCTTACTCTTAAATCAATCTATAATCAAGCAAATATCTCGAACACGCAACATATAATAATTGAGATCAAAAGATTAGTCGATATATATTTAGATTAGTCGATATATATTTAGATCAGTCGTTTTGACAAAGAATAAGCATATACATACTCAAAACGATATATTTAGATGGCGTTTAAGCGTAATCTAATCTATCAATCTCAATTGGACAAAATATTATCGTAACAAATAAATAAATTAAAACAAACAATATCGAAGCAATGCTGCCCCATAAGCGAGATTTAAACCGATAACTAGCTCAAATCGAGTTTGCATGAGATTAAATAATACAGCTGTACAAACAAGACATAAACTGTGGCAATACTTACAGGCAAACCGGAGGTCAATCTGATCCATGCATCCTTGTTTGTCGAAGGTTTCGCTGAGATCTACTCTACTCCTACTCCTAAGGGTTTGGCTGAAGCCGAAAGGTTTTGTATTGATTGATTGGATATATCTTAGAGTTGAGTTTACGTAGACTTTTCTATTTATAACCATAACATAAGTCCTAGTCCGACATGACTACTAAGCAAATAAGAAAAAGGAAATAAAACATAACTTGGGCTCTAATCTTTCCCTTCAATAGAGCCCGACATGTCTATCTTGCCGTAACCAACGCAGAACCTCCCTTTCCGCGATCTTTCCTTAGCCGATTATCTTCTTCAAGTTAGTCGATTAAACCATTTTGTCACGTGACCTTCTCTTCCAAACACCGGCTATTTGAGTTGGTCACCAGGGCCCACATGTACATATTTTTGACTTGCCAAAATATGGTGTCAACAGGTTATTTTTTAAGTTGTCTCGTAGTAACTCATGATTCCTAAATTCATGCATAGAATAAAAATAAACTTATGAGTCGTTGTATGGCAATAACAGCTCACACAATAATATAATAATTGTCTCATAATCTTAAATCTTAGTTGATAAGGTGGTTGTTTCACGAAATAACGACCTCTTACTCTCTCATATTTCTCTTTCCTCCACACAAGCAAAAATCAACGTGACATCGCATGAGACAGCGTATATGACCACTAACGGGTAGCGATGTACTTGCCCCTAAGATCAGTTGTTAGTTTAATTTAAGGGGAAGAAAAGAGAAAGAGGTTTCATTAATGGGCTATAGATTCCAATTGTATGATATGTTCCTAGGTTGTTGGCATTTTGGTCCATAAAGAAACATTTAGCCTAATTGGTTGTGATTGTTATTGACTGCAGCTGCAATAGCTGCAGAAACTTGCTCTCCCAATACATGTAGTAGTAGCTCCAGGGAGCACAACCAATTAGAGCAAGTATAGTAACGTGAATTAGCCGGTGAAAAGGACTCCATGTCAGTAGAAAAAAAAAGGCCACGTTGGAGAGAGATTGTGAAGCCGGCGTCTCGCTTCTTGCCCAGCTGCAGCACAGAGCACGAGAAAAAGATTCCCCTCCTAGCCCACATACTAGTCTGAAGCCATAATAGTACCAGGCCGAGTACTAGCGAGATAGAAATATTAAATACTCACCATCCTTACTTACAGCTAGTTAAACAGCTAACCCATAATACAAGCAGACTAAATAGGTAGTTGTAAACACTACTACAGGATTTATTTTGCACAGCACTTGGGTTTTATTAACCGTGGCGGTTAAAAGCATAAACCGCCACGGTTAATGGGTGCCTACAAAGGCCATCGGCTAGGGGGCACAACCGCCACGGTTAATGCATTAACCGTGGCGGTTGGTATAATCTGACCACCACCGTTAATGTCTATTAACCGTGACGGTTACTGTTAAACAACCGCCACGGTTAATAACCGTGGCGGTTGATGTTACTTAACCACCATGGTTAATAGAGATTAACCATGGCGGTTATTATTAAGTTAACCGCCACGGTTAAGTCTGTAGTATAAATACAGCTGCCCCCTTCTTCTTCTTCCTCGCGGATCCTTCTCCATTTTTGATGGTTTTGAGCTCAAAACCATAAAATTGACCACTTTTTGAGGGGGGAGGTTTTGCCCTTGGATTTGGTGAAGGGTGGCACCGCAAAAGGTTGACTTTTACTCTCCAACACTCGGGTTTCTCTCTTTTTGATGATTTTGGTGCTTTTCCCTAATCTAGATCTAGATCCAATGGAGAGGAGAGAGAGAATAGGAGATCTAGTGCTACACACATGTTGGCGAGGTTTTGCCCTTAGATTTGGTGAAGGGTGGCACCGCAAAAGGTTGACTTTTACTCTAAAACACTCGGTTTTCTCTCTTTTTCATGATTTGGGTGCTTTTCCCTAATCTAGATCTAGATCCAATGGAGAGGAGAATAGGAGATCTAGTGCTACACACATGTTGGGGAGGTTTTGCCCTTGGATTTGGTGAAGGGTGGCACCGCAAGACGTTGACTTTTACTTCTAACACTCGGTTTTCTCTTTTTTGGATGATTTGGGGTGCTTTCCACTAGATCTAAATGAGAGGAGAGAGAATAGTAGATCTAGAGCATGCTAATTTGATTTTTTGTGCGTTTGAATGGTTATGGAGCACATAGATGAGTGGATGTACAAGACATTAAGGATGGAACTGACTTTCCTAGAAAATGTGAGGAAAAAGTTCATGCCCGTTGCGCAGAAGCATCGCCTTAGTCTAGATCAGGAGCTCATGGTTTGTCCATGCAATGACTTCAAGAATCGGTTTGCCCAGAAAGATGCAGTTGTGCAATCACACCTTGTACGATATGGTTTCATTAAGAATCCAAAGTACATTGTGTGGAAGTTTCACGGCGAGAACGAGCCGAGTGTCGCCAATGAACATGGGGGATCCTCGTCAACGACATCCACAGTGGCGTGTGGTGATGGAGGACACCAACAACCCACTGCGAAACCGAGCATAGATGATGAGAGTCATGACTGCATCACTATTGCCGATCTGCTCCAAGACGATGATGATGGCGCTGGGAACGATGGTGACCCGATGATTGATACGCTGCAACCCGAGGATGCAGAGCTTCTTGACGAGATTGCTAACCGTCAGGACCATGACGATGTTCTGTTTGGCAATCCAAAGTGGCTAGAGAATTTTAGGGAGATGAAACTGGCAACAATTGATCTCCTCTACCCGGACGACGGTGAATGTCCAAAGCATTGCATGATGTTGTGTTTCGTCCTCTAGATGTTGATGTGCAAGGCTCGCCATGGGATAACTGACACAGGCTTCAATGACATATTACGCATCATTGGTGAAACGCTACCAGAGTGTAACAGGGTGCCCGTCAATACATATCGAGCGAAGAAGCTGATCAGGACAGTAGCGATGAAGCTTCAAAAATTTCATGCATGTCCTAACCACTGTATTCTATTTCGGGGTAAGTATGAGAATGCACAGAGTTGTCCAAACTACGGGACGAGCTACTACAAGAAGAATGTCGGTTGTCGCGCGGACGATTGTTGGAACAAGTTATGATTAACTTTTCTATACTTAAAATTGTGCCACCAACCTTTGGATCAGGGATAAAACAAACACATCATGAACATAGTTTATCAAATAACTAGTTCCACATGTACATGAGTGTTTGAGTGCAGGGATGAAGAAATGAAGCAAGTGAGAGCTAGTGGGACCCACATAGGGGGTCGGCCGACCACCCTATGGGCCCACCTGGCTCTCCCCCTCGGCCATGATCCAAGAGAGACACTCTAGAGTGCAATCCATCCATTGGATCACTCTGTGCTTTCTCTCAACGGCTCATAAGCAAAGCACAAGGATTCATGGGCCCACACAAAGGAGATTAACGTGACAACCACCACAGAACCAACATTCAACATCCATGACAAGTGGGACCAGCACCTGGGAGACCGAGGTGGGCCAGACACCCCAAGGGGGGTTGGACGAACCACCTTTGGGCCCACCAGGCCCCCACTTGGTCCCTCATCAGTGGGGCCACCTTCAGGAGGATAGAGGAGGGCCCACTGGCCATAAGGGGGTTCGACCGAACCACCCCTAGGTCGGTTGGCCTCCCTCCAACCGCCATATGCAAGGACACATGGTGGAAATCCACACCACACACCCAAGGACGGTTCCAAGGTCGGTTAATCCAAGTGTGGAGGGTTGAAGCCCCCTGGATCGATGACGTGGCGATGGAGTATCCCCTACTCCACCTCCCACTATAAATAGAGGGTCACTCCCCCCTATCTAGACATGGTGAAGAAGCCTACAAGCTCCATTGCTTAGAATTGTTCTAGTAGTTAGTCTAGAGTGGGAGTTAGAGTTGAGTCGAG
Source organism: Microstegium vimineum (assembly GCA_022036555.1). Lineage (NCBI taxonomy): Eukaryota > Viridiplantae > Streptophyta > Magnoliopsida > Poales > Poaceae > Microstegium > Microstegium vimineum. The sequence continues at coordinate 36,241,170 of CM039121.1, read as the reverse complement.
CTTGCTCGGGATTTCCGGAGTTGTCTTCTGGGAAGTCTGGTATAGCTCTTATATCTTTTCTTCTTTGTAAGACTTTATCTTTATCAATATATTATCCTTTCCCTTTACCTTACTTAGTATTTACTTTGAGCATTACTATACTAGATATAGTATTGTTATATGCTTTTTCTCTTTGATAGCCTTTACATTTATAGTCTGTGATCCTTGTGACCTTTCTTGTATGTGATCATTGTCTATCATAGGGTGCTTTGATTATTGATCGTAGTCAAAGTAATAAGTTGTGTGTAAGCGTGGTGCTTATATATTAGCTTATCCTTGATTATCGCTTATTGCGTGGATTGTTCGTGGATGCTAGTAGAAGGTGACAGCTCTATCTAGCCTTAGTATTCCACCACGCGTGTCAGATAAGTTATTAAAAGGTAGGGCTTCAAGACAACAGGAGGGCACGGTCCGGTAGGAGTTTTGTCCTCCTACTGATCTATCCCCTCGCCTAACATACTTGTATTGAGGAGGCAAACTATAGTGTTTAGTCTAGTTAATTAGCTAAGTATATTAAAGTAGAGTGAATTGCTTAGGAGTCCCTTGTACTCTCTCTAAGTATCATTTACCTAGGCTCTTTCATTCATCAATCCCCTTCCTATCACATTTATCATTTACCCCCCTATACTAGTCGATACTAAGTTGAGGTACTCTCTAGGATCTCTCTCTAATTATCATTTCTATCTCACCTTTCCCTTGGGATAAAATAAATTACGATACCTTGGAATACTCCTAGGTGAAGTGCTACAGTGGTATAATCTGTGTGCTTGCAGATTTATCCAATAGTCATAAGAAATACCCATAAGCATTTCTGGCGCCGTACCAGGGATAGGGATTTATCTCTATTTGTGGTACGACGCTAAGAAGTGTCAACAAGCATTTCTGGCGCCGTTGTCGGGGAAAGCATAGCCTAGAAATTTTAATTAGATTGAATCCACAGCTTATCATTGACTTAGTTATCAATTAGTCATAGGGGCTTACCCCCTTTCTGTGTCTTCTCTTCTTGTGAAGCTAGACAGTTTATTAGCGGTTTCCAACTGCCGGGAAACTACCTAGAGGATCCTGAGCAGTTGTTGAGGAGGTCTAGACGTCGTCAAGTCCCACCTCAGAGGTTCATCTCGAACCTGAATCCGTTCGAGGAAGGAGGCTCTACACCACCACTCAAGGAAGCTATGGCCCAGAAGGCAATCTGTGACTTCTCGGCCCCGTCAGCTACCCATGTAGCTCTGGGTCCCGAGGTCAACTTCGGGGATGCCACCTTCGAGCTGAAGCCCACCTTGATCCACATGGTGCAGGCCAATCCGTTTTGCGGAAAGCCCCATGAGGATGCAAATGCTCATCTCCAGCACTTCATGAAGTTATGTGGCACATTCCCTATCAAGGGAGTGGCGTCTGACGCCATTCGTCTTCGCCTTTTCCCATTCTCGCTATTGGGGAAGGCGAAGCAATGGTTCTACGCCCACAAGGAAGAGGCCACTACATGGGAGAGGTGTGCTAATGCATTCCTCAAGAAGTTCTTCCCGACAGGCAAAACCAATGCCCTTCGTGGAAAGATCTCGAGCTTTCAGCAACAATCCGATGAGACGATTCCTGAAGCATGGGAGTGTCTCCAAGAGTATGTTTGTGCCTGTCCTCATCATGGGATAGCCGACTGGCTCCTGATTCAAGGGTTATACCATGGGCTGACTAGCATGACCCGTAGTCACCTTGATGCTGCCGCTGGAGGGGCATTTCTCCAACACAAGGTGAGAAGTGCCAAGGTCCTCATTGAGAAGATGGTAACCAACCAAGTTGGGGTGAGGAACGTCTCCAACCAAAGAAGAGAGGTATGCACACCGTCAGTGAGGTGGACATGCTCTATGCCAAGATGGACCTCTTGATGAAGAAGATAGAAGAAGGTTCCAAGAAGGAACGAGAGGCCATCTACCCCATCGCCGCCACACAAGCCATTGAAGCTGACCCATGGTGTGAGGTGTGCGGAGGAAATGATCACTCAGGCAACAGTTGCCCTGAGTCGTCAAAGGAGGACGTGAACTTCATCAGCAACAACAACAACAACAACAACAACGGGTATCGACCCCAACAAGGAAGCTGGAATTCGCACCCCTTCTACCAAGGTAATGGAGGTAATAGTAATTACAATAATTACAATTCTTACAATAACCAACCTTCATTAAAATATCTTATTCTAGGGCAATCTAAGATTAATGATAGTATAAACAAGAAAATGATTGCCACTGATAAAGTTCTTGAAAGCTTTGGTGAGAAAATGGATAGCTTTACAACTGCTATGAAAAATCAATTGAGCTTTAATAAAATGCTAGAAACCCAATTAGCTCAGTTAGCAGCAGCTATGCCATCCTTAGAACAGGGTAAGATCCCTGGGAAACTAGAGGACTCCATTGAGCATGTTAACATGATCACAACAAAGCTTGGTAAGCCTCCACTACGCTCCTATTGGGGCTATCTTCTCGATCCTCCCTTCATCATGAAGAAGGAAGATCCAGGCGTCCCGACGATCAAGTGCTCAATCGGACAGCAAACATTCCACATCGCCTTCTGCGATCTCGGATCGGGTGTCAACATCATGTAAAAGGTAACATATGACAATCTCTTAGGAGGACCTTTGGTCCCCATATGTGTTCGCCTGCAGATGGCCGATCAAACCATACGGTTTCCTGAGGGACTCGCGAGGGATATCTTGGTAAACATCCAAGATGAGTACATCCGCACCGACTTCATCATCCTCGACATGGGAGCTAACGTGGAAGTCCCCGTCATCGTGGGATGGCCCTTCCTCATCTACGTTGGATCGGGCCAGATACACTTCCAGTTCTCGAGTCATAAGGTAAAATGTGCTTTCAATGGTTATAAACTTAACACGCAGGTTAAAACACAACCACCGAGAAGAAAAGTTTGAGCCCCGTGCCCAAAGAAGCATTACCCGAAGGCCAAGATCAACGAACTCGAGAAAGAGGAACCTGCCAATCCAAGGCAGCTGTGGAAAGCAAAACAGGTGCACACATCACGGTCTCCGTCTCCTGAGCCATCATGTGCACCCGAAGAATGAACAAGAAGGAGAGTCCTACTCCAAGGACTTAAAATCAAGGAGCCTTCACCGAAAGGTAAATCGGTAATTATCCTTTATTTCCCTTCTTTCATTTAGTTAAAACATTTACTTTCATACTTAAAATTTAGAAATAACAAAGTTAGTTTAAATAAAACTTGAGAGTTAGTTTAACATTGAAAGTTGACAAAAGGTAGGGCCAATAGGGTGGTCGGCCAACCACCCTATATACCCTATCTTGGCTTAATTGGTTAAGGATCAAGTAGGAACCTTTATAAAAGAAAAAGAAAAAAAATGGATAACTAGGGGGGGTCGGCCGACCACCCTAGTAGCATGGTGATCATCCCTCTTTCTTCCCCACCATCCTTTGTCCAAGAATTTCATGATTTGAGTAGTGTTGCTTTAAAAAATCAGATTTATCTTTAGGAGACATCTCTTTTGCTTTGTCATGCTTTACATCAATCACTTTTGGTTTAAAGCATGTCACACCTTTGTTTCCCACTACTCCTTGTCCAAAGTGGGGAATCATGACACCTTCCACTTTCACTTTGTCATGCTTCCAAAAAGAAAACACATCAATCACCTTTGAGCAAAGCATGACATACCTTTGTTCCCCACTACTCTTTGTTTAAAGAGGAGAATCTTGATCACTTTAACTCAGCCTTTGATCACATCACATAGCATCTTTCACCTTTCACCAAGCACTAGAAAAATCATGAGGGGATACCCCACCATGGGGTGGTCGGCCAACCACCCTATGGTCACCTCCTCCCTCTCTTTTGCTTTGTGAAGGACAGCCACTAAGGCTTGTGATCATGGCACCCAAGGGGCATGCCCATGGGTGGTCGGCCGACGACCCCATGGCACCCCCTTGGTGCCATCTCCTATCCCCTATAAAACCCCATGCAAGGAGAGCTCATTTCCTCACACCTCAACCAGAATTCAGTTCTATCTCAAGCCTCTCCTTGCCCTGCTCTCTCCCTTCAAGAGAAGTAGTGATACTCTCCCTAGTCTTGCCCTTGTGTTCTTCCTCTCCAAAGATGAAGAACCCATTGACATCCGCATTCAAGAAGATGAAGCAAACCATAGGTGGGAACTCGTCTCGTCTCTCCCACCCATCCGAGGATAGCTCTCATGGAAGAAGAAGGGGAGGTTCTGCCCGATACACTTGGGAGGGCCTCCAAACCGAAGAACACCCTCGGCAAGAAGAGGTGCTGACAGAGGTACCCCATATCGGGACATTCATGGTGCCCCGATGAGGCCCTATGATCAGCAAAGCGGTCTCGAGTTCAATCAACTAGAGTACCAAAGGTATCTCTCTCTCCGGGATCAATCTTTTGAGCACACATGGATATTGGATCCAAGTCTTCTCTCCAACACAGGTATGACCACCGAGTTTAATACTATATTTTCAGCTCTTGGGTGGTTTGTCTTTTGGCAAGTAGATGAACTAGGAGTTTAGTTGCTCTCTTTAGAATTCTTATGCTCTCTCCAAGTTTCTAATGTTGGAATTACCTTTCGCATGTTTAATCAAAATCAAAGTTTAACTTGGGGTCAGCTAAGTGTTGCTCTTGGTTTTGAAAATTCATGCTTGATATATTTAAACCTTGCCATGCGTAAGTTCAACAAGAGATAATTTTGGTCCTCTATCTCTGCTCTTAATGATTGCTCGAATCCTAAGCCTGAGGAAATTCACAATCCAACCCTTCGCTTTATGCATCTTTGGATGAAAATGACTTTGTTTCCTGGAAGTAATGCTAGCATGATAAATGACATGGAATTAAAATTGCTATATGCCATGGTAAACAAAATTCAAATATCTCCTGTTAAATGCTTAGTGGAATTTTGGCAAAGTTCGCTTGAGAGTAATGAATCTATTCAATTCACATCTTTAATTACTCGTCTTGCTGAATCCATGAACTTGCTAAATGGCACATACCCCTTTGTTTACATCTCTGCTCCTTTAGCTATGATCTCAGAAGAATATCTTACAATTGCTCAAATGCTAAAAAGAGATGTCAATGGTAATCTTAAAATGATCTACAGTGGCCATACAATTGAGGTGCCTCTTCCAAATAGGCAACTTCAATTGTATAGGACCTGTAAGCTAACCCTTGATCTAGATCAAGGCATTGGACAAAGAGGTTTTGCAGGTGCAGACAGGAGAGCTCAGGAGGGGCTATACTTTGTTCATCTTGAGCAAGGTGGTTCCTCCCGAGAAACTATGGACGAGGAGGAAGACAATGCATCTTCCAATCCCATGCACACTTCAAGCGGCATGCCTCCTCGATCCTCACATCCGCAAAGAACACGAGCATCCTTCTCATCCACACGAGAAAGGGAGCATCGTGAATTGCGGCAACAGTTCCATCATCTCACCAACACCTTTGGTGAGCTGCGTGTTGAGCACGATGAGACAACACGCATCGTACAGTAAACTGCCGAAGATATCCAAGCTATGCAAGCAGAATAGCATCGGCAGTGGGACATGTGGCGGCAATTCCATCCACAACCGCCGCACCACTGAGCAAAGAACAAGCTTGGGGGAGGTTCCCTCCCCCACTATAAGTTTTCAATTTCAGCATTTATATTTATGCATTTCCTGCTTATCTTTGCTTTGCATCTAATTTTTTTTGCATATGATAAAAACAATAAAAAGACTTTCTCTACTCCGCTCTCACATGCTTTATGAAAAATCTATATCTCCTATGGAAATGATGAATAGTTGCTCTACTAAACGTCTCTCTAGTACTTAGTTTACAACTTGATATTTCTCTAAGTATGGATTACTTGGCTTGAAAAGAATTCATCATGAACCTCAAACTTTTGTGGGTTGCAAATGTTGTAACTAAGTCTAAGTTGTTGTGAGACATTATATGACAAGATAAGAGCTGCTATGATATTGTTCTAAGCAAGAATGACTATCGGAGTTTTATTTCTTAAAATGACAAAACACTTTGTTGTTCCTCAATAGTGATAAGTCCTACCAAAGCCATATATGATCTTTCATGATATAAGCTTTCTACATAAGTTGCTTACTTTGTGTTGAGTTTGGTCAAGTTCTGTGACCCTTGTTGAGAGACTTATCATGCTCCCAAGATCAAGATCACGTACAAGCCACATATACATGCTGCTTCTACACTGGAAGTACGCAAAAACATGCCTTACATTTCCACATAGTTCATACTCCATGCTATAGTAGAAAATCTCTCTCTAGTTTGTTGTTAGCAAATGAGACATAGACTATGCAAAATTATAAAAAATTCAAGGGCATTCTAAAGTCCCAAAATCTATGAGCATTCCAAAGCTTATAGATTTACCCTTTGTCTTGAGAGGTTGAGAGATAGAACAACTTGATTGGAGCACTAGTTTTCTCATTCTTTCACAAGTTTCATATCAGAGGTTTGCAAGATTTTGTAAAAGAAAAATTTGGTGTTCCTCAAATAGCATTCTCGAGTCGCTCATATGGTGTATGATTCCTTACCAAGGCACATATCAAAGTTTGCCTTCTTTCATCCTACTTCTAAAGCTTATGTGGAGCTGTAGGTAGGGATCAAAGATGTAGAAAACTTACCTTGCATATATTGTAAAGACAAATTCCGGATCCAAGGAGAGAAGTGTCATACTCTTAGATCAAGATGTGCAAGTGTGTGGAAACATGGCAAATGATCAATACTCCTATAAGATCTCTCTTTCCTAACTTATAAACTTTGAGACATAGCTATCTTTATTTATTTTTCTATGAGCTTTGAAGATGCTCATTATTATTATTATTATTTCTTTATTGATAATTTTTCCATTCAAAAGATAAGTATATTGTTGTAGATCTAGTACTCTTGAAATATGAAGCATAGTAGCAACTCCTGATCAATCCAGCTAAGTTTCATTGTTTGCTCGGGACGAGCAAAGGTTAAGCTTGGGGGATCTTGTTGGCACAAGTTATGATTAACTTTTCTATACTTAAAATTGTGCCACCAACCTCTGGATCAGGGATAAAACAAACACATCATGAACATAGTTTATCAAATAACTAGTTCTACATGTACATGAGTGTTTGAGTGCAGGGATGAAGAAATGAAGAAAGTGAGAGCCAGTGGGACCCACATAGGGGGTAGCCGACCACCCTATGGGCCCACCTGGCTCTCCCCCTCGGCCATGATCCAAGAGAGACACTCTAGAGTGCAATCCATCCATTGGATCACTCGGTGCTTTCTCTCAACGGCTCATAAGCAAAGCACAAGGATTCATGGTCCCACACAAAGGAGATTAACATGACAACCACCACAGAACCAACATTCAACATCCATGACAAGTGGGACCAGCACCTGGGAGACCGAGGTGGGTCAGACACCCCAAAGGGGCGTCGGCCGAACCACCTTTGGGCCCACCAGGCCCCCACTTGGTCCCTCATCAGTGGGGCCACCTTCAGGAGGATAGAGGAGGGCCCACTGTCCATAAGGGGGTTCGGCCGAACCACCCCTAGGTCGGTTGGCCTCCCTCCAACCGCCATATGCAAGGACACATGGTGGAAATCCACACCACACACCCAAGGACGGTTCCAAGGTCGGTTAATCCAAGTCTGGAGGGTTGAAGCTCCCTGGATCGATGACGTGGCGATGGAGTATCCCCTACTCCACCTCCCACTATAAATAGAGGGTCACTCCCCCCTATCTATACATGGTGAAGAAGCCTACAAGCTCCATTCCTTAGAATTGTTCTAGTAGTTAGTCTAGAGTGGGAGTTAGAGTTGAGTCGAGCTTGCTCAGGATTTCCGGAGTTGTCTTCTGGGAAGTCTGGTATAGCTCTTATATCTTTTCTTCTTTGTAAGACTTTATCTTTATCAATATATTATCCTTTCCCTTTACTTTATTTAGTATTTACTTTGAGCATTACTATACTAGATATAGTATTGTTATATGCTTTTGCTCTTTGATAGCCTTTACATTTATAGTTTGTGATCCTTGTGACCTTTCTTGTATGCGATCATTGTCTGTCATAGGGTGCTTTGATTATTGATCGTAGTCAAAGTAATAAGTTGTGTGTAAGCATGGTGCTTATATATTAGCTTATCCTTAATTACCGCTTATTGCGTGGATTGTTCGTGGATGCTAGTAGAAGGTGACAGCTCTATCTAGCCTTAGTATTCCACCACGCGTGTCAGATAAGTTATTAAAAGGTAGGGCTTCAAGACAACAGGAGGGCACGGTCCGGTAGGAGTTTTGTCCTCCTACTGATCTATCCCCTTGCCTAACATACTTGTATTGAGGAGGCAAACTATAGTGTTTAGTCTAGTTAATTAGCTAAGTATATTAAAGTAGAGTGAATTGCTTAGGAGTCCCTTGTACTCTCTCGTTGTCCTCCCACCTAGCTAATCTGTCTAGTCCATTCTAAGTATCATTTACCTAGGCTCTTTCATTCATCAATCCCCTTCCTATCACATTTATCATTTACCCCCCTATACTAGTCGATACTAAGTTGAGGTATTCTCTAGGATCTCTCTCTAATTCTCATTTCTAGCTCACCTTTCCCTTGGGATAAAATAAATTACGATACCTTGGAATACTCCTAGGTGAAGTGCTACAGCGGTATAATCTGTGCGCTTGCGGATTTATCCAATAGTCATAAGAAATACCCATAAGCATTTCTGGCGCCGTACCGGGGATAGGAATTTATCTCTATTTGTGGTACGACGCTAAGAAGTGTCAACAATGATGAGGAAAGACCATTGAGGGGGGCGAACAAGAAGAAGAAGACGGACAAGAAGCATTTGTCGCCTATTGAGGACGAAGAAAAAGAGGGTTACACACAGAGGAAAAGTCCTGCCTTATCAATGTGGTAGCTTCCTATCATCGACCAGCTACGTGTGTTATTCGGGAACCCAGAGGATGCCCAGCTCATGTCCTAGCATGCATCACCTAAGCGTATCAAGGACGATGGCAAGCTGCGACACCCCTCTGATGGTAAGCAGTGGAAGTGGTTCGATGCCATGTTCGCGAAGGAGTTTGGGGATGAGCCGAGGAATGTCAGGTTTGCACTGAGTACGGATGGGATGAATCCGTTCGATGACCTCAGCAGCACACACAGCATATGGCCAGTCACCCTCACCATATATAACCTACCTCCACACCTATGTCAGAAGCGCAAGTATCTTCTATTGACAATGCTTATCTCATGACGGAGGCAGCCCGACAACGATATAGACGTGTTCCTAGAGCCATTGATGGAGGATATGCAGAAACTATGGGTGGAAGGGGTCCGGATGATGGATGCGTCCCTAAAGAAGGAGTTCACTCTGAAGCCATCATCTGTGTCACCATCACAAACTACCCTGGTCATTTTCCACTATCGGGACAGATTAAAGGGAAGACTGGTTGCGTAGTCTGCATTGATGGTACATGCTCCACTTATCTTAGTGGATCCCAGAAGACGGTGTACATGAATCATAGAAGATTCCTCCCCAAGAGGCACAAGTACCGTCATTCTTCGATGAATTAGTTCTTCGATAACTAGGCCAAGCCACAGACTGAGCCAGAGAGGACGAGGTATGGGCCAAAGGTGTTTGACATTGTGAAGGACATTAACTTCGAGTTTGGAAAGAAGAAGAGGACGAAGATGGGCAGAAGAAACCAAGGAAGAAGAGAAAGTGGGATGACGAGGATTAGGAAGCACCTGTCGTGAAGGTTTCATTCAAGAAGCAGTCATGTTTCTTCAAGTTCCTGCCATATTGGAAGGAGCTCAATACACCGCATGCCATCGACAGCATGCACCTGGGGAAAAATGTCTTCGAGAGCACGATCGGGGTCCTCCTTGACATGAAGACTAAGACAAAATATGGTCTCAAGTCATGTATGGACCTTGTGAAACAGAACATCAGACACGAAATCCACCCAACACCGGCGGGAAAAGTGGAAATAAAGTTGACCTTCCAGGCGCGAGCTACAACCTGACAAGGGATGAGAGGAGGGCTTTCTGCAAGTGGCTTAGGGATGTAAAGGTCCCGACCGGTTTCTCTTCCAACATCAATAGCCTGGTCTCGATGAAAGACCTGACAATGACCAACTTCAACTCCCATGTCTGCCACATAATGCTGACTGTGTTCCTTCCTATTGTGATAAAGGTTATCGGTCCAGAGTACGTGAAGATGGTTATCACACGCATGTCCTACTTCTTTAACCGCATCACATAGAAGGTCATCGATGAAGCTGAGCTGCCTGCCCTAAGAGAGTTTATCGTAGAGACTCTTTGCCAGCTTGAGATGTGTTTCCCACCTTCTTTCTTTGATATTATGCCACACCTAATGATGCACATGGTCGATCAGATAGAGGAACTTGGTCCTATATACTTGCACCAGATGTGGACGTATGAGCGGTTCATGTCCACCCTCAGCAGATACGTCCATAACTGTGGTTACCCGGAGGGCTCCATGATCAAGGCATACACAATGGAGGAGGCCGTTAACTGTTGCACGAGATACATCTGAGATGGAAATGCTATTGGGTTGCCCATCCACTTGCATGAAGGCAGAACAACTGGTATGGGGTGCACGGGAAGGAAAGTACGTAGTGATATAGATGAGAAAATATTGCAAGAAGCCCATCATGCCGCCCTTAATCAGTTAGTGTCGATGGAACACTGGGTTGAGCAGCACCTGAACGAGATTCGCCGCACTGCGGCCGATCGCATAGAGGCATGGGTATAGAGACAAGACAAGATCAAGTTCATGATGTGGATCCAAAAGCAGGACATCCCCACCGACGGATGCACTGAAGAATCTAGGCTTGCATTCGGACCATCCAGCCAAATCACCACGTGGCAAGGGTATGACATCAATGGATACAGGTTTCACATGACAGAGAAGGACAAGAAGAGCACGGTACAGAATAGTGGTATTCGATATGAGGGCATTGACAAGGCGACGGTGACCTCCAGATACCCATCTGTCGGTGCCATTGGGTCAACCCGAAGGCAGTTAATATAGACGAATATGGACTAACCACCGTTGACCTGCAAAGGGTCGGCTACAAAGATGATGAGTGGGTACTCGCAAGCCGTGTCGCACAGGTAGCCTACTACAAGAAGCCCAGAGATTCCAACAAGCATGTGGTTGTGTCAGGAAAGCAAAGGATCGTTTGAGCCGATGGAGTCCAGAGTCCCGAAGAATACAACAACTACCAAGAGCTCTCGCTCTTTACCGATCATCAACGAAAGATCAAGATCGTCGAGAACCACATCAACAAGACCAAGATGAAGCCCTGGTTCCGCCCTGACGGCAAGAAGAAGACCGTTATAGGATCACTTCTAGCAAAATGATATATGTGTAATATAATGTATTTATTGATTAACGACTAAGAAATTTTATGTTTTTCACATCTATATGTAATAATGTACTCACTTATTCATTAATAATGTACTCTACTACACTCTATACTTTACTACTACTCATACTACTCTCTACTACAATCTACTACTACTCTCTACTACACTCTACTACTTTACTACTACTCATACTACTCTCTACTACACTCTAGTACTTTACTACTACTCATACTACTCGCTACTACACTCTAGTACTTTACTACTACTCATACTACTCTCTACTACACTCTAGTACTTTAATACTACTCATACTACTCTCTACTACACTCTAGTACTTTACTACTACTCATACTACTCTCTACTACACTCTAGTACTTAACTATTACTCATACTACTCTCTACTACACTCTACTACTTTACTACTACTCATACTACTCTCTACTACCCTCTACTACTCATACTACCCTCTACTACTCATACTGACACATCTACTATGCTATACTACTTAACCGTGGTGGTTATCCTAAAACATCCGCCACCGTTAATGCCTATTAACTGTGGCGGTTGCATTATAGTAACTGTCATGGTTGATATTAACCGTGGCGGTTATATTACAGCAACTACCATGGTTAATCGTTCCTATATAAGCCGGCGTTGGCACCCTTCTTCCTCCATCTCCTCCTTGACACCGACACCACTCTGAAGGGCTGTCAAATCCACCGGCCGCCCTCCCTCTCCGACGACCCACCATCGTGCCCCTCTCCCTCGTCCTCCCTCGCCCCTCTCCCTCGCGCCACTGTCGTCATCCCCCTGCCTCAATTCATGGCCGGAGCGCCGCCCTCGTCCTTGCCCCGCCCCTCCCCGATCTGCGGCTGGAAGTGCCACCGTCGTCCTTGCCCCGCCCCTCCCCAATCCGTGGCCAGAAGCGCCGCCCTCGTACATCCTCGCCCCGCCCCACCCTGATCCGCGGCCGGAGCGCCGCCCCTCGTCTTCGTCGGCGCCATTCGTTCTCAGCAGCGATGACCGCCCAGCAGGTATCCTCACTCCCTTTTCCCCCCTCCTTCCTTCCTTTCCGAAGCCCAGCACACCCAAACCCTAAGCTATTTTGGCCAATAATGATGCTCTGTTTATGCACACCCAAACCCTAAGTAGGCATGCTCTTTATGCTCTATTTTGGCCAGTAATGAAGCACACCCAAACCCTAAGCTGTTTATGCTCTATTTTTTTTCCAGTAATGAAGCCCAACAGGCATGCTCTATTTATGCTCTGTTTATGCCACCACTATTGTGCTTGATGATTATTGGAATCTTTGTATGTCAAAAAGGTTTCAATTACAGAGCATGCCAAGCTGCTGACTTTCTAGTACTGCTGCTGCCCTCGGTCAACTACTGCTACTCTCTACTACTACTATTACTGCTTCATAGCAGTCATTTTTGCTTCATAGCAGTCATTTTTACTTCTCTCTACTACTCTCTACTGCTACTCTACTACTACCCTACTACTCTACCCTCTACTATTCTCCTCTACTACTAACCTACCACTACTTCAGTAGATGATTATTGTGCTTGATGCTATTTAGACCTTCAGTAAAACTTGAGCATCTAAGTTGCTGCTGCTGCTGCTTCTCTATTACTGCTACTGCTATAATGCTGCTGCTGCTACTCTCTGTCAGCCACTACTACTCTCTACTACTAGTGCTCCTCTACTACTACTCTACCCTCTACTGCTCTCTATTGTTGCTCTTCTACTCTCTACTACTAACTTATTTCTACTTCTAGTATCTACTACTCCTACTACTATATGATAATTAGCTGGATGATGAATCCCAAAAGTTAGAGGTGCCGATTGGTTTTGGCCAATCCTGGTATCTCAGTGAGCTATGTGAAGTGAATTAGTGATACTATTGGGTCTGACGGCAAGGTTGGGATTTCCTCTCTACTACTTCCCTACTACTTGTACTACTGTACTACTACTCTACTACTGCTACTACTACTCTCCTACTACTACAAGGCTGGACTTTCCTCTCTACTGCCTATTTTGATGCCTATGTGACAAGATGGTGCCTATTTTGATTATTACACACTGAGCAAAGTGTCTTAGATCAGTGATGTTATTTCTTTCTTGGACATGATGATGGCTATTTCAATTTTTACACACTGAGCAATGAGCAGTAGGTATATGATGTTATTGTGCTTCCTGAACATGATGTTGGCTATTTTGATTTGTAAACACTTGTTGGCACAGGAGGAGCACCTTTAGGTGAGACAGCCGCGCCATAATTGTTTACTAGAATCTTTGCTCTAATAAGTACACCTGCACATTGCAATGATGAAAATTTGTAATATGAACTGAGACCTAAGGCACTTTGCAATGATGTTGATTCTAAAAATCCCATATGGGGAGCACTTTGCTGTTATGTTTCTTGTACACTCTACTACTACTACTTAGTGCTACTCTATTGCTGCTGCTGCTGCTCTCTGTCAGCCACTACTATTCTTACAACCCTCTACTACACTCTTCTACTATCTACTACACTCTACTACTAATAATACACTCTACTACTACTACTACTTAGTGCTACTATGCTGCTGCTGCTCTCTGTCAGCCACTACTATTCTTACAACCCTCTACTACACTCTTCTACTATCTACTACACTCTACTACTAATAATACACTCTACTACTACTACTACTTAGTGCTACTATGCTGTTGCTGCTCTCTGTCAGCCACTACTATTCTTACAACCCTCTACTACACTCTTCTACTATCTACTACACTCTACTACTAATAATACTCTCTACTACTGCTGGTGCTCACTACTGCTCTCTACTACTCTCTACTACTAGTGCTGCTTCTAGACTACCGCTACTTCTATACTACTGCTGCTGCTCAATACTGGTCTTTACTACTCTACTACCCTCTACTACCCTATACTACTATCTACTACTACTCATACTACTCTCTACTGCTACTGTTCCTCTACTACTACCCTACTACCCTACTACTCCTACTACTAATGGTGTTTGGATGGTTGTTGCTATCTACTTCTTCTATACTTCTCTACTACTGCCAGTACTATTACTACTGCTACTTCTATACTACTACTGCTGCTACAAGGCTGGACTTTACTCTCTACTGCTACTACTACTCCCCTACTACTACAAGGCTGGACTTTCTTGTGTACTGCCTAATTTGATTACTACTGCACACTACTATCTACTGTGAGATTTTTGCTGGCTTTGATGCTCTATTTTGACAAGATGATGTCTATTTTGATCATTACACACTGAGCAAAATATCTTAGGTCAGTGACGTTGTTTCTTTCTTAGAAATGATGATGGCCACACTGAGCAATGTGCAGTATGTATATGATGGCTATTTTGAGTTGTGTAAACACTTATTGGCGCAGGAGGAGCACCTTTAGGTGCGGCAGCCGCGTCATAAAAGTTTACTAGATTTTTTGCTTTCCTCTAATAAATACACGTGCACATTGCAATGATGAAAAATTGTATATTAACTGAGACCTAAGACACTTTGCAATGATGTTGATTCTAAATAAATACCCGCTACTACTCTCTACTCTGTACTTCCCTCTACTACTCTATTTCTTTCTTGGACATGATGATGGTTATTTCTTGGAAATTTTGATTACTTTGTTGCTCGATAATACAAGGTGGTGTAGTGAGACAATGTGACAGCCGAGTTCTACAGTGTTTGTCATGACTCTCATCAAACCGTGAGAGACATCCATACCTAAGAAAAAGCATATTCATGTTGTGCTGTTGGGTTGGATGTGTCTCGCGGTTCCATGATTGTGATGATTTCAGTTTTGCTGTCTATGAGATTTTGCTGCCTATGGTAACAAGAGTTGTCACATTAGTCAAGGATCAATGATCACCATAAGCGTTGGAAGGCTACATTGTGCAGAAACCCGCTATTTTGAGAGCAATTAGTCTACTACTGCTCCTAGTCGCTACTATTTGTACTAGTCTACTACTTCTATACTTTGACTCCTAATTAGTGACAGTGTTGTTTATTTGCTGGTTGTTCACTGTTGTTCACTAATGCCTATGATGATAATAACAACCAACAATTGAGGTGGCTACCTTTGTGCATTTGCCTTTTCCAAGGTTTTATGTGGAAGCTGTGGTTGTCTTTGTCATGTTATGTCATAACTCATCATGAGACACATCCAGAAGGGCCACATCCACCCTTCACTCCTAATGTGGCCTAGGGAGTACAAGAGGATGTGCTCATGCATGGTAGACATAGATTCATGAACATACTGCTCACCTTATTTTGCTTCCTTTTCCAAAGGCAGCCACTAATGATATTGATGACAAGTAGTAGAAACAAAAAATCTGAGGAAAAAAAATTTGAGGCATTTGCAATGATTAAACTTGAAAAATATGCTGATGCAGCGCGATGATGATCAAATCCCCTCCTGAGGATAAGCTCCTAAACTAGGATGGCTTGTCTTGCAAGCAACCAGTTTGGAAGCTATGGGATGACATTGGGGTGGTCTGAGCCAAAATCGTACTTGTTTTAATTATTATGTATTTTTCTTTGGACAATTTTGTAATTTTCAATGGACAAAATTGTACTTTTCTTCACATTTTTTATCCTACACCCAATGTACATGAAAAAGTGTAATGTTTTACTCCAAATGAATACAATTCATGATTCCAAATTAATATCCATGTTTTTTTAGATTCTCATATGTGAATGCAATACTCTCTCTTCTTTGTAGTAGATATATGGCAGACCAACAAAGAGAAAAAGAATGGCGCAAGCCAAGCCCGGCCCCGAGTTATAAGGGCTTAGACGACGAGGGCTCAGATAAGTCCGCCTCAGATGGCGAGGACATCCCCACCAAATCCACCTCAGACGGCAAGGACATCCTCACCAAGTTCGCCTCAGACGACGAGAGCATCTCGTATGAGGATGAGGTATTCACACTGAGGGCCACTAAGAAAGTAGCCACAAAGTTAGAAGTTGATCCAGATTGGGAGGCAGAAGAAGAAACAGAGCCCTCAACTCGAGCATCTAACACCCCAGGACGACACTTTCTAGATGACGAGCAACGCGTAAGTATATAATTAGCTTACACAACGTTGATTCACCACACGTAAGTATACAACTAATGCAGGCTCATATATACTCTTGACAGTTACCTTCGGTGCCTATGTCTTTGGAGTTTCTCGACGATGAAGAAGAGGGCCATGCCTCGGGTCCCACACCGAGCACTTCAGTTGCAACGGGAAGTACCAACAAAGGCAAGAAGTCTGACTTGAAGAGGGGCCAACATGGGAGGCACCAGGTAACCAAGAAGGTGCATGTCATCGACCAGATCGGGTCACAGGGAGAACCCTTGGCGCCACTGTCAGTCATCGGCACCTTCAGCAACCAATGCTTGTGTCTAGTCAGGGAGGACGTGCCGATCACGTACTTCAACTGGAAGACGGTGCCGAATGAGAGCCCCATGTGTTTGGTTTTGAGTAATTGATGAAACCTACCTAAGTACTAACCTTGATCTCTAAGTGTGAATCATGAGATAGGTTGGTACATACCATGTGATGGAGCTAATGGATCAAAGGTGATGATGGCAAGGCTCTGGCATGGTGGTGCAAAGGAAAATGGAAAAGGATTCAAGGCAAAGGTGAAATAGGAATCCATTTTCGGTTTGGTGATCAAGACACCATAAGGGTGTGATCACATTTAGGATAGATAGCCGTACTATCAAGGAGGGAGCTCTTGTGTTTGATTACGGTTATCATGTGCCACTAGGTTCTTTGTATTGCATATAAAATCAATTGAACTAGTGAGAACAACCAGCTTAATTCCAAGAAGATCTGAACTAAAAGCTAACACACATGCATAAGTGTTGAGATCACTTAGTGTTAGCCCTTGGAAGCTTGGAAGAAAGTTGGAGGTATTTTGGACCAAGTTTGGAGGTCCGGACGCTAGGGTTTAGATGTGTCCGAACTTTCGTGTATGCGTCCGGAAGCATACCAAAGGTAGTCTTTGCTGTGGTCAGAGATCCGGACGCTGACTCCGGACGTGCGTCCGGAGTGGCGTTGCTCTCTGTTGCTTTTTGTGTCGATCTGGAAGAAGGTTCGGACGCTAGGTTGTGTCCGGACAGGAGACTCCGGACGCGCGTCCGGAGAGAAAGTGCTCTTTGGAACCTCTCTGCTAGGGTCCGGACGCCACTAGGTGTTGGTCCGGAGTAGCACTGTTGAGTGTGTCCGGAGATGCGTGGCGAGCAGTGGTGCACACGGGAAAGAGCCGTTTCAAACGGCAGGGCGACCGAACGCATGCGGCATGGTTCGAACGGCGTGTTGCGCACGTCCGGAGGCCGCATCCGGAGTGGCAAACAAAGAGCTTGGCTGTCGGCTGGTGAAGGGTCCGGACGCGGGTGTTAGTCCGGACACCCTGTGAAAAGAGCATCCGGAGTGGACGCAGAGACTCAGTTTGTGGGGCAAAACGGCTAGTGTTTGAGTGTGGGCTATATAAAGTGATATGGCCGGCCCTTGGGGCACTCTCTTGCACTCCTACTTCACTCACACACTTGTCCTTGCTTGAGATTGCTCCACCCACTCATCCTCTTGACATAATTGACATATTCATGAGAGATTGAGTGAATCCAAGTGCATTGCTTATTGATAGCATACTAGTGGCACTTAGTGATCGTCGTCGTCGTGGGAGTTCTTGTCATTCTTGGAGGTTTCCACCTTCTAGACGGCTTGGAGCGACGAGGATCGTTGAGCGGAGGAAGGTGTTTGTCTCCGGCTCCGATCGGTGGATTGTGAGGGGTTCTTGAACCTTCCCCGCAGGAGTTCGCAAAAGGTATCTCTAGTGGATTGCTCGTATCTTGTGGATCCCTATGTTGTGTTGGTTTTGCGGCACCTGGTGATGGGTTTGGCGTTTGATGCCAATTAGCGCGTGAACCTCCAAGTAGGTGAATCGCTACAATGAGGACTAGCTTGTTGGCAAACAAGTGAACCTCGGTAAAAAATTGGGTCTCATTGTCTCTCTACCGAGGATTCTCATTGGCTATCTATTATTTGATTGATATTCTCTTCGCGGAGGTATAACTTCTCTAACTCTAGCTTTGCATTACTTTCTTTACATTCTTGCAAAGTAGAGCCTCTAGCTTAGCTTGTGTAGCTTAGTCTAGTAGCACTAGTCATCTAGCTCTTGTGTGTGACATAGGATTTATCTTGCTAGAAACTAGTATTGTGGTAGGTGGCTTGCCGACCCTAGTAGTGTTAGTGCAAACTTGTTTACGCCGTGTTTTATTCTAACAAGTTTGCCTAAGTGTTGTTGTAGAAATTTTTTAATAGGCTATTCACCCCTCCCTCTAGCCATATCTAGACCTTTCAAGTGGTATCAGAGACGGTACACCGTTCTTACAAGGCTTAATATCCCACGGTGTTAAAATGGCTCAAATCAACAACACCAAGAGGTCACCCAAGTTTGATGGCACCAATTATAGCTATTGGAAGGCATTGATGACCACCCATATCAAATCAATCAACCGGAAGATATTGTTGGTGGTTGACAAGAAGTTTGCGGTAGCAAATGATGAGGCACCCACCGCGGCCGAGGAGGAGAAGCTCCAAAACAATGACATTGCTTTGAGTGCCATCCATAAAGCAATCTCAAGAGAAGTGTTTGAGCAAATCAAGAACATTGAGAGAGTTCATGATGCATGGAAGAAGCTAGAAGAGTCATATGAAGGGACTCAATCCATGAAGGGGGCCAAGGCATACATCTTGAAGGAGAAGTTTGCAAGCTTCAAGATAAAGGAAGATGAGAATGTGCCGGAGATGTTCGATAGGCTTGAGGTGCTTGTCAATGGCCTCAAGTCACTTGGAGAGAATGTGGAGAACAAGGACTTCTCATTCAAATTTTTGAGGAGTCTTCCCTCAAGATTTGAGATGTTAGTCACTCTATTGGTGAGAAGTGGATTGGACACAATGACACCAAACCAAGTTCTTGGTAAGGTGATAACCGATGACACCTTTATAGAAGACAAGGACAAGATAAGAGAAAACAAGGAGAAGAAGGATGAGAAGAAAGATGAGAAGAAGAAGAGTGTGGCATTCAAAGCCACATCATCATCAAGGGGCAAAGAGAAGATCAAGTGTGATGATTCAAGCAATGATGAAAGCTCAAGCCAAAGTGATGATGATGAAGAAGAAATGGCTCTATTTGTCAAGAAATTTGGCAAATTCATGAAGAAGAAGGGCTATAGAGCAAGAAGGAAGAAGAGCTCACACAAGTTCAATGAGAAGGATAGAAGATTCTTCAAGTGCAATAGCAAGGACCATCTCATTGCGGATTGCCCTCATCATAGTGACAATGAAGATGAGAAGAAGGGCAAGAAGAAAGAGAACAAGATGTTCCTAAAGAAGAACAAGAAGGGAGGATCATATGTTGTCACTTGGGATAGTGATTCCTCAAGTGATGATGAGAAGAGATCAAGCAAGAAGAAGGCTCTTGCAAGCATTGCTATGAAGGAACAGATCTCTCTCTTCGACACTCCATCTACATGCTTCATGGCTCGGTCCACTAAGGTACAATCCGATGATGAGTGTGATTCTAGTGATGATGATTATGATGAACCCACTAAAGATGAACTAATTGAAATGTTGGAAGATGCTAAGACTCACTTTGACCTCAAGAGAAAGGAGTGCAAAGCATTGCGGAAAGAGCTTCAAGCTCTCAAGCAATCCTTTGATGAGCTAAACCGCTCTCATGAGAGGCTAGAGGATGCCCATGAGAAGCTTGTAAAAGCTCACTCTAAGATTGAAAAGGCTCACTCATCTCTTGTTGAGCAAAAGGAGAAAGAGAATGTTTCAACAAGTAACATGGGAACAACTTGTGACATAATCAATGAATCTTTCTATGAACCCATCATCATCACCCCAACTAACCCTTCTTGTAGCAATTCTAACTCTATCTCTTCTACTAGTGATGTTATCTCTTGTGATGCTTCACTAATGGTTGAGAATGAGACCCTTAAGAAGGAGGTTGGTAAGCTCACTCTAGCCTTAGGCAATGCCTATGGTGGAGACACCCGCTTGCTTAAGTGCTTGGGTAGCCAAAGGTTTTCCCTTTGCAAAGAGGGATTGGGCTATACCCCAAGAAAGGCAAGGCGACCTTTGTGACTCCAAAGCCTCGCTTTGTGAAGAGCAAAGGCCGGTTTTGCTCAAGTTGCAAGCAAGTAGGGCATGATGATCAATATTGCAAACTAAATCTAAACAAGATAAAATTTACAAGTGCATCTATTCGCTTTGATTCTAGTTATGTGCTTATGAGCTATTGAATGGAAGAAAGTCAAATATTGCATACTTTAGAGTGTTTGGTTGCAAGTGCTATATCTTGAAGAAAGGTGCAAGATTGAGCAAATTTGAGAGGAAATGTGATGAAGGCTTCCTACTTGGTTACTCAACTACAAGCAAAGCATATAGAGTATGGAATCTTACTCATGGCATAGTTGAGGAGGTACATGATGTGGAGTTTGATTAAACACAAGGCTCTCAAGATGAAAGTGACAATCATGATGATGTGATAGGTGAACCATTGGCCAAAGCAATGAAGAATATGGATATTGGGGATATTAGGCCATGGCAAGTGGATGAAGAGCAAGACAATGACTATCTAGTGCATGCTCCATCCAATGAGCAACGAAATGACAATCAAGCTAGTTCATCCTCTCCAACTCAAGATCAACAAGAGGCTAGTTCATCATCTCAATCCAATGACCAACCAAGTAAAAGCAATCAACTTCTAACTCTCCAACCGGCATCTATTGCAAGGGATCATCCTTTGGATCATATCATTGGAGATATCACTAGAGGTGTGCAAACAAGATCAAGATTGGCTTCATTTTGTGAACATTACTCCTTTGTGTCATCCATTGAGCCAACCAAGATTGAAGAAGCTTTGCAAGATTGTTGACACAAAAAGCGTCAGGATCTGCGAACACCTCGGGCTTATACCCGAATTTGATGTCCAAAGGTGTGCCAGTCGATTTGACCAGTTAATCGACAAGGACGATAACTAGAACAAGATCTGAACGAGACAACGGCGATGCGCCTGGATGTCAAGGCTCAAACTTGATCAGGATAACTAGAGTAGAGCTGAACGAGACGACAGCGATGCGCCTAGACGTCAAGGCTCAGGTTGCTCAAACGCGGAACTTGCAAGGGTTGACGGAGATCGAAGAGATGCAGCCCGTCGAGACTTGAAGAACTCGTAGGTAAACTAGATCTAATGCGATAAAAGTAGAGTTTCTGGAAAAGTAAATAAAAATAATAGATTTGTTTGATATATGATTGGATATATTTTCTCGCGACCCCTAGGTACATATTTATACTCCGGTAAAAGGAGTTGTAGATAGACACGACTCGTACCTTTCCTAAACAAAAACTCCTATTTTTAAGGAAATAAACGACTCGTGCAAGGGTCGGACTCAAACTTCTATAACAATACTAGTATAAGATCACCAGTTTCCTTACGTCTTCTCTTCGATGAAACTCTCTATCGACACATCTTTTCGATCCGCAACTTCCTTTTAGCGTCATTAGCAACTGCATGCTCACATTAGCCATGTCATCCTTCATTGGCAACATCCCTGCATGCGTTATCATTAGCGCCCTGGTTTTATTCTCATTGGCAACTTTGACCGATAACCTTCCGATGCCGATAGAAAACAGCTACTGATCAGAGTGAGTCTTGACCCTTTTGATAATCTGCAACCTTCTTCTATCGCCATCGGCAGCTCTCTGTTGACACCAGCCACTTCATCCTGTTTCCATCGGCAACGTCCCCCTCATCGGCAATATGCTTCAATCAGTAACTCTTCATTCCTGAACCTGCTTTTACCAACCAATCTTATCGGCAAAAATAGCCTAGTTTCCATCGGCAACAAACTTATCTCATTTGCAGCATTCACTCTCATCGGTAATATCAACCGATGACCTCCTAATGCCGATAGAAAACGGCTACCGACCAATGCAAGTCTTTAGCTCATTTGACACATGCCGAAAAACAGTGTCAACACATGGCCCCCAATTTTGGAGCGTAAAATATTTTACGTGCCGAAATTCTCTATGCCACAATCTTCTCCTCTAAGGCACCTGCGTGAATTCCTCGATTCCCGCACGTGAAAACTGCAAGTTGCCAACAGAACCCCGCGACTGCAGCATAAACAGTTACAAATCCAATCACATCTTCTCGATCAGCGCGCAAATCCACTACCATACCTTCCATATTCTCGCCCCGTGCAAAGAAAATTCCAAAATACCCCTAACTAGGCTTATAAAAGTTACCACCATTCAATCTGCCTTTCACTCCGAGCTCACATTCATTTTTACCCCCGTCTTCAAACCTTCTCCGGCACTCCCAAGAGTCTTCCGGCGTTCAACGGCAGCTTCTCCCTTCGGAAGGCGTAATTCCTACAAGAACTCCTTCTGCTCCAATGGCAATCAACTTTGACGTTCCCGCGGTAAATCTTTTCCTTTCTCAATCTGTCTCCTGCGATTTTTCGTTCTGCACCGCTCCATAATTTTTCTTTCTTCCCCTTTTTACTGTTTGAACCCTAGGAACTGCGCAACAAGATAGTAACCCCCCTCGATCAATCACATTTCCACTGTCTGGGTCCAATGGGAAACGCAGATCCTACCAATTTGATCAACGTAGAGACCAATCTCATTCCTTTTAGATCTGAGTGTTTCAATCAGGGTTGTGGAGGGATGCTTTCCGCTCATGGCCCAAACCCACCAAAGGTTGGAAGAATTGGTATCTTAGGATGGCTAGAACACAACAAGTTTACTAGGCAGAGCGCAACCTGGATCAATGCATTAAGCTTTCTATTGCCGATATGGCAAAGAACGAGAACATGATGATGGTTGCTTATTACTTTTGGTCCAACACAATGAACGCATTCTTATTCAGACATGGACCAGCCACCCCCACTCTTGCCGATGTGCACATACTTACCGATCTCGACGTCTTCTCTGCCGATCCCTCCAATCTTTTCGGTAGGAAATCCGAACATCGGGTAATCACATGCAACATCACACGCCATCTTCATGAACATGTGGTTGGAAAAGTTCATCTTCTGCGGCAGAATAGTTGGACCTACTACTATGTACCTTCCTGCAGCAGAGCTTCTAGCCGATGGAGCAAGACTTCCTCTTGGCCGATACCTCCTTGGTTCGGTATATCACCTCCTTCATCAGGTATCCAGAAAGCTATTGCTAGGCGAGCCCATCGGCAACCTCGGTGGTCCATGGTGGTTCATCAACATGTGGTTGAATGCACACATGCATAAAGCCCTCCAGTTCGACTTATTCAATCAACAATTTCCAAGGGCATATCGGAGGACTATGAATTTA
Organism: Microstegium vimineum; assembly: GCA_022036555.1. NCBI lineage: Eukaryota > Viridiplantae > Streptophyta > Magnoliopsida > Poales > Poaceae > Microstegium > Microstegium vimineum. The sequence continues at coordinate 36,217,341 of CM039121.1, read as the reverse complement.
ATGATGATGAATCGGCAACCCGTTTCCCACTCAACTTTGGGGAGGCCATCATCATATTGCCAGGAACCGATGCCAATGAGGGTCAGTTCGGCATGTTCTTTCAGAGACTTTACTGTGGGATTTCAGCTACAGAACGGGTCTGGTGGCCCTATATTGATCAGGACAACCGATTTCCATTTTGCTTCAATCTTACCAATGGAAATATACCACAAAATGAGTCGATCATGAAGGCCACCATCATTCCTTGGGCCATCCCCATTAACATCTTGGGGACCGGGAAGAATACTTCTCCAACTTATGAGTTTTACTATCCATTGGCAGCAGCAAGACAGTTGGCATTTGGTTAGTTGCCGATCAAGTTCAGCTATGCCAATGTAATCAAACCAAGAGAAGTCATTTCCATTGCCATGGACTGGAATAGGATCGTCAATCTTTCTCCCCATGCCGATACATCAAACATTGATTTATCTTCTTGGGCACCAACATCCTTCATCACGGAGTCATACAAATCCTGGTGGCAAGAATGGAAAAATCAACTATTCCCCAAGTCGTCGCATTACTATCGGCATTTGATCGATGCCGATCACATCATTCCCGATGATGCAGTAAGTTCTTCATTCTAATGCATCTCTTATTATTTACTTCTACTATCGGCATCTGACCCTCTTTTACTAACAGGCTGACGATCCAATCCCTTGAACGAGCAAGAGTGGCAAGCACTTCAATCTTCGAATGATGAACCCCATATCAATCATCGGCAACAAGGCTCCTTCGTTGGCTGCCTTCACCCCTCAAAGGGTACCCAAGGTCACCCTCAAGCCCAGGCCAACACCAGCTAGGACCACTGCTACTCCATCGGCCGCTACCGCCATCTTGGCGCAATCTTTCGTAGTAAGTCCTTCTCGCATTTATACCGATTACAAACCCTCATCGGTAATGTTTATTTTATTTAACTTGCACCAAATATCTTTCACAGGCAACGGACTCATCGGTAGCTGCTCCAAATGTACAAGCTTCTCTGACTCAGACTGTCGATGCCCCCCAAGCTTCACAGCAAAAACGCGTCGGCTCACCAACTGCTGCCCCGAAGAAGAAACGCTTGAGGCAAGTCACTCCATCCGTGCCATCAACTCCAGCTGCATCACCAACTCCCGTGGATGCACCAATACCAGAGCCAACATCGGCATCCATTCCTGAGCAACCATTGGACGAAACTCCGGACTAGGGAACAACACCATCGCTGCAGGATCCAGCTGCAACAATGGAGACAGCATCGGCATCGGTACCAGCACCAATACCAACTGAAATCCATGACCAGGGGACAGTATCATCGCCACAGGGGTTAGCCACCACGGCAGAGGCATCACCGGTAACAGCACCACCAGCACCAACTGTTCCTCCCACGGAGGCAAGTTCATCAGTAACCGTTGCCGATCTTCAAGATGATGCCACGCCAGCTGCCTTCCCGAGCCCAAGGCAAGAGATCCGCTTTAAGATGGTAAGTTGACTCACATTCTGTAACACAAACTTATGATCGGCAAGCTCTAATCTTTTTCTTCTTCAGGCCCAAGATTCTCCGAACAGTCTGTTCTCCTTCGCCGTCGACATCCCAGAAGATGGTGAAGAAGATATTTCCACTCAAACCTCAATCACGGTATCGGCAGAATTGAAGGCCAAACTTGAAGCATTGCTCCTTCTACTACAACAAGATACTTCGCAATTAGTCCAAGATTCCAGCGCAGCAAAAGTAGCCTTCAAGGAAATCCAAGACCAACTACCTGCTGATATTGAAGAGACACTCTTCCAAGCGGCATTCCTCGAGAGTCGGTAGCTCCAATACCGAAGGGCTTCACGTCGCATTGCCGAAAGAGCTGCTCAGGCGGGACTTGAAGAAGAAATACGCAAGTTCAAACAAGTCGCTGATGAAAAGCACAAGGACATCGGTCGTCTAGAAGCTTCCAGCATTGACCTTGAACAAGAAATTTCCCGCCTATCGGCAAAGAAGGAGAATCTATTGGCAGAGCTGAAACAAGTTGATGAAGCTTTAAGTTTAGCTAAACAGAAGAAAATTCAACTTCCCGACGCCACCAAGATCTTGCAACAAGAGAGAGATACTGCTGCTCGCGAGGCTCTGACGTTGAGGAAGAAAGTCAAACCAGTAGAAGGTACCGCCGATGACGACGCCAAGGAACTGGAGGAAGTGGACCAGATTCGCCTGCGTGCGATATCATCCATCCAATCCTTGTTGTAGTCTATTGTAATCCGTCATGTCGGCAATTTGCAAACCTTGACATTTGATTTTGCATGTAACATAATGTTAACACGCCTTCTGTCGATATTCTGTATGATTGTTATCTTATCGGCACTTATACTTTGTGTTGCCTCATGCATCTACCCAGATACTAGGATAATACTTCTTTAAATATTTACCGTTGATTGCTCTGGGAAACGCAACTCCTTCGAGGATTTCCAAAATATAAGCATTACCAGGAGCAGACTGTTTTATCCGATAAGGACCTTCCCAATTAGGAGACCACTTTCCAAACTTTGAACTTTTAGTCCCAATCGGTAAGATCAATTTCCACACCAGATCTCCATCGGCAAACTCCTTTACCTTGACTTTCTCGTCATACCACCTAGCAACCCTCTTCTTGTTTTCTTCAATGCTAATCAAAGCTCTCATCCGATGATTCGCCAGATCTTCCAACTCATCCTTCATAAGGATATCATATTCATCGGCTGTCAACTGATCTTGAGAAAACAATCGTCTAGAACCAGTCTTAATTTCCCAGGGTAGAACAACATCGTGCCCATACACCAATTGGTAAGGTGAGACTTTAGTAGCACCATAGCATGCCATCCGACAGGACCATAAAGCTTCATTCAGCACAATATGCCACCTTCTAGGGTTTTCTTCAATCTTGCGCTTGATAAGCTTGATAATTCCTTTATTAGTTGCCTCGGCTTGGCCATTAGCTTGAGCATAATAAGGGGAAGAGTTTAAAACCTTAAATCCCATATCGATAGCAAATTCGTCAAACTCCCCTGATGTAAACATCGTCCCTTGATCAGTGGTAATAGTTTGAGGAATACCAAATCGGTAAACAATATGCTCTTTTACAAAGTCTATCATGTTAGCCGACGTTACCTTCTTCAAAGGGATAGCTTCAACCCATTTTGTAAAGTAATCGGTAGCAACCAGAATGAACTTATGTCCTTTACTTGATGGCGGATACATCTGGCCGATGAGATCAATAGCCCATCCTCTAAACGGTCAAGGCTTGATTATGGGATTCATTGCCGATGCAGGCGCTCTCTGGACATTACCAAATTTCTGACAATCTTGACACCCTTTGAAATATTTGAAACAATCTTCAAGAATTGTCGGCCAGTAATATTCATTCCGTCTAATCATCCACTTCATCTTGAATGCCGATTGATGCGCTCCACATACCCCTTCATGAATTTCTCCCATTAACCCTTTCGATTCTTCTGTACTAAGGCATCTGAGCAAAACTCCATCAATGGTCCGATAATACAATTCATCATCAAGGAGCACATATTTGGTAGCTTGAAACCTTAACTGCATCTCAACCTTTCTAGACGGGTTTCTCAAGTAATCGGCAATTTCCTTCCTCCAGTCATCGGCAACTGTTACCGATGTCATTACTCCTTGAATTGGCTGATACCCTGAAGCATACTGTGCCAACCGATTAGCTTCTTCATTATATAACCTGGGAATGTGTTCAAGGCGGTATTCTTTAAATTCTTTCAATAACTGCAAACACTTCTCATGAGCCGCAATTAAAACCTCACTTCGGCATTCATATGTTCCAATCAATTGATTGATCACCAACATGGAATCACCGAAGATTTCAACAGCATCGTCACGTACTTCCCTGAGTAATTCCAACCCCTTCAGTAAAGCCTAGTACTCAGCCTGATTATTAGTCGAAGTAGCAATAATCGGCAACGAGATTTCATATTTTTGTCCCTGAGGTGAAATTATGACAATGCTAATGCCTGCTCCTTCCTTGCATGTAGATCCATCAAAGAATAAGGTCCAAGGAGCAATCTGCACGATGCTTACTGCATTGCAATGTTGGGTAACAAAATCAGCCATCACTTGAATTTTAACTGCTTTAGCCGATTCATACCTCAAATCAAACTCCGATAGCGCCAAAATCCATTTGCCGATTTTTCCACTTAATATCGGCATCGACAACATATACTTAACCACATCATCTTTGCATATGACGGTGCATTCGGCCGATAGCAAATAATGTCTCAACTTAGTACAAGAGAAGTACAAACAAAGACATAACTTTTTGACGGCCGAATACCTGGTTTCAACATCAACCAATCTTCTACTCAAATAGTAAATCACACGTTCCTTTCCTTCAAATTCTTGGATTAAGGCTGACCCGATAACACTGTCATCGGCAGACAAATACAACCTGAAAGGTTTCCCGTGTTAAGGTGGAATCAAGACTGGAGGATTCACCAAACATTTCTTAATCTCTTCCAAAGCTAGTTGCTGCTCTTCTTTCCATATAAATTCTTGATTGGCCTTCAATTTCAACAGCGGACTAAAAGACTTAATCTTTCCAGATAGATTAGATATAAATCTTCTAATAAAATTAATCTTGCTGATCAAGGATTGCAACTCAGTCTTATTTGTGGGAGCAACTACCTTGTTAATTGCATCAATAGATTTTCTGCTGATCTCGATGCCTCTCTGATGCACCATAAAACCCAGAAACTGGCCTGCCGATACACCATTGCGCGAGGCTTTGGTGCATTGTAGAAGGAATGCAGCAATTAGCATGGATCCAATCCCTTCCTAAGAGCAAGTTGTAGGTGCCTTTGCCACTGATCATGAAAAACGTTGTTGCCAAAGTTTTACTGCCGATGGTTAATTCAACACATACGGCTCCCATAGCTGGCGACACATTGCCTTCAAAATCTTTAAGTTTCATGCCCGTCTTGACTAAGTCTTGGTCACCTTTCCCAAGTTTCCTGAACATGACATATAGCATTATTTTGATTGATGCCCCACCGTTCACCAGCATCTTCGTCACGAGTTGCCCATCTACTTTACCTTTGATGAACAGAGCTCTTAAGTGCTACCTTTCATCATCGGCAGGCTTCTCAAAGATAGCTGTCAACGGATCTAACACCAACTGTGTCATCTCAACAGCTTCTTCTTCAGCATCGACAGGTGCCATGAATTCCATCGGCAATATGATGACCATATTGATTTCTGCCGATGGATCCCTATCTTTGCACTTTGGCCTCCACTGCTTGACTGGAGACTTTTCCCTTGAGGGATTCCCACTGTCATATAAATCTCCTTGGCGTTCGCGCTGAATCCTTCTTTTCTGAGTCTTTGTCAGACCTTTGAGGCACCATTGAGGAAGCTTAGTTTTCCAAACAGGCTAGTACTGTTTTTCACCGCTTGTATCGGCACCACGCCTTATGTTTGGATCTCTAGAGAATATCTCCTCATCGGGCACTCTTGCATTGGCCATTTCCTCGAGCTCCTCCTGACTAACATGCCTGCCAAGTCTATCATGTGTGCTGAGTTTGCCCCCGAGCCGATCATGCGCTGATTTCTTCTCTTTGATCGGCGTGCGATAGCTTGATGCCCGATCATCAAAACAGGGTTTCTTTTCTGACCGATTGGCAGGATAGTATCCATTGCATTCAGGGCAATTATCGGTAGTAGGTAATTTAATACCTTCTTCCCAGCAATGAACGAAGAAGGGACACCTCCAATGGTCTTTATGCCGAAGCCACTATTGACGCCTCTCTTCCTCCTGCCGCCGATATCGTTCTTCCTGCGATTGCCGATAATCTTGTCTTGGCCTCCTATGCGTGATTATAACACCAAGAGCCCTCTTGGCATTACTGCTTTCATCGGCAACTCTCTTGCCCTTTCTATTATCGGCAAACTTTTTCACATCACGCTCAGCTACCTGATGATCTGGATCCACCGATGCATTCTTCCTGGCAGCTTCCGATGTTAACACTTTAGTTTTTTAGTAGTTTCCACCATGTTATTGGGAAACGGATGCTGGTCAACCTTCATCGGCTTCTGGGCTTTAGTATTTCCAAACATGATTCGCCCAGATTCAATTTCTGATTGCAACTGCTGCCTAAAGACTTTGCAATCATTGGTGCTGTGTGAAGTTGCATTGTGCCACTTGCAATACCTGATCCTTCTGAGCTCTTCGGCCGATGGAATTACCTGGTTAGGCGCCAGTTTGATCCGCCCTTCTTGAAGCAATAGATCAAACATCCTATCGTCCTTGGTAATGTCAAAGGTGAACCTATCAGCTTCCTTCTGGCCAAACGGACAGGATACCGACTTCTTGTCCTTAACCCATTCAGCAGGGCCAATGTTCAGCTCTTCATTTGACTCAGAATCCTCTTCTTGGCCAATGAAGGCCACCTTCTTGTTCCAAGTCTTCCTGGGCTCAAAAGTTTTAACATCTTGATCGGCAATCCTCTGCACCAGATGACTTACGCTTTCAAATTCTTGAGACGCATACTTATCTTTGATATGCGGCAGTAGTCCCTGAAAAGCCAAATCTGCCAGTTGCCGATCATCAAGTACCAGGCTATAGCACTTGTTCTTTACGTCTTGCAGCCTCTGAACAAAGCTTTCCACCGATTCATCATTACGCTGCCTCAGATTGACTAAATCGGTAAGCTTCTTCTCATGCACGCCAACGAAGAAGTATTTATGAAACTGCCTCTCTAGATCGGCCCATGTGATTATAGAGCTTGGAGGCAGTGAAATGAACCACGTGAACGCCGATCCAGACAATGATGATGAGAACAATCTCACCCTTAGCTCTTCTCTGCTGGCAGCTTCTCCACACTGGATAATGAAGCGGTTGATGTGCTCCATCGTTGACGTGTTATCTTGGCCAGAGAACTTGGTAAAATCCGGCACCTTATATCGATTTGGAAGAGGGATTAAATCGTATCCTGGAGGGTATGGCATCCGATAAGAGTATGTGTTAACCTTGGGTTTAATGCCGAATTGTTCCTTCATCACTTCGGCAATCTTATCTGCCCAGTACGCATCTTGTTCTTGCCAACTCATTGGTTGGACATTGACTGGCGGAGCCGGCTGATGCGCCCCTTCGGGTCTTGGTGGCAAAGCGCTTGAAGTAATTGGTGCATGCGCAGTACTAGCCATCTGAACATTATGCATCGGCTGATTGGCCGATGGGTAGCTTTGCACACTCACTGGATTATGCTGTGGCATTACATTCATCGGTTGATGTACCGATGCTCCACCTTGAGCGTTTACCAGGTATTGATACCCGGGTTGTACCACCTGATGTTGAATTGGTGGTGGAGCAGTCCAACCAGGATTGTAGGTCATCGGCATATAATTCACTGATGGATGATAGCTAAGTGGAACGTGTTGCTCCTGTATTCTGGAGTAATCAACAAATTGTTTACCTTGATGTGCTAGTACTCCAGCTTGAGGATTTACCACCATAGGCTGACTCCCAGTTGCTATATTGTGTTGCATCGGCACAGAATTTACCGATGGTGGCATTAGAGGTACTTTAGGAATCACCACCTGGAGATCTTCTGATGGCATTTGCATAGTTGGAGAAGACGTGGAGTAATGCATCATAGGGATCACCGGCTGTGATTGCATTGCCGACGCCACGAAGTCTTTTGAAGCTGAACTATCTCCCTGCACCAGACTGGAACCAACAGATGGATTTGGAGGCATACCATATCCCCACCAGTTGGCAGGAGCTGGATGATTCTGGATAGCAGGCCCCGACATTGCCGACGCCAATGGTTCTATACTAAGCTTGGTGACGCTTTCGGGACCTGATCTTGGTGGTGTAGCCACATCGGCAGACGGATCCACAGGAGTGGAAGACGCCATTGGAGCTGCCGATGGGTTTATAGATGTCGATCTAGGTTGATGATACGCTGGACCAACATACTGAGGTGTCTATCCTTCTTTGAAAGATTGCATAATAGCATTGTACACAGTATTGGACAGCACATTGGAGTTTTTGATTAACGCATGATTCAATGCAGAATTAACCATCTCTTGTAATTTACCAGGATTGGCATCGAATGTAACCTGTCGCGGCAACGGCGGATCTTGCTTCTGGATGGCTTCGCCGCTCCTGCTTAGGCTGAAGGACTACAGATATAGTTGCTTGTACTCCTCCATAGCCCGCTCCATAGCCTTTTTTTGATCATCTTTCAGATCAGCCTCGGAGACTTCGATGACATTCCTCGGATTGATGTCGGTATGATCACCCATACCAGATGTATAATTGGTCCCATCGGGTGTGCCGAAAGAGGTGTTGACACAAAAAGCGTCAGGATCTGCGAACACCTCGAGCTTATACCCAAATTTGATGTCCAAAGGTGTGCCAGTCAATTTGACGAGTTAATCGACAAAGACGATAACTAGAAAAAGATCTGAACGAGACAACGGCGATGAGCCTGGATGTCAAGGCTCAAACTTGATCAGGATAACTAGAGTAGAGCTGAACGAGACGACAGCGATGCGCCTGGACATCAAGGCTCAGGTTGCTCAAATGTGGAACTTGCAAGGGTTGACGGAGATCGAAAAGATGCAGCCCGTCGAGACTTGAAGAACTCGTAGGTAAACTAGATCTAATGCGATAAAAGTAGAGTTGCTGGAAAAGTAAATAAAAATAATAGATTTGTTTGATATATGATTGGATAATTTTCTTGCGACCCCTAGGTACATATTTATACTCCGGTAAAAGGAGTTGTAGATAGACACGACTCATACCTTTCCTAAACAAAAACTCCTATTTTTAAGGAAATAAACGACTTGTGCAAGAGTCGGACTCAAACTTCTATAATAATACTGGTATAAGATCACCAGTTTCCTTACGTCTTCTCTTTGATGAAACTTTCTATCGACACATCTTTCCGATCCGCAACTTCCTTTTAGTGCCATCGGCAACTGCATGCTCACATTAGCCATGTCATCCTTCATTGGCAACATCCCTGCATGCTTTATCATTAGCGCCCTGGTTTTATTCTCATCAGCAACTTTGATCGATGACCTTCCGATGCCGATAGAAAACAGCTACCGATCAGAGTGAGTCTTGACCCTTTTGATAATCTGCAACCTTCTTCTATCGCCATCGGTAGCTCTCTGCTGACACCAGCCACTTCATCCTGTTTCCATCGGCAACGTCCCCTCATCGGCAATATGCTTCAATCGGTAACTCTTCATTCCTGAACCTGCTTTTACCAACCAATCTTATCGGCAAAAATTGTCCAGTTTCCATCGGCAACAAACTTATCTCATTTGCAGCATTCACTCTCATCGGTAATATCAACCGATGACCTCCTAATGCCGATAGAAAACGGCTACCAACCAATGCAAGTCTTTAGCTCATTTGACACATGCCGAAAAACGGTGTCAACAAAGATATTGATTGGGTGAATGCTATGCATGAAGAGCTCAATAACTTCACTAGAAATCAAGTTTGGGAACTAGTTGAGAGACCAAAGAACCACAATGTTATTGGCACAAGATGGGTCTTTCGCAACAAACAAGATCAAGATGGCATAGTGGTGAGGAACAAAGCAAGACTAGTTGCACAAGGATACACTCAAGTAGAGGCTATTGACTTTGGAGATACATATGCATCGGTGGCAAGGCTAGAAACAATAAGGATTCTATTGGCTTATGCTTGCGCTCACAACATCAAGCTCTATCAAATGGATGTGAAGAGTGCATTTCTCAATGGATACATCAATGAATTGGTATATGTTGAAAAACCACCCGGTTTTGAAGATGACAAGAAACCCAACCATATGTACATGCTAAGAAAGGCATTGTATGGTTTGAAACAAGCACCTAGAGCATGGTATGAGAGGGTGAGGGACTTTCTCCTCTCTAAGGGATTCATTATGGGCAAGGTTGACACTACCCTCTTCACCAAGAAGATTGATAAGGACTTGTTTGTGTTGCAAATCTATGTGCATGACATTATCTTTGGATCAACCAATCAAGAGTTTTGTGATGAATTTGGGAACATGATGGCTAATGAGTTTGAGATGTCCATGCTTGGAGATCTTAGCTACTTCCTTGGTCTTCAAGTCAAGCAAATGAAGAATGGCACATTTGTAAGTCAAGGCAAGTATATCAAGGACATGCTCAAGAAGTTCAACCTAGATGAAGCAAAGTCAATTAGCACACCAATGGGAACAAATGGTAACTTGGATAGTGATGCTAGTGGTAACATGGTAGATCAACAGGTATATAGATCAATGATTGGTAGCCTACTCTATGTGACCGCATCAAGACCGGATGTCATGTTTAGTGTATGCATGTGTGCAAGATTTCAAGCATCTCCTAGAGAGAGTCATTTGAAGGCCACAAAGAGAGTATTGAGATATTTGAAGCATACACCAAATGTTGGGTTGTGGTATCCCAAAGGATCAAACTTTGAGTTAATTGGATACTCCGACTCGGATTATGCGGGTTGCAAGATAGAAAGGAAGAGCACATCGGGCACATGTCAATTGCTTGGAAGATCACTTGTCTCATGGTCATCAAAGAATCAAAATAGTGTGGCACTCTCTACCGCTGAAGCCGAATACATTAGTGCGGGGAGTTGTTGTGCACAAATACTTTGGATGAAAGCTACATTGAATGATTATGGGGTCAAATTCAAGAAAGTGTCATTGCTATGTGATAATGAAAGTGCAATCAAGCTAACCAAAAACCTGGTTCAACACTCAAGAACAAAGCATATTGATATCTGCCACCATTTCATTAGAGATCATCAATTGAAAGGGGACATTTCAATAGAGAGTGTGGACACCGATGATCAATTGGCTGATATCTTCACCAAGCCACTAGATGAGAAAAGGTTTTGCAAGCTAAGGAATGAGTTGAACATACTTGATTTCTCCAATATGAGTTGATGCACCCCACTTATATGACATGCCTCTACTTCGACAAAGCAAGGTACAAGTTGATTTGAGAGCATTCATGCATACTTTGCTAGGACTTGTGTAGAGCATATAGACATCACTCATGCTTCTAGGCTTATTCATGAAAACCAAAATGAATTTGATGTTTATATGGTGCCACTATATCTTCTATGACTTGATATGATCTAGTGGTAGCATATGACATGTTGATGGGCTTGCAATCCTAGTGTTTGATCTATGTCTATGAACTTAAGTGTTTAATTAAACATAGGCAAGATAACCATCTTAGCATGTGTGAACAAGCTTGTCTATGGTTTAAACCGAATTAAATATCTTGGGCAAGTAGCTTAGTTCAAACCAAGGTTGAAAAATCTTTCACCCTATCTCACACTAAGGGGGAGTAAAACTTGAATATCTATAATTGATCCCACCTTTTTGTGTCAATTGGATGACAAAGGGGGAGAATTTGTGAAAAGATATAAAATTTGACCAAAAGGGGAGAAATTGAAAGATAAATGGAGTAAAATGAAAAATCTTTTTGAAAAGAACACACAAGTAGGGGGATCAAGCTCATGAACACTTTGTTGCATTTGAATGCTTGCATCCTCATATGTATTGTTGCACAAGTACTTAAATTCAAATATTCATGCTTGTGCGGTGATTGCTAGTGATACAAAATGATTGATGATTGATCAACTAGCATGAATAGGTTGGTAAGCTAGGTGTGTAGTGATGTTCAAATGGTATCTAGAAACCTTGCTCTTAATGTTGATCTCACAGGGTTTCTAGTGTTTACTTGTTGTCTAGCTTATCATGGTGCTAAGGGTGATTCAATTTCCGCACTCCGATGGTATCACGCTTCAAAGGTCTACTCTTAAACTTTAGCATCATTTGGTAGCTATTTACTCTCCCACATTGTCTATCCATGCATATGTGCTAAACTTGAACCAAACTCTAGAAGCACATATGTAAGGGGAGTTAATAACTACCGAACCGAATTTGTGTGACTTGTCCAAATTTTAAAATCTTTATGGAAACTCAGGTTCAAAATGATTATATTTCATATCTTTATGGAAAGGTTGTCATCAATTACCAAAAAGGGGGAGATTGAGAGCCCCATGTGTTTGGTTTTGAGTAGTTGATGAAACCTACCTAAGTACTAACCTTGATCTCTAAGTGTGAATCATGAGATAGGTTGGTACATACCATGTGATGGAGCTAATGGATCAAAGGTGATGATGGCAAGGCTCTAGCATGGTGGTGCAAAGGAAAAAGGAAAAGGATTCAAGGCAAAGGTGAAATAGGAATCCATTTTCGGTTTGGTGATCAAGACACCATAGAGGTTGTGATCACATTTAGGATAGATAGCCGTACTATCAAGGAGGGAGCTCTCGTGTTTGATTACGGTTATCATGTGCCACTAGGTTCTTTGTATTGCATATAAAATCAATTGAACTAGTGAGAACAACCAACTTAATTCCAAGAAGATGTGAACTAAAAGCTAACACACATGCATAAGTGTTGATATCACTTAGTGTTAGCCCTTGAAAGATTGGAAGAAAGTTGGAGGTAGTTTGGACCAAGTTTGGAGGTCCGGAAGCTAGGGTTTGGATGTGTCCAGACTTTCGCGTATGTGTCCGGATGCATACCCTAGGCAGTCTTTGCTGTGGTCAGAGATCTGGACGCTGTTGCATGTCCAGACGCTGACTCCGGACGTGCGTCCGGAGTGGCGTCGCTCTCTGTTGCTTTCTGTGTCGATCTAGAAGAAGGTCCGGGCACTAGGTTGTGTCCGGACAGGAGACTCCGGACGCGTGTCTGGAGGAAAAGTGCTCTCTGGAACCTCTCTACTGGGGTCCAGACGCGACCAGGTGTTGGTCCGGAGTAGCACTGTTGAGTGCGTCCGGAGACGCGTGGCGAGCAGTGGTGCGCGCGGGAAAGAGCCATTTCAAACGGCAGAGCGACCGGACGCATGCGGCATGGTCCGGACGTCGCGTTGCACGTGTCTGGAGGCCGCGTCCAGAGTGGAAAACAGATAGTTTGGCTCTCGGCTGGTGAAGGGTCCGGCCGCGGGTGTTAGTCCGGACCCCCTATGAAAAGAGCGTCCGGAGTGGACGCAGAGACTCAGTTTGTGGGGCAAAACGGCTAGTGTTTGAGTGTGGGCTATATAAGGTGATATGGCCGGCCCTTGGGGCACTCTCTTGCACTCCTACTTCACTCACACACTTGTGCTTGCTTGAAATTGCTCCACCCACTCATCCTCTTGACATAACTGACATATTCATGAGAGATTGAGTGAATCCAAGTGCATTGCTTATTGATTGCATACTAGTGGCACTTGGTGATCGTCGTCGTCGCGAGAGTTCTTGTTATTCTTGGAGGTTGCCACCTTCGAGACGGCTTGGAGCGACGAGGATCGTTGAGCGGAGGAAGGTGTTTGTCTCCGGCTCCTATCGGTGGATTGTGAGGGGTTCTTGAACCTTCCCCGCGGGAGTTCGCAAAAGGTATCTCTAGTGGATTGCTCGTATCTTGTGGATCCCTATCTTGTGTTGGTTTTGCGGCACCCAGTGACGGGTTTGGCGTGTGATGCCAATTAGCGCGTGAACCTCCAAGTAGGTGAATCGCTACAACGAGGACTAGCTTGTTGGCAAACAAGTGAACCTCGGTAAAAAATATTGTGTCTCATTGTCTCTCTACCGAGGATTCTCATTGGCTATCTATTGTTTGATTGATATTCTCTTCGCGGCGGTATAACTTCTCTAACTCTAGCTTTGCATTACTTTCTTTACATTCTTGCAAAGTAGAGCCTCTAGCTTAGCTTCTGTAGCTTAGTCTAGTAGCACTAGTCATCTAGCTCTTGTGTGTGACATAGGATTTATCTTGCTAGGAACTAGTATTGTGGTAGGTGGCTTGCCGACCCTAGTAGTGCTAGTGCAAACTTGCTTACGCCGTGTTTTATTCTAACAAGTTTGCCTAAGTATTGTTATAGAAAATTTTTAATAGGCTATTCACCCCCCCCCTCTAGCCATATCTATACCTTTCACCAATGAACTCAAGGACAAAGTATGGACTGAAATCAAGAAATATTTCCAGTACCCACCAGACAAATACAATGGGGAGCGATGCAGGGGGCATGCGCTGTTTATTGCAGGCAAATCCCTTCTCACCCTCCGAGCCACACTGAACAAGAAGTATGTGAAGACCGAGAAGACACCCTTCGCGGACTACAGCTTCATTAAAAACACGTCTTGGATGAGTATCTTGACAAGATGAGCACTGGCGAAGCAAAGTCCAAGAGCCAGATGTTCTCGGAGTTTGCAAAGAAGAACAAGCTCTCGCACCACCTAGGCATGACCGGGTACGCCGGTAAGAGGCCGATTTGGCGCTAGGAAGAAAGGGATGTAGAAGCGTCTGGGCAGAGGTATCCCTTACAAGGCGTCGATGAGAGGTCACGCGACTACTTCTATGCTCGTCGGCTGAAGAAGCTGAAGGAGGGAATGACAAAGCACAATGAGCCACAGACCGAGGAGGCAGAGAAGACTTTGCTCGTAGTTAAGGCGGCAAAGGAACGCGGGGAGTTCGTACCTCGCAGGGACCACAATGAGCTCACCGAGGCGTTGGGAAACCCCAAGCACCGCGGTTGCGTCCGGGGTGTATCCTCGAGGCAGATCTGGAAGAATGTGGGGTCGTGGCAGTCCGATGTCGCCTCTTACCACATGAGGCAAGGATACAAGGAAGGTATATTCCAGGCCGGCGAGGAAGCCACGATGAAGGAAATGATCATGGGGTCGATACAAGATGCTTTCACGAGCACCGACCCAAAGATGGTGGAGCTGAGGACACAGATGTTTCGCCAGGCTGGCGTGATGCCACAATAGGGTGAAGGTACCTCTGCACCCCAAAGTTATCCGGTCGATGAGATCGTGAAGACCAGAATGGTCCACCTCTTGGTGCCGTTTGGCAGAGCGGGGAGGAAGAAGAAGGTGGCAGAGGGCTCGGTAGAGCCACCCAACCTTGAAGACAGGTTCAAAGGCAAGCCCATCCCGCCCGAGTATGCCAAGGTCTTAGTTGCGTAGACGGATGATCACCATGAGGATGATGAACTTGATTTCACCACTGAAGAGGGAGGCACGACCCTGGCTAGTGCTTTGGGCACTTATGTGTTATGGAACAAGGACGACCTTCACTTCCCTCCGGATCCATTGTCGCCAAAGAGCTCACACCGGTCACCGACTCCCCCAGGTGGCGGCCCATGTGACGATAACAATGACGACAACGACGACGATGTTGGTGGCCACCAAAGCCCAAGTCGTAGCCCATCACATAGCCCGCGTCCGGACACGAGCAACCCACAGGGACAGATGAAGGATCGGGCCACCAAACACCGCCTCAAAGACAGGGGAAAGTGGAGTGTCCACCGCCGCCGAAGAAGCCAGAAGAAGAGGGGGACAAACCCGCCCATCTCAATGAGGTCGAATGGGAGGTGTGGAAAGCCACAGAAAATAACCAGTACACAACGGCATTCCAAAGGTACAAATGGCAACCAAACATCGCAAGCATAGTATGTGTGCACATATATATGATACTTACACACTCTTCTCTTGTCTCAGTAACAAGGAGAAAACCTCGCCTATGTTTTGGCCCCTCAGTCCAGATTGCCCTGCTAACTTTGAGAATGGCAAGTTCATGTTGCCGTTAGGGCAGCTTATTGAGGAACCATGGAAGATTAGAAGGTTCCATCTCTGGTATATGCATGCTTTGAGGTTAGGCATGAGGGAGTTTGTTCAGAGGGTACCCAAGGAGTACTTCCTCTTGGAGGAGGACACCTATTTCTAAATTGTCTTCCACAACATGCATAGAATGTTGTGGCGCAAAGACCTCGATGTCGCCCAAGTCACCCTTTTTGCCATGTAAGTTGTTGCACCTATGCATCTCTATAGCTAAGTAAGTTCATTACGATCGAAGTAATGTATGTAATGTTGACATTGCTGCTTGCAGGATGCAATCATATATATGCAACGAGTTGTTGCATAAGGTTATTTACCTATCTCCTATGCATATTACCGAGAGGGCCATCATTGGCCACGAGCTAATGGACACGAATCCAAAGCTAGCGAGCTTGAGAGGGATGGAGCGAGTGAACACCATAGCTTTGATGCGAGGTGAGATCAAGTTCAGGAAGGGACACTACATTCTCAAAGACATGAAGCAGCTCCAGGGAAAAGGGTGTATCCTTGCCGCTCACCAGTTTGGGTAAGTCCAAATGATACATGCATGCATGTTGGCTTCACCACGTTTCATATTTCAACAAGATCTTAGATCCATATTGTTTGAATGGTGTAGCATGGGCGACACGGGCATTAGATTGTATTCATGATCTACCCTCAGGATGGAATAACGAGCATATTCGACTCCATGCAGAACACAAACGTGCGAGGCTACAGACATTTTGAAGGATGTCTGCGATAGTATGTGACTACACCTATTTTCTTTTAAGCACTCAAAGTATATGATTGTATATGATGTTTGACACTAGTGGCATGCACATTCAGCGCTTACAGGATGTATGTGGAAGACCCCGCCTGCGTTGACCGTAGGTCCGATAAGGTGAAGAAGGAGTGGGGCACAAAACTCAAGCTAAGGCGAGAATTCCCAGTAATACGACTCGTACTACTGCTATCCTACTACCACTACTACTACCCTACTACTACTTACTTCTACATATGTATATCTTACATGCAGTGTGCCAAGCAACCTGAAGGCTCACTCTTGTGTGGATACTATGCTTGTGAGTACCTCAGGAGATGCCAGAAATTTAGCCAAAGCTGACGGCAGCACAAGAAAGGTACGGATTGGTGGGTGGGACGAAATGTGAATCAAAAGAGCAACACTCGCACAATAGCCGACAGTTGTAAGTTTGTCACCGATGAATGTGCTGAAGTTAGTGGGAAATTCTTCTACTCGGGCAACACGCTAGCTGCATTACCTCAGTACCGTAAGCTAGCTAATTGGAGAACCAGCGGTTCAGACATGACTGACTACAAGTTGTCGGACATCTTCGATTAGATGAACTTGTTATACATATATGTTTATGTTGACACAAAATGTAACGCACTATGCCTAACACACAGCAAGCCGGAAAGCGTAGCTTCAATCGGGTGCCCAGGTGTTTCGAGATCCGGAAACGTGCCAGTCAGTTTGACCTGAAACTAACAAGGGATGAAATCATTAGATACAAAACTAGAACATGCCGGGTGAGACCAGAAAGTTCCATATATACGGCCCTGAAGCCACTTACGACGACATACAGCTATAGAAGTTGTCTACCAACAAATTTTATAGGTCAGTCGGCTAAAGCAAATATGGAGTACATAAAACATTGATTGCCGAATGTGTGTGCATGGGAAAAGTACGTATGAACGAATCATAATTAGCTATGAATTAAAGCATAACCGAGCTCGGCAATTCAACCGAGTTGGGATCCATGATGAAGGAACAAGTAAGCTAACACGATCAAACTAATCTAAAGCCTGTATCTGCCGCACAATACCTAGCCTTATCAAAGCTTAAGCGTAATTAACATGCATGAACCCGCAACACGTAGCAATCTAGGTTAAACTAATTCGGCTGTTATAAACGTAAGATCTATTTGTAGAGATAACATGAATAACTATTAGAGCATAAATAGATCTATGACAAAGAATAAAGCCAAACCGTATCAATCTAGATTGGGCAAAAAGAGTGTTACAAATATATAAAATATCTAAAACATGCAACACGTGATAACTTCATGAATCTACTAGATCTTGCCAAATCTAATAGAGCCGATAACTATCTTGCTTTTGCTAAGCATATCGAGCAAACGCCTGCCGCACGGTATCTACTCGTAAACGAAACATAAGCGAAGACTTCTTGATTGTCAAGCAAGGATCCGCCGCACGATCATTGAAAACAAACAAGACTACTTGCATCAACATCTAAATCCACCGCATGATACTAGACATGATAACAAGGTTGCCGGGACTTGAGGTCGACGGATTGATGATTCCTCTCGAAGAACTCGACGACACGACAAAGGACTCGAAGTTGGCACGGGGCCGGTTATATTGAATTGGTTGTGAACAGTTTTACAATGGCCAAGGGTTTATATTTATACCCTGGTCATGACATGAGTCCTAAAAGGACACGACTACAAAACATTAAAGGAAAACATGACATATTTAACCCTAGTTTTTCCTTCGGATTCTTTATTGCACTAATTGTTATGATCTTCATTGCTCGATCGGCTCTTTGCTTGCCGTTTTTGTCGTTTTTTCAATGGAAGACCACCCTTCCTCAGAATAGCCGACCGCACGATCATTTGCTGAATCTTTGGAGATTAACCAACCGCGCAAACACTTGCCGAATCTTTAGAAATCAGTCGTCCGCATGAACATTTGCCGAATGCTCCGAACGCACGTCTCTGCAAATTCATTATGCACTGGCCCACCTGTCATCTTCCTGAGCGTGTCAAAATCCAGTGTTAACACATGCCCCCTCCATTTTGGGATAAAAGTCATTTTATTCTGAAATTGACCACAAGCTTCCCCTTTTCTTCTAGGTCAACACTGTTCAACACCACAGCCGCCGCTCAGAAAATCGAGCCCCAGCACACCCTTGAATCTACTTCAACCTTTCAATGGTGACTCAAGATGAAATTCCAGAGGTAAATTTCATTCACCTTCACGTATTCGGCAATTCTTGATTGATTTCCCTATTTCTTTCCAATTCATTTGTTTTTCGATTCCTTTATCTGAAGGAATACAAGAACGACATTTTGATCCCCCACGCTGCGAATCTTGATTCCTATTTCCTTGGCCCAATGGGGAATCCTGACCCAACTGAGATCATTGAGAAAGAAACCATAAGAATACCATTCAAGTCTGGAGTCACCCCGCCCAACCGATGGCAAAACACTTTCAAGACCTGGTCGTCTCCTCCAATCGCCAGATGGCGAAACTGGTACCGGAGAATGTTGGAAAAAAGAAGCAGGCATTGGGATGATCAAGACATCAATCATTGCCTAGAACTGCCTCTGTCAGAAATGCCTAGAAATGAATCCCTCCTGATGGCAGCTTCCCATTTTTGGTCTAATGCTATCAATGCTTTTGTTTTTGGCCATGGCATGATGACCCCTACTTTGGCCGACGTGTTCATGATGACTGACCTAAATGTGTCACAGCCAGTATACCCCTCCAAGTACAAGAGCAAAAGCAACCAGAAAGCTATCAAATCTGGAGGTGGATGGGTTGGATATATTCAGACCTATATGAACATGTGGTTGTGCAGGTTCATCTTTTGTGGAAAATCTAATGAGCCAACCTTGAATCACATGGTGATGGCTAAAGACTTAGTTGCAGGTTCCCTGATACCTCTAGGTAAATATCTGCTAGGATCTGTCTATCATATGATGCACCAAATCACTGCCCAGATGCATCGAAATGTGGAAATTTCTTGCATAAGTGGCCCTTGGTGGTTTGTTCAGATGTGGCTGCAACTATACATGCATCAGATAGTCTCTGTGCCTCTCCACAACTTGAGCTTTCCTTCAGTCAACTATGCTGAAGGCAGTACAACACACAATAAGGGTTGTCAAACTTATGGAGAAGCAGCATCCTCCATCATCATTGACATATACATTGGTCACCTCTTCAAATTGTTTTTCAAAGGTTTTAACAACGTGCTTTGGCTCCCTTACAGAGAGAATGATAGCTTAACTCTCCCCTGCAAATTCAGCTATGAATCCGGCTATTCTGACAAAGTGTCCATAGAGATTTTCAACTCTTTCATTAAACCTTGCATCTTGCCAGCCGAATTCCATCATGGGAGGTTAGTGCACCCTACCTATGAATTATATAATCCCAATATGGTATTCAGGCAATTAGGATGTGGACAACTGCCCCCAAGACCTTTCTTCTCAACAACCATAAGATACAGGGAGCTGATCACAAATGAAACAGAAGCCAAAAAAGTCTTTGAGCTTGGATGGGATTTACCAACATATGAACCCTCTCCATTTGGGTTAGTGGATGTTGCCCACTCTCTTTTTGCTTCCTGGTGGCAAGAGTGGCACAATCACATCTTCAATATACCAGTGCACCCTTTATGCCAAGATCTGTATCCCCAGTTTGCCTCTGACAGTGAGGTAATTTCATTGCACTTGCTACTTCCTTCTTTTGAATTCACCTCCTCTCATTTGAAAATCTGACTATGCATTGGACTTCGAGCCTACCCCTCCTAACAAAGTAGTTCAGCACTACTCAGCCGGACCCAATCCTGCCTTGGGTTTTAATGCTCCAACTCTGGCAACCTTTATGAAGATCCCTGCAGCTGCAACTACTGCACCTTCAGGTGGAGAAGGCAAAAGGAAGGTACTTGAGAATGTCAATGTATTCAGAAGGGTAAGATCCAAGACAGTCAAGCGGTCTCCCAAGGTACGAATCTTCTATTCAGTAATAAATTTCACTTGGCAATAACTCTGACTGTTTTTATATCAATTATCTCTACTGCAGCCACATGTTGACATCCCTGGATCAAGCAATGCCTCGACAACAGTGGATATCCCTCTTCAAACCTCTACTGAGGATGCAGAGATTCACGAAACTGAAAATATAGAAGTTCATGAAGCCGAAAGCACAGATGTCCATGAAGCCTTCAAACATATTGGTATCATTCAGCTAATCACTTCCTTCTCTTTATATAGCATTTATTTTCTGTTCTTATGCTCTATCATCTGCATCATTGAAATAGATAAAATGCTAGATAATCTAGCAGAAGAAAATTCTTCTGGTCCAGCTCCAGGTTCACCACCCCTGGGTATTCAATCAAGTCCCCCACCAGATCAAGACACAACCCATCTTGAGGATCAATCAACATAACATCTTGTCTTAAGCAATTCTTTTAGCACACTCATCCAGTCGGTTAACATCTTCTCTTTTCTTTCAGAACACTGCTAAACCGACTACCAGCTATTCTTTCACTGTTGAGGATTTCATCAGTGAAAAAGCTGAAGAAGCCACCTCTTAGCAGACTTTGTTAGTGGAAAATCAAGCTCGGCTGAAGGATATAGCTAATCTGCTGAACAAGGACATCAACATTCTGGTCCAAGATTCAGATCAGATAAAAGATCTCCTTGAGCTCATCAACCAAGACCTTCCACCTGTCCTTAAGGCTTCTCTGGAGTCTGCAGCTCACCTTGATGATTACTTTGTTGTGGTGAAGAGGGCAAATAAAAACATAGCCTTCAGGACTGTCTTGTAGAACAATAGGTCTCTGAAGAAGCAAGAAGCTAAAGCTTTGCACTCTCAAATTCAAACTGCCAAGAACTCCCTAGTAACTTTGGAATCTGAGCTGAAAGTCATGGAGGATGAGAAAATCAGGCTGGAGGCTCAGTTAGCCGAACTGAATGCCAGAATTCAGTCTCACAAAGCCAAAATGATAGATTTGCCGAATTCTATAGAAACAACTTCATCAAAGATGTCAATCATCCTAAAATAAGACCAACAGCTCAAAGCAAAGCTATCCAGAATCCAAAGTTCTAAAAATGAAGACCAGAAAGTGCTGGACAATGTTAGCCGAATCAGGACTGAGGCCCTAGATGCCATTAATCAGCTTCTGAACGGATCGAAACATGGCTTGTAATAGTTTAACCATGACTCATTTTGCCTCTGAACAATCAGATGTTTTTGCTTCTCATCTTTATACACTCCTGTTTGTATGAAAATATAATCGGCTCTTTTATCTTCCCGATTAGAACATAGCCGATTGCCTTTAGTCTTCCCGATCAGAGGCATAGCCTATTGTCCCTGTCTTGCCGACTCAAGGAAATAGCCGAGCGACGCTTGACTTACCCAAGCCTGGCCCAGTCCAGCAACGGCCCATCCGAGAGGGAAAAACCCTAGCTTGTCGTTTGGCATTCTCATCCCACTACTCCGAGATACACGCCACTACCTTCTATTATAAATAAACCCTTCCTTCTTGGCTTCTATCCAGTCAAGCATTTTCATCTCCGCATTCTTACTCTCTTTGCTCAAGCCAATCCAGAGGGAAACCCTAACCCCTACAGTAGCAATGGCGGGAGGTGATAATCGTGGCAAGCACCCCGCCAAGGGAGAAGCTGAAGGAAGCAGAGCATGGCGTAATCGGTAGCGTGGGTGAGAGTTGACTTCTTGCCCCCTTGCAGTTATGCTTCTTGTTCATCTTTCTAGCTTTGATTTCTTCTCTCATTCATCAGGATAAGGGTCATCTCCACCAGCCAGAGCATCCCCTTCCCTTTGGCGACGATAGCTCAACCGGGGACTCCATCATCCAGTACCTCCGGGTCCTCAGGCTCTTACCACTCCAATCTTTGGGATTTGGATTCGGGTGCCATGGACGTCCCCTACACCCACGCGGAGGCAGTCACCTTCAAAGGCGAAAGGGATGAGGCCCGAGGAGAGCTGGAGAAGACTTCCAAACAATACGGCATCGACCAACTCGAGTGGGAGAACCAGCGGAAGCAGTTCTGCGACGCCATCACCGGTTGGTAAAAATAAACCCATTCTAGTTCTCCCTTCTCTGATTCATCTATTCACCTGGTTGGTGTTCTTCTATTCAGCGCTCTTTGCAAAGGTTTAGCGCCTGAAGATTGCGGCGAACAAGATTGCCGATAAGGTGAACGCCCAAGGAGAAACCGCTGAGGCATGCCTTGATTATGCGGACGGTCATATAGATCAGGGCGTCATCCAAGGCGTACACCATGGCATAGCTCTGGGGCTGGCGGCCATGTCTACCCAGCGGCGTGAAGACCTCTCCTTCATGCCAGTTGGTTTCCTTGGCGGCGTGCCCCCAGAAGATGTCGAAGACATTGATGGTCTTCTGGAGAGCTATGAGGACCATGCAACCGTCCTTGCTCAAGCTATAGATGCCCAGTCTGTCCTCAACAAGCTGTTTGAGGAGTAGTTTGTATCTAGGGATCCTCTGTAAAAATCACTTATCCTGTGAAATACCACCTGTAATTTGAAGAACGCTTTCTGAATTGCATGACTTGTCTTCAGTAAATTGTGTTTATATTTTTTGCTCTAAAGGCGACACATACCGCGTCGGCTATTCTCCAAGCTCTTGGAGTATTTTTTTCGACTAAAGGCGATGCTTCTACATCGGCTATCTTGTGCACAAAACTCCTTAAGTTTTGTTTATGCACCAACCTCAACACTGGGATGAAATTTCTTAAGAAATCTTCCATTAATAGCTCTAGTGAACTCCTCTCCCAGTAAAGTTTTTAAGATATACGCATTGCCAGGTGCACACCTCACTATCCGAAAAGGTCCTTCCCAGTTTGGAGACCATTTGCCGAATGCTTTGTCTTTTGTCCCAATCGGCAGTATAGTTTTCCAAACTAAATCTCCTTCTGCGAATTGCTTCTCTTTGACCTTTTTATTGTAATATCTGGCAACACGTAATTTGTTTTTATCAATATTTTCCAACGCTTTCAGAAGAACTAAATGCAAATCCTCTAACTCGTCCATCATCAGATCCTTATAATCTTGTTTCCTCAAATCATTTTGCAAGGTCACTCGCCTCGAATCTGATTGCAATTCCCACGGTAATACAGCATGATGCCCATAAACCAACTCGTAGGGAGGTGCTTGCGTAGACCCATGACAAGCCATTCGGTAAGCCCACAAAGCTTCATTAAGAACTGAATGCCACTTCTTCGACTTCTCATCAATCTTCTTCTGAATAATTTTGATCATGATCTTATTTGATGCTTCGGCTTGACCATTAGCCTGTGCATAATAAGGAGAAGAATTGTATAACTTGATCCCCATTTCTTCAGCAAAATCACAAAATTCAGACGAAGAAAAATGAGTTCCCTGATCTGTCGTTATAGTCTGAGGAATCCCGAATCTATGAATTATATGCTCCTTAACAAAATTGACCATGTTTTCTTATGTAACCTTCTTCAAAGGAATAGCTTCAACCCACTTTGTAAAATAATCTGTGGCTAACAGCACAAACTTATGTCCTTTGCTAGAAGGAGGATGAATTTGACCAATCAAATCTATTCCCCATCCTCTAAACGGCCAAGGCTTGATAATTGGGTTCATAGCTGATGCTGGAGCCCTTTGAATATTACCAAATCTTTTACAATCCTGACACCCTTTGTAATATTCAAAACAATCTTCAAGCATGGTTGGCCAAAAATAACCAGTTCTCCTAATTATCCACTTCATCTGGTAAGTCGACTGATGTGCACCACACACTCCTTCATGTACTTCATACATCAGCTTTCTGGCCTCTTCTTGACTCAAACATTTGAGGAGTACCCCATCTATGGATTTGTAGTACAACTGGTCATCAAGGAGCACAAACTTGAGAGCTTTATATCTAAGCTTTCGGGAAACCTTTTGTGATGGATTTTTTAAGTAATCGGCAACCTTGTTTCTCCAGTCCTCAGCTACCCGATTCTCTTCCAAGGAATGAATCTCTTGGCCCTCTTGGTATCCCAAAGCAGTTTGAGCCAGTTTATTTGCCTCTTCATTATGCCCCCTAGGGATATGATGCAAGGTTGCTACCTGGAAATTCTTCAAAAGCTCTCGGCATTCTTCATAATATTCCCTTAATACATCATTCTTGCACTCATATTGGTCGATCAGTTGGTTAATTACCAACTCAGAATCCCTAAAGATCTCAACAGCAACGGTCTTTATTTCAGCAAGAAGCCGAAGTCCTCTAAGTAGTGCTTCATACTCTGCTTGATTGTTAGTAACACAAAATTCAATAGGGATAGCATACTTAAAAATCACTCCTCGTGGAGAAATCAAGAGAATACCAGCACCACCACCTTTGCTACAAGATGAACCATCAAAAAACAAAGTCCAAGGTGCAATATCTATCATGTTAGCAGAAGGATCACGGTGTTGGGTAACAAAATCGGCAATAATTTGACCCTTTACTGCTTTTGCCGATTCGTACTTTAACTCAAATTCCGATAAAGCCAAAATCCACTTGACAATCCTTCCATTTAAAATTGGCATTAATAGCATATGTTTTATTACATCAAACTCAGAAACTACCACTCATTCGGCATTCAACAAGTAGTGCCGAAATTTGGTACATGAGTAATACACGCACAAGCAAAGTTTCTCCATAGCCGAATACCTTGTCTCTGGATCTAGCAGCTTTTGACTAAGGTAAGCTATCACTCTTTCTTTTCCCTTGAATTCTTGCATGAGGGTCGATCCTATTGTCAGGTTATCGGACGCCACGTACAACTTAAAAGGCTTATCAAGCTATGGAGGTACCAACACAGGTGGCGCCTTCATGTACTCTTTGATCTCATCAAAAACTTTATGTTTACGTCACCCCATACAAACTCTTGATCCTTTTTAAGCTTCAACAGTGGAGAGAAAGGCAAAACTTTTTCTGATAAATTAGATATGAATCTCCTTACAAAATTAATCTTGTCGAGCAATGACTGCAACTCTGTGAGATTAGTTGGAGGCACAACCTTGTCTATTGCTTCCATGCTTTTCTTACCGACTTCGATCCCTCCTTTATGGACTATAAATCCTAAAAACTCACCAACCGACACCCCAAAGGCACACTTGTTCGGGTTCATCTTCAAACCATGCTTCCTAGTGCAGTCCAAAGTCTTCTTTAAATCGGCTAAGTGTCCACCGTGATTTCTAGAATTAACCACCACGTCATCAATATAGATCTCCACGATTTTGCCGATCAACTCGTGAAAAATATAGTTCATGGCTCTCTGATAAGTTGCACCAGCATTCTTTAAACCAAAAGTCATGACGACCCACTCAAATAATCCAATATGACTAGGACATCTGAAAGCTGTTTTTGAAATATCCCCTATTGACATAAAGATTTGGTTATAGCCAGCATTACCATCCATAAAGTTGATGATTTCATAACCAGTCGCTGCATCGACAAGCAAATCGGCAACCGGCATTGGGTAACCATCCATTGGAGTGACTTTATTGAGATCTCTAAAGTCAATGCAGACCCTCATCTTTCCATTCTTCTTGTACACTGGAACTATGCTCGAAATCCACTCTGCACACCTGCATGGCCGAATGAAATTTGCCTCTAACAATCTTTCAACTTCTTTTTTCACATCGGCCAGTACCTCCTCTTTGAAAATCTTTCGAGGAGGTTGTTTTTAAGGACGATACCCGGGCTTAATCGGCAATCGATGCTCAACAATAGAATGATCCAGTCTAGGCATCTCTGTGTAATCCCAAGCAAAACAATCCTTGAATTCTTTTAGAAGATCTATCAACTTTAATCTATACTCTGGGTTTAAATCTGCGCTGATATACATCGGCCTTGGCTTGACATCATCACCAACATTTATTTCTTCTAGCTTATCGGCCGACATAAAGTCACATCCCAACTTTCCTTTATTGTCATCGATCGGGTTCCCCATTAAAAATTGCTCTGAGAGCCGACTGCTTGGATCGGCTGTTGGTCCTTGTTGGAGACATTCACGGGAGAAACAATCAAAGCCATCATATTCCCAGTCGGCAGGCTCTGCGGCAACAACACTTACCGAATCATCAGCATGAACAATTTCAACATCATTTCCCAATCCACTGAATGAGAACTTATGCATGGTTGAAGGTATGCAGCAATTAGCATGAATCCAATCTCTTCCCAAGAGCAGACTATATGCCCCCTTGCCATCAATGACAAAGAAGGTAGTGATCAAAGTCTTTGATCCAATCATCAACTCAACATGTACAGCTCCCCGGGTATCAGAAGGATTGCCAGCAAAGTCCCTGAGTACCAAGTCGGTTTTCAACAATTCCTCATTAGTCATTCCGAGCTTCCTAAACGTAGTATAAGGCATAATATTGATGGCAGCCCCTCCATCAACAAGCATCTTGGTCAGAGGCTTGCCATTAATATAACCCTTCACGTAAAGCGCCTTCAAATGTTGATGTTTAGCCGATTTATTGAAGATTACCTGCTGAGTCAGGACAAGCTGGGCCATTAGATCCTGACACTCGCTTTCATCAAAATCTGAGTACACTTCCTCTTGGATGTTTTGGCCTTCGGGAGCTACGAATTCTGATGGAATGAATAAAGCCATGCATGCATCAGCCGAATGGTCGTACTTGTTAGGTTTTTTCTTAGGACGCCATATCTGTTTCTTTTCGGCAACTGTCTGTGCCAGCTCCCTGTTCCTCAAGCATTGCACTCTCCTTTTCTAGCTCTTCCTCAGCCCTGGTGGGCACCATTGTCCCTTCTACCACACATATTCATGGTGTTCTTCTTCTTTAGCACCTTGTTCATAATGGACCCACTCTTGATCGGCAAATCTCTTGCCTCGCCGATATTTAGAGCTGCCTATTTTTAAATGCCAATCGTCCTCAGGAAACTGTGCTCCAAGTCTTTCATGGACCGGACGGTGGTTGACCCGAGACTGCCTATACCCTGAATATTGATCACTGCATTCGGGGCAATTGTTCTTAGCAGGCAGCTTCAGGCCTTCATTCTAGCAATGCTTGAAAAACGGGCATCCCCAATGAGACTGCTCTTGCTCTCTCACGTACTCTTGTTCTCTCCGGCACATCTCTTCCTCATACCTTTGATGTTCCTCTATGGACTCCCGTTCTTCATAATACCTCTGCCTCTGATACTGCTCTCGCTCCCCTCGCCATTTGTTTAATAGAATTCGTGTTGTAACCCTGGGTTTGGAAGCTTCCCCTCTCTTGGTTCGGCTATTCTGGAACTGAGCCCGTTGCCGAAAATCCTCATTTGTAATCTGCCGATTAGGGTCAACAGCACCAACTTTTCTTGCTCTGTCTGAGGTCAACACCTTCATCTTGCCCTTGTCTTTAGGGTCTTCTATGGCAACCATGTTCATAGAGAAAGGCACCGTGTTCTGTGCAAAAGGATTAGCATCAATTTTCATCTTACCATCAAATTTCAAATGTCCTTCCTGAATGGCCTTCTGGATTCGCACTCTGAACACTCGGCAATCATTGATGGAATGGGAATTAGTATTTGTTGACACAAAAAGCATCAGATCTGTGAACACCTCGGGCTATTACTCAAAGCTCGATGTCGAGGGCGTGCCAGTCGATTTGACCAATCAATCGACAAGGATGATAACTATGACAAACTGAACGAGACGACAGCGATGCGCCCGGACGTCAAGGCTCAGGTTGATCACGGATAACTAGAGCAGAGCTAGACGAGGCAAACAGCGATGCGCCCGGATTGCCAAAGCCTAGAGGTACTCCCACGCAGAACTAACAAGGATTTTGACGGAGATCAAGGTGATGCAGCCCGTCGAAAGCTTGAAGAACTCGTTAAAGCTATAACTAATGCATAATAAGAGTAAATTGCGGTAAAAGTAGGATAAAAGTAGAATTGGTTTGTTTTTGAATTGGATTGATTCTTTATTCCATAGCCCTTGGGCACATATTTATACTCCCGCATGGAGAGTTGTACAATGACACGACACACATCTTTCCTAAAACAAACTCCTACTTTAAAGGAAACTGACTCGCGTAGGAGCCGGATAACAATATTTATTTCCTAAACAAACACACCTATTTTAAAGGAAAATAAACGACCCATGCAAGAGTCGGACTCAAACTACTATAATAATACTGGCACAGAACACCAGTTTTCTTATATTTCTTCTCGATGGAAACTTTCCATCGGCAGATCCCTTTAATCCGCACCTTCCTTCTTTGACCACCGGTAGTCTTCTGCTGCCACCAAGTGCTAAGTCACGCCCATCGGCATCGGTAATACTTTCCCGATCGGCAATCGGCAGCATCTTCCTCATCGGCAATCGGCAACAATCTTCCATCGGCAATCGGCAAGGCCCCTTCATCGGCAATCGGCAATAGCAGCTCATCGGCAATCAGCAAGGACTCCTCATCGGCAATCAGTTTCAGCAAGACTTCACCAATCTTGTCAGCAAGGTTCATCAGCTTCCATCGGCAAAACACTTATCCTTCTCGTAGCATCCTCCCATCGGCACTATCAACTCCTGATACCGATGGAGAACGGCCGCTGACCAGTCAAGCCTCAGCCCATTTGATACGTGTCGAAAAACGGTGTCAACAGTATTGTGGTAGCCGCAAAATTTCTTGTCTTTTACCCCTTCAGGGCGCAGCATGGGGTGCCCTTCCGGCAATTTGATGTGTCCCTCCTTTAACAACAACTCAAACAACTTGTCTGACTTAGAGACATCAAAGTCATAAGTACCCTTCTGCTGCCTCAACCATCGTTGACTAACCTGAGTTGGCTCTTTTGCCCAGACCAACTCGGCTGCGGCTATTTCATCTTCGTCGTCATACTTGCAGCTTCTTCCAAGAAACTTTGATACATCTCATTGGCGACATCACCTTTCTGGAATCGGTTATCTCTCCTGAACCCTTGAGCTTGATTATTCATCATTGCTAACCGCTGCGACAACTGACCAAGGTCATCAAAGTCCATGCCGAACAGCTTCTCCCTGACATTCGGCTGCATACCTGCTATCGCCATCCCTGGCAATTGATCATCTGGTAGATTTAGGGAGTAGCAGAGGTTTTTGGTCTCTCTGAACCTGCGGAGATACTCCTGTGGTGTTCCAATCTTAGCTGCCTAGGCCCAATGGGCAATCCACCGCCATCCCTGGCAATTGATCATCTGGTAGATTTAGGGAGTAGCAGAGGTTTTTGGTCTCTCTGAACCTGCGGAGATACTCCTGTGGTGTTCCAATCTTTGCTGCCTAGGCCCAATGGGCAATCCAGACCCCACCTCCATCATCAACGCAGAAACCAACAGGATACCACTTAGAT
Source organism: Microstegium vimineum (assembly GCA_022036555.1). Taxonomy (NCBI): domain Eukaryota; kingdom Viridiplantae; phylum Streptophyta; class Magnoliopsida; order Poales; family Poaceae; genus Microstegium; species Microstegium vimineum. The sequence continues at coordinate 36,187,519 of CM039121.1, read as the reverse complement.
CTGAAAGCTTTGGTCTGGGATTGTGGAAGGATACATTCCGCTCATGGCCCAAGCACACCAAAGGATGGAAAAACTGGTACCTGAGGTTGGCCAGGTCACAGCAGGTGTACTGGCAGGAGCGTGGCTTAGATCAATGCATTAGGCTCTCAATTGCCGATGCAGAGAAGAATGAGAATTTAATGATAGCAGCTTCATACTTCTGGTCCGATAGCATGAATGCCTTCCTCTTCAGGCATGGACCAGCTACTCCCACCCTTGCCAATGTCTACATGTTGACTGGCTTGGATATCACTTCTGCCGATACGCTTAGCCTCTTCAACAGAAAAGCTCAGCACAAGGTGAACACCCGCAGTATCGGCGGCTGGACAGGTTACATTCAGGAGCATCAGAAAACTGGATCGGTAGGCCAACGGGAGCATGCCATCTTCTTAAGCATGTGGTTAGAAAAGTTTGTCTTCTGTGGCAAAACCATCGGCCCGACCACCATGCATCTCCCTCGCGGCTGAACTGCTTGCCAATGGCACAAGTCTTCCTTTAGGCAGGTATCTCCTTGGGTCAGTTTACCGATTGCTGCACCAAGTATCCAACAACCTTCTGCTAGGGGAGCCTATCGGCAATCTCGGTGGCCCCTGGTGGTTTGTTAACCTATGGCTGAACGCTCACATGCATAAGACTCTCGGGTTTGATCTATTTGCCCAACAATTCCTGAGGGATATATCAGAAGACTACCGATACGATGATGATGAATCGGCAACTCGGCCTCCGCTTAACTTTGGAGAAGCCGTCATAATGCTGCCAGGTACCGATGCCGATAGGGAGCACTTCGGCTATTACTTCCAGAAGTTCTACAACGGATTTCCCTCCTCGGAACGGGCCTGGTGGCCATACCTTGATGAAAACAATCATTCTCCACTGTTGTTTAACTTAACTGATATGAGCCTGCCCGAGAACCAAGCAATCATGAGGGCCAACATAACTCCCCGAGCCATTCCAGTAAACATCTTTGGATCTGGGAAGAATGCTCCACCATCTTATGAGTTCTACTATCCATCGGCGGCAGCAAGACAACTGGGATTTGGTCAACTGCCGATAAAACTCTGCTACTCTAAGGTATTAAGACCCAGGCAGGCAATCTCCAGTAACTTGGATTGGAATAAAGTCATCAGTCTTCCTGCCGATGCCGATCTGTCGGACCTTGACCTGTCCTCCTGGTCGCCAACCTTCTTCATCACCAACAAATTCAAGTCTTGGTGGCAAGAATCGAAGTGCCAGCTACTCGCCAAGTCTTCACATTATTATCGGCACCTGATCGACGCCGATTACGTCATCCCCGACGACGCAGTAAGTCTGCTATCTGATGCACTTTCATTACTTTATTTGTCATCGGTATCAACACTTAACTCCTTTGCACCTTTGTACTTGACAGGCCGATGATCCAGTTCCCACAATGAGCAACAGCGGTAAACCCTTCAAACTTCGGATGATGGGCCCTATATCGATCATCGGCAACAAAGCTCCATCGTTGGTCGCCTTTACGCCCCAACAGGTACCTTCGCCGATGCCTACAACAGCTCAGGCTACATCGGCTGCCGTTGTTGCCTTCACGCAAACTTATGCAGTAAACTCTTTACTTGTACCGATCACATACTGTTTCATCGGCAACATTTATCTTGCATAACTCGCTTTGTATTTTCAGGCATTATGGTCATCGGCATCTGCTTCCAGAATACAACTGACTTCTAGTCCTGTTGCCGATGCCCCCCAGTCTTCATCCAAACGGATCAGCTCCCCTGCTGTTGCGCCGGCGAAGAAAAGGCGCTTGAGGCTGGCTTCTCCTCCACCATCGGCTCCATCTGCACCACCAGCTGCCGATGCGTCGCCAATAAGACTGCTTCCGGTCCCAGTCGCATCACCTGCCGGCGGGTCATCGGTAGAAGCTCCATCGGCTTCCATATCAAAACGACCGATGGATGACGCTCCCGTCCAGGAGATAGTGGCTGTTGCGACGATCGAAACGGCATCGGCATCGGCACCGGCTATGCTGACTGAAGAAACAACTCCCGCTATAGCAGCGGAGGTAGCATCGATGTCGGCATCGCCAACCAGATTATCTGGCGAAGGAAACATTCAAACTCCCGCAGCAACAACGACGTCGGCATCGGCACCGTCAACCCAAGTCCCCGATGACAGAGTGCCACCACAAGAAACCGCCACTACATCGGAGGCGACACCAGCAACAACTACGCCAAGACCAGCGGCATCAGCTGCCTCCCCGACACGTGCTCAGTCATCGGCATCTGCCGCCGATGTTCAAGATGAAGCCGGACCGTCTAGCATGCCAAGCCCTAGGCAGGAAATCCGCTTCAAGACGGTAAGTAGATTACCTTAAAGCTCATAGTATAGTTTTACAATCGGCATATTTTAACCTTTGTTTTCAGGCCCAAGATTCCCCGGACAGCCTCTTCTCCTACATCCTAAATCTTCAGAACGAAGATGAGCGCCAAGGCCGCCTCCAAGCCGACAGTTTATTCTCCTTCGCTGTCAACGTCCCCGATGACGATGAAGAAGAAAGCTCCAACCCGGCTCTATCGGCAGAAGTCAAATCCAAACTTGAGGAATTGCTCTCCCTGCTGCGGCAAGACACTTCCCAACATGTCCAGGACTCATCGGCGGCAAGGATTATATTCAAAGATATCCAAAGCCATCTTCCCGCCGATGCAGCAGAAACCATTCTTCAGGCCGCCTCTATTGACATCAAACAAATCCAGTACCAGAAGCTTATGTGTCGCATTGCCGATAGAGCGGCTCAAGCCAAGAATGAGGATGAGAAGCTCAAATTCAAGCACCTTGCCAATGAGAAGCACAGAAGCATTGGTCAAGCCAAAGTTTCCATCGGCAGCCTAGACTAGGAAATTTCTCGACTGTCGGCAAGGAAGGAGGAGCTGCTGGCAGAGTTGCAAAAGGTTGAAGAGGGTCTAACGGCAGCCAATCAACAAAAGACCCAACTGTCCGACTCCATCGGGGCTTTACAACAAGAAAGGGACCAGTACGCTCGGCAAGCCATCCTATGGAAGAAGAAAGTCAAGCCGGTGGAGGGTTCTGCCGATGCCGACGCCAAGGAGTTAGACGAAATAGACCAAATTCGCCTGCGTGCGATAAATGTTATCCACTCCTTGTTCTAATGCCTGCTGTATCGGCAAGAATGTAGCCTGATACTTGATTTTTTCTTGTAATATAACGCCAGTTTGTTTTTACCGATGTTTTTATAAGTTTACTTTTCATCGGCATTCGACTGAGCATTATGCATCTACCCATATGCTAGGGTAATATTTCTTCAAGTATTTGCCGTCGATCGCCCTAGAAAATGTCACTCCCTCGAGGGTTTCCAAAATTTATGCATTACCAGGAGCAGACTGTTTTACTCGATAAGGACCTTCCCAATTAGGGGACCACTTTCCAAATTTAGAGCTCTTAGTCCCAATCGGTAAAATCAACTTCCAAACCAAATCACCGTCGGCAAATTCCTTTACCTTTACTTTCTTATCATACCATCGGGCAACCCTCTTCTTGTTCTCTTCAATACTAATTAACGCTCTCAACCGATGACCTGCCAAATCTTCTAACTCATCCTTCATCAGAGTAATATAATCATCGGTCCTCAACTGATCCTGAAAAGATAATCGCCTAGAACCAGTCTTAATTTCCCAAGGTAGGACAGCATCATGTCCATAAACCAACTAATACGGCGAGACTTTGGTTGCACCATGACAAGCCATCCGATATGACCATAAAGCTTCGTCTAATACCATGTGCCACCTCCTAGGGTTTTCTTCAATCTTGCGCTTTATAAGCTTAATGACTCCTTTATTAGTCGCTTCGGCTTGACCATTAGCTTGAGCGTAATAAGGAGAAGAATTTAACACCTTGAAACCCATGCCAGCAGCAAAGTCATCAAACTCCCCCGATGTAAACATGGTCCCTTGATCGGTAGTAATGGTCTGAGGAATACCAAATCGGTAAACAATGTGCTCCTTAACGAAATCCACCATGTTTGCCGACGTCACCTTCTTCAACGGAATTGCCTCAACCCATTTGGTGAAGTAATCGGTAGCAACAAGTATGAACTTGTGCCCCTTGCTCGACGGCGGATAAATCTGGCCAATGAGATCAATAGCCCATCCTCTGAACGGCCAAGGTTTGATTATAGGATTCATTGCCGATGCAGGTGCCCTTTGCACATTACCAAACTTCTGACAGTCTTGGCACCCTTTGAAATAATCGAAGCAATCTTCCAGGATTGTCGGCCAATAATATCCATTCCGCCTAATCATCCACTTCATCTTGAATGCCGATTGATGCGCTCCACATACACCTTCATGGATCTCACCCATCAACTCTTTTGATTCCTCTTTGCCAAGACATCTAAGCAAAACTCCATCAATTGTCCGATAATACAACTCATTATCAAGGAGCACATACTTAGTAGCTTGGAACCTTAGATGCCTTTCAACTTTTCTGGATCGATCCCTCAAGTAATCGGCAATCCCCTTTCTCCAGTCATCGGCATTCATTACCGATGTCGTGACTTCCTGAATCGGCTGATATCCTGAGGCATTCTGTGCCAGCCGATTAGCTTCTTCATTATGCAACCTTGGAATGTGCTCAAGGCGGTATTCTTTGAACTCCTTTAACAATCGCAGACACCGCTGATGGGCCGCAATTAACACTTCACTTCGGCACTCATATGTCCCGATCAGCTGATTAATCACCAACATGGAATCACCGAAGATTTCAACGGCATCGGCATGCACCTCCCTGAGCAATTCCAACCCCATAAGCAAAGCCTGGTACTCAGCCTGATTGTTTGTCGAAGTAGCAACAATTGGCAATGAAATCTCATACCTCTGTCCTCGGGGTGAAATCAACAGAATACCGATACCTGCTCCATCCTTGCACGTAGACCCATCAAAGAATAGAGCCCAAGGGGCAATCTCAACAAAGCCCACCATGTTGCAATGCTGAGTGACAAAATCGGCCATCACCTGACCCTTAACAGCCTTTGCCGATTCATACCTTAGGTCAAACTCTGACAATGCCAGAATCCACTTACCGATTCGTCCACTCAAAATCGGCATCGACAGCATGTACTTGACCACATCATCTTTGCAGACAACAGTACATTCGGCCGATAGTAAATAGTGTCTTAATTTAATGCAAGAGAAGTATAAACATAAGCACAATCTTTCTGTGGCCGAATACCTGGTTTCAGCGTCCACCAACCTCCTGCTCAGGTAATATATTACACGTTCCTTCCCTTCAAACTCTTGAGTTAAGGCTGACCCGATAACACCGTCATCGGCAGACAAATATAACCTGAAAGGCTTCCCGTGCTGAGGTGGAACTAAGACTGGGGGATTTCCCAAGTATCTTTTAATCTCTTCTAAGGCTGACTGCTGCTCCTCTCTCCATATAAACTCTTGATCGGCCTTCAACTTTAACAGAGGACTAAAAGATTTAATCTTACCAGATAGATTAGATATAAATCTTCTAATGAAATTAATCTTGCCGATCAGAGACTGCAGCTCGGTCTTGTTTGTGGGAGCAACTACCTTGTTAATTGCATCGATAGATTTTCTGCCGATTTCAATGCCTCTCTAATGCACCATGAAGCCCAGAAACTGCCCTGCCGATACGCCAAACGCACACTTGTTAGGATTCATCTTCAACCCATGCTCCCTCGTGCACTCCAATATTTTTCGCAAATCGGCAAGATGCTTTCTGAAGTCCCCAGACTTAACCACCACATCATCAATGTAGATCTCAACAATTGTGCCGATGTACTTATGAAAGATAAAATTCATCGCCCTCTGGTAAGTAGCACCGGCATTCTTCAAGCCAAAAGTCATGACTACCGACTCAAATAAACCAACGTGACCTAGACATCGGAAAGCAGTCTTGGGTATGTCCTCTTCAGCCATGAATATTTGATTGTACCCAACATTACCATCCATGAAGCTAATAATTTGATGTCCAGCAGCAGCATCGATCAGCAGATCGGCAACGGGCATCGGGTAGCCATCCATCGGCGTAGCCTTGTTCAAGTTCCTGAAATCAATGCAAACACGAAGTTTTCCATTCTTTTTATACACAGGAACTACATTAGAAATCCAATCGGCATATCGGCATTGCCAAATGAATCCAGCCTCGATTAACTTGGTAATCTCAGCCTTAATATCGGGTAAGATGGTAGGATTGCATCGGCGCGCCGGCTGCCGATGTGGCTGAAAACCAGACTTGATAGGTAACCGATGTTCAACTATCGATCGGTCTAAACCAGGCATCTCTGTATAGTCCCAAGCGAAACAATCTTTATTCTCTTTTAATAAATCAATTAACTGCTGCTTACATTGGGAATCTAATTTAGCACTAATAAAAGTAGGCCTAGGTCTACTACCATCGCCGATGTCGACCTCGAGCAAGTCATCGGCAGACGTGAAGCCCTGCCCCAGTTTTCCATCATCGGTGAACTGATCCATTAAGACTCCTCCTCAGGACCGACTGCTTGGATCGGTTTGATGCGGTAATCGGCGACTTTGAGGAACTCTTTGTCCTAGGCTTCGCCAGATATGCACCTGGTCTGCTCATAAGTGTCCAACTCTGCCGATGCAACAGTAGATGGGGCTTCACCGCGAACTACTTCAATTTTGTCCCCGATCCACTGTACCAGACTCTGATGCATAGTAGAAGGGACACAGCAATTAGCATGGATCCAGTCCCTTCCAAGGAGCAAGTTGTAGGTGCCTTTGCCGCTGATTACAAAGAACGTTGTCGGCAAAGTCTTACTACCGATGGTTAAGTCAACACATACGGCTCCGATGGCGGTTGACACATTCCCTTCGAAGTCCTTGAGCTTCATGTCGGTTTTGACCAAGTCCTGATCGCCTTTGCCAAGCTTCACGACATAGGGCATTATGTTGATTGATGCGCCGCCATCCACTAGCATTTTGGTCATCGGCTGACCATCCACCTTGCCCTTAACAAACAGAGCCCTCAAGTGCTGCCTCTCGTCTTCGGCCGGCTTTTCGAAGATAGCCGTCATCGGATCCAGCACCAGCTGTTCCATGTCAGCAGCTTCTTCATCATCGCTGACGGGCGCCATGAACTCCATCGGCAACATGACAACCATGTTTATGTCTGCCGATGGGCCCCTGTCTTTACGCTTCGGCCTCCATTGTTTCTCTTCCGATGGTTCTGCACTGTCATACAGGTCGTAGCGGCGCTGACGCTGAATCCTTCTCTTCTGGGTTTTAGTCAAACCCTTAGGGCACCAGGGAGGAAGCTTGGTCTTCCAGACAGGTTGATGCTGCTTCTCACTGCTTACATCGGCATTTCTTCCGATGTTGGGATCTCTAGAGAATATCTCTTCGTCGGGCACTCTAGCATTAGCCATCTCCTCCAGCTCCCTTTGGTCAGCACGCCTGCCAAGCCGGTCATGGGCACTGAGCTTGCCCCCCAGTCGGTCATGTGCCGATCTATCTTCTCTGAGCGGCCTGGCGCGCCTGGGTGCCTGATCATCAAAACAAGGTCGCTTACTTGACCGATCGGCTGTGTAGTACCCATTGCATTCCGGACAATTATCGGCAGTGGGTAGTTTGATGCCTTCTTCCCAGCAATGAACGAAGAAGGGACATCTCCAGTGGTCCTTATGTCGAAGCCATTCCCGATGCTCCTCCTCTTCTTGCCGATACTGTTCTTCACGTGATTGCCGATGATACCGCCTTGGCTGTTTGTGAGTAATCACCACTCCAGGAGCCCTGTTGACGCTGTTACCTTCATCGGCAACCTCTTTGCCCTTTCTGTCATCGGCAAACCTTCTTGCGTCGTGCCTGGGTACTTGGTAGTGGGTCTACTGATGAATTCCTTCTGGCGGCCCCCGATGTCAGCACTTTGGTTTTTTCACTGATCTCCACCATGTTGTTTGGGAACGGGTGCTGATCTATCTTCATCGGTTTCTAGACCTTAGAGTTTTCAAACTTGATACGCCCAGACTTGATCTCCGACTGCAACTGCTGCCTGAATACCTTGCAGTCATTGATACTGTGTGAGGTTGCATTATGCCACTTGCAGTACCTAATCTTTTTGAGCTCTTCGGCCGATGGAATCACTTGATTGGGCGCCAACTTGATTCGCCCCTCTTGCAGCAATAGGTCAAACATCCTATCGGCCTTGGTGATATCAAAGGTGAACCTTTATGTTTCTTTTTGGCCGAACGGACAAGACACAGGCTTCTTATCCTTCACCCATTCGGCCGCATCGACATTCAGCTCTTCATCCGATCTAGAGTCCTCCTCTTTCCCGATGAAGGTCACCTTCTTGTTCCAAGTCTTTCTGGGCTCAAAGGCTTTGACATCTTGATCGGCAATCCTCTGCACCAGGTGACTTAGGCTCTCAAACTCCTGGGACGCGTACTTGTCCTTGATGTGCGGCAGTAACCCTTGGAAGGCCAAGTCTGCCAGTTGCCGATCATCAAGTACCAAACTGTAGCACTTGTTCTTCACATCCCGCAGCCTCTGCACAAAACTTTCCACCGATTCGTCGTTGTGCTGTCTCATTTTGACCAAATCGGTAAGCTTCTTTTTGTGTATACTAGCAAAGAAGTATTTGTGAAATTGCCTCTCTAGATCGGCCCATGTAATTATAGAATTTGGAGGCAATGATATGAACCATGTGAATGCCGATCCAGACAATGATGAAGAGAACAGTCTCACCCTTAATTCCTCCCTGCTGGCAGCCTCCCCGCACTGGATAATGAAGCAGTTGATGTGCTCCATCATTGACGTGCCGTCTTGGCTGGAGAACTTAGTAAAATCGGGCACCTTGTACCGATTTGGAAGAGTAATCAAGTCATACGCAGGCGGGTACGGGGTCCGATAGGAGTACGTGTTGACCTTGGGTTTGATACCGAATTGCTCCTTCATGACTTCGGCAATCTTGCCGACCCAGTACGCGTCCTGCTCTTGCCGACTCATTGACTGATTATCGACTGGTGGAGTCGGCTGACGCGCCTCTTGGAGATGTGCAGTAGTCGTGGGCGCAGCACCAGTCATCTGGACGCTATGCATCGGCTGACTTGCCGATGGATAGATTGACATGCTTGGCGGAGTCGGCTGATGCGCCCCTTGAAGATACGCAGTTGTCGCGGGCACAGCGTCGGTCATCTGCAAGCTATGCATTGGTTGGCTTACCGATGGATGGTTCGGCATACTTGGCGGAGTCGGCTAAACTGTCACATTCATCGGTTGTTGTACCGATGACCCGCCTTGAATGTAAGCTGGGCCTCCATAATAGTACATCGGCGCGCCAGGCTGCTGAGCTGGTGGCTGGTTGACCCATCCAAGATTATAAGGCATCGGCATATGACTTGCCGATGGTTGATAGCTGACCGGAGCATGCGGCTCTTGAATCGTAGAGCAATTGATCACCAGATTACCTTGGGGAATCGGTACTCCAGCTCAAGAGTTTGCCGCCAGAGATTGACTACCGGTGGTTATAATCTGTTGCATCGGCACAGAGCTTGCCGATGGTGGCATCAGAGGTATCTTGGGGATTACTTGGAGATCATCTGATCGCACTTGCATGGCTGGAGCAGGCGCGGAGTTGTGCGTCATATGAGCCATCGGCTGTGGCTGTGCTGCTGATGCCGCAGAGTTCTTCCAGGCTGAACCGTCTCCCTGCACCAGATTAGAGCCAGCATATAGATTCGGAGGCATACCGTATCCCCACCAGTTAGCGGGGGCTGGCCCTGAAGTTACCGACGCGGCTGGATCTGCGTTGAACTTGGTGGTGTCGCCAGCGTTCGGTCTTGGTGATGTAGCCACATCGGCAGACGGTTCCACAGGGGTGGAAGACGCCATCTGAGCCGCCGATGGGCTTGCAGATGCCAATCCAGGTTGATGGTACGCTGGACCGACATATCGTGATGCCTGCCCTTCTTTGAATGTTTGCGCAACAGCATTGTAGACAGTATTGGACAGCACGTTAGAGTGGTTAATCAAAGCTTGACTTACAGCGGCGTTAACCATCTCTTGTAGCTTCCCAGGGTTGGCGTCGTACGTAACCTGCCGTGGCAACGGCGGGTCCTGCTTCTGAATTGCTTCGCCGCTCCTGCTGAGGCTAAAGGATTTGAGGTACAGCTCTTTGTACTCCTCCATAGCCCGTTCCATGGCCTGCTTCTGATCATCTTTCAGATCGGCCTCGGACACTGCGATGACATTCCTCTGGTCAACATCGGCGTGATCAGCCATGCCGGATGTGTAGATCTGTATAATCTGGTCCCACTGGGCGTGCCAAAAGAGGTGTTGACACAAAAAGCGTCAGATTTGTGAACACCTCGGGCTATTACCCAAAGCTTGATGTCAAGGGCGTGCCAGTCGATTTGACCAATCAATCGACAAGGATGATAACTATGACAAACTGAACGAGACGACAGCGATGCGCCCGGACATCAAGGCTCAGGTTGATCACGGATAACTAGAGCAGAGCTAGACGAGGCAAACAGCGATGCGCCCGGATTGCCAAAGCCTAGAGGTACTCCCACGCGGAACTAACAAGGATTTTGACGGAGATCAAGGTGATGTAGGCCGTCGAAAGCTTGAAGAACTCGTTAAAGCTATAACTAATGCATAATAAGAGTAAATTGCGGTAAAAGTAGGATAAAAGTAGAATTGGTTTGTTTTTGAATTGGATTGATTCTTTATTCCATAGCCCTTGGGAACATATTTATACTCCCGCATGGAGAGTTGTACAATGACACGACACACATCTTTCCTAAAACAAACTCCTACTTTAAAGGAAACTGACTCGCGCAGAAGCCGGATAACAATATTTATTTCCTAAACAAACACACCTATTTTAAAGGAAAATAAACGACCAATGCAAGAGTCGGACTCAAACTACTATAATAATACTAGCACAGAACACCAGTTTCCTTATATTTCTTCTCGATGGAAACTTTCCATCGGCAGATCCCTTTAATCTGCACCTTCTTTGACCACCGGTAGTCTTCTACTGCCACCAAGTGCTAAGTCACGCCCATCGGCATCGGTAATACTTTCGTGATCGGCAATCGGCAGCATCTTCCTCATCGGCAATCGGCAACAATCTTCCATCGGCAATCGGCAAGGCCCCTTCATCGGCAATCGGCAATAGCAGCTCATCGGCAATCAGCAAGGACTCCTCATCGGCAATCAGTTTCAGCAAGACATCACCAATCTTGTCGGCAAGGTTCATCAGCTTCCATCGGCAAAACACTTATCCTTCTCGTAGCATCCTCCCATCGGCACTATCAACTCCTGATACCGATGGAGAACGGTCGCTGACCAGTCAAGCCTCGGCCCATTTGATACGTGTCGAAAAACGGTGTCAACAGTATTGTGGTAGCCGCAAAATTTCTTGTCTTTTACCCCTTCAGGGCGCAGCATGGGGTGCCCTTCCGGCAATTTGATGTGTCCCTCCTTTAACAACAACTCAAACAGCTTGTCTGACTTAGAGACATCAAAGTCATAAGTACCCTTCTGCTGCCTCAACCATCGTTGACTAACCTGAGTTGGCTCTTTTGCCCAGACCAACTCGGCTGCGGCTATTTCATCTTCGTCGTCATACTCTGAAGCTTCTTCCAAGAAACTTTGATACATCTCATTGGCGACATCACCTTTCTGGAATTGGTTATCTCTCCTGAACCCTTGAGCTTGATTATTCATCATTGCTAACCGCTGCGACAACTGACCAAGGTCATCAAAGTCCATGTCGAACAGCTTCTCCCTGACATTCGGCTGCATACCTGCTATCGCCATCCCTGGCAATTGATCATCTGGTAGATTTAGGGAGTAGCAGAGGTTTTTGGTCTCTCTGAACCTGCGGAGATACTCCTGTGGTGTTTCATTAGCCCTCTGCCTTAAGCTCATAAGATCAACTAGCTTCTCCTCATTAGTACCCGTAAAGAAATACGCATGGAATCTTTGCTCTAATTCTGCCCATGTAACAATAGAATTTGCCGGCAGAGATGTGAACCATGTGAAAGTTGGCCCTGTCAGAGACAATGGAAAATACCGAATCCTCCAAGTTTCATCGGCAGATGCCTCTCCAAGCTGCATCAAATATCGGTTGATGTGCTCTGTGGTGCTAGTATCATCCTGACCAGAAAACTTAGTCAGATCTGTGGGAGCCTTCACCCTCGGAGGAAGTGCCACTCGGTTATGTCACTCTGGATAAGGGGACTTGTACGCATAGGACTGGTTCTTTGGCTTTAAGCCAAATTGATTCTGCATCATGTCTGTCATCCTATGCATGATAACATCAATATTTGAATTTGGAGCTCCATGTGCTTGCCCCTCAAAAGGCAACCCTGCTGAGTTTTTATACCCTGGATTCGGGAGAGCATCGATGGCACCGTAATCGGCAAACTCTTGATATCCATCTCCATACATATTTTTCTGCAATCTGTTCGCTGCTGGAGACACCCTGAAAGCCGATTATGGAATGTTTCCCGACGTGCCGAACGTGAGCTGGCCATATGTCATGGGCGGTTGTTGTTTCTGGTGAGGAGCCATCCCACCTTGGTCCATGCCAGGCGCTCCGCTACTCTCAGCAGCTTTCTCCTGGTGCTTAGGCACATGGAACAATGTTGGCCCTTGCATTGGACCAGAAAACTCTTCAAAGTACTTATCAGCAGACAGACCGAAAGTATTAACCATGATCCCACAAAAGGTATTAAGGAAAGCCGTATGATGATTTCTCATCGTCTCACTCATGGCCTTGTAAACCACTTCAGTCAGCTTCCGAGCATCTTCCTTTTCGGTGTAATCCGTTTGATGTGGGAGGAGAGTTCTGGGAAGCGACTGCTTCTAAAAAACCTTGTTGTTTTTGTTCTTTGAAAAGGACAGTAGGCACTTCTGTTGAAACTCATCACACGCTTGCTAAACCACGTTCCTCAGGTCTTCTGGCAACTCATCCATAGTCACGTCCAGAACCTGGCTATTGTCGATTTCGACCATCTTGAAATATGGTGTCCCCCGGGTGTGCCAAAAGGTGTGTTGACACAAAATGCAACGCACTATGCCTAACACACAGCAAGCCGGAAAGCGTAGCTTCAATCGGGTGCCCGGGTGAACGTGCCAGTCAGTTTGACCTGAAACTAACAAGGGATGAAATCATTAGATACAAAACTGGAACATGCCGGGTGAGACCAGACAGTTCCATATATATGGCCCTGAAGCCACTTACGACGACATACAGCTATAGAAGTTGTCTGCCAACAAATTTTATATGTCAGTCGGCTAAAGAAAATATGGAGTACATAAAACATTGATTGTCGAATGTGTGTGCATGGGAAAAGTGTGTATGAACAAATCATAATTAGCTATGAATTAAAGCATAGCCAAGCTCGGCAATTCAACCGAGTTGGGGTCCATGATGAAGGAACAAGTAAGCTAACACGATCAAACTAATCTAAAGCATGTATCTACCGCACGATACCTAGCCTTATCAAAGCTTAAGCGTAATTAACATGCATGAACCCGCAACACGTAGCAATCTAGGTTAAACTAATTCGGCTGTTATAAACGTAAGATCTATTTGTACAGATAACATGAATAACTATTAGAGCATAAATAGATCTATGACAAAGAATAAAGTCGAACCGTATCAATCTAGATTGGGCAAAAAGAGTGTTATAAATATATAAAATATCTAAAACATGCAACACGTGATAACTTAATGAATCTACTAGATCTTGCCAAATCTAATAGAGCCGATAACTATCTTGCTTTTGCTAAGCATATCGAGCAAACGCCTGCCGCACGGTATCTACTCGTAAATGAAACATAAGCGAAGACTTCTTGATTGTCAAGCAAGGATCCGCCGCACGATCATTGAAAACTAACAAGACTACTTGCATCAACATCTAAATCCACCGCATGATACTAGACATGATAACAAGGTTGCCGGGACTTACGGAGGTCGACGGATCGATGATTCCTCTCAAAGAACTCGACGACACGACAAAGGACTCGAAGTTGGCATGAGGCCGGTTGTATTGAATTGGTTGTTAACAGTTTTACAATGGCCAAGGGTTTATATTTATACCCTGGTCATGACATGAGTCCTAAAAGGACACGACTACAAAACATTAAAGGAAAACACGACATATTTAACCCTAGTTTTTCCTTCGGAGTCTTTATTGCCCTAATTGTTACGATCTTCGTTGCCCGATCGGCTCTTTGCTTGCCGTTTTTGTCGCTTTTTAACGGAAAACCACCCTTCCTCAGAATAGCCGACCGCACGATCATTTGCCGAATCTTTGGAGATTAACCGACCGCGCAAACACTTGCCGAATCTTTGGAAATCAGCCATCCGCACGAACATTTGCCGAATGCTCCGAACGCTCGTCTCTGCAAATTCACTGTGCACTGGCCCACCTGTCATCTTCCTGAGCGTATCAAAATCCAGTGTTAACAGTTTAATGAACTATTGGACATGCTTATGTGTAATGAATGACTTGTTGTAACTTTGTGATATCGGTTCTCTGGAACAGGACAACACATTCATGTAATATCTGTTTAATCCATGTTTGATGTTCTCTTATATAATCTGTGCTTCAATTTGAGGCTTATGTTCTTTTATATATAATCTATGCTTGAATTTGAGAAAAATGTTCTATTATATAATTCTGTGCTTGAATTTGAGGCTTATATATGTTCTCTTATATAATCTGTGCTTGAATTTGAGAAAAATGTGTTGACACAGAATGTGACGCACTGTGCCTAACACACAACAAGCCGGAAAGCGTAGCTTCAATCGGGTGCCCGGGTGTTTCGGAGTCCGAAAAGTGCCAGTCAGTTTGACCTGAAACTAACAAGGGATGAAAATTATTAGATATAAAAGTGGAACATGCTGGGTGAGACCAGACAGTTCCATATATACGGTCCTGAAGCCACTTATAACGACATATAGCTATAGAAGCTATCTACCAACAGGTCTTATAGATCGTTCGGCTAAAGCAAACGCAAAGCATGTGGAAAAAGTTGATAGCCGAACATGCATGCATGAAAAAGTATGTATGGACGAATCATAATTAACCATGAGTTAAGGCATCACCAAGCTCAGCAATCCAACCGAGTTGGGGTCCATGATGAAGGAACATATAAGTAAACACGATTAAACTAATCTAAAGCCTGCGTCTGCCGCACGACACCCAACATTATCAAAGCTTAAACGTGGTTAACATGTATGAACCCGCAACACGTAACAATCTAGATCTAAACTAATTTGGCTACTATGACCGTGAGATCTATTCGTATAAACAATATGATTAACTATTAAAACAAGAATAGATCTGTACGAAAAGATAAAGCCGAACCGTATCAATCTAGATTGGGCAAAGGAATGTTACAAATATATAACAAATATAAAACATGCAACTGTTGACACCGTTTTTTGGCACGTGTCAATATGATCTAAGGATTGTGCCGATCGGCAAAAGGCTAGTTGTCGTTCCTTATCGGCATTGGGATATTACCCATCAGATTGCCGATAAAGACAAGAGTGTTGTTGATGCAGACAGGGACTTGTTGCCGATTAAGGCAGGAAGACACTGTTGATGAAGGCAAGGGAATGTTGTTGATAGAGACATGAATGTTGCTGACAGGATGAACATTGCCGATGAGAATTGAGGCTCATTATTGATGTGATGAAGGCTACAATGTTGCTGGTGGAGGCAAGAAAGCGTTGTTGATGAGAGCCAAAGCCTGTTGCTGATAGGAGGAATATTGCTGATGAGGACGGAAAGTTGCCGATGAATGATGATGCCGATGGAAGCGGGATGAAGTAGCTGGCATCAGCAAAGAACTGCCGATGGCAATAGAGGAAAGTTGCGGATTGAAGGAAGTCTGTCGATGGAATGTTTCATCGTGAAGGAGATAGATATGGAAGCTGGTGATTTCATGCCAGTATTAATAGATTTATTTCGAGTCCAACTCTTGCACGAGTCGTTTGTTTCCTTTAGCGTCAGTCGTTTTATTTCCTTAAAAATGGGAGTTTTTGTTTAGGAAGGTATGAGTCATATCCATGTACAACTCCCCATACGGGAGTATAAATATGTGCCCAAGGGCCGCGTGAAAAATATATCCAAGCATATCAAACAAATCAATTACTTTTTTATCTACCTTACCAGTAATTTACCTTTATCGCATTAGGTTTAATTATCTACGAGTTCTTCAAGTTTCGACGGGCTGCATCTCATCGACCTCCGTCAACCCTTGCAAGTTCCATGTTTTGAGCAACCTGAGCTTTGACGTCCGGGCGCATCACTGTCGTCTCGTTCAGCTCTACTCTAGTTATCCTAATCAAGTTTGAACCTTGACATCCGGGCGCATCACCGTTGTCTCGTTCAGACCTTGTTCTAGTTATCGTCCTTGTCGATTAACTGGTCAAATCGACTGGCACACCATTGGATATCAAATTCAGGTATAAGCCCGAGGTGTTCGCAGATCCTGACGCTTTTTGTGTCAACACCTCTTTTGGCACACCCGGTGGGACCATATCACATCTGTTAGCCACGGTTTAGCCCATTACAAGCTTAATGGACGATACTACTGGGATCAATCCGAAGAGTGTCATTGAAGTCTTCGAAGCAGATCTGAAAGATTATCAGAAGCAGGCTATGGAGCGGACTATGGAGAAGTATAAACATTTATATCTCAAGTCCTTCAGCCCAAACAGAATCGGCGAGGCAGTCCAGAAGCAAGATCCGTCGTTGCCACGGCAGGTCACTTTCGACGCCGATCCTGGTAAATTACAAGAGATGGTTAATTCTGCATTAAATCATGTGTTAATTAGCCAATCCAATGTGCTGTCCAATACTGTATACAATGTTGTCAAGCAAACTTTCAAGGAAAGACAAGCACCATATTATGTTGATCTGGCATATCATCAATTCGGATCGACATCTGTTATGATCCCATCGGCGGTTCCAAGGGTGTCTTCACCGCATATGAACCGGTTTGCCGATGAGATCACGTCACCAAGATTGAGCGCAACAAACATTACACAATTGAATACAAATCTGGTGGCGTCAACAATGTCTGGACCCGTGACCCAGAGTCAGCCGACTTCTGCCAGCTGGTGGGGATACGATATGCCTCCAAGTCCATCTGCTGAATCCAAATTAATCCAAGATACCAGTGCAGGGTGGAAGGTCCCTATGGCATTGGCAACACCTGCACAGCCGATGATTCCAGTGATGCATTATGCTTCATCCTCTCCAACGATGTAGTTGTCGTCAGGGAATCTTCAGATGGCGATACCCAGAGTAGCGTATGTGCAACCATTGGCAGGTTCTTTGCCGATACAACAAGGCATGGCAACTGTTAATCAGCCTGTATTGGTAATGGCTGCTCAAGCTATGGTACTCGCAAATCAAGGCAATCATCCAAAGGTACAATGGCAACAAGCCCCAGCTGGTTATCAGCCATCGGCAAGTCATATGCCGATGACATCTAATGTAAGCTGGATCGGTCAATTACCGATTCAGTTGCAAGTTGTGCAGCCTGGATACCAAGTGGCAAGAGCTCCGCAGTATCATCCACCAGCGAGTCTTTAGAATGAAATATCGGTACATCAGCCGATAAATACTACTTCGCCGCAGTACTCGCAAGTGAACGTGCACAATGAGACATCGACATATCAACCGATGAATACAATGCCACAATACAACACAGTGGACGTTCAAGATTTCCTATCGGCAACTCAGCCGATGCATAATGTTCAACAACAGGTGACGCAACCTGGATGTCAAATGGCAAAAGTCCAACACCACCACTTACCATCGGGATTATATAATGATACATCGGTGTCCCAGACGGTAAACCCTCTATTCTCGCAATATATTCCAGTGGATATTCAAGATGGTCCATCGGCAAATCAGCTGATGCGTGATGTTTAGCGAATTGATGTTGCCTCTGCACCAACCGGTTCAACCTATTTACCACAAAGAGATGAGAAGGTACATCAACCTGCTCAGCCTGTCAACATCCAGCCAGTACATCGGCAGGATCAAGATGCATACTGGGCCGATAAGATTGTCGAAGTGGCCAAAGAGCAATTTGGTATCAAGCCTAAGGTTGATAAATATTCTTATCGGACTCCATACCCTCCAGTTTATGATTTAATCCCCTTCCTAAATTGGTACAAAGTGCCAGATTTCACCAAGTTTTCTAGTCAAGGTGATATGTCAACAATGGAGCACATTAACCGATTTATTATCCAATGTGGGGAGGCAGCCAGCAGGGATGAACTGAGGGTAAGATTGTTCTCGTCATCGTTATCCGGATCGGCATTTACATGGTTTATTTCACTACCTCCAAATTTTGTGATCACTTGGCTGATCTAGAAAAACAGTTTCACAAATACTTCTTCGTGGGCGTGCATGAAAAGAAGCTTACCGATTTGGTCAAGTTGAGGCAGCGTAATGACGAATCGGTGGAAAGCTTTGTCCAGAGGCTGCGAGACGTGAAGAACAAGTGCTACAGCTTGGTACTTGATGATCGGCAATTGGTGGATTTGGCTTTCCAGGGGTTGTTACCGCACATCAGGGACAAATACGCGTCTCAAGAGTTTGAAAGCTTGAGCCATCTTGTGCAAAGGGTTGCCGATCAAGACACCAAGGTTTTCAAGCCTAGAGAAAATTGGGATAAAGAGGTGTCTTTGACTAAGAAAACAGAAGATTCTGAGTCAGATGAGGATCTAAGTATCGGCGCTGCTGAATGGGTAAAAGATAATAAGCCAATATCTTGTTCGTTTGGCCAGAAAAAAGCTGAGAGGTTCATATTTGATATCACTAAGGCCGATAGGATGTTTGACCTATTGCTTCAAGAAGGGCGGATCAAGTTGGCGCCTAACCAGGTAATTCCATCGGCCGAAGAGCTCAGAAGGATCAGGTACTGCAAGTGGCACAATGCAACTTCGCACAGTACCAATGATTGCAAAGTCTTTAGGCAGCAGTTGCAATCGGAAATTGAATCTGGGCGAATCAAGTTTGAAAATTCCAAAGCCCAGAAGCCAATGAAGATTGACCCGCACCCATTTCCAAATAATATGGTGGAGACTAGTGGGAAAACTAAGGTGCTGACATCGGAAGGTACCAAGAAAAGTGCATCAGTAGACCCTGAACATCAGATAGCTGCGCATGAAGTAACAGGGAAGAAGTTTGTCGATGATAGGAAAGGCAAGAGGGTTGCCGATGAAAGCAATAACACCAGGAGATCTCATGGTGTTATAATCACGCATAGGCGACCAAGGCAAGAGTATCGGCAGTCACGAGAGGAGCGATATCGGCTGCAAGAGGAAGAAAGGTGCCAAGAGTGGCTTCGGCATAAGGACCACTGGAAGTGTCCCTTCTTTGTTCACTGCTGGGAAGAAGGCATCAAACTTCCCACTACCGATAATTGCCCCGAGTGCAACGGGTACTATCCTGTCGATCGGTCAGAGAAGAAGCCCCGTTTTGATGACCGGACATCAGGCTATGGTAGGCTGATTAGAGAAAAGGGATCAGTGCATGATTGGCTGGGGGGCAAGATCAGCATGCATGATAGACTTGGCAAGCATGGCCATTATTTTCCAAGGAACCAAGAGGAGCTTGAAGGGATGGCCAATGCAAGGGTACCCGACGAAGATATACTTTATAGAGATCCGAATATACGGAGTTGCCCAGATTCAGGCGGAAAATAGTATCAACCTGTTTGGAAAACCAGGCTCCCTCAATGGTGCCCCAAGGGTCTTACAAAGACTCAAATAAGGAGGATGCAGCACGAGCGCCAAGAAGATTTGTGTCACGATGAAAATCCTTCTAGAGGGAAATCTTCAGACAAGCGATGAAGGCCAAAGCGCAAAGATGGGGATCCATCGGCAGATGTCAATATGTTGCCGATAGCGTAACTAGAGTTGATGGCCTTGGGCATTTTGGCTTGGGAGCAGCACTTGGTGAGCCCTGGCGTTTCAACTGTTTCACTTGGGGGCATCGGCAGGCTGAGTGAAGAATTTGTGCACTGGGAGCAGCGTTGCCGATGAATTTGTTGGCTACAAAAGGAGATGTTTGATACAAGTCGAATGATTGTAAGAGTGGCTCTGCAATGCTTACGTGCAATAGTCAGGGAAGTAGTGCAGACATTTTGGAGGAGAAGCAGTAGAAGAAATTTCGGTGCATAAGATATCTTATACTCCGAAATTGGGGGGCATGTGTTGAGACCGGTTTTTGGCACATGTCAATATGATCTAAGGATTGTACCGATCGGCAAAAGGCTAGTTGCCGTTCCTTATCGGCATTGGGATATTACCAGTCAGATTGCCGATAAAGACAAGAGTGTTGTTGATGCAGACAGGGACTTGTTGCCGATTGAGGCAGGAAGACACTGTTGATGAAGGCAAGGGAATGTTGCCGATAGAGACATGAATGTTGCTGACAGGAAGAACATTGCCGATGAGAATTAAGGCTCATTATTGATGTGATGAAGGCTACAATGTTGCTGGTGGAGGCAAGAAAGCGTTGTTGATGAGAGCCAAAGTCTGTTGCTGATAGGAGGAATATTGCTGATGAGGACGGAAAGTTGCCGATGAATGATGATGTCGATGGAAGCGGGATGAAGTAGCTGGCATCAGCAGAGAACTGCCGATGGCAATAGAGGAAAGTTGCGGATTGAAGGAAGTCTGTCGATGGAATGTTTCATCGTGAAGGAGATAGATATGGAAGCTGGTGATTTCATGCCAGTATTAATAGATTTATTTCGAGTCCAACTCTTGCACGAGTCGTTTGTTTCCTTTAGCGTGAGTCGTTTTATTTCCTTAAAAATAGGAGTTTTTGTTTAGGAAGGTATGAGTCGTATCCATGTACAACTCCCCATACAGGAGTATAAATATATGCCCAAGGGCCGCGTGAAAAATATATCCAAGCATATCAAACAAATCAATTACTTTTTTATCTACTTTACCAGTAATTTACCTTTAGCGCATTAGGTTTAATTATCTACGAGTTCTTCAAGTTTCGACGGGCTGCATCTCATCGACCTCCGTAAACCCTTGCAAGTTCCGCATTTTGAGCAACCTGAGCTTTGACATCCGGGCGCATCGCTGTCGTCTCGTTCAGCTCTACTCTAGTTATCCTGATCAAGTTTGAACCTTGACATCCGGGCGCATCATCGTGGTCTCGTTCAGACCTCGTTCTAGTTATCGTCCTTGTCGATTAATTGGTCAAATCGACTGGCACACCTTTGGATATCAAATTCGGGTATAAGCCCGAGGTGTTCGCAGATCCTGACGCTTTTTGTGTCAACAGCAACACATAGTAACTTGATGAATCTACTAGATCTTGCCAAATCTAATAGAGCCGATAACTATCTTGCTTTTGCTAAGCATATCGAGCAAGCACCTGCCGCACGGTGTGTACTCATAAACGAAACATAAGCGAAGACTTCTTGATTGTCAAGCAAAGATCCGCCGCACGATCATTGAAAACAAACAAGACTACTTGCATCAACATCTAAATCCACCGCATGATACTAGACCTGATAGCAAGGTTGCCGGGACTTACGGAGGTTGACGGATCGATGATTCCTCTCGAAGAACTCGACGACACGACAAAGGACTCGAAGTTGGCACGAGGCCGGTTGTATTGTAATCGTTGTGAACAGTTTTTACAAATGCCAAGGGTTCATATTTATACCCTGGTCATAACATGAGTCATACAAGGACACGACTACGAAACATTAAAGGAAAAACACGATATTTAAACTTATTCTTCTCTTCGGGATCTTTATTCCCTTAATCGTCGCAAAGTTTGTTGCTCCATTCGGCTCTTGCCTTCCGTTCTTGTCGCTTTCCTTAACAGAAGATCGCCATTCCCAGAATAACCGACCACACGACCATTTAGCCGAATCCTTACAGATTAGCCGACCGCATGAACACTTGTCGAACGTTCTAAACACTGCCGCTTGCTGGCCCACCTATCATTCTTCTAGGCATACCAAAATCCAGTGTTAACACATGCCCCCTCAATTTTGGGATAAAAGTCATTTTATCCTGAAATTGACTACAAGTTCCTCTCTTGTCCACTGCACACTTCTGCTTGTACGACAACGCAATCGGTTTTTACTCTCCCAATTAGAACATAGCTGACTATACTTAGTTTCTTGAATTGAAGAAATAGCCGGTTGCCCCAATCTTTCTGCCTTAAGGAAAAAATAGCCGACCGCTTCTTATTTACCCGAGCCTGGCCCAGTCCAGTAACGGCCCATCCGATTGGGAAAACCCTAAGTCGTCGCTTGGTATTCCATTCGGCTTTATAAACAAACCCCTCTTCTACTAATCTTGTCAACAGCCACAGTCAATCATTTTTCTGCCTCCGTCTCCTCCTCTCCTTTTGCTTGAAACCAATCCGGAAAGAAACCCTAGCCTGCACAGTAATTCCACCAAAACAATGGAGGGCCGCAACCTCGGCAAGCGACTGGCGGAAGAGGAAGAAGTGACATCCCGGCTAGCCATTCATCGTTGTGTGAGGTAAATTGATTTTTGACTATCTTCTTTACTCTGTCACCTTTCCTGAATTCATCATTATTATCTTCTGTTTTAAAAAGGGATGAAGTTGGCTCCTCGGACGATGCTAACACTCCTCCAACAATAGTCGAGGTGGCGGATGAGGAATCTAGGATGGATCCCCTTGCAGAACTAGTTGAAGCGAAGAAAAAGATCAACCAAATGGAACGGTTGATTGCCGATCTCCAAAAAGCACTTCTTGACGCTGAACAAGTGGCTAAGGAGAAGAAGGAAGAAGCCAAGAAGGCCGCTAAACAAATCAAAGGTAAGCAAACCCTACTTACTCTCTTCAAGTCATGCAACGTTCCAGGATCTGATTGCCTTTCCACTCTTTTAGATTTGTCAACAAGACTAGAAGCCCTCCAGATTGCAGGGAACGACATCGCCAATCTAGTGAACACTACTGGCGAGACAGTCACCGAGAGGGTAGAAAACATCTACCCGAAGGTGACTGAAGTGGCTTACCAAGGCATTGAACTTGGTGCTTCACTCGCCCTTGGTGCCGTGCAAGCCTACACCGGCCAAGATTTCCACGACCTTAACGTGTTCAAGGAAGACATCGTGGAAGAAATGGTGACCAATTCTGACGCCATGGAAACAGCAGGAAGGCTTATCAGTGAGGCTTCCAATCCTCATTATGCAATCCATAAAGTTCGTGATCAATGAATTGTATATGTAGTCTTGTTGGCAACCTTATAAATATGATGAATCAATCCAGACTTTTGATCCATTGTTCTGTCTGAGATGAATCCATCGAGATTCATTTTTCTATCTTTGGAATGTATCTTTATTTGCACTAAAGGCGACACATATCGCGTCGGCTATTCTCTAAGTCTTTAGAGTATATATATTTTTTTCGGCTAAAGGCGATATCTTCATATTGGCTATTCTGTGTACAATGCTTCTTAAGTCTGTTTATGCACCAACCTCGATACTGGGATGAAATTTCTTAAGAAATCTCCCGTTAATAGCTCTAGCAAATTCTTCTCCCAGTAGAGTCTTCAAGATATATGCATTACCAGGTGCACATTTCATTATCCGAAAGGGTCCTTCCCAGTTCGGAGACCATTTGCCGAATGTTTTATCTTTTGCACCAATCGGCAGTACCGTTTTCCAAACTAAATCTCCCTCTGCAAATTGCTTCTCTTTGACCTTCTTGTTATAATATTTGGCAACACGCAATTTGTTTTTCTCAATATTTTCCAATGCCTTAAGACGAACCAAATGTAAATCCTCCAATTCGTCCATCATCAGATCCTTGTAATCTTCTTTTCTCAAGTCATTTTGCAATGTAACTCGTCTGGAGCTTGACTGCAATTCCCACGGTAGTACAGCATGATGCCCATAAACCAACTCATAGGGAGATGTTTGAGTGGACCCATGACAAGCCATTCGGTAAGCCCACAAAGCCTCATTAAGAACCGAATGTCACTTCCTTGGCTTTTCATCAATTTTCTTCTGAATAATCTTGATCATTATCTTATTTGATGCTTCAGCTTGGCCATTAGCTTGTGCATAATAAGGAGAAGAATTGTATAATTTGATTCCCATCTCTTCAGCAAAATCACAAAATTCAGATGAAGTGAATTGAGTCCCTTGATCTGTTGTTATTGTTTGAGGAATTCCAAACCTGTGAATTATATGCTCCTTAACAAAATTGATCATGTTCTCCGATGTAACCTTCTTCAAAGGGATAGCTTCAACCTACTTTGTAAAATAATCTGTAGCTAATAGTACAAACTTATGTCCCTTGCTAGAAGGAGGATAAATCTGACCAATTAAATCTATACCCCATCCTTTAAACGGCCAAGGTTTAATAATTGGGTTCATAGCTGATGCTGGAGCTCTCTGAATATTACCAAACCTCTGACAATCTTGACATCCCTTGTAATATTCAAAACAGTCTTCAAGCATGGTCGGCCAAAAATAACCAGTCCTTCTAATCATCCATTTCATCCGGTAAGCCAATTGATGTGCACCACACACTCCTTCATGTACCTCATACATCAGCTTCCCGGCTTCCTCTTGACTCAAGCATTTGAGGAGCACCCCATCTATGGATTTGTAGTCAATTGGTCATCAAGGAGCACAAACTTGATAGCTTTGTACCTGAGTTTCCGAGAAAACTTTTGTGATGGATTTTTTAAGTAATCGGCAATTTCTTTTCTCCAGTCATCAATCACCCGATTCTCATTCACAACATGAATCTCTTAGCTCTCTCGGTATCCTGAAGCAGCCTGAGCCAATTCATTTGCTTCTTCATTATGCCCCCTAGGGATATGATGCAAGGTTACTACCTGAAAACTTTTCAAAAGCTCCCGGCATTCTTCATAATACTCTCTCAATATATCATTCTTGCATTCATACTGGCCGAGTAATTGGTTAATTACTAACTCAAAGTCTCCAAAGATCTCAACGGCAACAACTCTTATTTCAATAAGAAGCCGAAGTTCTCTAAGCAATGCTTCATACTCTGCCTGATTGTTAGTAACAGGGAATTCAATAGGGATCGCATACTTAAGAATCACCCCCGTGGAGAAATCAAGAAAATACCAGCACCACCACCTCTGCTATAAGATGATCCATCAAAAAACAAAGTCCAAGGTGCAATACTTATCATATTAGCAGAAGGATCACAGTGTTGGGTAACAAAATCAGCAATAACTTGACCTTTTACTGCCCTTGCCGATTCGTACTTTAAATCAAATTCAGATAAAGCCAAAATCCATTTGCCAATCCTACCATTCAAAATTGGCATTGATAACATATGTTTTATTACATCAAATTCAGAAACTACCAAACATTCGGCATTTGACAAATAGTACCGAAACTTGGTACATGAGTAATACACACACAGGCAAAGTTTCTCCATAGCCGAATATCTTGTCTCTGGATCCAACAGCTTTCGGCTAAGGTAGGCTATTACTCTTTCTTTTCCCTCAAACTCTTGCATGAGGGCCGATCCTATTGTCAGGCTATCGGCCGCCACGTACAACTTAAAAGGCTTATCAAGTTGTGGAGGTACCAACGCAGGTGGCGCCTTCATGTACTCTTTGATCTCGTCGAAAGCCTTCTGATGTACATCACCCATACAAACTCTTGATCCTTTTTAAGACTCAACAATGGAGAGAATGGCAACACTTTCTCTGACAGATTAGATATAAATCTTCTTACAAAATTAATCTTGCCAAGCAATGATTGCAACTCTGTGAGGTTAGTCGGAGGTACAACCTTGCCTATTGCTTCCATGCTTTTCTTACCAACCTCAAACCCTCCTTTATGGACCAGAAACCCCAAAAACTCACCAGCCGAGACTCCGAAGGCACACTTGTTTGGGTTCATCTTCAATCCATGCTTCCTAGTGCACTCTAAAGTCTTCCTTAAATCGGCTAAGTGTCCTTCATGATCTCTAGATTTGACCACCACATCATCAATATAGATCTCCACAATTGTGCCGATCAATTTGTGGAAAATAAAGTTCATGGCTCTCTGATAAGTTGCACCGGCATTCTTTAAACCAAAAGTCATGACAACCCACTCAAATAACCCAATATGACCAAGACATCTGAAAGATGTCTTTGAAATATCCTCTATTGCCATAAAGATCTGGTTATAGCCAGCATTACCATCCATAAAGCTGATGACTTCATTGCCAACTGTTACATCGACAAGCAAATCAGCAACTGGCATTGGGTAACCATCCATCGGGGTGGCTTTATTGAGGTTTCTGAAGTCAATGCAGACTCTCATCTTTCCATTCTTTTTGTACACCGGAACGATGCTTGAGATCCACTCTACATATCTGCATGGCCGAATGAAATTTGCTTCTAACAATCTTTCAACTTCTTTTTTCACATCGGCCAATACCTCCTCCTTGAAAATTTTCCGAGGAGGTTGTTTGTGAGGGCGATACCCAGGCTTAATCGGTAATTTATGCTCAACAATAGAATGATCCAGTCCAGGCATCTCTGTGTAATCCCAAGCAAAACAATCTTTGAATTCTTTCAAAAGATCTATCAACTTTAATCTATACTCTGGGTTTAAATTTGCACTGATATACATCAGCCTTGGTTTGACATCATCACCAACATTCATTTCTTCTAACTTATCGGCCGACATAAAACCACGTCCCAGCTTTCCTTTGTTATCATCGATCGGGTTCCCCATTAAAAACTACTCTGAGAGTCGACTGCTTGGATCGGCTGTTGATCCTTGTTAAAAACATTAACAGGACCTTCTTCCCAAACTTTTCCAGAGAAACAATCAAAGCCATCACACTCCCAGAAGGCAAGCTCTGCGGTAGCAACGCTTACTGAATCATTAGCATGAACAATCTCAACATCATCTCCAATCCACTGAACGAGAACTTGATGCATAGTTGAAGGTATGCAGCAATTAGTATGGATCCAATCTCTTCCTAGGAGTAAACTATATGCCCCCTTGCCATCAATGACAAAGAAGGTAGTGATCAAAGTTTTAGACCCAATCATCAACTCAACGTGTACTGCTCCCCGGGTATCAGAAGGATTACCAGCAAAGTCTCTGAGGACCAAATCAGTTTTCAATAAATCCTCATTGGTCATCCCAAGCTTCCTAAAGGTAGTATAAGGCATAATATTGATGGCAACCCCTCCAACAACAAGCATTTTGGTTAGAGGCTTGCCATTGATGTATCCCTTTACGTAAAGTGCCTTCAAATGTTGATACTTGGCCAGCTTATTGAAAATTGCCTGCTGAGTCAGGACAAGTTGGGCCGTTAGACCTTGATACTCACTCTCATCGAAATCTGAGTACACTTCTTCTTGGATATCCTAGTTTTCTGGAGCTAAGAACTCTGATGGAATAAAGAAAGCCATATACCCATCAGCCGAATGCCCCTGCTTGTCGGCTTTTTCCTTAGGACGCCAAACCTGCTTCTTTTCGGCTGTCGTCTGTGCCAGCTCCTTGTTCCTCAAGCGTTGCACTCTTCTCTTCTTGCTTTTCCTCAGCCCTGGTGGACACCACTGTCCCTTTTGCCAGACATACTCCCGATGCTCTTTCTCTTCAGCATCTCTCTCATAATGGATCCATTCTTGATCAGCAAACCTCTTGCCTCGCCGATCGTTAGAGCTATTTCTTTTTAAACGCTGATCATCCTCAGGAGCATGCGCTCCAAGTCTTTCATGGACCGGACGGCGGTTGACTTGAGACTGCCTGTACTTCGTGTATCGATCACTGCACCCAGGGCAGTTATCTTTAGTAGGCAGCTTCAAGCCTCCATTCCAACAATGTTTAAAGAATGAGCATCCCCAATGAGATTGCTCCTACTCTCTCTTGTATTCTTGCTCCCTTTGGTACAGCTCTTCCTTGTACTTCTGACGTTCCTCCATGAACTCTTGTTCTTCATAATACTTTAGCTCCTGGTACCGCTCTCGCTCCCGGCGCCACTTATTTAATAGAATTCGTGTTGTGACTCTAGGCCTGGAAGCTTCCCCTTTTTCGGTTCGGCTATTCTGAAACCGAGCCTGCTGCTGGAATTGTTCATTTGTAATCTGCCGATCAGGGTCTACAGCACCAGTCTTCCTTGCTCTGTCAGAGGTCAACACCTTCACCTTGCCCTTGTCTTTAGAGCTTTCTATAGCAACCATGTTCATTGAGAAAGTCACTGTGTTCTGAGCAAAGGGATTAGCATCAACCTTCATCTTACCATCAAACTTCAAATGCCCTTCCTGAATAGCTTTCTGAATCTTCATTCTGAACACTCGGCAATCATTGATGGAATGAGAATTAGTATTGTGGTACCCACAAAACTTCTTGTCTTTTACTCCCTCAGGGCGTAGCATGGGGTGTCCTTCCGGTAACTTGACGCGTCCCTCTTTGAGTAACACCTCAAACAGCCTATCTGATTTGGAGACATCAAAGTCGTACGTACCCTTCTGCTGCCTCAGCCAGCGTTGACTAACCAGAGTCGGCTCCTTTGCCCAGATCAACTCGGTTGCAGCTACTTCATCTTCATCATCGTATTCGGCTGCTTCTTCCAGGAAACTCTGATATATTTCATTAGCCACATCACCTTTCTGGAAGCGGTTCTCTCTCCTAAACCCTTGAGCCTAATTACTCATCATAGCCAATCGATGTGACAATTGACCAAGGTCATCAAAGTCCATGCCAAACAGCTTCTCCCTGATATTTGGATGCATGCCCACTATCGCCATGCTCGGCAACTGGTCATCTGGCAAGTTTAAGGAGTAGCAGAAGTTTTTGGTTTCCCTGAATCTGCGGAGATACTCCTGGGGTGTTTCATTGGCTCTCTACTTCAAGCTCATAAGGTCAACTAGTTTCTTCTCATTAGTGCCTGTAAAGAAATATGAATGAAACTTCTGCTCTAATTATGCCCAAGTACCAATGGAATTAGTCGGCAGAGACGTAAACCATGTGAAAGCCGGCCCTGTCAGAGACAACGAGAAATACCGAATCCTCCAAGCTTCATCAGCGGATGCCTCTCCAAGCTGCATTAAGTATCGGCTGATGTGTTCTATGGTGCTAGTATCATCCTGACCAAAAAACTTGGTCAGGTCTATGGGAGGTTTTACTCTCGGAGGGAGTGCAACTCAGTTATACCACTCTGGATAAGGGGACTTGTATGCACAGGACTGACCCTTTGGCTTTAAGTCAAACTGATTCTGCATCATATCCGCCATCCTGTTCATGATAAGGTCAATATTCGAGTTTGGAGCTCCATGTGTCTGCCCTTCAAAAGCCAAACCTGCAAAGTTCTTATACCCTGGATTTGGGAAAGAGTCAATAGCATTGTAATCGGCAAATTCTTGATATCCGTCTCCATACATATTTTTCTACAACCTGTTCGCAGCTGGAGACACCTTGAAAGCCGATTGTGGGACGTTCCCCGTTGCACTGAACGTGAGCTGGCCATAAGTCATGGGGTGTTGTTGTTTCTGGTGAAGAGTCATCCCACCTTGGTTCATGCCAGACTTCTCGCCATCTTCAGCAATTTTTTCCTGGCGTTTCGGCATATTGAACAATGTCGGCCCTTGCATTGGACCGATGGTTTCCCCAAAGCATTTATCGGCGGATGGACCGAAAGTACTGACCATGATTGAGCGAAAGGTGTCCAGGAAAGTTGTATGATGATTCCTCAGAGTTTCACTCATAGCTTTATAAACCAGCTCAGACATCTTCTGAGCATCTTCTTCTTCGGTGTAATCAGTTTGATGTGGAAGGAGAGTTCTCGGAAGCTGCTGCTTCTGAAAAACCTTGTTGCTTTTATTCTTTGAAAAGGACAGCAAACACTTCTGCTGAAACTCATCACATGCTTGTTGGACTGTATTTCTCAGGTCTTCTGGCAACTCATCCATAGTCATGTCCAGAAACTAGCTGTTATCGAATTCAACCATCTTGAAAAAGTGTGTGGTCCCACTGGGCGTGCCAAAAAGTGTGTTGACACAGAATGTGACGCACTGTGCCTAACATACCGCAAGCCAAAAAGTGTAGCTTCAATCGCGTGTCCGGATGTTTCGGAGTCCGAAAACGTGCCAGTCAGTTTGACCTGAAACTAACAAGGGATGAAAATTATTAGATATAAAACTAGATCATGCTGGGTGAGACTAGACAATTCCATATATACGGCCTTGAAGCCACTTACAACGACATATAGCTATAGAAGCTATCTGCTAACAGGTCTTATAGATCGTTCGGCTAAAGCAAACGCAAAGCATGTGGAAAAAGTTGATAGCCGAACGTGCATGAATGAAAAAGTACGTATGGACGAATCATAATTAACCATGAGTTAAAGAATCACGAAGCTCGGCAATCCAACCGAGTTGGGGTCCATGATGAAGGAACATATAAGTAAACACGATTAAACTAATCTAAAGTCTGTGTCTGCCGCACGACACCCAACATTATCAAAGCTTAAACGTGGTTAACATGTATGAACCCACAACACGTAACAATCTAGATCTAAACTAATTCGGCTACTATGACCGTGAGATCTATTCGTATGAACAATATGATTAACTATTAAAACAAGAATAGATCTGTAAGAAAAGATAAAGTCGAACCGTATCAATCTAGATTGGGCAAAGGAGTGTTACAAATATATAACAAATATAAAACATGCAACACCTAGTAACTTGATGAATCTACTAGATCTTGCCAAATCTAATAGAGCCGATAACTATCTTGCTTTTGCTAAGCATATCGAGCAAGCACCTGCCGCACGGTGTGTACTCATAAATGAAACATAAGCGAAGACTTCTTGATTGTCAAGCAAAGATCCACCGCACGATCATTGAAAACAAATAAGACTACTTGCATCAACATCTAAATCCACTGCATGATACTAGACCTGATAGCAAGGTTGCCGGGACTTACGGAGGTCGACGGATCGATGATTCCTCTCGAAGAACTCGACGACACGACAAAGGACTCGAAGTTGGCACGGGGTCGGTTGTATTGTAATCGTTGTGAACAGTTTTTACAAATGCCAAGGGTTCATATTTATACCCTGGTCATAACATGAGTCATACAAGGACACGACTACGAAACATTAAAAGAAAAACACGATATTTAAACTTATTCTTCTCTTTGGGATCTTTATTCCCTTAATCGTCGCAAAGTTTGTTGCTCCATTCGGCTCTTGTCTTCCGTTCTTGTCGCTTTCCTTAACAGAAGATCGTCATTCCCAGAATAGCCGACCGCACGACCATTTAGCCGAATCCTTACAGATTAGCCGACCGCACGAACACTTGTCGAACGCTCTGAACACTGTCGTTTGCTGGCCCACTTGTCATTCTTCTAGGCGTACCAAAATTCAGTGTTAACAAAATGTTTTGAAATCCAATTTATAATTTTAAAAACTTTTTTTTTATTTTTTTGGAAAATATTAACCGTGGCGGTTGTTATAAGAAACCGTCACGGTTAATATCCATTAATGGTGGCGGTTTCTTATAGCAACCGCCACGGTTAATAACCATTAACGATGGCGGTTGTCCTAACCTAACCGTCACGGTTATTAACCGTGGCGCTTGCCCAACCACCATGGTTAATGCCCCTATTAACCGTGACCATTGATCTATGGCGGTTGGAATAACCGTCACGGTTAATCTTTTTAACCGCTACGGTTAATAAATCCTGTAGTAGTGAAATGTCATGACATTGGCTTACCGCCCGCTACTGGCTGGGTTATTAGCCATGCTCTTAGAGAATGTGGATTGTCTTGACGTGTGGCACAACCATACAAGTTTAATGAAGCTTTGTTGGCATTAGCCTCCGGTACATTATATTGCTTTACAAAATAGATCCTAAGTGTACAAGAAGAGAGAGAGGCCAAGATAACAAATTTAATATGCTCCGTCCTAAAGCTAGAGTAAGCAACTGTATAGAAATGGATATTGTTGGATCGCTAGAGTAGTTGGATCGCTCACCCTAGCTAGGTGGATCTATATAATCTAAGAAAGAAAACATGTTTTGATTTGCTGCTGAGTAGATACATCCTGTATGACTAGTTAGGGTGAAAATGGTATGAATATTTTATTCGACTGTTCGTTCAAACGAATGGATGTGAACATTCATCTGAATAGCTATTTGATATCCGGATATTTTTCAAATACGGATATAAAAACAGATACTTTATAGAGATATTGTTAATATCCAATGGATATCAATAATCCGAGGAAACAGCGGATACATTCGATCTAGACAATACGGATACTACCCGACCAGCTGTCCAGACCAGGCATTAGGTGAAAAAGATCATGTGTTTTTGTGCGCTCTCCACCACTCCTATTTTGTATACTCAAAAAGTTTGAGTTAAACATTGAGAATTTGTTCGCTTAACTTATAAGCCACCAAAACAGTGTTTTTAACTTATAAAAAAACAGTCAAAAACAGTATCAGTCACCAAAACGATGAAATGAACAGGCCGAATATAAATCATAAATAACTTTTAATTTGTAGAAAAGATATAAAGGGATTGTTGGAGAAGAAAATGGGAGAAAAGAATAAAAATAGAAAGATTAAAGGAAAAAGAAGAGATCAGCCCCCTTCGAGGTTGAGGGAGAAGAAATGATAGGAAATGAAGAAAAATAGAAAGATTAGAGGAAGAATAGATCAACCCCTTCAATCTCGTTCTGAATCTACCACTAAGCTATTGAGTTTGAAAATGTGAAAATCATATCAATAGATTTATCTTGAAAAATACTTTCATAAAAATATATATATAATATTTCAAAAAATATTTTTCAAAAAATATGCAGTAAAATTTACTCTTTAGAGATCGTGCCGTTCATCAAAACAATTTTCTTTATGGATATGGAGGAAGTATATATCTTATCTCTTATTTATTGTTTTACTCTTTACGCTAATAGATTCAGGACTCATAAATTGATAAATTGGTGTAATAGTAATGGTTAGCGCAAATATGATATATAAATGTTGCTTTTACTCATTATTCGAATAGGTATTTGTTTTCGATATTCAATCCATACCATATTTGACAATCATTATTCGTATTTGTAAACAAAAACAATCCATATCTAGCCATCCATGTCCGAATCTGAACCCGATGATATCCTCCGATCAGTTTTCATCTCCTAATAATGCACCAAAACTTGTCTTGGTTTGCAGGATAAACAGTCTCTGGTTTAGTACCATAGATATCAAAACCAATTTCATAATGTTGATTATCCAAACCAACTGTAGATGTAACAAGCGAACAGATATCAGCGGAGCGCAAGGCAATAAACGTGGTGAAATTTGCGCTAACCATTACCAGGTGAAATTTGCCCGATAAAAAGTGGGCAGAGGCGATAAAAAGTGGACGGATATTCATCCTATCGTCAGTTCGACTGAATTTGTTTAGAGGAGTTCAAACATATCGGAGTCCGAAGATTAATATATGATATCGTATCCTATCTGACATTATCTAATTATATCTTATCTAATATTTCTAATACTATTTATATTCAAATTCGAATCCGACCAGAAATATAAAAACAAATACAGTATCAACGATATCTATCCTATCCTTTTTCATCTCTAAGCGCAAGACTAACGAAATTTGCCGAATAAAAAGTGGGCAGAGGCAATAAACGTTGGACGCGGTTGCGCAGCGCCGCAGCCTAGTCCAATAAAGGTCCGTACACGGGTGTCCCAGCGTTGGTCGGAAGCGCATCGGAATGCTGGCCGGCGGGCAGGCCGAGGCGGGCTCTTCCAGGACAAGCCTGACACTGACCGCCAGCCGAGTATTTTTACATTTTTCACGTCAGTCGTCGACCGTCGACAGCATCAACTGTTATCTACAGTGTCTTGCCTGCCACACCACACCACGCCAGACGCTGAGAGACGCCACACATGGCAGGCAGGGAGGGAGAAGCTGCGGCCTGCGGGCCCGCGGCATGTGACTCGCTGGGGAAGGCGCAGGCGCCGGCGCCGCTGCCTGCCGTGCCGTGCGTACCCGACGACGACCCGCGTTCGGACTTTTGTTCCGGCGGAGCCTGATCTGTGACCAGCGGCAGCGGACCTGCACGGGTTCATGCCTCCCTCCCCGGCTAGGCCAGGCTACTTTGACGAGACGCATCATGAGCACAGAGCACGTTGCAGCACAGTGTGAAGAGGTACGTAGTACGCACGCACCTCACCTCTCGACGACTTGCTGCCTTGCCGAAAGACCATTGCGGACCGGTGGTGTTGTCTCGTTTGCAACAACCCACAAGTGAAGTACTACTGTGACCACTCGTCACAGAAAAGAAAATGTACGTAGTACTACAGTACCAGTAGGAGTCAACTCTACTCTCAAGAGCTGCCGTGCTTCTACACTCTGCAGTGCACTCCTACAGTAGAATACTAGGGCAGTTTGACAGGCCGTACGCAGCTGAAGCAGATGCTGCTAGTGCTAGGATAGGAAGGATTTGACCCATCGCGTGAGAAAAGTGCCTGCCCAGTACTAACGCGGATGAGAGCATGAAGCATCAGCATGTCTGGTGTCCGTCCCTGCTCCAACGGTCCACGACTTTTCAAAAGGCAGGGGCTACGATGGAGACAAGCTAGGGCAGAGTCCCGAACAAAAATATGGGATTGCGGTGTGCTCTGCTGCCTTTAGCTCGATCGCGGCGGACGGACCTTTTGCGCTTTTTCCACGCCTGGGTGGGTCCCTCCTTCGGTCCTTGTCCGGGGTTTGGCCATTGCGCACACGGTAGCACATGTACATGGCGTCATCCAGAGCGTTGCTTGCATTGTCTTTCATAGACTCCGCGGAAAATCTATAGTTTGATTACCATCACCTAAAACTAAAGTCTAGTAGAATGATGCTTGATATCAACTAAACTTTAGGTGATTCATGTTTGAATAAACTATACCGTCCTTTGCATATAAGACATGAGAGAGAAAGGGATAGGTAGGGGATATTTACATCTTATCATTTGTAAAAATTGCTAAAATTGTTCATTTCTAAATTGCACAAGCTCCGATAGTCATGGCAGCGTCTATTCCTAGTTACTAACCTGGTCTAGTTTAGAAGGAATTACATATATTATTTATATACTTAAGCAAACTATAATTTTTTTAAAAAAAACTATCCAATTACCTGTAAATTAGATAAGAAAAGTATATTATCTCCTTTTAATAGGTTCCTCAGACATACTAGGCTTCTAACCAAACAGATCAACTCTCAACTTGACTGTACATGTGAATTTAATTTGAGTTCTAATCAACTTCTTGGCAACATTTTTATCAGCCAAATTGTTCAGCCCTCTCCAACTAAACAGGCCTTAAAAGTCTAAGAACCTAGACATGATGTTTGGTTCTTCAATAGTTAAAAAAAAATAAGCAGTTAATAAATTAATGAGTTTTCAAATGGCTTTTTAGTACAAGTTCACTAGGGACAACCCCTCTTGTTTTATTATTAAAAAAAGGGCCTGAAAAAAGTTAGAAACATATTTGTTGTCTTCCTGCAACATTTTTTCAAATCTCAACTTTATATCAGAAAACTCAAACTATTTCTATATTATCTTATTAGGGGTTGTTCGGCTAATGGTTTCTGCGCCTGATAAACTTGTCTCTTGTTTAATTTATTGGAAATCATGTCCTACTCCATATTCATTCTAATGTCCCTTTCCCTTTAGGGCCTCGTTTAGATCTAAAATTATTTAGAATTTTGATACTGTAACACTTTCGTTTGTTTGTGGTAATTATTGTCTAATCATGGAATAATTAGACTCAAAAGATTCGTCTCGCAAATTACAGATGAACTGTGTAATTAGTTATATATTTTATCTATATTTAATACTACATGCATACATTGAAAGATTTGATGTGACGGAGATGTGACAGAAAATTTGGAATTTTGAAGAGATCTAAACAGGACCTAGATTGATCAATGCATACCCGTGCAGATTGGTCAATGCATACCCGCACCTATATTTATCCGCACAATCAGATCGAGTTTAGTAAGTGTGGAAAGATTAAAAGTTAAGATAGGAGTTGTTGGATAATAGCTTTTTCAGTGTTGCCAAAAAGAACTTCGATTAGAAGTGAGTTTTGGAAACTCTTCAACAGAGTCAATATTCGGGTTAGTAGTCATGCTAATTTGTAAAAAAAAATTGTGAGTACGACGTGTATGGTTCCTATGTCTGTTTTTTTTCTTCAATGAATTATATAGTCATGTGTGATTTTTTTTTGTTTGTAGATTAAGTGCGAAGGAATATATATGGCGAAAACGGATAGCAGACCAGAAAATTTCAAACTGCTTCCATGCAATGCTTGTTGCTTGACACCTTTATCATTTGAGGTGGTCGCTGCGGCGGCCAAATTCCCGGCATGAAGGAGAGCCAACTTTGGCAGTTGACCGTAGCCGGCCATGTTGACTAATTCCAATTGCCCGATAAGTTTTTGCCTGAAACCAAACACACCAAAAAATTTTAAAACAGACAAAAATTTAGCTTGGCTACTACTTGGGACTAAAACCAAATGGCCTCTTAGGCCTTGTTTGAATTAGGAAACACATATAAATCATCAAGTTTCGTAATTACGAAGGAGGGAGATATCACACGACAGGTCACGGATTCCGTCGTGCCGCGTGTTCCGTCACGCCACGTCTATCTCCTCTCCCACCTCTTTTTCCCTCTCCATGTCGCGCCCTACCTCAACCCCGCCCTTCTCCTCCTCGTCGCCCCGCTGCACCTGCTGGAGACTGCTATAGTAGCACACTAGCACCTGCAGCGGCCTTCTTCTCTTTCCCCCTCCCGCGGCGCGACGACAAACTCCAACGCAGCAACCTTCTCCAGCCATGGTGCCCCCTACCCTTCCCTGGTCCGGATGCCTTCTTGTAAGGACCTGATTAGCCTAGAGGGGGGTGAATAGACCTGTTTAAAATCAACTTAGCAACTTGTTGTCAGTTGAGGTCAGCACTGCCGGCCTCAAGCCCGACAGGCCGGCACTGCCGGGGTGGCCGACACTGCTGGGTTAAGGGCAGCAATGCTGGTCACCAGAACAGAGATCAACACAATTCAAGAAGTAAGGACTGAATGTAAATTGTGCTTGAATGAAAACCTTTCTAGAGGTGTAGGGAACCTCTAGCACCACTTGAAAGTGGTAGCAACACACCCACCAAGTAGATCGGGTTCAAACCCTAGAAATCACCTTGCAAACAATATATATCACAATAGAGAGACAAACACAAGGGGACACAAGATTTGACCTGTGGTTCAGCTCGCCACCAAGGCTTACCTACATCCACGTTGTTGAGGTGCGCCACACAAGGCTCAAGCTCACCACAAAGGCTAGCTCTTTCCTCGGTCTCAAGTCAAGAGAATGAACTCTTGAGATAAGGGGCAATGTATTAGCAAATTGGTGGTGTTACAAACCTCCCTATGCTGCCACACAAGTTGGCAAGCTCAAGGGCAACGCCTAGCCAGCTAGGAGCAAAGCTTCAAGAGTAACAAACTCAAACCGTCGGCCACCACGCGAACCAAATGCTTATAGGAGTTGAAGATCCGAGGGAGAAACTTCTTCTTAAGCTTGGAGGCTCAATCTCTCAAAGGTTGATTGCAAATCAATGGGGAAGAGTGGTTGAGCACCAAGAGAGAAGTGAGAGCAAGAAGAGAGCTTCTCTTTCTGTTTGCTGCGAAGTGTGAGAGTGAGAATGACATAACTAGCCGTTGGGGAGAAGTGAGGAGGTGTTAAATACCCCCTCACTGCCAACAAGCAGTTCAAGTCGCGGCAGTGTCGGCCTTGGGCCTGGCACTGCCGGCCTAGAGCCTGGCACTGCCGGCCTGGCAGAACCAGCAAAGGATGGATCTTCGAATAGTTGACTGATTTGCATTCTAAGTATGTGGAGGTGTAATGTATTTGGATAGATATTGCATTTGGTTCACGTGTTGGCATGCGTGTTGAATCCCTCTTAATAGTACGGCATACCTAACTCAATTTCAAAATATAAAAGAATTTAAACTCCTTTGAGCTTGTTGCCATGCACTTTTGTAATTGGAGGGGTCCACCAACCTGTTCATCAACCTCCTTAAGTTCAATCTGCTTGTCATACTTGTAAAGTCTCATTAGTTCTCTAATTACGTTGTCATGTCACCAAAACCCACTTAAGGTTTGATTGCACTTTCACTTCGCTGCCACTAGGGCGCTGAACCGCTCGACCTTCTGCCATACCGCTTGTCCCGCCTGACTCTCTCGAACAGCCTTTCAATTGCCCGCGTGGAGATGAAGATGGAGGTCGACGAAACCCTAGCACCGTTATCTTCTTGGTCTTGAGCGCGGGCGCGGGCACAAATGGAACGCGTGAGGGACATGGAGACACACACACAGGGAGAGGGAGACACGCAGGAGAGAGTCGGCCGTCGTGTAATAGAGTTTCCGAATTATGAAGTATTTACGCTCTCCTTTTTGTCCATGGTCTCAATGCATCTCCAAAAGTTCTCTAAATCTCTTTCTAATATTTGATTTTTAGATAGAGGATAGAATATCTCTCTCTAACAACTTCTGATCTTCTCTCAGCCTCGGCGCTTTTATCGGGTAATTTAAAGGTATAAGGACGTGTAAAGAATAAAGAGTAAAAAATGGTTTCAGATGTAAATGTACTAGAGAGAAATAATATATAAAAGTGGTAGGATAATTTAGAATTAGTATAGAATTTCTGATGTAAAATTATCTTCTATATTTTAGGAGTAAATTATTAGAAACTCTTGGACATAGAATTATTTATTTTTCTAATGCTTTTTTAAGAGCCGTAAAACTATATGTTTTTAGGAAGAAAATATTAGGTATTTTTGAGACGCTCTCAGTAAAGACCTGTTAGCACCAAGTGCCGACACCCTCTGATCCGTCAGCAAGCCCAAGTCCAACATCATGTCACGCGAGCAAGGTAACTTGTGTCGGCAATTCAACAATTATGGCCCAATGCGGGTCTGTAACGGGTACGTGGGCCTAGACCAAGATTTGTGCGGCATATTTAGATGCCTCAAAAAGATAAAAAGTTGCTAAAAAATCCTATAGTACTTTTGGTTTGTATTTGACAATTAGTGTCTAACCATAGACTAATTAGGCTTAAATATTCGTTTCGTAAAGTTAAAGCAAACTGTGCAATTAATTTTTGATTTCGTTTACATTTAGTACTCCATGTATATACCGCAAGTTTGATATGACGGAGAATCTTCTTTTTGCATAGTGACAAAGTTTGGGGTTTTTGGTGGAACTAAACACAACCATTGTATACGTAAGAGAGAGGAGGCATGACACTGTTTGGAGTATTTTAATAAAAAAATAATATAAGTATATAAGCGTACTTATTAAATGACAAATTAAGTGTGCATCTTTAGTTTTTTAAAATAAAATACAGGGTATAAATTAATACCCTAGACATATCTTGTATATAGTTTTCACTTTCAAAAGTTGAATGCCAACTCTTTAAAACACTATAGTGTATAGTGAATAGTACGATGTTGCTTCATGCACTAAGAGAAACTTCAAGAGCCTCAAAAAAATCGGTCTCTATATATCTATTTAGAGAGCCATTCCATGAACATCTTTTATACAATATCGTGTATATCTTCAACAAACTCTATAGTTTTGATCATAATTAGCATTGTAGGAAAAAAATAATGAGAATTTCTGTCCGTTCGGCGGTATAAAAGCCGACTGATTCCGACTGATTGAATAGTGTTATGTGAGAGGGAATAAGCTGAAATAAAGTTACACATGATAGCGAAGACATCTGTGATACCACGATGAGAGAAGGACAAAGGCTTGGAAATTCCCGGTCCATTTCAATTGAGAGATACAATTTCCAATCAATATATAAGCATTGTGATAGCTACTTGAACCATTTTTTCTAATTAGAAACAAAAGTGGGAACAACGGATCCACAATTCCAAAGAAGATACATATATTCCACCAAACAACGCAAACTAGAACAAGTGAACAACAGACGCAACAAAAGAAAGAACACGCAAATGCTGACGCTTAATGTTCAAGCACCTCAGTTATTTACTGCGCACGCCGCCATTGGTTAACTCCACGTAAACTCTTCTCGTGCAAAGGGATCTAGCTGTCCGTACGGTCCGGCTATCAAAAGTACTACGGGCATGTCTGCCGACGACGAGCCTGACACCAGCTGCTACCGGTGGAGCCGCGACTTCGTTGTCGCGCACGCCATCTTCGCCAGCGGCTTAGTCACGTTTCCGGTGGCCGTCCTCCTCGTCGTCAACCGCGCGCACTCAGGACGCCGGGCCATCATCTTCGCCGTGTTCGCGGCCTTGTGCACCGCCACCAGCCTCATCCTCTGCCTCCGCTTCTACGCGGAGCTCAGGCGCCCGCCCTGGCCGCGCTGGCTCTCCGCCGCGGCGTCCGGCGGCGGCCTGCAGCAGGAGGACGACGCCGAGGCGTCAGCTGTCGCCGGGGAAGGAACGACGACGACGACGCGGGCGATGTCGCACGCCCTCCGCCACTCGGAGCAGCTGCAGCTCGTGGTTGATCACCGCGCCGCCCTCGCTGCGGGGCGCGTCCCGAGCTACGACTACCTGGGCGACGGCGCGGCCGAGGACTGCGCGGTGTGCCTGGGCGAGGTGGAGAAGGGAGAGACGGTGCGGCAGCTGTCGGCGTGCCAGCACGTGTTCCACACAGAGTGCATCGATCCGTGGCTGCGAGCGCACGCAACTTGCCCGGTTTGCCGTTCCAGCGTGCTCCCGGCGCACGAGCGGCCGGTGGAGGTCGTTTGGTGGACATCGGAGCAGTTCATGGGCAGACCAGAATGACGATCTTGCCTGTCATCGTGGGATTTGTTTGGTTTGCTGGCAAACCCTGACCAGTGACCAGCATTTTTAGGCTAATTTAATTTCAACCTGACTAGCATTAACTTTAGTCTAACTAACAAACATCATTTTTGTAGGTTGCAACACAATATATAATTTATATACAGATACTCGTGCCAATGAAAATAGCCTAGCTATAATTTTATTTGGTTCAACGCTTTCACGCCTCACGATGATTTTGATTTATTTTTTAATTTTACATTTTTGCCCGTGTTATTATTTTAAATCTACATCGAGACCACACTTTATCCAAGTATAATGGCAACTGTGTCATACTCTCACGCTTGAGCATATATAAATCCGGTTCTCCATCAAGTCTCACAAAGAATCTCGAAATAAGCCACATAGCCAATATCGTACATGATTCAGTATACACACATCATATGTTACATAAAATCTACAAGTACTTCAACATGAGTTCAAATATAATTATTACAACAAGAGTTCAAATTCGATAGCAGAAGCAACATAGTTTTACAATAGCATACGTACGCACTTAATTCATATACATGCTAGTACTATATATAATGAAGTCCAACAGAAGCAACATAGATAAGTTAATAGACAAGGGTCATGCCCGTGGCGTCACTCCTCGCCCACAGAATGAGGGCGCCATCTGCAACAAGAGAGTAAACCCTGGGTACGATGGTATACTCAGCTAGATCTATCCGTTTTAAACCAAAAACAACATGACACCAAAGAGTATGCAAGACTTTTCATAGTAAAGCTATCTTAACAACAGTTTTGCATAAAAGTTTGACTAAAGTGAGTCCTACCATTTTGGCTACACTTTTGTAGGTGCTTATACAACTATTGTAGTCTAAGATTTTGGCTGATGCACATTTTGTATTTTTTTGGCCCCCTAAGGTAACCATGTTCACTTATGTAAGCTTATAGCACGGTATTCCTTTTTTTAAAAAAAAATTATATATGACTATCACTAATAATGTTTTTCATCCATTTCAGTAATCATCACTAATTTTCCTATACCAATTTTCTAGATTGGTAAGATATCTATAATTTAATTTTGTTGTGACCTACTATTTGATTTATTGTGAACTGATGACAAAAAATGCAACTACATATCTTTATCTTAGATATTAGGATGCGAAGGACATTGCGA
Source organism: Microstegium vimineum (assembly GCA_022036555.1). NCBI lineage: Eukaryota > Viridiplantae > Streptophyta > Magnoliopsida > Poales > Poaceae > Microstegium > Microstegium vimineum. The sequence goes on along the minus strand of CM039121.1, from coordinate 36,145,444 downwards.
TTTAATTGTGAATATTATTTGGACAGAGACCATGAACAATGGACCCGATCATATATGTGTCAAAGTCACATGAATTATGTGAAGCTCGTGAAGGATAAATTGTCAGAGATTGTGTACTCCCCAGGGTTGAAATCTGACTCTCGGAGATTTGGTTTGCATGTCAGCAAATACCTTTGTTCTGAACTTCTATGTTATGAAATCTTTGACACTAGTGAAACTTGATGATTTACCCAAAGTTCCTTAGGAATTATAAGAGACTATGAACCATTAAATTTTGATTTAAAATGAGTCTTAAAAAATTCTTTTTAATTCTATACTATTTTTTTAGAAAGACGGTAAGAGCTTTGCCGTATTTTTGTTGGATGAGATAAACCCTAGAAATACAAGGCAAAATAAGAAGTCGGAGCTAGAGCTACTACGACTCGCAGGCCAGAAGAGGGAAAAAACAACTGCTACTAGATTACAAGAATAAATTAAATTCCACTGTAGATCTAGCTACTTCATGTAGAAGCTAGGATTATACTTCACCGACTGAAGGTCTTTTGGCAAGTTGATATTGTTGCATGTCCTCTTTGCATAGGAGAGCTACTTGTCTTGGTTGTTGACATTTGTTGGAAAACTCATATATTTGGTTCCTTCCAAACATTTTACCAAAAGTATATCATAATTATGTCTATCTTTTTTCTCAGACTTTTATCAAACTTCGCATTGACATTTGTGCCAAAAGCAATGTAATGATCCCATGGCCACCATTGAGTCCATTGTCGATAGTTGCAACCACCTGTTCAAATATGTCCAAACTTGTTTTGTAAAGGGGTAATCTCTGCATAAGTAATTTGGTGTCTCAGGCTCAACTCTGCATAATTCGCATATAGGATCATCTGTTCACTTACGTTTGATCAAACTGGTGGTAGTAAAAATCTTCTTGTGAAGGAGTGTCCAAGCGAAGAAACAACATTTGGGTTCTGCTTTTTCCTTAACACTGTTAGCACCCAAACTAACAGAAATGACAAATAGGAAAGAAAAACTTGAGTTGAGGACATATAGGAAAGATTTTTAGTTCTAGTTCCAAATAGGAAAGGAGCATTATTTTTAGGGCCAAATAGGAAATTTTATCCTAAAGTAAACCATAGAGACACCAGCAAGGAACAAGTATCTAAGTTGGAAGAGCTGGTGGGTACAATAACAAGAAAAAATCTGTAATTGTCACAATTTGTTTGCCATAGACAATATGATTGTCACAGTTACAAACTTTTTCATGCCACTATACTATTTTTGTGATTATATTCTGTTGTCATAGAAGGTGCATCATAATCTTGAAAATCGTCATAGAAGGTCAAATCTCTTGTAGTGAAAAAGGGATGCATGAGTTGTAGATAAATCCAATTTCCTTTAGTCAATCATCGAAAACATCACACAAGAACACAAATGAGAAAAATATGAGGGAATCTATCTCTTGATTAATGCTTGTATGTGTACATATAGTCCTCCTTATATAAATGTAGCTTCCAGAGCATATTTGATAGTCTCTATGATTATTATGGTATGCTATGAGCCCATAAATAAATCCTCTGATTGAGGAATTTTTCAGTTGTGTGATCGTTTAGTAGTCGTGCTGTGGCATGTAATCCATGATATTGTAGTTGGCCTCAGTGTACATATTTAGAGCAAGTACAATAATTGGCTTATAGCTAAGCTAGTCAGCATTTTTATTGATATAGAGGAGAGAAATAAGGAGAGAGAAGAGAGCTTGACTCCTAATCTAGCATCAAGTTGGACACGGATGCATAGGTATTAGTGGGTCCCAATAATATGAATGTAAGGAGGGAGAGGAAAGAGAATGAAAACATAAAATAATAAAGAAACTTTATAGACAAGTAAGAGACTAATTGTTGTATGACTTGACTCTTATTACTTGACTTATAGTTAAGGATTTGGCTCAACTATTGAACCTGCTCTTATGGAATGGACGCTACTAATAACAATCTTTAAAACACCCGAGTAGTGTGGTGGCGTTGGGAATTGCATAACCATATTCATCCGTGCTGCAGCTTATTCCTCTCCGTCTTCATAACTGAATATTCCACGGCGAGACTAACCCTATGCCTAGGTCATTATAAAAAAAAAAAAAAACTCTATGCCTAGTTGGCTAGGTTCCGGCAGCGGCAGCTCGACCAACACATCCGGGCCGGACGCCTGGACCCAGACTCTTCTTGAGTAGAATGGGCTGCGCCCATAAGTCTAGGAGCAAAGTAATTAATTAGATGGGCTTTTGTGTACATTTTTTTTAGAAGAGGGAGTATTGGAGCAATTCTGAACCACATCATGCATCCTTCAGTACGCGTGCTGTAGCTTATTCCTCTCCGTCTTCATTGCCCAGCCAATGATCTTGTAGTTCCAGCGCTGTTGCACATAAACCACTATAGCCAACAGGACTCCGACGACTGGAACCACCACGTTGACGGTGGCCTTGCAGTAGAAGTCCATGACATCGTCGTGAGTCTCGTGGCCGGGGTACATGTTGACGACAGGTGGCCGGAGGTAGCCGTAAATGCGTGGCAGCAACCACGTGGCGGTGACGCCGGCGTAGTATACCGTCGCTAGAGGCTTGCAGTTGACACGCCAGACGGCATTGCCGATGACCTGCGGGAGCAAAAACCACTCCTTCACCGCACCGACATACCGCTCCACGACGGCACCACGTGGGCCCATATGCGACGACGACATCCTCCCCTGCGCTGCTTCACCGTAGACCGCCCTGGGCGGCAGAGTCGCTGACGACGTGCCGTAGGTGCTCAGCCAGTGCACGGCAACGGCGAAGAAGAGGGTGCCCATATGCACACCGAAGCTATATAGGAGCACCATGGTGTCACCGGGTACTCGATCCTACTCTCGACCGCCACACCATCTGAGCGAGCCGCACCGTGACGGCAAGCGCCGCGAGTGTGAGCGCTTTCACAGAGCAGTCCAGAATGTACCAACCCATATGGTAGTAGGGTCGTCCGTAACTCTGCGACGGCCACGCCGGCAGCATCTTGGCATCAGTGACCAGCGTTGCGCTGTAGCCGAGAGCCTGCACGCCGCATCGGTGACCAGCGTCGCGCTGTAGCCGAGAGCCTGCACGCCGAGCATGGCGAGGGAGATGTACGGTCCGACGTCGGCGTGGGACTTGATGTAGCGCAGCTGGCTGATGGTGGCAGCGATGGTGGCCAACAACATGGTGACGCAGAAGAGCCCCTCCACGATCGGAGCACCTCCACGCTGGTCCCGGTATATGACGGGTAGCGTGTGGAGCTTGGTCCTGTTGAAGTGCAGTGGGTCGTCGGCGGGTACTCCACCATCACCTCTATCGAGCAGTCCATTCCGTCTTCAAGGTCTCTGATCGCCGCCAAGACGCGCCGTGGGGCATGGACGTTCCGGCAGCCGATCAGGTACATTCGCCCATCCTCTGGGTTGTACACGCCCTCCAGTGACATCACCGGACTTGGACCGAGGCAATTCCTGTATCTTATGAACTCTGCAGACACATTCAACAGTATGCGTTGCTTTTGCTTCTCCACGTCATGGACTCTCGTAATAAGTTGTTCGATCCGCCTACTCTGGGCCTGGAACTGGAACTGGCGATAGTTGCTCCGTCCAGCCATTGTGCCAATAGAGAGTATCTGTAGTTCAAAGAACGGCACCTCGATCCATTGCGACACAAACGGCGGCTTCACCATGCATTGAAAGCGAAGATCAAGGTCCTCGACGAGGTTGGCGAGACTCACCATCTCCTCATCATGGGCAGCAGCACCAGCAGCGATACTTGGATAGCTGAGTAGTGATCTGTGCGAACACATGGTAGATAAGTACCCATGAATGTTCAGTTTTGACGATGAGTGATTGACCAACACGTGAGTGTTTCAGTTTGAGCGTTTACTTCTAACCTCTTTGCGAAAGCAAATGTGTGCCTGTCTATCGGCTTGTGGTGTGCAGGTACTATGCCTAATGACAGTGGTCAATGGCGTGGAGAAGGTCGAGTAGAGGCTTGCCTTGCCGATGGACTGAGAGCGGTGAAGGGCGGAAGCGGGGCTCGGACTGAGGGACCATGGGCGCCGGCGGACTAGCTGTGGTAGCTAGTGTCTGGCACCGGCGAGTGCGAGAAGACATGGAGGTAGGCCGAGTTGACCGAGTCAAGACGGCGGACGAGCGAGTCGACCGAGTCAAGACGGCGGACGAGCGAGTCGAGCGGAGGCTCAAGGGACTCGCAGTCCGACCGGGCGAGGACAAGGTGGCTCGAGTCGAGCGGTTTGGTGGTTTGGGCCTCAAAACCATCGGAGGACGGTTTCCGAGTTTGGGCCTCAAAACTCGGGGTTCGGTAGTTGAGCCGAGGAAGCGGGGATGGCACGTGGCGGAATTCTGGAGGTTGCGTCGAGGCAACGGCAACTCCTGGTAGGAAGCGGGGCCGTCCATTCAAAATGCGGGAGATATTTTCCGGAGCTTGGACTGCAATGCTTAGGCTAGGTAGTTCACTCATGTATCTAGGGGGGTCTTTGGGAAATAGCCAAAGCCCGATAAATAGGGGGTGAAGGGGTATCCCTCATCCCATCTCTTGAACCCCAATCATTTGCCTCAACTCTCTCTCTCTCTACCCTCTCTCTAGTTCATGAGATCCCTAGGTTGTTTCCACCAACCTTTGTAAGAACTTGATTTTGTCGTGAGGAATCGGAGGCCGTAAGCTCCGTAAGCCATGGTGGCTTCGATTTCTTGACCGTGTTCCCGTTTTGCTTGTGTTCTTCGCGTTTTGCTTTTGCTCTCTCTTTTTCCCGACATGATTTCTTTTTGTAGGGAGTAGCTTTGCAAAATCCGTTTGAACCAAGTTGTTCGTATTCGTGAGGAGCATCTTTGCACCGAAGGAATTCTCTTCAAACCTCACGAGTGCGTAGATCGGGCGATTTCTTTGCGGCGTTCTTCGTTTTGCCTTTTCTCCCCCAAATCCGAGTGTTCCCGGTTATTCTCTCCAAATTGAGCGATGATTTCTTCGGGATAGCTCCCTAACTGCACAAGGATCATGCCTACAAAGTTTGGTTGCGGTTGGAGTTTATTTGGTTGAGTTTTGGGAAGATTTGGCGGAGTGAAATCGGTTTTCGCGGAGTTCAGTTTTCTGGTCATGAGCGTCGGACCACTTACCCCTAGCTCCGGACCATAGCAAGTGATCCGGTGGTCTTGACTTTCCTCGTGGCAAGCAGCAAAGGGGCGTCGGACCACTCGTCGAACCACCTGCCTTAGTCCGGGGTAGTCCGGAGGTCCGGTCCGGAGCAAGGGTGCTCACTGCATTGTTTTCGGCGGTGTGGAAGGTGAGCACCGGACCACTCTCCTTAGTCCAACGGTGGTAGTCCGACGGGTAGTCCGGAGGTGGGTTGCTTACTGCGTGCTTTTTGGCTGGGTGAGGGAAAGCGTCGGACCTCTGCTCCTTGGTCCGGAGCAGCGTCGGACTAGTCCGGAGCAGCGTCGGACTAGTCCGGAGCAGATCGTCCGGAGGTCGGGTGCTCCCTACTCGTTTTGGTCCCGGTTGGTAAAAGCGTCGGACCAGCCACCGGACCACTCGTCATTGGTCCGATGGTCCAATCTGAACTGGTCCGGAACCTCTGTTGGTTTGTTGTTTTCGCCCGTTTTGCTTAGGTTCTTGCCTCTTTTTCATAGAGGTTGAGAACTTGGTCTTTGGGGTTTCCGGTGAGTTTTCTTCCACTGTCGATGAGCTCTCATTTCTCCGTTTTCGTCTGAATCCTCGCTCGCGTTGCTCGGGGGAGGTTGAGCACCCAACAACTGGGTTTAGTTTTTTGGAAGAGTGGCCCGAATATTTCGAGAGAAATTTGAGACTCCTATTCACCCCCTCTAGTCGCCGTTCTCGGTCCTTCAATCTGACAACGAAACCGTCGCGAAATCCCGCTGGTTGTGGTTGGCTCGCTCGGAGTCGAAGGAGGAGCTCCTGAGCCTGTTCGACCTTGGTGTACAAGTACGACAGACGCCGGCGCAACAACCAGTAGTCACCCATCCGGGGGTCTACGCGTTGCTGGAACAAGAGCGGAGGGTGGCTCGTCCCGTCTATGGCGGTGATCTGAACGACAGTGATGCCACGGCGAGTCATCGACATCGTCGTCCGGACGGAGAAACTCACACGGTAGCCGCATGCTTCCTTGGCAACGCCGACGCCTAGGCAGCCGACCATGCAAACCCGCCCCATGGATGGGATCCAGACGCCCTCGGCCGACAAGGTCATGTTGCTCATGCCGGTACGCTTTGCCGCCGTGGGCTGATCCTCCCACGGGGGCACGTAGCGGAACAAAGCTGCCACCCGTCCGTCCATGCTGCCCATACCCGACGGCTGGCACTGGAATCCCATGCTTGCCGCAATGATGGCGGGACGAGCGAACGCCATGTCCTCCTCCAATGCTCTGCTTGTGGCAGGGGAGCTGGAGGACATGAACGGCCCGAGCTGGATGCAGAACTCATCAGTCCCCTTGCAATTCCAGTTTGGAACGACTTCCATCATTTGGCTGTTGAAAGTGGATCCGGTGGCGAAGTCGCAGAGAGAATCGCGGTGGTGCTGCCCCATGGCGTCGCCTTCATGGAAGGGAGAGTCCTTGCTGCACCATGCGACATCAGGCGCGTCTTCTTCCCGGCGGAATTGGTAACCGGAGCCGGAGCCGTACCCGCCCGAAAGCTGTGACACCAGGCGGACCGTGTCGAAGTAGGCGCCATCAGACTTGGCGTTCGTGCTCGTCATCACGCCATGCACGGCGCGAGTTGTCAGAGGGGCGTCTTGGGGTACGGTCGGCGGCGGCATAAGCCTTGAGCTCCGCGTCCGCGGCTGATGAGAGCACGGACTGACAGTGCCGCTCGACGTCGGCGAAGCGGGTGTAGTCGTGATGATGGATGGGCATGGACCCAATCAACTTGATTGGATTGAACGTGGAGGCGGCGGCGGCGGCAGAGAGACATGGCGAGAACAAGGCAAGATTCAGCAGCAAGGTGGTGATGATCTTGGCGGCAGCCATCGATGTGGACTGCAGGAAACCGTAGCATTCAGTGAGGAACCGAACAAGCTCAAACAAGCTGAGCGAGCACAGCTGCAGCTATGGAACAGCGGTAGTTGATCTAGTACTAAACAGTAGGCACTAAATTCTACGGAGTAAATCTGATCAAACTGCACTGAGAACTACTGATCGAATTAAAGATGAAAGCCGCACCGAGGTGCAGAGTTGATCGATTACCTTCAGAGTTCAGAGTTGAAGAATGCACGAGGAGTCAAAAATGCAAACTGATGGAGTTCTGAAGTACGGGACTCCGGTACTGCTACTGCTAGTTGGGTGGTGCACATGCACGGCTCACACACCCTACCAAAGTTCCTAGTTGACCCATGGAATACAGCCTACCCACATGTACTCATGTGCCTTTGAATCTCCAGGATCAAGCATATAACTCAAATAAAAGGAGCGATCAAGATAAGACGCGAGAAACCAGGGACCTATAGCACCTATAACCAGATGGGCCATTGAGCTTGTGCAAAATGACAACTAATTTCAGACATAAAAAATTGTACAAACATACAATAATAGGTGGCTGACTTAAACTATAAACAGGTATGCTCTTCCACTGATGCAAAAAATCCTTTGTTTTTGCGGGGAAGCTAAATTCATATTTTCAGAGCAGCAGTACAGTTTGAGAGTTTCCTGATACAGAAAGGTAAAAGTTATTCCTTACTTGTGTGATTTGAGCCTTTCCCTCACTCGAATTTTTCTATCCACAATCAAGGACACCACGTGGTCATCTTCTTCAAATTTGGTGGCCTTAGAAGGAGGGGCTCCGGTGAGGTAGACCGACCCAGCGATGCGGACATCGGCCAGGCGATTAGGGACCCTATCGATGGTGGGGGCACCATAATTGAAGCTCGTCATGGAAGCCAGAGATCAGGGAGGGGAAGATAAAGCGCTAGGATTTCGTTTGAGCTTTGTGGTAGGATTATACACTGTTCTGGCTGGATTAAGTACTGCTGACTGATTTCTTGTGAGAGAAAAACACTGTTCTGACTGGATTTAAACCGGCTGAAAAGGCAAACGAACAGGCTGAAGGAGGAAGATGAATACTGATTCATTGAGATAGGAGGAAAATGAACAGTAATTTGTGTGATGCATCACTCAAGTGAGATATAGACGGATCCAGATTGCCGTTTCACATCCAAGATCCATATCTACTTGGCAATGAATCCACTGGGTTAGTTGCCAAAGCTATTTCGTCATATCTTGATCGAGCTCTTGGCTAGGTGAGCAATACAACTCAGTCAAATTTTTTGATATTGACTAAATTTATAGAAGAAAATAACAACATATGATATGAAATGAGCACCATGGATATATTTTATGATAAATTTAATGATACTAATGTGATACCATAAATTCTAATGTCTTTTTAGAAAATCGATTATAGACTAAATTTTTTGACTTGAGATAATTTTTTTAAATCTAGTGTTAGGATTCTGTTGGATCCCAGACAGAGAGGCATATGAACACATGTGGGCTGGTTTGGCCAGCTATCGTCTGACTCTTGGAGGATGCCCTCCGGGACAACGTGGCAGTCAGATTTCAAGTTGGTTGTCAAGGGGTTCACGGCGCAATGGCAAAGGCCATTGGTTGGGGGGCTCCCATCCAGGGTTCAAATCCTGGATGCGACACTTTATTCTGGATTTATTCCAGAATTTTTCGGCGCTATGCATTAAGTGGTAGGCGACGTTCCCGTCGACAGCGAGACGCCTGTGGTGACTTCGTCAACTTCAAGATTTGCCGGCTCAGTCCTTCGAAGGTGCTCATAGGGGTAGGGCTTGCGTGCGTGTGTTCGTAGGGGCGAGAGTGCGTACGTGTTGAGCGTCTGAGTGCGTACGTGTTGAGCGTCTGCGTACTGTGTAATCTCAAAAAAAAAAGATTTCAAGTTGGCTCTCTTTCTTTCTTTTTTATCCTTAATAAAGTCAATCCTTTGTTTTTATCCTTAACAAACAGCCCTGCCAAATTTGCTAAAAAAAGACTTAAAAAGTCTGAAATGTAATGTAAGAGTCTAAGTATATATTGTTAGTAACATAGGACTCAGGATGTTTCTGCTAGGGCCTTACCATTTCTAGTCTTTGTATTCCTTTATATAGAACAAAAGCTCAACAAAGCTTCATTGGATACAGGTTGGCTCCAAGAGCATCTTCCTAGTGTAGTACATGTAAAGCTAGTATAAAGCAAAAGCAAACTGCCTACTACTACAAGTGTCCAAACTGTCTACTGCTACAACAGTCCAAGACTGGAGCTACAACAGTCCAAGACTGGAAAAGACTGAAAAGACTAACAACTAAAGTGTAACAAACTAAAGTACACTAGAAGTCAAGGCTTATCTATCAATTCTCCCCCTAAGCCTTGCTTCAGCCACCCTTGGTGATCTTCTTGAGCCCGATCTTGCCTCTCATGGTTTCGAACTTGGTTCTTCCAAGTGACTTGGTGAGGATATCGGCAAGTTGCTCATTTGTGCCGATGTAATCGGCCTTGATGCTCCCGTCTTCCACGCAGTCTCTGATGAAGTGGAACTTGGTCCTTATGTGCTTGCTCCTGTCATGAAACACTGGGTTCTTGGCAAGTGCAAGTGCCGATTTGTTGTCCACCTTCAACTCCACAGTTTCCACCTTCCCTCCTAGTAGATCGGCAAGCAACCTTGATAGCCATAGCGCCTGAGTTGCTGCTGTAGTCATGGCCACGTACTCAGCCTCACAGCTTGAGAGTGCTACTACCTTCTGCTTTACCGATTGCCAGCTGACCAAGCTGCTGCCTAGGAAGAAGAGACAACCAGTTGTGCTCTTGCTGGAATCAATGTCTCCAGCCAGATCTGAGTCACAATAGCCCAAGAACCTTACCGATGAGGGACTTACCGATGAGGATGCCTTAGTGAAGTGGAGGCCATAGTCAAGGGTACCAGCCAAGTACCTGAGAATTCTCTTGACTGCCATTTGATGTTCAGTGGTCGGTCTCTCCAAGAACCTGCTCACAAATCCCACTGAAAAAGCCAGGTCTGGTCTAGTGTGGACCAAGTACCTCAAGCTTCCAACCAATCTCCTGTATTGTGTTGGATCCACTTCTTCTGTTGTGCTCTCCTTGCTCAGCCTCAACCTTTCCTCCATCGGTGTGGCAGTAGGGTTGCAATCGGCCATGCTCCCCAACTCCACAATCCTCTTGGCATAGTGGCTCTGCCTCAGAGTGATCCCACTACTCCCTTGCTGCACTTCTACTCCCAGATAGAAGCTGAGTAACCCAAGGTCACTCATTTCGAAGATGGACTGCATCTCCATCTTGAAAGCCCTCACTTCCTCTTCCTTGACTCTAGTGATGATCAAGTCATCCACATAGACTCCGACCAGTAGAACAGAGTCATCTGAGCCTCTTCTGTAGATGGCAGCTTCATGCTTGCTCTGAACGAACCCCATCTCCTTCAAGGTTGAGTTCAGCTTTGCATTCCACGCCCTAGGTGCCCGCCTCAGCCCATACAGTGTCTTGTGGAGCCGATAGACCTTGTCTTCTTCTCCTTGGACAACAAACCCAGGTGGCTGCCGCACATAGACCTCCTCCTTGAGCTCTCCATTGAGGAATGCCGATTTGACATCCATGTGATGGACCCTCCATCCTTCTTGAGCAGCCAAGGCCAGCAGCAGCCTGACTGACTCCATCCTTGCCACAGGGGCAAAAGCTTCCTCATAGTCGATCCCTTCTTGCTGCACAAACCCCCGAGCCATAAGCCTTGCCTTATGCTTGATCACATCTCCATCGACACTCTTCTTCAGCTTGAACACCCACTTCAGAGTGATCGGCCGATGATCGGCTAGGTGGCACCAGCTCCCAGGTGTCGTTGCGCTCAATAGCGCCCAACTCTTCCTTCATCGCAGCTTGCCAAGATGGATCATCGGCAGCTTCATCGTAGGTAGTCGGTTCGCCCGAGCAGGAAAGGTTCAGCTCGGCGAACAGCCTCTGAGCCAGCAGCGGAGTGGCCTCATCCCCGATGAGGTTAGTGATGCGTCGGTAGCACGGTGGCTCACTGCCATAGTAGGCGTCCACCCTTTCTTCATCGTCCTCCGGGGGAGTCATGTACTCGACCCGAGGACTGGATCCGCTTGTTGCCGATGGCGCGGCTGCCAATGGGGTCGTTGCCGATGGAGCCGTTGCCGATGGTGCTGCTGCTGATGGCGCGGCTGCCGATGGAGCTGCTGCCGATGGATGAGTTACCGATGGCGCGGTACCTTGTGACGGCTCCGGTGTAGTGAAGCATGGTGCCAATGGCGATGGCGATGCCGATCTAGGCACCACCTCTTCCCAGGGGTACTCGACGGTGAAGTCGCTGCTTCCTTCTGCCGATGTGCTTGCCGATGCCGATGTCCAGTCCCAGCCACGGCCTTCGTTGAACACGACGTCGCGGCTGATGCGCACGCGCTGGGACACTGGATCGTAGACCTTGTACGCCTTCGCGCCCTTCGCGTAGCCGATGAACACGCCGGCCTCGCCGCGGTCATCCAACTTGCGAAGCTGAGTCAAGCGCCTAGTGTAGGCAACGCAGCCAAACACCTTGAGGTGGCCCAGCGTCGGCGATCGGCCATGCCATGCCTCGTAGGGGTGATGCCCTCCAGTGCACGCGTCGGGGCACGGTTCAGGAGATGCACCGCCGTCATCACTGCCTCCCCCCAAAATCTTGCCAGTAGGCCGCGCTGCTTGAGCAGAGCTCGCGCCATGGCCACCACCGTCTGATTCCTGCGCTCAACAACTCCATTCTGCTGAGGAGAGTGAGAGGCACTGAAGTGCCTTTTGATACCTTCATTGGCACAGTAGCGGCTGAACTCGGTGACAGTGAACTCGCCGCCGTTATCGGTACGCAGAACCTTGAGCTAGCAGCCATCTCCACCTCTGCTGCTGCCTTGATGCGCTTGATTGCCTTCCCAGCAGCATCCTTGGTCGGCAGTAGCGCCGCCCACATAAATCGGGTGGCGTCGTCCACCAGTAGGAGGATGTATCAATTGCCTGCCGATGTCGGTGGTGTCACCGGCCCACAGAGGTCGTCGTGCACCAACTCCAGGTGCTTCTGGGCACGGTATGCCGATGCCGATGAGAAAGATCGCCGCTTCTGCTTGGTGGTGACGCAGACATCGTAGACCTGCTCTGCGTGGTCGATCTTGGGGATCCCACGGGCCATTTCTCCTCTGCTCAGGCGTCGTAGTGCATCAAAGTGTAGATGGCCGAGCCTCTCGTGCCACTGCCACGCCTTGTCGTCCTTGCGCATGGCGAGACAGCAAGGCTGCACAGCTTCCAAGTGAAGAATGTAGAGGCGGTTAGGTTGCCGATGTACCTTGGCAAGCAGGCGGCGACTGCGATCCCAGATGCACAGCACGCCATCGGTAATCTCCACCTTGGAACCGCCTTTGTCCAACTGCCCGAGGCTCATGATCGAATTCTTGAGGGTAGGGATGAAGTACACGCCTTGCAACATCCGCTGCTCGCCGGTCTTGGCTTGGAACACGATGGTGCCGATGCCGCGAATGTCCACCTTGGACGCATCCCCGAAACGCACAGTACCGCAGACATCAGTATTCAGATCGGCAAAGAGCTCTCGGCGCCCCGTCATGTGGTGCGTTGCTCCGCTGTCGAGGTACCATCCTCCCATCTTCTCTTCTTCTTCATCGGTATCGGTACCGAGGAGGGCTCGAGCCCTTGGCTCCTCCAGAGCGACTTCCTGCGCAGCCAGAGAGGCTGCCGATGGAGCGGTTGCCGATGCCGATGCAGTTGTCGATGCCGATGGACTCTTGTCCAGCTCGACGAATGTGTGCGCCATGAACAACCCGCTGTCTCCTTCGCACTCGGCGTACTGGGCACGCCCAGCGTATCCACCAGCACTGCCACCGCGGCCTTCTCCTCGGTCACCTCCTCGGCCGCCACGATCACCTCCACCGCCACGGCCTCCGCCGCGGTCTCGTCGTGGCAATCGGCAATTGCGCGCCCAGTGGCCCTCCAAGCCACAGTTGAGGCAGGTGTTCGGCCCACAGTTGTCACCCGGACCTCGAACACCGCCGCCATCTCCGCGACCAGCGCCGCGCCCTTGGCCACGCGCGCCGCCACGGCTCCGATGATTCCTTCCTCTGCGACCTCGCTGCTGCCGATGTGCCGATGCATCGGTATCGGCAGAGCCATCGGCATCGGCAGCGCCCTTCTTTTCCTTCCTCCACCGCTCTCTCCACTGCTCCTCAGTGTACATCAGCTTCCCTCCGACGATCATCGACCCGATCGGTGCTTGCCTCTCGTACTCATCCACCGCCTTGAGCCTCCCAGTCACCTCCTCGAGTGTGAGCGCCTCGAAGTCGAGGAATTGCTCGATGGCGACGACGATCTGCGCGTACTTCGCCGGTACCGATCGAAGGTACTTCTCCACCACGCGCTCCTCGGTGATGTCCCGATCGCCGTGGATGACGAGTTGCTGATGCAGAGTGGACAACCGGATGGCAAAGTCCTCGACTTGCTCATCAGGCTGGATGCCGATGTTCTCCCAGTCTCGGCGAAGTCGCTGCAGCGTCACCCGTCGGACCCTGTCCACGCCGATCCTTGCTGCAGTGATAGCGTCCCGCGCCTCCTTTGCCGATGCCTTGTCCATGAGCGGGATGCCCATCTCCTTAGGCACAGCAGCCACGATCACCTCGAGCGCCCGCCGATCGTTGCGGTACTGGACCGGACCTCCTTCGACGGCCTCCCACATGTCGCGCGCCTGCATCCGCAACTTTATGAGCTGCGACCACTCATGGTAGTTGGCCTTGTCCAGCATCGGCCACGCCGTGCTGCTACCGGAGTCGCGGTAGACCACCCTGTCCCGCGACTCATGGAGCCCGTCGCCACGGCCTCGCCTGCGGTCGCACGGGGACAGAGAGCGGCGCCGATCCCTCCGATCGCGCGGGCTCTCAGAGCGCCTGGCGCCCTCCTCCACCTGCTCCTCCTCCTCCTCCGCAGCGATCTCCGCTCGCAGCGCCTGCGCGGTCCTCGCCGCCTGCTCTGCTACTACCGCCGCCTGCCTCGCCGTCTGTATCGCCGCTGCTGCTGCTTCCTCTGCAGCCAGCAGACGCGCGGCCCGGGTGTTGGAGCCGCCCTGCGCCCCCTCACCGGCGACAGATGCGCCATCCTCGATGGCCACGGCCTTAGCCTTGCCGGCGGCCGCTGCAACGCGCTCTGCTGAGGAAGACATGGCTGGGGAAGTGGAGAGGTGGTGTTCTTGGCTCTCTAACAACCAGAGCTCCGATACCAATTGTTAGTAACATAGGACTCAGGATGTTTCTGCTAGGACCTTACTGCCTCTAGTCTTTGTATTCCTTTATATAGAACAAAAGCTCAACAGAGCTTCGTTGGATACAGGTTGGCTCCAAGAGCATCTTCCTAGTGTAGTACAAGTAAAGTCAGTCTAAAGCAAAAACAAACTGCCTACTGCTACAAGTGTCCAAATTGTCTACTGCTACAATAGTCCAAAACTAGAGCTACAACAGTCCAAAACTAAAAAAACTGAAAAGACTAACAAATAAAGTGTAACAAACTAAAGTACACTAGTATCATATATCTCCACCTCAACGATCGGTCGTTAAGATTTTCTGAATTTTGGTCATCTGGTGCGTAAGCAACACCACGGCTACCTTTCATTTATAAACATGAGCGATTCCCTGTAATGGAACAGAGAGCTGAGTTATAATTATAAATTCTGCCTTCTTGAACATTAGAAGGTATCGGACAATGGCAATGCTCTGTTTAACTGTCGTTAATTAATCTATGTTCGTATCTTCTTGGTTACCAGTTGCAGTTTCCCTAACGAATGCTAGAGTTTCCTGCAGCTGCAGCCCATGCGGAAGGAGAAGGACGCCGCTAAGGTCGTCATCAGCTCTCTGCAGCTTCTTGTCTTGGTCCTGCTATGCCTCTCCGTCACCACGCCGGCGCAGCCGTCGTCGTCAGGCCGGCGCGTGCGTCATCATCATGACTACAGCCGCCGCTTCGCCCAAGTGACACGGCAATGCCAATCCCTGCTCTCCTCAGCCACGGAGCCCAGCGTCGACGCCAACAACCGTGGCAACGGCCTGTTCGCCCAGCTATGCTTCACCGACGGCGACTGGAGCCAGGACGCCGGGCACGATCCGCTGTTCCCGTTCCATGAGGTCCCTGATGAAGCGGTACCCCTCGTGTCCTTCGGCCTCACGGACCTTCAAGTTCATCAGCGACGACGAGCCTTCAATGCAAGTGGAGTCCTTAGCTTCACCTTGGCCTGCAACGGCAGCGGCTGCCGGTCTGATGAGGAGCCGGAGAACGAGCTCTGGCATGGAGTCGCCAAATTCCATATATACTTTGACGGTGTGTATGTCGAGACACCGTCGCCATCTGGGACTGGGAGCGGCGACAGCGACGGCGAGAGGGTGCTGTGTATGGTCGGCAACTCTGCTTTCCCGATGCGCAGGGCGAGAAGCAATGGAACCAGCTCCTGGGACTGGGTGAAGAAGGGCCATGGCGGTGGCGACACCAACATCGTTGAGCCGTCGACGACGACCGAGGCCGACGGCGACGGCGACGGCGACGGCGACGTCCTCCTTGTGCTACGGTACCCGAAGGCGCACACGCTGACAACTCGCGCCGTGCGTGGCGAGATGACGAGCCTAAGCTCCAAGTCGGACGGCGGCGCCTACTTCGACGCCGTCCGCCTGGTGTCTCGGCTCAGCCCGCACTCCTCCTGGTACACGTTGAGGCGAGAAGACGAGGAGCCTGACGCTGCTGGGTGCAGCACCAACCACGCGTCCTTCCGCGACGGCGATGTCGCGGCGCACGTGTACAGAGGCCCCTCCTTCTGCGACATCCTTGGCCAGTTCACCTCCCCCGACCACGGACTCCTGGCCGTCGTCCCAAACTGGAACTGCAGCTCCACAGACGAGCTGTTCTGCAGTCACCCCGGGCCGTTCGTGGCCAGGGACCGGGTCAGAAGCATGGCGTTCACTCGCTCTGCCATCACGGTCCAGGACCTCCAGTGTGTGCAAGCTCCCGGCGGCGGCAGCGGCATGGACGGGACACCGCCGGCAGCGAAGGTGGTGGGCGTGTTCCGGTTCGTGACCCCATGGGAGGACCAGCACACGGCGGCAAAGCGGACCGGGCTGAGCGGCGCGACGCTGTCGGCGGAGGGCACCTGGAGCGCGTCCACGGGACGGCTCTGCATGGTGGCGTGCCTCGGCCCTGGCAAGGAGGCGTGCCACTACCGCGTGACCTTGTACCTCCCCACGGCGTTCTCCATCACGCGCCGCAGCATCGTCGTGGGGCACATCACCGCCATGGATGGCAGCCATTATCCGCTGTCGTTCCAACAAGGCTTGGGCCACGGACAGGAGTGGCACCGGTTTTGCAGCTGGGCGATCCGGCGAAGTGGTGCCATTGGCGTACCACTACACCAAGATCACGCAGGCTTACGAGATGAAGCTCGCCCAAGGGAGAGTGTCAGGATTTCGAGATAGCTTCATTGCCAGGTCACTGCTAAGCTACCCGAAAATTGGTGGTGCCGGTGCAGGTGCAGGTGTAGCAGATGACCTTGTGAGCTTATCCTCCTACCTCGCTGACGACCTTATTTTCGACTTGCAACCTACGACGAAGACGCCGCCGTTTGTGCCGGAATGGATAGTGGATCCGTTCATAGAATTCCGGATACTGTCTATTGGCACCCTCGTAGCAAGGTACTCTCCGGCGTTCGAGTTCGAGGATCGTGGTGGCCATGGCGTGCAGAAACAGTGGAATGTGTCTGCGGTGTTCATGGCATCCAGGAATGATGCGGCCGGCGGGCAGAGTCCGGTGATGTCGTTGGAGGGCGTGTACAACCCGGAGGATGGGCGAATGTTCCTGATCGGCTGCCGTAACGTCGACGCCCCATGGCGAGTCCTGTCAACGCTCAGGGACGACCTTGAAGATGGCATGGACTGTTCCGTACAAGTCATGCTGGAGTATCCGCCGACGAAGAACCGGTGGATGCTAAGCCGGGCTGCGAAGGTCTTCGTCACCAGCACGAGGGACGACAGCGACCCACTGCATTTCAACCGGACGGAGCTCTGGGCACTGCCGAGCTACTCCCACAACCTGGGGATGCTGCCGGAGTCCACGCAGGGGCTCTTCTCCATCGCCATGCTGTCGACCATCATCGCCGCCACCATCAGCCAGCTGCGGCACGTCAACTCCCACGGCGAGGTCGTGCCGTACATCTCCCTCGCCATGCTCGGCGTGCAGGCTCTCGGGTACAGCGCGACGCTGGTCACCGATGCCAGGATGGTGCCGGCATGGCCGGTATCTAGCTACAAGATGTACGTCGACCACATGTACCGCTCCGTGAAGGCGCTCACCCTCACAGCGCTTCTCCTCACGGTGTGGCTCGCGCAGAAGGTGTGGGTGTCCAGGTCCCTGGCGCGGGCGCGATCACCGCTCGAGCCGGGGCGTGTCCCGCGGGATGGTGCCGTGCTCCTGTGCAGCTTCGTCGTGCACTTGTGCTGCCTCTTCTTCGTCGGCGCCGTGCACTGGCTGAGCATGGTCTGTGGCGCGTCGTCGTCGTCGGCGACGCCGCCACCACCCGGGGAGACCTACGCGGATGGCCAGCCGACGCCGCCGCTGAACTTGGTATGTACGTGGGGCCACGTCGTGGGACGGTATGTCGGCGTCGCGAAAGAGTGGTTCTTGCTTCCGCAGGTGATCGCCAATGCCGCCTGGCGCGTCAACTGCAAGCCTCTGGTGGGGAGGTACTACGCTGGGGTCACCATGGCGTGGCTGCTGCCCACATGTCTACGGATTCCTCTGGCCACCTTACATAAACTTGCACACCGAGGCCAACTACGGTATGATGCATTACATCTACTCA